>JALIGW010000001.1:67819239-68506739 GCA_023053685.1 Diadophis punctatus similis | reverse complement strand
GTTTGGAAAGCTTGCAAATCAGCCTTATAACCTTGTGAATGAATTTTTCCTCCCATATGCTCTAACATACACATGAAAAATTGAAAACCAGTCTGCATTTAGAGACAGGTTCTGTACAGCACCAAAAGCTTTCCTTTGTAAGTAGATTTTAAGAAATCCATTTCTTTTTTAAATAATTTCATTGTACTATACTATTATGTTAATAACAAGAAGAAAGTACAAATGCCCTGAACAGCATTAATGTATTAATTTCAAAATTAATAATTATGAAAAAGGAAAGAAAAAGAATGGAGTTGCCTGAAAGTTAGGTTATGGATAGAACAATTCTAAATACTTTGACTGGAGAAATCCTTTGAGCACATGAATGAAGGTCAGCAGTGTTATCATTTTGGGGGAAGAGATAAATAGGATAGGTTGAGACTTAGATGACCTGACAGCTCTTAAAACTGCAGACTTTGAAACTGGAAGAAGATGGCTACCAGGAAATATTGGACATTCAAATACTGTACATTATTCTGGGAATGCTAAAGAGAAAAATGAAAAAGGCAAAGCTTTTCTCAATCAAGTTTTGAAATGAAGATAGAAAGATGTGGTTCTATACCAGTGATGGCAAACCTTTTTTCCCTTGGGTGCTGAAAGCGTGTGACCGCGTGCGCTATCACGCTCATGCTAGTGCCCACACCCATAATTCAATGCCTAGGGAGGATGAAAACGGCCTCCCCTGCCCCCCGCAGAGGTCCTCTGGAGGCCGGAAATGGCCCATTTCCCGACTTCCGATGGGCCTGGTAGGCCCGTTTTTTCGCCCTCCCCAGGCTCCAGAGGCTTCCTTGGAGCCTGGGGAGGGCAAAAATGCCCACCCGGAGGCCCTCCGGAAGCCTAAAATGCCCTCCCAGAGCCTCCGTGTGAGCCAAAAATCAGCTGGCCACATGCACGCTGGAGCTGAGCTAGGGCAACAGCTCACGTGCTGGCAGATATGGCTCCATGTGCCACCTATGGCACGCATGCCATAGGTTCGCCATCACTGTTCTATACCCTTGCATGATCTTCAGCATAATTTTATGTGCATCTGACTTGGCATCATTTCAGATCTACAATAAGAATGATTATTAGTTTTCTCCGGCCCCAATGGGGTTTATGTGTGAGAGAGAAGGAAAAGGAATGAAGAGAGGAAGGTAACTAGTATCAAGGAGAAGGCATAAAGACAGGAAGGAGCTAGTATCAATCTGTCACATTTATTTCTCTCTTTGGCTTCATGCACTGACAGCACATATCCTCTGGCCACCAAGAAATGGATCAGAATGGATTGTGTCTCAACAAAGCAACAAATCTAACACATGTATTTGTTTGTTTGTTTGTTTACTTATTTATTGCAATATACTTAAAATAAAGAAGAAGAAAAGGGAAATATATAATGATAAGCTTCATATAATGGTGAATGCATATTTTTATATAATTCAGAACCAAATCTGCATCTTTAAACAACATTACTCCAGCCAAAATATTGACAAACCTATGAATATTAAATAACAGTAAGATGAAGGGGAGAGAAGCCCATTTTATGTGCACTCCATCATTTTACACTTCCATCCTAATGAAGGTGAGAGCCAGTCTTTTTAAAACATTATCTGAAGTATCCAATTAGCATGAATAATCAACTGAATTAATGTCAAGGTTAAAAAGCAAACAACAAACTCTTTAAAAAATTTAAGAATTTTGTTTGTTAACATGGAGAATTCCAGTTCTTTAATAAAAAGCAATCATCCAAAATACATTTTAGTACTGACAGTACTGGATCAAATTATGAAATTAGAATGTCCATGTTTACAAAATAACAGAAAAACAGAATGTTATTCTCTAAATATTGGAGGGGACCATGGAGGTCTTCTAATCCAACCCCCTGCTCAAGCAGGAAACCCTACACCATTTCAGACAACTGATGGTCCAATCACTTCTTAAAAACCTCCCATGTTGGAACACCCACAACTTCTGGAGGCAAGTCGTTCCATAATTCAAATAAATGAATAGCAATAAATGAAAAAGATTCAATTTTTGGGGGCCAATTAGTTGATGAAAAGTATTAATGGACCAACTTGGAGGAAATGAACTTGTAGATGACCCTCACTCTGTCAAAGACCTTGGAGTACTCATACATTCTGACCCAATGATCTAAGTGCTAGAGCCCACGGTAACAACATTGCCAAAAAGGCACTGACAGAGTTGTTAATCTAATCTTGCGTAGCTTCTTCTCTGGCAACATTACATTGCTAACCAGAGCATACAAAACATTTGTTAGACCAATTCTGGAATACAGCTCACCTGTCTGGAACCCGCACTGCATCTCAGACATAAATACAATCGAGAGAGTCCAGAAATATTTCACAAAAAGAGTCCTTCGCTCACAACAAAATACCTTATTCCACCAGACTTGAAATACTGGGATTAGACAATTTACAACTACATCACCTCCGATCTGATCTAAATGTAGTTCATAAAATCATATATCAAAATGTCCTTCCTGTTAATGACTACTTCAGCATCAACTGCAACAATACACGAGCACGTAATAGATTCAAACTAAATGTAAACCGCTCCAAACTCGACTGCAGAAAATACGACTTCAGCAATAGAGTGATCAATGCCTGGAATGCACTACCTGACTCTGTGGTTTCTTCCCCAAACCCCAAAAACTTTAACCTCAGACTGTCTACAGTAGACCTCTCTCCATTTCTAAGAGGTCTGTAAGGGGCGTGCATAAACGCACCACTGTGCCTACCGTCCCTGTCCTTCTGTCCTACTGTCCTTTTTTATCGTTACTTTTTACTTATGTTTATACAAACTACTACTATTCTATACATGTTTGACAAAATAAATAAATAAATAAATAAATAATCGCACCCTTCTCAAATCTGGCAATTTTCAGATCGGGATTATCTCAAAAAGAAAATTTATCATGTGAGTAGCAAAACAAAACCCAAAATTTCCATAAATCAGTGAAAACTAAATGAAAAAGAATTTTCCTTTAACAGGGACAAACTTTTTAATGAAAACTGTTTGATTCTACAAAACAAAAGATGAATATTCTATAATATATAATATAAGCAAGACTGTGATGCTGACAATAACTATGAAGTGCCACTTTATATGAAATGGCACAGGAAGACAAGATAGTTTAAAGGGGGGAGGAGGGAGCTTACCTTTTTTCTTTTCTTTTCTTTCCATTTCATTTTTATTTTTGGATTATAATACCACAATGGCAACCACTAAAAAAACAGCAAAAGGAAGGAGAGGATTGCTAGAACATGCAGAGAGAGGAATTATACTAGATCTGGTTTAGGAAATGTTTAAGCAACTGGCCAGTAAATTCGTTCAATCACTTGATACTAAATTGACAACAATGGATGAAAGAATTGTAAAAATAAAAGAAGAGGTTAAGAAAATGGAAAGCTCTATTTAAAAATATATGTTGATATGTATAACAAATTAATGACCAAATAAAATGGGCGGGTAGTGGTGGTTTAGAAACAGAAGTTGTAGACAGAATCGGAAAGAAAACTAGATAATCTGGCTTTATTAGAATTGAGAGAATGGAAATTTTGTCTGAGATTTAGAGTAATTCCAGAGGATTCTGGTGAAGATATTCAAAAAAATATTATTAAGGCTTTAGCAATTTTTATTTGGATTGGGATGAAATAATAATAATAATAATAATAATAATAATAATAATAATAATAATAATAATAATAATAATAATAATAATAATAATAATAATAATAATAATAATAATAATAATAATAATAATAATAATAATAATAATAATAATAATAATAATAATAATAATAATAATAAACAAACATGTCAAAATACTTTGGGACTTTCGAATTCAGACTGACAAGGTTTTGGAACATAATACGCCAGACCTCACGATTGTGGAAAAGAAAAAAGTGTGGATCATTGATGTCGCCATACCAGGTGACAGTCGAATTGATGAAAAACAAAAAGAAAAACTTAACTGATAGCAGGACCTTAAAATCGAATTACAACGACTCTGGCATAAACCAGTACAGGTGGTCCCAGTGGTAATCGGCACACTGGGTGCTGTGCCAAAAGACCTTAACCGGCATTTGAAAACAATAAACATTGACAAAATCACGATCTGTCAGTTGCAAAAGGCCACCGTACTTGGATCTGCGTGCATCATACGAAAATACATCACACAGTCCTAGACGCTTGGGAAGTGTTCGACTTGTGATATAGTGATACGAAATCTCGTTTGCTGTGTATTACATTTTTTGTGAATAAATAATAATAATAATAATAATAATAATAATAATAATAATAATAATAATAATAATAATAATAATAATAATAATAATAATAATAATAATAATAATAATAATAATAATAATAATAATAATAATAATAATAATAATAATAATAATAATAATTTATTGTCATTGTACGTATATACACAGTACACCCATACAACGAAATTCACATAACGCTTCAAGACCAGTCCCAACACACATAGCAATCCCCATCCGCCACGAATTCCCCACCCTGAACCACTCAAACTTCCATACAACAGACCAAGTAATACTATCCAACAGCTCACTGATGGTGACCCTTCAATTCATTATTAAGTGCAATTATAGCTCTAGGATAAAAAGTAGACACATAGGCAGAAATTTATAAAGTATATCAAATAAATACAAAACTTGCAAAAATAAGAAAAGTTCCAAAGGACGTTTTGGTGTTCCTTGCTAGGAAGAAATCAAGGGTTCAGGTTTTGCATCAGCACTTTAATACAAGACAGAAGACTGATAATACAGATGTAATTGTTCTAAAAGAAATTTCTATTAGAATTTTGTGTAAGAGAAAAGAGTATTCTTTTTTGACTGAGAGATTAAAGCAGAAAATGATTCCATTTTGATGGGACAAATTGGAAGGTGTGATTTTTACTTTTAAACAGCAGAGGTTTCAAGTGAATACTCTACAGAAGGGGAGGGAATTTCTAGAAAAAAATTAAAGAGAAATTGCCAGAAATTTAAATGCAAGTGTCAAAGGAATTTATATAAACATTCCAACACATACAACAGAGAATAGGAAAAGGATGATACTGAACTAGACATTACAGGCATAGGATTTCTCTCTCTCTCTAAACATTTGCTTTGATTATGGATTACAAATGATTAACATGGAATATAAATGGAACAAATGCCCCTCAAAAGAGAAAAATCTATTATTTGTAAACATTAAACATTAAAAAAAATTACTTATAAGAAACACATATTAGAAAAAAAAGATATAAAATAGTTGATTTATAAAGATTTGGGTGAAGAGTTTATTTCCATAGGAACAAACAAAAAAAGGTGGGAGAAGGGAAAGTAGATTTGTTTTATTTATAAATCGACAACTAACTCCAGAATATGTACTGACTGATGAGCATGGTAGATTTCTTGGAGTGGAAGTTAATATGTATAGAATTAAGACTTAGATACTGAGAATTTATGTGTCAAATGAGGACAAAGTATTTATTGTTTTATAAAGGACATGGAGAAATTAATAAATTTATCTTAGGAAAATTGGTCTCTAATGGGGGATTGGAATAGAGTAATCTCCCTACAACAAAATAGAATTTCTGAATAGTATTTCTGACAAAAAAATTACACTCAAAGCAGATTACCAAATTTTTCTTTGATTTGATGGACAATTTAGGGTTGGTTGGTATATGGAGGCAAAAAAAATGTAAAAAAAGCAATAGTGGAGGACTGTAAAAAAGAATTAAATGGATTTTTTAAAAAATAATTTAGGCAAAGCCACTGATTTAAGAGTAGTTTGGGATACAAGTAAAGCTTTTATTAGAAGTTATTTTATAAAACATAACAGTAAACTCAAAAAGAGTCAAGATAAAATAAAAACTATTTTGGATGACTTAAAGAAGAAAATAGAAGTAAAGAAATTTCCAGAAAAGTATTTCTCAACAAATTAAGATTTTATAACTCTAATTATATATGTTAATTCTAAGATAAATAAAAATAAAAATGAATTAAATAAAGCAAAAAAAATTGAGTTTGCAAATAAACAGGGGAAATTGCTGGCATATAAATTAGAAAAAGAAAAGAAATGATATTGAAATTTAAAAAGGAAGTTTCTGCATTAATGGACCATGTGAATATACTAAGTAAAACAGAAAAGCATAACAAAAAACAACTTTATAAAATAAGTAAAAACGATTTACACTTCATAGAAAGTACAAAGAATTGTTAATGGAAATCTAGCAAACCCCTATAAGATATAAAAAGGAACAAGACAGGAATGCTGACTGTCCCCTCACTTGTTTATTTTGGTACTTGATATACTGAATAGAGATATAAGATAAGATGAGACAATTGAGGAAGTAAAGATTAAAAAAGAAATTGAAAAGAAATTTTGTAGATGACTTAGTGTTGGTTCTGGAAGATCCTTTAAAGTAATTTAAATATTAATGGGCAAATTAAAAGAATTTGGTGTAAGAGCCAATGTGGCGCAGAGGTTAGAGACCAGTACTGCAGGCTACTTTAGCTGACTGTGATCATTTGAGTTCAGCTGTTCAAATCTCATCGGCTCAGCCTTCCACCCTTCCGAGGTAGGTAAAATGAGGACCCAGATTGTTGGGGGCAATGTAAATATATACATTGCTTAATGGTGTAAACCGCTTAGAGAGTGCTTGCACTATGAGGTGGTATATAAATCTCACAAATAAATAAATAAATAAATAAATTACTAGGTTTCAAGATTAATAAATAAAAAACAAAGAAGTTAACAAAAACATGAAAATGGAAGGTCAAATAGAATCTATGAATATAATAGGTTTTCAGATTGAGACGGTAAAATATCAAGGTATCGCTATGACAAATATGATTGGTATGTTATTTCAAAATAACTATGTTAACACATGGAATGAAGCTTAACAGACATGTTAAGAAGTGAGAAACTACATCTGTCCTTGCTGAAAATAATTTATGTGCTAAAAATGGATGTCTTGCCTAGAATGGTGTTTTTGTTTGAGACAATACCTGTCTTGACAATTGATGCACCGTTTAAACAGTGGCAGTAGGTTATATCTAAATTTGCGTGACAGAGGAGAAAATATCTGCAAGTTAAATATAAGTTGTTACAAGATGCAAGGAAAGAGGAGGATTAGGCCTACCTAATAAAATATAAAATGATAGGCAAATCTATATAATTTTCTGTGTTACATTCTCTACTACTTTCTCTTGTGAGGCAGGAATATATTCAGCTGTCAACTGTTCTTCAGCTACAAGAAGCCATTTCCCTATAAATGACAGGAATTGATCCTTGCCTTGACTGTAGTTTCTCCTTAAAATGTCTCCCTTTTTCCAATTCTTCCTACCCTAACTTGAGGGGCATGGCTACCTAAATGGGATAGGTTTCACATAAGTAAATGATGACAAAGTCTTCAATGCAGCTTCTGTCAATGTTTCACTCATAATCCTGTTCAGGATATCATTATAGTTTTGGAAGTGCTGCTGAGGAGAAGGACACAGAAATGTCACCTTTTACCAACACTTTTCTGCCTGGACTTTTTCCAACAACTTGTCAAAAAAGAAGTATGAAAGAAAGCTGCTTTTAAAAGCCAAACTAATTAGATCTGAAGACGGAAGACACTACATTTCAATTCTTGAATTTCAAAGTGAAATCTAACCATAGATCTTCCACTCAATCAATTTCATCATCCACAAGTCCACAGAAAATGCATATAACTAATTAGAACCTGCTGTTGAATAGACTTGATTGAGGAACCCAGGACAAATCAAAATTACTCTTCTGCTTGGCTGGGATTGAGAGGGGAGAACAGTAATGACTAGAAATGTTTTTTTTAATCAACTAATTACATATTTGCATGATAAAATGACACTGGAGTTTTGCCAGCTTTATAGTTCTTTATTGCATGTTTTCAAAAACCAAAATCCTAACAGAACACATTTACTCAAGAGATTTGAAAAAGCTTCAAAAGATACTTGCTGATCTCTGGCCAATTTTTTTCCACTTAAACATATCTGGTAAGCCTTGCACTTCTTCAACAGTCAATTTAGAGTTTTAGAGGGGGGGGACCAAGAGAGAAGATTGAAAATTACATATCTGGGTATTTTTTCCCAAATAGATAATCTCATTCTTGACAAATGTATCTTTTCTTTTATGTATACTGAGAGCATATGCACCAAAGACAAATTCGTGGTGTGTCCAATCACACTTGGCCAATAAAGAATTCTATTATATTATATTCTATTCATTCCCCAAATCTGGGTGGTTTGAAACACTGTTATCCAATTTATTATATTGTCTAGTTATGATTCATATAGTCCACTTTTAAATGTTTCTTTCTCTCTGTGTTAATGGCCCGAAAGCAATACCAAAGTAGATATTGTTGATGAATAATCTATATCTATAACCTGATTTTTCATTTTCAATTAATATGAGAAAATTAATATGAAAAATATGGAAATACCTATCCATCAACTTTTTATCTAGATCATTTTTCCCTTTTTGTTATTTTCTTCTGTTTCTTCATTTTTAGATATCTCTTTTCACATTCATCTTTAACAACTTCTTTAAGTTCATGCCATAAGATTACACAAGATTCAGGACTTTAAAATGATTCCTGGTGTTCTTTTTGAAAATGGTGGGCATATGTACAAAAAACATATTGTATAATCTAACTGGGTTTCTTTTTCTTTAACTTAACTTGGAACTTATACATGAGCAGTTCATGATCTGTCCAGAGAATGAGTAAATAAAACTTGGATTAATTACAGTATAGTCTTTTTTTTCTTTAGAAGAAGAGCATTAATAACTTCATGCAAACATTCCAAATTAGATAGCATTGTGTTACTGATGGATTAATTGACTATTTGACTTATGCCACTTTTTGGGCAGTTAAAGTATTTTATAATCTTACAATCATAAATAAGAGTTTTGTTCATAAATTTATAATCTCATTTACAAGTTGTATAATAGAACAGACTCCTCTCAGGCTGAATGAAGGACTTTCAGGTGCTAATGTATGAAATAACTTTTCTTCTGCCTACTTGCAAACCACTGTAGTCTGAATTAGACTTCATAGAACTGGGTCAGTTCTCTCAATGGAAGAGCGACTTTAGCTGAATCATCACTGAACTGAATCTAAAAGGAATTATCCATAATTTAGGTATATTTTTTTAAAAAGGGAGAAAGAGAAATTGGAAGTTGCCTACTCTGTACTATGACTCTACTCACTTAACTCTCTGAAAATTATTTCTGGTTTCCTACTCCATCCAAGTAATAAGTTAAAATGATCTCAAGGTAATATCTGAAATGATGTTAAACTCTATAAAGGTGTTTTATTTTATCTCTGAAACTAATCTGAATGCAGGTGTTTATTATTGCCAGATATACTGCTGTTTCAACTCTGAAAATACCTAGGACAATTGAGTTCTTTGAAAGCTAATTATATAAAATGTCTTGCCTATATTTCTTTCATCCTTCCTTTGAATGCTCCCTTGATTGCAGGTATAACAAAAATTAATTTCCATCCCTATTTAATACTTCTAAGAATTCTCAAGTACCAGAAAGAACATAATTTCAGATGCATTTTATTGGATACGCTAGTTTACCCTAATCCAGTGATGGCGAACCTATTGGCACATGTGCCACAAGTGGCACACTGAGCCATATCTGCCGGCACACGAGCCGCTGCCCTAGCTCAGCTCCAGCGCACTGGCCAGCTGATTTTCGGATTGCACAGAGACTCTGGGAGGATGTTTTCAGCTTCCGGAGGGCCTCCGGGGGGGACGGGGGAGGGTGTTTTTGCCTGCTCCATGGAAACCTCTGAAGCATGGGGAGGGCGAAAAACGGGCCTACTGGGCCCACCAGAAGTTGGGAAATGGGCCATTTCTGGCCTCCAGAGGGCCTCGGGGGAGACCACTCATGCATGCACGATAGTGTGCGTGCACACGCTTTCAGCACCCGAGGAAAAAAAAGGTTCGTCATCATTGCCCTAATCCATAAGACAATGAGGGCACAAGTAAGCAATATCTAGCCCAATGGTTGGCAACCTTAAACACTCAAAGAGCCATTTGGACCCGTCTCCCATAGAAAAGAAAACACCGGGAGCCACAAAACCCTTTTGACATCTAAAATGAAGATAGCACTGCATATATTATTTTTTTACCTTTATGCTATGTATATAAAAAACTATAGTGTGTTGCATTTATGAAATCAATGAACTGCTACAGAGAAAACATTTTTTTATTTCTGCATGCATCAAAAACATTTTAAACTCCGAAAAATTAGATGGGTCGAAAACCTCAATAAATTGCATGCTGGCGGGTATCACACATTGGCATTTGTGACCAGTAGTGGGTTCTAAAACCCTTTACTAACAGTTCGCGCACGTGTGCGACGCTTCTGCACATGCACAGAAGCATCCCGGGAGGGTGGGCAGAGCCTCCCGCCACCGGCGCTACAGATTCTAAGAACCAGTCCGAACCAGGAGTAACCCACCACTGGTTGTGATGCATATTTTGAGTGACAGGGAGCCGCAGCAGAATATGAAAGAGCCGCACGTGGCTCCAGAGCCACGGGTTGCAGATCCCTGATCTAGCCATTGACAGCTAAGTGTTTTGAATTGGCTAAACTACTTTGCTTTTTACCTCATGTCCATGTTCAGCTTGTAGCAGTGCCAAGGTTTTGCTCAAAACAACTCTGTTTTTCTGTTTAGGGGTGGATTTTCTTCCGTTCAATTATGGGAGCTTCAGATGAGTCAGAATTCTAGTCTGCTTCTTGGCAGTGAACCTCTGGCAGGAACTCTGAAAAAGTTTCTTTGGGAATACATGTAAGCATAAAAAGCATTTTTATTCATGAAGAGTGAAACAGTAAATCAATTGCTCAGAAATAATCCAGTTTCTTTGAGGGAAATAAAAGATTACATGAGTGGTAAACCATTCACAGAACCGTAGAGAATAAAAAGAGAAATAACATGTGAAGTTGAAGCTTGGTTCATATCATGACCCCATCTTTGTTTGTCAATTAGATTTATAAACCTCAATCACTGTGTATAATCAAAAACAACAAAATTGTAATAAAATAATCCATTTTGATTAATTATTTTAAAACAAGCACTTGAAACTGGCATTTGTTTCTGTAAACAATGGGATCATTATCTTTTGAATGACACATGCCATTCAAAATTAAAAACCTACAAGGCAGAATTAGGGTGCGGTATCACTATTGCGACAGAATGGTGCAGCTAAGCACAGTCAGCCCTTCTGTCGCATGTCATCTGTCATGCCTCTCTCAGATATATAAACTATACTTGGAGATGATAAGCTCAATCTGGAATAATAGAGCAAAGTGAATGAGCAAAAACATACACAGAGGAATTTTCTCATGAGAGGGTCAAGAAAACAAACAAACATGGCCTGTTGACATGGAAGTAAGTAAGTTGGAGTTTTGGAAAGGAAGATGTCTAAGCAAGCCAAACTGGATTTAGACAATGTTGACTATTGCTGATTTTTTTTTTTAGTTCTGTGCTAGATCAAGACCACTAAAGAGTTCCATGGTGAATGGGAAATATCAGTTTTCAAGGGATCATGCCTACGTGAACACAGGGAGGTGAATCAGAAAAAAAAGATCAATATGCTGTCAACCATAAAAGACAACTGCACATGTTTAAATTATACATTGCCTCATTAGCAGAAACATTACATGGTAAGTGGAGAATTAGTTAACCTGGAAATGATAGAACAAGCAATAAACTAATTTACTGCTTTTTATTACATACCAGACTCTTTTATGACCAAAGCTGTTCAGGGGAGGGGAGCAAAACATGGTTTATTTCTCTGTATTAGCTATATTCTGCATTTATCAATTTTATCAAGACTTTTCTATTTGTGCTACCTATTAAGCCGAAATATGAGGTCACAATAATGTTTTGCATGTTAGTTGATCCTGAGATCCCATTTGCCCCAAAGCCTCATGACAACTAGCACCCTGTAAAACATTTCAGAAAGAAATAATGCATCTTATCACAACTCAATGATTTTCTATTGTTGGAAGAAAATTCTGGTTCATTCCAGACTGGGTCAATGAGCACAGACACCTGCTTGAAGCAGAGGTAGAATTCATTCAACAGTAAAATAGGCAGCTTAGCCATTGAAGGTGGCCACACATTGAAATGCTAGACTGGAAATATTTATAGGAAGGTTCGGTCTTCCTTTAAAAATGTTTACCTCAAGGGGTCAGGCTGAGTCTGGTAAGGAGGAAATGCAGTTATCTCTCCTTGAGGGTTGTGATAATTTCTATCTCTTTGGGCTCCCAGGTGCTGACCTTGGGTGATGGGTCTTGGGAGTTTTATTGTTTGGGCAAGGGATTTCCATATTTTGAGGGGATCTCCCATTGAGTTTTTGATATTTGCCAATTACATAAAGGGAGATGCGCTTGATCAGTTTTAGTCCATTGTACCAATATGAACAGAAAATTTTAAATGGTTTTTTTATCTTATTGCTCGAGGTTCATTGGCAGGTCCAATTTGATAACTGGTGTGGGAGACAAGGTGGCATGGGTGTCCTCCCTTCCCACACTATTTTTATTACATATCCTACATATAGTTTGCTACCTATCAGTAAACCTATATGGCTGCTTCAGCTGTAGGGATGCTGTTAGATTGTGGGCAAGGATCACAGGAGACAGACTTCAGAACAGCTCTTTTACTCAGCTCACTCAAGCAACCAGCAAAACACGGTCTGACAGCTAGCTCTTTTATAGAGGGCTGTCAGACGCAACAACCAATAGCATTTGAGCATTCAAACGCTGGACCTGGGTGAAAACATACAGTTCAGGTAGAGTTCAGCTAGAACATAACAAATCAGAGTTCAGTCAGAGTTCGGCTAGACATAACAAGTTAGAGTTCAGTTAGAGGTCAGTCAGAATACAACAGATGCTGTATCCTCAGTTCCTAAGGTTCATATGATAGCTATACTAATAGAAATGTGGTAACAGTTTGCAAACTCTACTGGGCTTGCTTCTATATTTTTGATGGCAAGGGTTAATAAATAATATTAATTTCATTTATACCACCTTAAAAGCCTTAGATCAGCTGGAAAAATTGCGAAAGTCAGATAAAAATATCTGATGGTGGTAGATATGAGCCATTGATATGAGTCTAGTCCAGCAGTGTTACAAAAAAAAAGGAACATCTAAAGAACAATTAATAAATAATAATCCATTGTGTCATGAGCAGCACATCAGAGCAAAGCTTCTAACAGAGGAGGTTGGATATCCAAGACATGTCTGGATGATAAATTATTGTTTGGTTCCTTACTTTCAGAGAAGTGGGATTCAGAGACATGGGGTCCAGCTCACGGGCTTGTGTGAGTGATGGAGATGAATTGACCATTCAGCATAAATAAGCTAAACAGATCACTGCTGAAGGCATGTCTTGGGCATGTTAAAATTACAAGAAGAAAGAATCTAAAAGTTTCCAGACAAAGAAACACAATTTGCTCTGGAAGGTCCAGTTCTACTGAATGCTTAAAAGTTATAATAGCCTAGTTCTGCTAAGCTATTATTGAAATCAGCCGGGTCAGGGAATGCGCCATTCCCCGGCTCTGGCCTTGCCCTGGAGCCACCTGCCTGCCTGCCTGCCTGCCTGCCTGCCTGCCTGCCTGCCTGCCTGCCTGCCTGCCTGCCTGCCTATCTATCTATCTATCTATCTATCTATCTATCTATCTATCTATCTATCTATCTATCTATCTATCTATCTATCTATCTATCTATCTATCTATCTATCCATCCATCCATCCATCCATCCATCCATCCATCCATCCATCCACCTATCTACCTACCTACCATTTATCAACTGTCTTCTATCATATCTCTCTTTCTCTCTATCATATATCTATCTAATGTCTCTCACATATATAGAGATAGCATTACAATGTTTTTGCAAGATTTCATATCCAGCAATTGGCATTTGTAAGCCCCCTACACATTTTGGACAACTTATTTTATTATTGTGTTTAAACAGTTTTGGCCTGCCATCTTATATATAAGGTGGCTAACCAAATCAATCATATCTGCCCAGCATGCTCTTAGCCATGCTAGCTGGGATCGCCATGAACTATAGTTCAGCAACATACAGAGAGCTGCAAATCTTCTACCTCTATTGGCTAAATGTTCATGAAGGTAAGGCCAATAGAGCGCAATGGATGGGACCCAGTTTTTTTAGGATTAGTTTATGCAATATAGTCCATTTTTCTATTACTTCCCACCACCACTCTAAGACAGAGTGTCTTTAATATATGTATGTGGGTGAGGGTTTATGGTATGTAAATTTATCATTTTTAGCTATCTTTTCCCAATTTTTTAGGTATGGATTTCATCTTATTTCCATCCCATTCATCCTATTTCAATATCTGTCTGAGATTCTCTTTATAACTTGTACTTGCTTTCCTAAAAGTAAATATCCCTAATCTTTGTGTACCTTACTGGGTTTTTTTTATATCTTCTTACAATATACATTTTTCCTTATATGCATATTGTGTTCACTAATTTATGCATATTTATTTTCTGCTTTAAGTATAAGGCCAGCTGGGTGACTTTGGCTCAGTAACATTCTCTCAGCCCTAGGAAGGAGGCAATGGTAAACCATTCTCGAAAAAACTTGCCAAGAAAACTGCAGGGGGCCTTCCCAGGCAGTCTCTGGGAATCAAACATGACTGAACGGAAGAAAAAAAAGATATGAAATATCTAACCATCAATAAAACTATAGACAGTGGCTGTGGTTAATCAAAAACACTGATAGCTCAGTGGTCAGAGTGAGATGGCCATTTCAGAAATTGGTTTCGGAAGTACCACATTTCACAGTAGAAGGGTTTTTTTTAAGTTAAATATAGGTACAGTATAATGGCCTAATGTAATATCCTTTATTTTCAACACATTACAGTCTTTCTAAAAACCAATATATAACTATGCTTCAACCTTTGGGCTAATGAAGTGGGTCTAGGACAACTTGCCACAGCCAAACTCACTGTGGGACAACTCGCTGTGACCAACTTGCTGCAGGACAACTCACTGCAGGACTATATTGTTTCATTCAGTTATTTTTTATTATTGATGACCACGTTTTTGTCAAAATTATTGCATTTCTGGATTGACTTTCTTTATTTTTATGATTATTCTGCTGAAATTAATTTAACTTTTGTATGTGTTGAATTGTCCTGCAATGAGTTGGCCATGACACGTTGTGCCATGGTGAATTTGCTGTGGTGAGCTGACTGCAGTAAGTTGGCTGTGGTGAGTTGACTGCAGCAAGTTGGCTGTGGTGAGTTATCCCATTCTGTAATGAAGTAGTCCTAATGCTGCATTCATGCAGATTTGAGTTAGAACTAATGTGCAGCGGCAGCAAAAAAGCCAATGCAATCCTAAATTGCATTAATAGAGGGATACAATCTAGGACTAGGGAGGTACTAGTACCACTCTATAAAGCCTTAGTTAGACCGCACCTAGAGTACTGCATCCAGTTTTGGTCATCACACTACAAAAAGACATTGAAACTCTAGAGAAAGTGCAGAGGAGAGCAACCAGGATGATTAGGGGACTGGAAACTAAAACATACGAAGAGCGGTTGCAGGAACTGGGCATGGCCAGTCTAGCGAAGAGAAGGACCAGGGGAGACATGATAACAGTATTCCAATATTTGAGGGGCTGCCACAGAGAAGAAGGCGTCAGGCTGTTTTCCAAGGCACCGGAAGGCCAGGCAAGGAACAATGGATGGAAGCTGACCAAGGAGAGATTCAACCTGGAAATCAAGAGAAACTTTCTGAAGGTGAGAGCGATCAACCAGTGGAACAGTTTGCCTGCAGAGGTTGTGAGAGCTCCAACACTTGAGACTTTCAAAGGGAGATTGGACTGCCATTTGTCTGAAATGGTGTAGGGACTCCTGCTTGAGCGGGGGGTTGGACTAGATGACCTACACAGTCCCTTCCAACTCTAATAATCTGTAATTTAACCTAAGTTTGCGACATTGTAATTTTCTTAACTTCTACCTCCATGGGGTTTTTTCAATAATAAACATTGCAGTATGTTTCTGCAACAGACCCTTGCTTTGGCTTAGCAATTACAATTTTGTATTCCATATCATTTCATTCCTACCAATTAGTTACATTATATTAGTTAGTTTATTATGGATTTTCTCACTGAGAAAATTATTATTGTAGTAATATTATTATTACTGCTAATTGACAATAACAATAAACATTTGTGAAGTTACCTCACTAGTATTTTTTTGGGGGGGAGGGAAGGTAAAATCCATGCATTGGGTTTTGCAGATTCTAATTTTTTTTCCAATTGAAGTAAAGGAAAGAATCTTTTTTCGCTCACAATTTCATCTGGAAGGACGAGGTGTTCCCCCCCCCCCATTGCAGGAGGCGTTTAAAATCTTCGTCAAATAAATTCTGTGAAATATTTCCTCCCCCTTTTGTATTGTACTTTTGTAAGCCTGGGGGCAAGGACCATCTTGTTTTTATTGAAGCAATTCTGCAAGGCAATTCTGAAGAGCAGAGTACAAGTGCATTACATAAATAGATAAATAATAAAAGATCAAAGGCCGACTTTATATTTTTCAGATGATGTACCTCACTTTAAAAAATGCAGAGAGACTTCAAAGAAAGCAATAGTAAATTCTCAATGAGTCATGTCTTCTATCCTACAGTGTTACTGGGTTTCACTCTATGTTCTCATTCTCCTTCAAAAACTCTGTAATCTGTAGTCTGTAATGCAGATGGAATTATGAATGGGGAACCTCAGGGCATTATCTTTCTAATAGGGCTTTGAAGACAACTATGTTGCAACTATGCTTATAAGAATAATTTGAATCATCAGAGCAGGAGGTTTTCTCTCATGAGTATTAAAAGGCTATGAGTTATCATTTTTGCTCAATTACTCTCATAATTATCCCATTTGAGTGGTAAAGCTCAATTAGGGGGGAAAGAAAGTGAAATATCTTCCCAGGGGAATTTTATGAGAACTGAAAATGTTTGCATACTCTCATATATGGTGATGGAGATTTATACATAAAATGCATGGGACCATAATGCTGTAATGTAACCTTTTGATTACATTATTTTATTATTTTATTGAGTTTTTCTTCAAATAATTATCATTGTTTTGCTTTGCAATTATTATTCTTGACTCAGAGGGTTGAACTTGTGCTAGATACTAAATGGAAATGGTGTGATAAAAAGCAGCCTAGATGGAAATTGCTAACAATAAAAATTAACCGCAGAACAAATAAGAGTGATTGTTGAAATAATAGAAAATATTTGTAGCTCGGGTTTTAGATTTTGGCAATGGTTTGTTCTCCAAGTTTGTTTCAATTTAGTTTCTGAACGTTTCATTACCAGATTAGGTAACATCATCAAAAGGATTTTCTTGTCCTATTCTCCTTAGCTTATAAATGTCTTGTGTGACAGTTTGGTCAGTTGGTCGTGTGATTGGTTATTCGTTTGGAGCTATATTTAAATTAAGAGCAGCTGATTGGTACTCTTGTTGATTAGTCCTTTGAATGGTCTGGTTTCTTATGTATTCATATGCTGAATCTAGATCAATATGTTTGTTAATTGCTCCTTTGGCAGAATACCAGGCTTCAATAAATTCACATGTGAGGAGGATGCTGGAGTGGCCAATGATTTTTGTTCTTTCCCAATTTTTATTGTTATTGTAGCATGATTGTTATTAGATTATGTTAACAATTGCAATGACGATAATGAAACTTTTAAAAACTTGTGGAATTTGGAATATATAGATTCTGGATGTAAAGGATAATTGGTTCCTAGAAAAATAAGTCCTGCAGATCAACACATGATCACCTCATGGATTAAGATAGAAAACCAGTCAGGAAGGCATCTGTCAGTTGCTCAGTATAATCTTTGTGCTGTGTGCATTAGAAGAGTCATCAATGCTGGAAGCAATGTCTTCTAAAAGATTCAAAAATGGTGAGAAAGAAGATGTATAAATATTTCATCTGAGAAGCAAGTGGCAAATACCCTTCCAACGTCACAAAACATCATTGGTCTCCTTAATGTTCTGTTTCACTCACCCATCAGCCCTGTCACCAACTGGTTAAATTTTCTTTCCTCACTCATCTCCAGGACTGGTCACTCTGTATAGTTGAGCAGTTGTACACAATAGGAATGGATAAGTTAGGAGCAACTGCAAATACATAATTTGTTTTGTTATTCATTTCTAGCAATAAAAAGTACATGCCTATGTTTTAACTTAAATTGGTTCTTCAAGATTGTCATTTTGCATAGCACCCAATAAAGGAACAATTCAGTAGTGGCTCATTTTAATCCTTGTCTCAGATGCTTGTGGCAACATATCAAGAATCTTACTGAGAGTTGGCAGTCTAAATTTAAGCACTTTTTTAGATAAGATTCCCAGTTTTAAGTAAGTGACGTACTCTAGAAATGTACATACAATATATTTATATATACATTTGAATATACGTATACATCTACATTAATTAGCAAATCATGTAGATTATGAAATCTTGTGTGTGAGGTGAGTGGATTGTTGGCTATGAAAAAATCCCAACGAGACAGATTTATTTGACCCAGACGGGAGAGTTTTCCACACCAAATTCTGCAACTGCACAATTACTTCTTGGCAGTAAGTTATACAACAAAGGTGCCAACTTTTTCAGCCATTCTATATTGCCAACTCTTTCTCTTGGAGGACAAATTGGCAAACTTTGGAAACTACTTCTCACTGGTGTGTTCACTGGTCATCTTTTGGAGAATCAGGATAAGACCATTTCAAACAACTTCAGAGCTGCTTTGAGTTAAAACGAATTCACTCCTGCTCCATTTGGGGCTCTGGTGTTTAGTTATGAGTTCAGAATTTAGTATTCAGTATTCAGTATCTGGTGTTTAGTAATGAGTTCTATATACAAATACAGCCAGATAGTGAAACTGAAGCTGCCTATATGTTTAAAAAAAGAATGGAAATTAGATTAGATAAAAAAGAATTATTTTTCTCCTTTTCTTTCATTGTTTCTTTATTCTGTATTAGTGTTTGATAGCAATAGCAATAGCAATAGCACTTAGACTGATATACCGCTTCATAGTGCTTTACAGCTCTCTCTAAGCGGTTTACAGAGTTCAGCATATTGCCCCCAACAATCTGGGTCCTCATTTTACCCATCTCGGAAGGATGGAAGGCTGAGTCAACCTTGAGCCTAGTGAGATTTGAACAGCTGAACTGCTGAACTAGTTTTTACCTTCTTTTTAAAACTTTTTGTAACATCTTTCTCACATTTGGCACTCTGCAAGGACCTCTATCTGATGGCCTGCAGTTGAGTTTTGCTGAGAACATGAGATTTTTCAGCCTACCAGCCTTCATTATGTGATACGTTTTGTTGGAAAAGATATTTCTTCAAATGAGTCTTACAGCATCCCTATTGATTGAGATTTTTAGAGATTGTAGACTTTCTCTGGATCAAGCTATTGAACTTGAAATCTCATCATAATGTCTTGTCATCTTCTAGTTCCTTTGTCTCTATGGGCTGATTCAGTAAGTTGTCAAGAGAAGACAGGTTATTTATGTGCTGAGGGATCTACCTGGATGAGGGGATTTATTGACTTATTTCTATTTGTTTATTTATTACATGGGTGTAAAACTTGCCGTGTCACGTTGCTATCACGTGCTGTATCGTGGCATTTTTTCCCTTTATGGAACTGGGGTGGGTGTGGCCTGCATGTGACACATCCAGCCCACGGGCTGCCAGTTTAACACCCCTGATCTATTACAATTACATTCTCCTCCCTTTCTCTAGCAGCTCAGGGGAACATATTTAATATAACTTTTTTTCATTTTCCCCACAGCACCAGTCTTCTGAGATTGGTGAAGGAACTGACCCAAAGTCAGTTATTCAGCATCCATGGTTGAGTATTTTGAACTTGAATGCCATAATTCCTAGTCCACAATATCATCTAGGTTTCTGCTCTAGTCTCCTTCAGAAATGGGGAACTATATGTTATTATGAGAGATCTAGGTCATGTGGCAGGAGAGAAGCATATAAATGCATAATAAGTCTGCTTAACACTTTGGAATCAGAAGGACAAAAGTACTTCACAAAATTCGAAATGAACTTGATCAGATAGAATAAGAAGCTGAAAATAATAGAATGAAAGGTAATTTAATAAGAACAGTGAGATAAATCTTGCTTAGGAATAACATGTATAAAAATGGATAATGGAGTTGTTCATTGCCACAATTTATTTGCCAATAATTTTTTTTTAAAGGTAGCAGTTTTTGGGGTGTGATGAATCACAGCACTAGTGTCAGGCTGTGTGTGTGTGTGGCTCACCCCTTTATATATGAATTGATGTTCGCATATGCATTAGATGTAGGACAATCACACAACTGTGACTGCCATCTTGACTTCTTCAACTCTTCCATAGCTGGCCCTGATCGGCAATTTAATGTAGTTACTAAAAAGACAAATAACTTTAGATTGCATAAATAAAAGTGTAATTTTGAAAGCTTGGGAAACAATGTTTCTACTATATTTTGCACTGGACGAGCCACATCTTGAATACCGTTTCTCAGTTCTCTAGATTATACTTTCATAATATTCAGAAACATCAGAATAGATTCAGGGAAAGGCAGTGAGTATTAACATGATCTCCAGATTAAAAAATAGACTGAGAAAATGGGTGTGCTTAGCTCTGAGATGGGAACCCTGTTCAATGTCACAACCCATTTTCTTTTTTTTTACATCATAGAGTGTAGGATGCTGAATAATCTCATGAGGATGCAAGAAGACAGATTCAGAAGGAACTATAGGAATGATTTTCTAACAATAAATTGGCTGCTCTTATTGGAAGTAGGTACACAGAGAAAGCTTCTCATTTATTGGATTTATTGTATAGTTGGGGGCACTTTAGTGAGGATTCCTCTCACTTTCAATCTTTTTCCTCTCCCAGTACTCTGCTATGGATCTATTTTACTCTGGAGATTTCTTTTCTAGCTGACTGATGGGTAAGTCAATCATTAACTCTTTGTCAAACTGTTTCTATTTTACTTGTGACTCTATTTGTTGCAAGACTCTTCCACTTTTCCTCCAGTGGGCTGACCACTGCCTCTATTTGTTTTCTTTTCCTCTCAACATTCCTCTTCACTGTTGTCATGTCCTCCTTTCTTTCTTATCTTCAGTAAAACTGGAGTTTCCAGACACACATGCACATAACAACTCCAGCAAAAACCCTGACTAACTCTTATTAGTTTCAGTGGGAGCTCTTTTTAACAGCTGGCTGACAGAGAGATGACGAAAGAACCAAGATTCCTCTTGTTTCCAGAATGATTGTGAATGTACCTGTCAGTATTCATACCTTTCAGTAGTTTTGATTTGAATAAAAAAAAAACCTAGTCATGCCAAGTTAAAAAAATTACAATGCTCCTTCTGGAGGTTCAGTATTAAGGAACAGGGTATCCATCAGTTGACAATTGCTTCAAATACAAAAGCTTTTGAGTGAGATTTTCTTTTGGCTGAACAACATTGATGTCTTAGAGCAGGGCTGTCAAACTCCCAGCCCGCGGGCCGGATGTTTCACGCTCAGGCCATGCCCACACCCAGTTTAACGAAGGGGGGGGGGAAGTCCTGATACGTCATGTGACGCTGCCGTGACGACGTGAGTTTGACGCCCCTGCCTTAGAGATATGGAGAAAAGTCACAAGATTAAATGCATGAGAGAAGAAGTACTTTCTATTTCTTAAATGAAAATTTGACAAGAAGAATCATGAGCGCTCTGAGGAAGTGAAATAATAAAATCTTGTATAGTTAAAGCTATTAGCCAGCCTTGATATGGTACTTCATCCCACTTCATACAACCTGTGCTTTAAATTCTAAGTGAATTCTATACCAATTAAAGAATAATGATCTTGCCCATGTTGGAGCAAAAATGGAGGAGTGGGTGGGTAACACAGATATTACATGCTCTCCTTGTGACTGTGACTGCTCTTTTCCTCTAAAGCACCAGCTAGGTTGAATTTAATGGAAAGCAGGCTCACTGCTATGGAGTTCTCTGCTAAGAAATGTGTAAAAACACAGCACACTGACTTGGACATAGCAGCAATCATGCTTAGGTAACAACTTGGACCGGAGTCACTTGAGGGAAGACTTTTCCTCTTATATTCATTTCAAGGGCAGTTTCTGCTCTTTCTGCCAAATATGCAAGCAGAGATAATTATAGGAGGTAATTTCAAAAAGTTTCCTGGAAGCAGTGACTCCTGGCTAGACTTTCCTCAAGTCTTCAACCTAGCTGGTGCTTTAGAAAATGGTTGAGGAGTTGTCTTGTTAGTGAAATATACTAGCAATAGGAGGGGGAAAGGGTGATTTTTTTTCAACGTTGTTGCAGAAATTATTTCTGCACAAATAGTTGGAAAAGAAAAACCCCAAGTGACCTTAGACATCTATCTAGATCCATTAGTTGCCTATGAGAGATCGTCATAACTGGTCCTCTTCTCACCCTATGGAGGTTATGGGAGATATGATCCTCATTGAAACTATGGAATGATTCAATTATGGTGAACTGTAAGTCTAACATCTTTACCTGCAATATCAACTAATTGCAGGTAAAGACTAGATCAGGTGTCCACAACCTGTGGCTCTGGAGCCGCATATGGCTCTTTCATCCCTCTGCTGCAGCTCCCTGTCACTGGTTGGCACCACCATTTTGAGAGGAGCTTCAGGTTGCTGGTGGGGGGAAGCAGGGCATGCCAGGAGGAGACTCTATGGCAAGGGGTGGGTTTTCCAGTCGGCTCCACAATTGATAGGGCTTTTGATTAGGACTGGTAGAGGAAAAAGGATGCCACGCTAGGAGGAGACTATGATGGGGGAACCGGACTTCCGGTCGGCTCCAGAATTGAACGGGGTGCTTCCAGTTAGGACCTCTGTGGCTCTTTGAGTGTTTAAGGTTGCCGACCCATGGAGTAGATCTACCATATGGCCATTTGTGTGAGTTAGACCTGAGAAAATGTCAGTTCTCTTCCTCTAATACACCATTTCCAATATAATCTCCTTGTCTTTCAGACGTTCTCAGTTGTTATTCTCCCAAATGTAGTTTAAAAAGAACATAACACTTGGTACATTTTTTTTAACAAAGACAGAACACACATACAAATGGCTCCAGTTTTTATTGTCAAGTTCCAAAATCTTTAAGAATCTGCTCTATATGTTAACAGGGATTCCAGTATGGACTCTCCTCTGTCATTTTCAATTGATACTTACTCCATTGACAATGCCTTGCAGTTTAATGATACAAAGTGTCTCATTAATTTAACTCTTTTTTTAAAAAAAGGTTTATTGTGGTGTTTTGCAAATAGAGTAGGGCATTCCATTTTGTATTTTTCAGAATGAGAAAGAAAACAATCTCTGTGTTTACTGGAGCAGTGATCAAAACAGGAACATTAGATGCCATATCTAGTTTTCAACAAAAGCCCCAGTGCCCAATTTCCTTAAACATCAAATTGCTGATCCTGAAGATATAGTCTCAAGGAGAATACTGATCATGGTTCCTGGGGGAGCACAATCCCCAAGATAATGTGTCAAAATATGAAAGGTTCAAACTGATTCACATTTGAAATGGAAATATGCTATTCTGCATGTAGATGGTGAGCTGATTGTACTTTTAATACATCTTCCTGTGATGGCTTTATTGTCCTCTTTTCCAAAGATGGTTACTGCCTGCCAGTGATAATCAGCCTATCAGAGGGATAGGATAAAACCACTTGGTGTTTTTTCCCCCATTCACACAATAGTGGAAGCATTTACAATAAAATGCTCTTGCTTCTAGAGGAAATGGTAATGTTGGGATTTCAGTAAGATTGCATGCCATGAAAATGCAGATAGGGTTCAGTTTGATCTTTGATTTATTTCACCTGATTCAGTGTTTTGACTAAATTCTGAAAGCTGAGTGTACATTGAAGCATCAAATCAGGCCAATTCAATTTTCCAAAATTGATATTGAAGCCAATGCCTTTTTCCTTTTTAAATTGTTGGATCAATTCAAAGGCATTCAGCTTTCCAATTCAATTCAGAGAGTTGATCCCATTTAAAGATTTGATTGCATTAGCATTGGTTCTCTGAAAGAATAGCGCAGAAAAGCTCTCCTCAAGGTTTTCCAGATGATCTTCAATGCAAATACATGAGAAAGAGGGATAGGGGGCAGGGGTGAGTTACATCATAATGAAGGAGTATGCGTGTTATATGCTGGAGGTTTCAGGTTCAGACTTCCAGAGACCATAGATCAGGGGTGACCAAACTATGGTTCTTTGAGGACCTGTGGACTTCAACTCCCAGAATTCCTGAGCTAGCCATGCATGCATGGCTAGCTCAGGAATTCTGGGAGTTGAAGTCCACAGGTCCTCAAAGAACCATAGTTTGGCCACCCCTGCCATAGATGATATTAAGAAATATCTGAGCTCTAATATGAGTGGCAAATCCAATGAAATCCCAAAGGTGCTTTTTCAGGAGGCAACTGGACTTTTTTTGTTTTTTCTTTTGAAGATGTTTCATTTCTCACCCAAGAAGAAGCTTCTTGGATGAGAAGCGAAATGTCTTCAAAAGAAAAAATCAACGAAGTCCAGTTGCCTCCTGAAAAAGCACCTTTGGGACAACCATGACCTGGACGACTGAGAATCTCTACAGAATCCAATGAAATTGCTCAAAATCACCTCGATTAATTTAGGAAGAGGCAGCAAATAAATGCTAGGTCTCTGCATTCTCATATGGATTCCCAAGAAACCTTGTGCAAACATGAATGCACTAAACAATTCATTATTGTAGCCTGACTTTTTTCAGATTTCCATGCATGCCTAGAAAAAAAATCCACTGCTTTAAGAGTCTAGTTTTTAGTGATTTTAGTGATTCGGGTGATTTTAAGGAGTAATTAATGTATCTGAAGTATACATTAAAAGTATTCCTGTAATACCGGTACCATTAAAACGCAACAGCAGACACTCAAATTTAGTGAAATGCTAAATGAAGAATCTAGTCAACAAGGCAGAAGACCTATAAATGCTTCCTACTTTCCAGTTCTAGCCTGCAGCACCATGGAGAACCCCAATGGACAGAGTGGTGACAGATGACCTACTCTGCTCTCTCAGTCAGCTGTTGTGATATACACTAGACCAGGGGTCGGCAACCTTAAACACTCAGAGAGCCATTTGGACCCATTTCCCACAGAAAAGAAAACACCGGGAGCCACAAAACCCTTCTCATGCCTGACTATTTCCTGAGCGGCTACAAAACTAGCATATATAGTTGAAAGTTTTCTTCTGAAACTTTTCTTTTCTTGGATTTATCCATGGTTGGCCTACCAGGGTCGAAAAGCTTAACTAATTGCGCGTTGATGGGTGTCGCACATTGGCAGTTGTGATGCATATTTTGAGCAACAGGGAGCCCCAGCAGAGGGATGAAAGAGCCACATGCAGCTCCAGAGCCCCGGGTTGCTGACCCTGGCACTAGACCATGTATGAGATGTGGTGGCAGAGTGGTTAGAATGCAGTATTGCAGGTAACTCTGCCCACTGCCAGGAGTTCGATCTTGATTGGTTCAAGGTTAATTCAGTCTTCTGTCTTTCCAAGGTTGGTAAAATGAGGACCCAGATTAATGGGGGCAATATGCTGACTCTGTAAATTTGTAAACCACTTAGAGAGTGCTGTAAAGCAGTATGAAGCTGTATATAAGTCTAGGTGCAATTGCTAAAACCAGACTTTCATCCAGGATTAAATCATGAATAATAAAATGTTTTACCCAGACTGACTTGCCATTATCATATATTGGTTAAAATGTTGGTTTTTGGATACCAAAGATCAACATTTTGGTCAGGTTATGACCCATTCTCAAGCATAGAAATTCACTGACTAATTTAGAGCATGTCGATCTCTCTTTCAGGGCAACCTAACCCTCATTGCTGATGCTGATTGCTGTTGTAAAAAAGGTGTAGAATAAACAATTTTTAGATTGACAAGATGACTACTACTGTCCCTTTGACTTCCTTCCTTAGATTGCACATCATTAGTGAAAGAAGGTTGCCTTCCTTTCAATTGAGTAGGTTGAAGCTGTCTATCATATTTTTATGTCTACCTACATAATTAAATATTTACTACCATGTTTCTCCATAAATATGACCTACCCTGAAAACAAGCCCTAGCCCAATTTTTATGCTTGCACCTAATATAAGCCCTACCCCCCAAAATAAACCCCGTTAAGCCCTGCCTACTATCTGGTTGTATGAGGTGGGGCGAGATGCAGGCATAAAAATCAAGCTAGGGTGGGGATGGGGGGGATGGAGCTGCCCCATGTGCCCCACACCTGCTTACCTTAGGACTGCTGCAGCTAGGCCTCCCATGCCCTGACACCTATTGCGCCACTGTCCGACTTCTTCTGCAGCCACTTGCGGCTGCTCGTGGCTGGACACCATGTGGTGCATTGCGCTGTTGCCGCCGCTTGTAGCAGAACTGCATGAGGCTTGTCGCACCAGTGCCACCACTCATGTGTGCAATGACACAATGCGCTATGCAGTCCCCTGCATGGTTGGGCAGCGGTGCAACAGGTGTCAGGGTGTGGGAGGTGTGGATGCGGTGGCCCTAAGTTAAGCGGGTAAGGCATCCTCCCAAAATAAGATCTGGTGTTTATTTTGGTACCAAAAAAGAAAATAAGAACTGGGTCTTATTTTTGGGAAGACATGGTTTCCCACTCCTCTCCATTCTTCCTATCTCCCCATTATAACCAACACACCACTTTCTTTATCCATTAAAAATGTAGCAATCTCTTGACACTCATATAGAAAGTAAGAAATGAAGACATATTCAAGGTGGAACTTAACTTTAGCATTACTCAGGTTTTACTTTTTTGAAATGAACTGAGATTGGTGCCAATAAATCAAAATGGGAGTCACAGTCCCTTTAGAGCTATTTTCCCAGTATGTTCCCTTTAAGCAGCATCCTGGTGCTTGTTCTCTGTATCTCCGATACCAATGGTTGCAATAACCTGGATAAAGATTGCAAGGCAAAGATTGCAACTTAATCTTTCCTTTGCAGTCCCAACCTCAGGTTTTTGGTTGGGAGCCATAGTACATTGGCAGTCATGATGCCTTACCTTCCCAGTAATAAAGCACTCAAGATATGTATCAGTACATACTTATGGGGAAGCAATCTATTCCATGACATGTTTAGGCAAAATTTCCCTTCATCCTCCTTTGTAAAGGCTTAAAAGAGTCATTTCACTAGCTAAATACATAATTCAAAAGTATATATTTTATAATCATTCATCAATACACATCAAGAATAATGCTTCTTGATGTTATACAGGACTGTCTGCCCGATCTTGTAAATACAGAGCTGCCTGGACATTTTTGAATGATCAAATTATTAGATATATATTTCAAAGAAGCCTTTTGATTTTCCAAAATTGTGTGGTTTGATCTAATTTACAAACAGCAAAAGTAACTTTGGTTTAATCTATCATTCTCTTCCATAATTATGTTTTTTAAATAGAGCTCTTTTTCTAGGTTTAAGGTTCTTATATTCAGCCTTAATAATACATGTGTTGTTTAATTTTTGTCCCTTTCTCTCTCACACATAATGTAATTTAATAAATATTCTTGCGCATTTAGGGATTTGATCCTAATAAAATGGAAGTATTATGAAGGTATTTTTTCCCCTTAAGACTATTTTCCCATTTAATTTGGAAAATTTCAGTAACTACCCACGAAGACACGAAGAGGAAGGAAATATAAGCGCCGAGGTGGCGCAGTGGTTAGAGAGCAGTACTGCAGGCTACTTTAGCTGACTGTGATCATTTGAGTTCAGCTGTTCAAATCTCACCGGCACAGGATTGACTCAGCCTCCATCCTTCCGAGGTAGGTAAAATGAGGACCCAGATTGTTGGGGGCAATGTAAATATATACATTGCTTAATGGTGTAAACCGCTTAGAGAGTGCTTGCACTATGAGGCGGTATATAAATCTCATAAATAAATAAATAAATAAATAAATAACTGAATGAATGAATGAATGAATGAATAAATAAATAAATAAATAAATAAATAAATAAATAAATAAATAAATAAATAAATAAATAAATAAATAAATAAATAAATAAATAAATAAATAAATAAATAAATAAAAATATACCCCACTGTCCTTGGATGTCATCTTGGTAGCTTTTTATTCATATAAAAAGTGATAGTATGACAGAACTGAAACATATTTGGCTCTTTCAATTAAATCTAAATGCAGGTCTTCAGTTATTTGTACTGAATAAGAGTTGATGGAAAGAAACTTTGACAGCCTAAAAGAAGAGAATTCTTGGATAAAATGCTTTATATTGTTGAACCAAATTTATAATTGTACTTAATTTGAACAACTGTATAATCCCGTACATTTTATTTTACCATGTTGAATTGTACTTAGGTTTTGAACGATGCAATAGAACAGAGGTCTTCAAACTTGGCAACTTTAAGACTTGCGGACTTCAACTCCCAGAATTCTCCAGCCAGCATAGCTGGCTGGAGAATTCTGGGAGTTGAAGTCCTCAAGTCTTAAAGTTGCCAAGTTTGAGGACCCCTGCAATAGAAACTGCAACAAGAAGGAAGTCCCTTCCCTTAAATATATTCCAGAGCAGGCGTGTCCCTGCTGGTTGAGAAATTCTGGGAGTTGAAGTTCACAAGTCTTAACTCTGCCAAAGTTGGAAAGGCTGTACTAGAGTTTCCCAATCCTGTGAAAGAAGTGCAATTATGAAGTTGGTTATTCATATTTGCCTCCTGAGATTAATTGTAATAGTTAAATTTGTTAAAACTCCCATAACAATAAAAGACGATTAAAAGAAAGCAATTAAATTGGAGCCTACAAAAAAAGGGTGTTTTAGCACTGGTTGAGTTAAAATGTGCATTATTATTATTACATTCCCTGAACTGATTCCTTTCAAAATAATCTGGGCAAGAACTCCACAATTGTTGCAAAAGGCACCTGAGTTTTTCTCTTGTGTTTCTCTTTCATCTCATTTCTTTTTCCTTGTGTGTTTGTGTGCGTGTGTCTCTATGTACAGTGAACACCCTGCAACACCAAAGCCCTAAGAAAAGCAGAAAAGAAACCACCTTTTCAATGTTTTCCTCCACAATGGTTATGCCAAGAACTTTATATTATGATACATAGCACCCAATCCTGAAAAATCACACAGTGAGACACAACACAGAAACAAATCCTGCCAAACATCAAAGGAACATCAGAAGTGGCTGCCTGGCTACTGCAACCCCTAGGAATAACAATAGCCCTCAAGCCCATGTTTATACTCAGGCAGGAATATCAAAGACAGAACACGGAAAAAAGACAGTGCCAACATAATATACAGAATCAGTTGCAACCCTTGTAACCAGTTCTACCTTGGGCAGAGAGGACGACAGTTAAAAAACAGAATCCATGAACACTATCTGGCTGTCAAACAGTATGATCTGAGGTTTCTGATCACCAGTCACACCAATAACAAATAAACGGTTTGACTGGGATGAAGCCAAAGTCATCGGCCATGCCAAAACCCATCAGACACATGACATTTTTGAAACCTGGCAATCTACCAATGGGTCCATCAACAAATACATTGACATTGAACCAGCATACGAACCATTAAGGAAGTGGACCATCTGAACCACCAACCAATGGCAGAACCAACCATCCCCTCACCAGTTGAATTCTGCCCTTCATAACAACCAATCAGAAGTCACAAAGTCACAAGTCCAGAATCAGTCTTGTGATTCAACCAGTCACAAGATCCATAAACGAACAAGACTTCACCCCAAAACCCCCACTGAAGATGTTACCTAGTTTGGTAATGAAACATCTGAGAGCTAAACAGAAAGCTCAGAGAACAGACCCCTCCTGAAATGTTTGTGTATATTTGCACTTCGGATTATAAACTTCTAGGTAGAAATGTTCTTCCAGGTGACTGAATATGCATAAATGATTGCACTTTCCAAATGGGATGAAATTATCTTAAAGAAATTACTCGCATTTTTTTTAAAAAGGGAAAACTCTAACAATCTTCCCCTGAAAGAAATATGAAATATGAAAGTATTTTAATTTGGATGGAATGGAGCAGGAGACAGAACCAGATGATTAAATACCAACATAATAGATAGGAGAGATTCACTCATATACAATTATATTCCATTAAAGACTATCTGTGACTCACTGAGATTTAATAATAATTTAATTTAATTTAATTTAATTTAATTTAATTTAATTTAATTTAATTTAATTTAATTTAATTTAATTTAATTTAATTTAATTTAATTTAATTTAATTTAATTTAATTTAATTTAATTTAATTAATTTTATTTTATTTTATTTTATTTTATTTTATTTTATTTTATTATTTTATTTTATTTTATTTTATTTTATTTTATTTTATTTTATTTTATTTTATTTTATTTTATTATTTTATTTTATTTTATTTTATTTTATTTTATTTTATTTTATTTTATTATTTAATTTAATTTAAATTTAATTTAATAATTTAATTTAATTTAATAATTTAATTTAATTTAATGTAATCATTGTTTAACAAACAATTTGGTTTCAGGAAAAATTTATCCTGTAATCTGCAACTCCTACATTGCAAAAACATATGGACTACACAACCCGATCAAGGCAAAGCAATAGATGCAATTTACATAGACTTCTGTAAAGCCTTTGATTCAGTGGTGCATGACAAACTACTTCTAAAACTGCAATGTTATGGCATTTCTGGCCCCCTGCATAAATGGATAGCTGCATTCCTGTCAAACAGGCAACAAGCGGTGAAAATATCGAACGCTATATCAAATCCTGTCCCTGTTAACAGCGGTGTCTTCCAAGGCAGCGTTTTAGGGCCAACACTTTTTAAACTTTACATAAATTACCTTTGTGATCATATTATAAGCTACTGCGTTCTCTTTGCTGATGATATAGAACTATTCAACACCACCAACAATGCTGCTACCCTTCAAAAAGACCTTGACTATGTGTCAGATTGGTCAAACAAGTGGCAACTTCAAATCTCAACCAACAAATGCTCTGTCTTACACATTGGCAAAAAAAATCAGAACACAAAATACAAGCTGGATGGACATGACCTTGTAGACGACCCTCACTCTGTTAAGGACCTTGGAGTACTCATCTCTAATGATCTAAGTGCCAGAGCCCACTGTAACAACATTGCCAAAAAAGCATTAAGAGTTGTTAACCTAATCTTGCATAGCTTCTTCTCTGGTAATATTGTACGTTTAACTAGAGCATACAAAACATTTGCTAGACCAATTCTTGAATACAGCTCATCTGTCTGGAACCTGCACTACATATCAGACATTAATACAATTGAAAATGTCTGTTCACAACAGAATACCTTATGTCACCAGACTTGAAATTTTGGGTTTTGACAATTTAGAACTATACCACCTTAGATCTGACTTAAGTGTAGCAGATAATCCTACCCGTCAATGACTACTTCAGCTTCAACCGCAACAATACACAAGCACACAATAGATACAAACTTAAGGTAAACCGCTCCAAACTCGATTGCAGAAAATACAACTTCAGCAACAGAGTGATCAATGCCTGGAATACACTACCAGACTCTGTGGTTTCTTCCCCCAATCCCCAAAACTTTAACCTTAGACTCAGGGGTAAAATGTGAAATTTTCCCCTACTGGTTCTGTGGGCATGGCTAATTTTGTGGATGTGGCTTGGAGGTCAGGTGGGTGTGGCTTCAGGTGGGCATGGCCAGGTTGTCATGTGACTGGGTGGGTGCAGCTAATTTAGCAGTCCATTTTGCCAGGGAGCAGGGGGTTGGACCAGATGACCTCTGAGGTGCCTTCCAGCCTTTGCTGTGCTAATCAAAGCATCCTCTGAAGCTGTGTCTAGTGCCAGCCAGGTTTGTGGTCCTCCCTCTCCCTCTCCTTCTCCCCCTCTCACTTCTGTGGGAAGCAACCCCCCCAAATAAAATATTACTCATAAGGCTCACAGAAAAACAAGGAAAAATCAAGCTGCTATCAAAGGACCTGCCTGAAGCTCATTCCACACTCCTGCCCGATAGAGATAATGAGATAATGACCATATAGAAAGTGGAAGCCTGACATTTGGCTCCATTCACACAAGCAGGCAAACCCTTGAAATCCCTAGAAAACCCATTCAAGACGGGATATTTTGAAATTTCCCCATGGCAAGATTTGGCAGCTAACAAAACACAGTAGTAGAATCAGAATAAGCAACCCCACATTCAAGACCCGACACAGGACAAAAGTTATTTAGCCACAATGGGAATCACCCAAATCCTTTTAAAAACACAAAGCCTATATTGCACAAACCCCAAAAATTCAAAAACATAGAACCATATAAGAATCCTTCCTTTTATCCAGTTTGTTGTTCAACTAACCCAGAATGTCACTTCACTTCTGCAATTAAAAACCCCCTTCCGAGCAGCTTCCAAAGGCTTTTCAATTTAAAGCAGGAGCCTCCAAAGTTTGCAACATTAAGACTTGTGGACTCCCAGAATTCCTCAGCCAGCCATGCGGCTAAATTTGGGGACTCCTGATTTAAAGCGACAGCATTTGTTTTTCTTCTTTGCCAAGTGATCTCCCGGCTGGAAAGTGAGTCCTGATTTTTTCCTTCTAACAGCTCTCTTTCTTTCTCTTTCTTTCTCCCTTCCCTTCCCTTCCCTCCCCCCTCTCTTTCTTTCAGGCAAACTGGCAGGGAAAAAAGGCTTTAAAAGTTTTTTTTAAAAAAACCAGGAAGTGATGATGTCGGGGCAGGTGGGCGGAACCTCATGCTGCCATTGCTACTGGTTCTCTGAACTAGCCGCCACAACCACTACCTATTCCTACTTGCCCGAACCGGGCCGAACCGGGAGGATTTCACCCCTGCTTAGACTGTCTACTGTTGACCTCACCCCATTCCTAAGAGGTTTGTAAGGGGCATACATAAGCGCACCAATGTGCATACCGTCCCTGTCCTAATGTTCCCATGTACTCAAAGTCGACTCATGTATACATGTTTATACTTTTACTGTAATCTTATATATGCTTGACAAAAATAATAAAATAAAATAAAAATAAAATAAAATAAAAATATTTCCTGAAAAACAGAATGACCCTAGGTGAGCAAAAAGACAATTGGGAGTGGGAGTGACTTCCAACTTCCTTAATGCTTCCCCATTGTATTTCCTTGTGGTAAGCTGGCATTGAGCACCAGAAACCTCCTTCCTCCCTCCCTCCCCTCCCCCTCTCCCACCCTCTTTCTTTTTTCTTCCTTCTTTCCTCCCTCCCTGGATAGAAAGCAGACCTGCATCCAACTGGACCAGTTCTCTTTCAGTGCTGGAGAAACTGCTTACATCATGGGAGAATGATTTCTCTGCTATTTTATTCTGTGCCTCTTAGCCAGTGGTTCCCAACCTTTTTGTGATCGAGTACCACTTGGAGGTCCCGTACAGTCGCCGCGTACCACCTGGTTCCAGAGAAACTAAATTCGATCAGATATCACTTTATTTCCATAATTGTACCGTTCCTTTTTTGGCCCCGCGCATCCAGCAACTGGATTCTCGGGCCGCTGGGACCAGGTGGGTGGCGTGTGGCAACAGTTGCAAATCGTTGCCAGATTATCTTGTGTTAGGCAGTAAACATTTTTGTGAAGTAAAAAATAACTAACTAAAAATCGTTCATGACCCCGAAAGTGTTCGCGTACCACCTGGAAGGCCCTCGCGTACCACTAGTGGTACACGTACCACAGGTTGGGAACCACTGCTCTTAGCTATTTAGATAAAGAGTGTTGTGGGATTCTCACAAAAGATCTCCAGCCTTCATTGCCTGGAAAAGTCGGGATATTACATCTAGAAGACATTTCTTATGTTATTCTGATTCTACAAATAGTTTTATAGATGTGGAAGTTTCTATTGAATAATTGAAAATTCAAGTCCCCAAAAAGGCCTATTAGAACAGATTATTCAATTCCATAGAGTAGCATTTCAAGCATTAGTAAATAAAACTGAAACAAGTTACACTGTATGTAGCAATCAACCTTGCATTGATTTTGTTTCATATTCTCTTTCATTAATAACGTCTAATTGGTTCGAGGAGCGTTTCTTATCATAGAGAGAATGAAACTTATCAATGTTCTTCCTAACTCTAGCGTTTAATTTTAAATCACAAGCTCCAAAGTGATGACCCAAGCAGGTACTTTCATTAATGAGAATCTTGTATGAGTAAAATTGAAATTGCACTAGTGTTTCCCAGTCAAGAGTGATGAACTAATTAACTTCCTACATGCTGAACTCTGGTTTCTATATTATCTGAACAGAAATATGAAGTTCTGAAGAAAAAAAATGAATTAAATTTAATGTCATTCCACAATTTATTTTCCCCAAACTTGGCTTAAACAACTAAAGTAATCATGATAGAGTCATTAATATTTTCTTGTGAAGTATTTCTATTTTTCATTAAGATTTGGTCCAAATTTGTATGTTCTTAGTGTGGGTATGTAGAAGGAACACAAAAATAGACAGAACATTTAAAGCTCATATAAATGTGCAGTTAAAATTATGGCCACCAACTCCTTTCCTGGTGTGGGAGAAACATCAAGAATAATTTTCCAGGACAGGAGTACCGAATATTTATTTATTTATTTATTTATTTATTTATTTATTTATTTATTTATTTATTTATTTATTTATTTATTTATTTATTTATTTATTTATTTATTTATTTATTTATTTATTTATTTATTTATTTATTTATTTGGAGGTTCTTCTATGCCGCCCTACTCCCTGAGGATGCAGGTTGGCGTACAACATTTTAATAAAACAACCAACCAAATCATTAAAAGCAATTTAAAAACAATTAATAACATCTATATCACACAAACATACATGGGGGAGAACATCCAATGTAATAGTCTCTCAAAATTACCCCGCCTGCAGGAAGAGCCAAGTCTTAATGGCTTTTCGGAAGGCCAGCAGGGTGGGGATAATCCGGATCTCCGGGGGAAGTTGGTTCCAGAGAACTGGGACCCCTACAGAGAAGGCCCTCCCCCTAGGCCCCGCCAGTCAGCATTGTTTGGCTGACGGGACCTGGAGGAGGCCCACTCTGTGGGACCTCACCGGTCGAAGGGAAGTGTGTGGGAGGATGCGGTCCCGGAGGTAACCTGGTCCTAAGCCATGTAGGACTTTAAAGATGATGATCAACACCTTGAATTGTGGACTATATAATATCCACCTTGTACTATGGATGAGGAAGACAAACCAAGATATTTGTTAAGCCACAAAAAATGGTCAACAAAGAAGCAATACTATCAGATGCCTTAACTGCACAGCAAGATTAAGGAAGCAAGAATCATATGGACTTTCTTTAATGAATTTGAATGCTAAGAAATGGCGTAGAACCTAAAATCTTGACAACTGTAATAGGAATCCTCCAGCCTTCCATTATTGGTAATTTTCTTAAGGTGGGGTATATTTGAAATTTTGGAACCTCTTTTTCCTAAAATGTTTGTGTGATGGACTAATATAAAACCTGTATTTGGATTTCCTCCTCTGCTGGTTATTTGTTTTATCTCAGCCTAAGCAAAATCTCTTACCACTAGTTTAACTTGGTGAGGGTATAAGAAAGGAATGCACATTCATGTTCTCACAGGGTAATCAACTATTTGAAATGGTTTCAATCAGTGGTGGGTTCCTACCAGTGCGGTCCACTCTGTCGTTCTGGTAGCAGCCAGCAGATTGCGCTATTTGCACGCAATTGCTCCGGCGCCGTCTTCGGCTGTCCGTCGTGCACGTTGCCATCTTTTTAAAAGAATTTTTGCGCTTTTTTGCTTCTGCGCATCCACGGAAGCAAAATCTCGCCGAAATCTCGCCGAAATCTGGTGAGGGGATGCGCACGAGAGAGAGATTTTGGTGAGATTTTGGTGAGATTTTGCTTCCATGCATGCACAGAAGCAAAATTGCACCAAAATCGCACGCATGTGGGCGTCCCCTTGCAAGATTTTGGTGAGATTTTGCTTCTGCGCATGCACAGAAGCAAAATCACATGAGGGGGCATGTACTCATAGCGAGTGCGCACGCAAACAAAACATGGAGATATGCGCGCAGCGCACCGGTATCGGTAAGTGAGCAACCCACCCCTGGTTTAAATCTACTGTCCACTAAAGATTCTTAACTAGCCACCCTGTGTTAAGTGCAGCAAGAGTCCCTCTTTATCACTGTTTGTGTGTGCCACATCAGTATTTACTCTTGGCAAACCCCTGGACTAGTTTCTGCAGTTTTCCTGGCAAAATTTCAGATGGTTAGCAAGAGCACTTAGACTTATATACCGCTTCATAGTGCTTTTACAGCCCTCTCTAAGCAGTTTACAGAGTCAGCATATTGCCCCCAACAATCTGGGTCCTTATTTTACCCACCTCAGAAGGAGGGAAGGCTGAGTCAACCTTGAGCCGGTGAGATTTGAACTGCTGAACTGCAGCTAGCTGTCAGCTGAAGTAGCTGCAGTACTGCACTCTATAACCACTGCACCACCTTGGCTCACCTTGGTTGCCCTTGCCTTCTTCATAGGGCTGCGAGAGAGATAAGGTGACCCAAGTTTACCCAGCAGGCTTTGTGCTCCTGGTGTCTTAACACTAAACTGGTTCTCCTCTGTGCCATTACTGCACTTGTAAAGGACTACCACAAACAGCTTATTTTCCAAAGCACCAGAAGGCAAGACAAGAAGAACTAAGAAGACATTTCCTGACAGTGAGAACAATCAACTAGTGGAAGTGTTTGCCTTCAGAAGTTGTGGGTGTGCCTCACTGGTGCTTTTAAGAAGAGACTGGACAGCCATTTGTCTGAAATAGTATAGGGTATCTTGCTTGGGCAGGAAGTTGGACTATTTATTTATTTATTTATTTGTCAAACATGTATAGGATAGTAGTAATTTGTATAAACATAAGTAAAAAGTAACAATAAAAGAGGACAATAGGACAGTAGGACAGGGACGGTAGGCACAGTGGTGCGTTTATGCACGCCTCTTACAGACCTCTTAGAAACGGGGAGAGGTTGACTGTAGACAGTCTAAGGTTAAAGTTTTTGGGGTTTGGGGAAGAAACCACAGAGTCAGGTAGTGCATTCCAGGCATTGATCACTCTGTTGCTGAAGTCGTATTTTCTGCAGTCGAGTTTGGAGCGGTTTACATTTAGTTTGAATCTATTACGTGCTCGTGTATTGTTGCGGTTGAAGCTGAAGTAGTCATTAACAGTAAGGACATTTTGGTATATGATTTTATGAACTACATTTAGATCAGATTGGAGGCGACGTAGTTGTAAATTGTCTAATCCCAATATTTTGAGTCTAGATGACGTCCAAGGTCCCTTCCAACTCTAATGATGTTCTGTGTTCTGTGTTCATTTCCCCTACATTCCCAAGCTCATCATCATTCTCCCTGCTCTAATGGATGAGATAGTAGCTTCGCATTTACATCTTAAACCCTGGATAGTTTAGGAGCTTTACAATACTGTTCTTAAAGTTAGTCTTTCCTTGCACCATTATGAATCCTCATATGCAAAGCTGAAAGTCAGCCGAGGGAATCTTTTTATTTCAACCTCTAATGAACAGCTAGCTAAAACAACCCTTGTTATTATGGGATTGAGAATATGGAACTGCTTCAAGAGGCACATTTTAATGCTTCTTTGCTGGAGTTCGATGGTCAACAGATGTCTCATTTTCTTCACTGCTTTAATGTAACTGCTGTAGGAATAAGTCTATTTGCATAATTTTATTTTGTAAATGAATCTGATTATGTTTTGCAGCAGTGTTTCCCAACCTTGGCAACTTGAAGACGTCTGGACTTCAACTCCCAGAAATTCCCCAGCCAGCATTCGCTGGCTGGGGAATTCTGGGAGTTGAAGTCCAGACGTCTTCAAGTTGCCAAGGTTGGGAAACACTGTTTTACAGTATCAGTATTGTTAGAACCCTGTTCAAACAATTGGGTGTGTTAATATATGATTGAGCCACAAATCATTGTTATGTGTATATTGCTTTAATTGCATTGTGGATGATTACTATGTAAGCAAGCAAGAGAGCATGCTCAATGTGGTTGATGGTTTATGGTTGGTGGTTTATGGTTCAGTGTGGTTTAGTGTGGTGGTTGTGTTTGACGGTGTGTTCCGGATTGAAGACTCTCTGTGCTGATTTACTGATAAGTAGATTACTTTATGGCTGTATGGAATTGCTGTGAAGAAAGAAGAAACTTCGCATTGACTGAATAACTGTGTATGACTTGGACTTCCTATTTAACTTTGCTACTATTCAAGTAAAACTATTTTGTACATACTAAAGATATTCTGTTTATTGATTGAATAGCATTCATATCAAACTGCAACACCATTACTACAACACATTTCACTGTGTATGTGCTTAACGGCACAATAACTCCTTAACAAGTATTACTTTTTAAAATTTAAGGAAGTGATTTGAATATCTTACCCAGTTGTACATCTCCAGTCTGGGCTGGGCAGGTGATACTATTGCACTCCCTCAGGCTGAACGGGTGAGCAATTTAGAATAATCGCTTTGGCTTGCGGAGCAGATAACAGCTATGGCCAGGAGAACTTTACATAGATTCATCTTGTGCACAAATTTCTCAGTTTCCTGGACTGGGAGTGCATTGCTCAGGGTCACTCATGCCTTGGTCACTTCCTATTTGGACTACTGCAATGCACTCTACATGGGACTATTGTTGAAGATCACCTGCAAGCTACAACTAGTCCACAGTGTTGGGCACCCCTAGGTTTACACACCTGTTGTATGAGTTTCACTGGCTTCAAGTTTCCTTCCAGGTGCAATTCAAGATATTGGTTATCCCATTTACAGGTCTACATGACATAGTACCAGGTTATTTGCAGGACTATCCCTCCCTGAGAGTATCTGCCCAGCTCACCAGGGTGAATAAGGCAGGCACACTCTGTATCCCACCCCTTAAATATTGCCATCTAGTGAGAACCATGAAGCATGTATTTACCATGGCTGCTTCTACCTTGTGGAACACCCCCCCCCGGTCTGGCCATCTGGCAGGCCCCCACCCTTCAGCTTCCCTGAAGGCCATAAAGAGATGACTTTTCACATAGGCGCTTGGGTAGAAGTGATGTGAGTCTATGGACAGTTGTTCAGCATCCTATTAAGATGACTGAGACATTGAGGTTCTAATTTTAATTTAATGGTGTTATGGCTTTGTAGTTTTATTGTTGTTGTAAACTGCCCAGAATTGTCCCTTAAGATAGGTGGCCATACAAATTTTTAAAAAAATCCTTCCCAATGACAGTTCCACACATTTAGCTATTAGACTTCATTAGCAATGCCTTAATATAAAAACAAAGAGGAATGAAAAGAATGCAATCACATTAGTTCTATTGTTAATTGCTTGTGAACAACAAGCAAATAATCAAATACGCTTTATTGGAATAGAATAAAGAATTGATTCAAAGCTCTTTTTGTTATGGTTTGTTAGTAAGAAGATTATGTTCTTACCCAGGTCTCTGCAGTCCTAAACATTCTCAGTGAAAGCCAGATTTTTTCCCCAATCTTTGGCCTCTTTTAGCCAGAGACAATAGGAAAGTGAAGGCAAATATAGTTGTGTAGATTAATACCCTCCTAGCCAACCAGCATGCAGCTAGAGAGATGGGCAGAAAGCTTAGTGTAGCTTTCAAGAGTTCTAGTTCAGAAAGCACAAGGAAAGAAAAAAAAAGACAAAGTACAAACCAGATCAGTATTCAATAAGTCAATCTAAAGTTCAGGCCTTAGTTCAAGACATCTAGGGAGCAATTAATTACAGAAGTTATTTCTAGTACTCTAATTCCCAGATACAGAGTTGTATATAAAACTCTTTGAGCTTTCGCCCCAAAACAACTGCCATACATATAGATTAACCCAAAACTCTGGACTAGTGAGCATTTTCCTTTAATTCTCTTTCGCAGTGTTGTTATTCCATAAGAATGGAGATAGTTTTCAGTGAAAATCTGAGGCCACAGACCTTATGTTTGTAGGGGATAATTCTTGTTAGCTTGCTGTTCTGGGCTCTGGAACAATGATTCCATCTGTTTCCAAAGCTGCTCTTGACAGGAATGCCTATGAAGCAGTCAACTTTCCCCTTTCACAGCACTGCAGCAAATGGGAACATTGCCTTTGGCCTATAATTACTCTATTTTAAACATCTTTTCCTCATATAATTTCACTCTTCCCAAGAAGAGAAGAGACAGGCAAAAACATGGCACAGAAGAATACATTAAGTATCTCAAGGTCCAGTTCTGTATTAGAATGAGAAGGTTTTTCTAGCCACTGTAATAATTACAGCCCTGAACTGGGGTCATGGACAAATACCTTCTGTTAATGACTCAAGGCCAAAGAATGTCATATAAATAAGTACATGGGAGGATACCTTCTGTACATGTGAGTGTTATAAAATATTAGCTCCATTCTCAACAACTGAAATTAGAAATCTGTAAATCAGTTGGAGGGGAGGATTAGGTTTTTGATAAGTTTTGCTATGAAATGTTGTAAAGTTAATGAATACTCATTAAAAATAAGCAATATCGGAATAATTTCCCTGGCTTAATGTTAAGGAATTAATGTGTGGTGTGGGCATGCTTATTCTGAAAAATAAATATATAGCTATCTTTTTTAGATAGCACTGTTGTCTGTTTCATTCATTGCCAATTAGGTGGTGTGGAGGTAAGTGATGGGTAAAAATCTGAGGCCACTAGATTTGAATCCTAAAATAAACTGACTGATCATTAGAGGATGGCATTTATGTAATATTAACCTGATATATAAAAGAGCAGTATGGTGACATTCGGTTTTGAACATAACAGCATGACAATATTTGACATATTGATGTACAGTACTATCAACTTATTCCAAGATATCTGACCCTTCATAACTAACAGATGAGTTGAAATTTGCCCAAAGCGGATAATTTAATTCAGAAAAACTAATGAAGCTTTAGCTTTCTGCAGAGGTTATCCCAGTTAGTTTTGGAAAGAAAAGACTGATTCATGTGCCCCCAAGCCCCAACATAAAAGTAGCTGATTATTCCTACCGTAGTAACAACAATAGAAGAGAAGAACAGCCTTAGTGTAATGGGCACTCTTTAGTGATCCAATTTGGAACATGAGTAACAAATAAACTTTGTATGATATCAGCATAAAGGAAATCTCAGCTTGATAAAAGCCATCACTTCTTGTTTTGGGAAAATGCCATTGCTTTAAGGAACCAATTTAGTAACATTAAAGTGCCTTCTTTGCTTACATGAAACTCTAAAAAAAGTAAAACTGTGTCAATGAAAAACAAAGAGGTCTTTTGCCCCCTAACTGCAGGCAGTCCAAAGCATTGTTTTCAAATTATTTTGAGACACATCCATCACATGCATTCAATGCTGTGAAAGATTTTCTTTCATTTCCAAGGGGGAATGGATGCAAAGGTAGTCATGAGATATAGTAAAAGAGCATTGAGCAGTCAATGACTTTGAGCTCATTTGAACTATGGTTAAACAAAAGTTCTGATTACCCTCTAGAGCAGAGGTCTCCAAATCTGGCAACTCTAAGACTTGCAGACTTCAGCTCCCAGAATTCCCCAGCCAGCATGGCTGGCTGAGGAATTCTAAGAGATGAACTCCATAAGTCTTAATGTTGCCAAGTTTGGAGACCCCTGTAAATCTAGAATGAATATAAATTGTCCTTTAGACTCCTAACTTCTTGAATAGATTTGGTATTATAGTTTGATTCAGCATCAGAAAGCCTTCCTTTCATGAGCAGAGGATCTCAGAGCAAGAGAGGCTCTATGGTACTCTAGTGTTGTCACAGATTTTCCACCAAGGTGCTAAATTGACATCTTCATGTTTCTCAGAGGAGTGATTTCACTGAGATGGTAGCCTTGGTCACAAAGGAAGCTGCATTCATTTTTCAAGATCTACAGAAGAGCAATCCCTATTAGTTTGATTGTAGCAAATAGAGTAGCATATCTTGGAGTTATCTTAGAAAAGAGTTTTTCTTGAATTTATTTGAGGGACTTTTCCATCTCAGTTATGTCTACCCATCTCATATAGATGTGGCAGGAGAGGCAGGGTCTGGGTGCTATCTACTTGGATAGTGTGCAGTGGGGTACCCCAAGAATCAGGCCCAGTACTCATCAATACCTTCATCAATGATTTAGAGGAGGGGATAGAAGAGGAACTCATAAAATTTGCATGACACCAACCTGGCAGGAATAGCCAACACTCCAGAAGATAGACTCAAGAAGAAGGATCTTGACAGACTTGAGCACTAGGCCCTATCTAAGAAAATGAAATTCAATAGTGAGAAAAGGTATAGGTTTCCTGCTTGAGCAGAAGATAAGATTAGATCTCTAATACCGTGTTTCCCCCAAAATGGGACCCTGTCTTATATATTTTTTGAACTCTGAAATAAGCGCTTGGTCTTACTGCCATGCACTCAAAAGCCTGGTTGGGCTTATTATCAGGGGATGTCTTATTTTGGGGGAAACAGGGTACCATATTTTTTGGAGTATAAGACGCACCTTTTTACCCCCCAAAAGAGGGTGAAAACTTGGGTACGTCTTATACACCGAATGTAGCCCCACCAACCCACCCACACCCACCCTTTGGCCTCTGTCTTCCAGCAATTTACCTGCTTGCAGCAAAGAGGGAAGAGCCTGTAAAGCCAAGCAAGTCAGTAGCAGCTTCCCGACCTACAGCTGATTTGCCACATGGGAAAATGAAAGTGAAACTAGCTGCAAAGAGGCAAATAGCTGGGAGAAACACGCAGATTTTTGTTTTCTGCTGGATGCAAGGGGGTAAGTGAATAACTATAAATGTCTGTAGAATGTTCAAATTATTAGACTTATTTTTTAAAGACTGCTTTATTGTTGTTCTAGCCAGGGGTCTCCAACCTTGGCAATTTTAGGACTTGTGGACTTCAACTCCCAGAATTCCACAGCCAGCTTTGTTAGCTTTTCTGGCTGTGGAATTCTGGGAGTTGAAGTCCACAAGTCTTAAAGTTGCCAAGGTTGGAGATCCCTGTAAATCTAGACAACTTAACAAAATAAAGAAGCTTTTTAAAATAAATGCTTGCTCTGAAGAGGTCCAGTGCTATTGTATCTTCTTTTAATTAACAGAGAATAATGTATACTTCCAGAAATTTTAATTAATTTTAACAGCTCTGTACAAGTACAGTCTGAAATGTAACAGTGTCCTGTTTAGTATTAGAGTTAAATCCTGACTTACCTTGGAGTAGATCTATTTAAATAATTGGGAGGAGTTAGTGTGACTACATTTAAGAAAACTTTCTGGCATAATGTACATTTCTCCAATTCTTTGCTATTTCTATGGGTCAGGCACACATGCACAGAAATACACAGCAAACAGTGTATATCATCTGTGCTGTTTGCTGTTTGGCAAATTGCTTGGAGGCAGTGGCCTTTTTTCCCTTGTTTTCCTCCCCCAAAACTAAGGTGCATCTTATACTCCAGTGCATCTTATACTCCGAAAAATATGGTATATACTGTATATGCTTTACTTATTCTTTTATGAATGAAATAACTTTACAGTATGACAGGCTTTGTACTGGAATAATCACTTGTTATGATAAGCTGAATGGATGTGAGGGAGACACTCCTTCAGATTGTGAAATGCTAATACAAGGTGAACTGAGCAAGAATAGGGACAAATTCTTGGATAAATGAGGGGCTAACAAACACTCTAAGAAAGACGTATGGATAGAAATTTCAAAGGTATCTCCAGCATGATGGCATGAACGTAGCAGCATTTTTCTCTTTTTAAGTCTTTATGGAGTATCCATAAGTCCCTCCTAGGAGGCCATAACAATACCAATCATGTTTCCACTGAATCACCTGAAATTTTAATCTGGCTTCCCCAAAATGCCTCAGAAAAACTAAGATGTCATTTGAGCATCACAAAAGAGACATTGGATTACTGGTATTGGTATCCAGCTGCTGAGTGATGTGGCTATGGAGTAACAACAGCGGTTTGAAAATTCAATTATCTGGATTCCTGCTGTCTCTCTTCTTGCTATGCTTTTCTATAAAAAAAAATCACTGGAAATGGATATCTCCATTCTTAAATAGACCAGCGTGTTGCTGAAGCTCAGATTTCTCTCTTGTGAGGATCTCAGCAAGGAGCCTCATGCATCTCTTTCGACGATGCTCCTTTTCTAGTCTACAGAGGGAGAAGGAAAGGTTTTGGGGAAAGCATGTCAATATAAGGAAACTATTTCTTGCAAGCTGTATAATTGCCCATATATTTATGTCTTTAGTCTGAGAGATTGGGGAGAGGGGACACAGATAAGAGCAAAGCTTTCCCCTTCTTCTAATGTCTGCTTTTATTGGTGCTCTTTCTGCAGCTCTTCTTTGTAATACTATTATAAGTGTTATTTATTTATCTAACTAAAATATCTGAATTTTGATCTATAGCAATAGATCAAGGACAAAGTATGACCAATAAATATAATAGGACAACAAATAATAAAGTACAATACAGTTATTTAAATTCACAGTGTCATGATGTGAATATTGTCAGTTGTGAGTCTATGCAGGGTGATGCACCCCTATCCTAAATATGATGGTACTTCCCAATATAAGCAGAACATGTGATATGATGTTTTGCGCATGTCTACATTCCTAATCCACCATTAATCACTTCTTCTGATGTGCCTTCCGAACTGGAAGGTTGTGTTCCGTAGCAAAGATGTAGATTATTATTCAGGATTTATTGTTTTTGTACTGAAATAAATATTTTTTATTTATTTTTATTATACATTTAATCTCGGTTTTATTTTTAAGTGTTTGAAGTCCAAAATCGCCTCTATGGGGAATTCTTCCCTTAGCATGGTAGCAATCGGACGGCTCGAACTTTATCTCAAGTTAACACACAGAGACCCAAACATTTGCAGACAGAGTCACATTCTCTCTCTGGACTAAATGTAATAAAGTTAGGGATCAGCTTAGCCTCTGGCAGGACAATGTCTTTCCATAATAAGAGAAGAAGGCCTTTCTCACTTGTCTGCTTAATGTATTCTTCTTGATGTATAGCACAAAATTGAATCGCTTGTCAGATCTTGATACTTAGGAAGCCCTATACAAGGTGGTCACTCCATTGAATTCCAAGATCTCAAACCATCTAAAGGCTGATACATCATGAATATATTGACCCATGTTGCTAGACAATGGAAGTGGAAGAATTATTATTTTGCTGATGGAGATATCCCTTATATCTCTTGGTAATCTGGCAAAGCCAAATTTTAGGAAGAACGTGACTGTGGGAGGAAGACCTATCATCCCAGGCAACATGTCCATGATCAGGATGTCTGAACCAAAACAATAGCAATAGCAATAGCACTTTACTTATATACCGCTTCATAGTGCTTTACAGCACTCTCTAAGCGGTTTACAGAGTTCAGCATATTGCCCCCAACAATCTGGGTCCTCATTTTACCCACCTCGGAAGGATGGAAGGCTGAGTCAACCTTGAGCCTAGTGAGATTCAAACAGCTGGACTGCTGAACTAGCAATCAGCTGAAGGTCGCAATGCTGCTTTTAACCACTGCACTATCTCAGCTCTAAATCAAAATGTGAACTGTCCTAAAAGGTTTCATAAAAGGTTTGAAGATTTGTAGGAACACAGGGGTGAGCAATGTGTCTGCAGAAATTGAGGCATTTGTAGCTAAAGTCTTGATATTAAACTGTTGTGGGAGGGAAGGAAGAAAAGAGGAAGATTCTGAATTCTCCTCACAAGAAATAATTTATCATTGTTCCAATCATACTATTTCAGGGAGGAAAGTTTCAGCAATGTGGTAGAGGATTGTTGCCAGGCAGTGGCAAGATCTGTCTTGCTATTTCTCAACAGTGTTTTTCTCCTACAAAAGAGGCTTCAGTTTTTGTGTGCTGTGTTTTCAGAAAGTTTAAGAATGTCTTTCAAATGTATTTTGACTGGATTTTCAAGTTTAATTTATTGCTGGAGGGTGCTTGTGCTAACACTGAACCTTCTCTAGCTGCCCATATTTCCCTGTATAAAAAAGCCCAAGGGGAAAATCTTCCTTGTGATATCTTCCACTGGGAAATTAATTGATGTGTGGAATGTGGACCAGCTGCAAAAGTGCCAGATATTTTTTTGTGTGTACATAGCTCTAGTATTTAAGTTCTTTGCCATTAAGAACAACTCCCTAAATCAGAGAAATTATATGTATTTTGGTAGGGTCTGAGAGAGTACAGGATTGCATGTTTGCTTGAAAAATAATACAGACAAATGGTTATCCAACACCTTCTTAAAAACTTCCAGTATTGGAGCATTCACAACTTCTGGCGGCAAGCTGTTCCTGATTAATTGTTCTAACTGTCAGGAAATTTCTCCTTAGTTCTAAGTTACTTCTCTCCTTGTTTCGTTTCCACCCATTGCTTCTTGTTCTACCCTCAGGTGCCTTGGAGAATAGTTTGACTCCCTCTTCTTTGTGGCAACCCCTGAGATATTGGAATACTGCTACCATGTCTTCCCTGGTCCTTCTTTTCATTAAACTAGACATAACCAGTTCCTGTAACCGTTCTTCATGTTTTAGCCTGCAGTCCCCTAATCATCTTTGTTGCTCTTATCTGCACTCTTTCCAGAGTCTCAACGTCCCTTTTACATCGTGGCGACCAAAACTGAATGCAGTATTTCAAGTGTGGCCTTACCAAGGTGTTATAAAATGGTATTAATGTTTGATTCAAGGCCTTTGCCACTGCTACTTTATGCTCATGCTCATCTACTTCTATCACCCACTCCTTGTCACATCACAGACGATGATGGCAACAACAGTACAGAAAGCAGGCATTTAAAACAATTTTTGTTCATAATAATTCCCTGGTTTGGACGCTTATCTTTCAGTTGTTTTTCATTCTTTTTGCTAAGGGCTTTATTGTGATATATAACATATTCCTCATAATGATTTTCCTCTATTCCCCAAACAGGCTCATTCAAAAATCTATACCTTTTCATGTCGAACATGAAGGAGAAACCATCCCTGAAATTCTCTTTAGTTCTGCCTAAGAAGAGTAAAAAAAAAACGAACAAACCCCAACAACCCTGAGCAGCACTTACCTTCCTGGAAACCTATAGATTTCTTGATTTTAGGCCAATTGACATCAAACACTAGGCGGTGACATCCTTTTGATGCAACCCCTGAAATTAGTGATATACACCACGTCCGATGACAGATATGGCACAAGAGGAAGAATGCATTGGTCTGCTGTCTCCCTCCCAACTTCTTCCAGGAATGAATGCACTACTGTGTGTTCTCTGAACTGGGTTCTCTAACATTCTTCCACATCATCCTTAGGACCTATAGGAAGTTTCACATTCGAAAAAGACATGCACTTCATCTGTAAGCACAAAAATGACTCTGCAGTCCCGGTCTGGAAATCAGGAGTCAATGGGGCCACTGGAAGCAGATTGTTGTAATAACCGTGGGTGTTATTTTATAACATTGCTCAGGGTTTTCTATCCAGTTTTGGCAGCACTTGTCTTCGAAGCCAGTGGGCACTTCGTAGCACAGAGCTCACCTTAGAACATAGAGATATTCCAACGGTGTGCAAGACACCTATGTGCACTTTTGCATATAGAATCCCTCTGGTGGCAGCTGTCTGATAGAATTACCTCTTCTCTGTGATATATCTGATCCTATAGGTTTCAGACCTATTTTTATATTGGCTTTCCCAGCCATTGTGGTCTGTCAATATTTTTCCTTGTTTGTTTTCCCACCTCCCCACAAATGGATTGTTCTTGTTAGTTCATTTTTACTCTGTTGTTATCCTGCTCTTATCCTTTAAATAATTCACTGTAACTAAAAGTGCATAGTTGTGGTGCCCACATACAGGTACTAAATGTAAAATAGTAAGTTGTTGTATAAAGTTAAAATGTGGTTAAAAGGAACTGTTTAAACAAGTAAGTATAGAGCCAAACAGCTTTTAAATGTATGGTAAGTAGAAAGGGGGAGATGTTTATCCCAGTGCTCCAGGAGGGAGGGGGGATCAATTACATCATAAAGAGACAGCCAATCGGATCGTAGATAGCAGGGCCAGGAACTATAAAAGGCCTAGTTGAGAGAGCTGTGGAGTTCTCTGTCTGTGTGTAACTTCTGAGAGGGAAGGTTTAGTGTGAAGAGCTGAAGAGCTCTGTCTGTGTGTGTAACTTCCATGAGGGAAGGTTTAGTAAGAAGAGCTGAGAAGAGCTCTGTTTTGTGGTAACCTCCAAAGAGGGAAGGTTTATAGTGAATCTCTGCCTGAGTTTAACTGTCCAAGAGGGAAGTTGATAGGAGAGAAGATAGGCCCTAGGCAGTTCTGTGGGAAGCAGGTGCCAGGGTCAGGGAACTTTATTGACTGAGATATTGTGTTATTTGTAGATAGAGATAAATGGTGAAATGTGCTCTTATCTATAGGCCTAGAAACAAAGAAGAATTGGATTTGCTTAGATTTAGTCAGGAAAGCAAGGAGAGTCTCTGAGAAGAAGAAGAGAAAAGAAAGAATTAAATAGCTGGTTGTGGCTGTAACAAATTCACTTGACAATTACTGAGAAGCTGTATTTAAATAAATTGTTTTCTGGTTTGTTCAAGAAATGTGTCAACGTCTGTCTATTTCTCATATAAAGCGAATCTTAAACAATCCTGCAGAGCATAGAGATATTGTAAAAGTAAAATCAAGCCTCTAAAGAGAGAGAGAAGTGAAACAGAGGGTGTGACCCTTGGTCAGGGAGATATAAAAAAAGAAAATTAAACACAAATCGCTATCAAGACATATAAAACAATAAACCTGACTGGAAGGGGGTAGGTGGACCCTCGCAATACTGGATACATGAGCAAAACCCTCCTGGAGGGGCTGGTTGGCAACCCTACCTCTGTCAGTCTTTTTCAGAATCTCTTTCATCCTGTATACTGAGCCATATGGATGGTCTGCTTGTTGTTAAGGAGTAGAAAATTAGGATTTCCTTTTGCCACTCAAACTTAGCTGGGCTTTAGGTGGCACCCAGATGGAATCCAAGACAGAGGAATGCTAAATTTTCTGGCTCTGACAAAAAATAGCTCTGTCATTGTTTACACTCATGAGTTATCCTTGTCCAAATATGGGATTGCTTATTTGAAACACAAGAAGGGTCTCTTCTGTTTTCTCTTCCTCATTTAGCACTCTGAAGGCAAAGCAGTAGCATCCTGTATACCTTGGATTATAGGAATGTATATTACTACAATATTCCAAACTCCTCTTCCATCTGCACTAAGCACATTATTCCAAATGAAGTTTCTTACATCTTTAGCAAAGACTGAGCAAGCAGATCTCTGAGTTCAATGATGATGCAGAACGGATTGCTCACCCGGCTTAAATTCACCTGAGAAAGTCTATTCACAGCTTTTGAAGAGGGGGAAAAAAATCAAGATTATTTTATATACTTCCCTTAGTGATACATAACATGTTTTGGCATATGGATGCCTTTGGATTCATTCTTGTAAAATATTCCATTTTTTAATTTGTGCTTCCTTGGATATCACTCTGGCAATCCTTTCTGGCTGTGTCAAGAGGCAAAATTTAATAGCTAACAGCTGCAGATCCAAGCTGACTCAGTAGAGAAGAAAGAACAGAAAAGAAAGCAATGAATATGAGAGAAGTTTTTGTTTCCCCATAGCACAATGCCTCAAACAGTAAATAGACTTTAGCCAGAACAATAACTACACTCCAGCATTGATAGAGCAAAGTGAAATGATCATAAAAGTTTCACAAAGAATGCAAGGAAACATTGCAGTTGTTCTCCATGTGGCCATAAGAGATGAGGCTGTACCTCTTACCCAGAACCTCTTACCCAGAATGGGACAACTCACCACAGTCAACTTGATGTGGCCAACTTGCCATGGCCAACTCACCACAGCAAACTCACCGTGGGATAAACTCGCTGCAGGGCAATTTAACAATACAACTTGATTATTTAAAATAAATAAAAAATATTTTAATTTTTTTCCATTCACATTTCATTCTGTCTTTCCTTTTGCATCCTTTCTTTAATGATTCTATTCCACCATATCTTTGATATTAGTGTAACTCTTGTCCTGCAGTGAGCTGGCATTTGGAGGAAGGGTCTTAATTAGCAATGACAGTAACATTAGCAGAATATTAGAATAACAGAGATGGAAGGGACCTTGGAGATCTTCCATTTCAACCCCCTGCTCAAGTAGGAACCCTATACCATTTCAGATAAATGGTTGTCCAATCTCTTCTTCAAAACCTCCAGTGTTGGAGCACCCACAACTTCTGGAGGCAAGTTGTTCAACCATTTAGCCAGTGAGAAGATATATGGCAATCAACATCTGTGCCTTATACATGGATGAAATCTATGCCTATATACTAACATTTGTATATGATCCTTTCTTAAGGTTATGATTAATTGTTCTAACTGTCAGGAAATTTTTCCTTAATTCTAGGTTGCTTCTCTCCTTGATCAGTTGCCCTCCATTGTTCTTTGTCCTTCCTTCAGATGCTTTGGAGAATGGGTTGGTTCCCTCTCCTTTGTGGCAGCCCCTTAGATATTGAAACACTACTATCCTGTCACCCCTAGTTCTTCTTTTCATTAAACTAGACATACTCAATTCCTTCCCCAATTATCCTTCCCCAAGTTGATTTGTTTTGCTTTGCTTTTGTTTTCATCATTGATTGCAGAATGAATCCATCAAGCTCACATTTAGAAAATTCCACAGTGCTTTAAAACAGTTAAAATGCTATGATATTGTCTATTGGGGGTGGGTGGGATGGGAAACAATGATGGGGAAATTAAAAGTTAAGGAAAAACATCAGAAAGTTGCTCAGGAAAAAAAGTGTCTGTTTCAGATCATATAGGGTATAATTCACATTGAAGTACTCTCTTTTTTTCACGCCTTATCACTGTGTCAAAAAAAAGAGACAGTCTTTTCGTTCTTATTTTTTTCAAAGTGACTTGCAGACAACATAATTAAAACATAGCAAGTGTCTACTGCTTATGAACAGCTAGTGACAATACTTGAAATGGAGAATTTTACCTCCTCTACTCTTAAGGGGTTGTTCTGCCTTCAATCTTTCTTTCTTTCTCTCTCTCTCTACACGCATGCACGCGCGCGCACGCACGCACTCTCTCTCTCTCTCTCTCTCTCTCTCTCTCACACACACACACACACACACACACACACACACACACACACACAGAGAGAGAGAGAGAGAGAGAGAGAGAGAGAGAGAGAGAGAGAGAGAGAGAGAGAGAGAGAGAGAGAGAGAGAGAGAGAGAGAGAGAGCAAAGAGGAAACAAAAGATATTTTAAAAATTGCAGAATCCCCCAAGGCCCTTTATACTTGAAGGTGTGAAACAGTATGTTGTCCACACTTCCTTCCTTCCCCCATGAGGTGTTGCCAGCACCAGATTATAGCAAGTTATGCAATCTTTGACATTTCTGCAAAGATGTCTCTCACAAAATCCAGAATCTCATTTTTCTTTCTTCTTTGCCTTCACACCAAGAAAGGATGCTAAAAAAACACAAACAAGATCTATAGAGAAAACACAAAGCAAGTAAAAAAATGTTATTCAATTACTTGTTTAAACATAATCATTTAATTGTCTGCATCACTGAGCATTTTTTCCAAGTTCTTAGTTGAAGCACTTCTACTCCTGACATCCTACAACTGAAGCTAATTTTTATTTATAGCTCTTAAGCTCTTTTCCTCGTATCTGTTCTTGATGCAGAAATCTTAATAGACACTCCTGAAGTGGAAATAGTCAAAGGAAATGAACCATCAATTGTTTGCCTTGCAACACGCAGCAATAGCATCATTTCTTCCACAGATCGAAGGTAGAAAGCCAAAGGGAAGTTGATTTTCTCTGCTTGGATTATATGAATTCATCATGGAGGTTTCCACAGGGCTGCCTCACCCATTCCTGAATGTGGGAAGCCACCCTGGAATTGTGCTCTCTGACCATATCTCAATGCACATGCTAGTTCTGCTTCTGTCTGTCTGTCTGTCTGTCTGTCTGTCTGTCTGTCTGTCTGTCTGTCTGTCTGTCTGTCTGTCTGTCTGTCTGTCTGTCTGTCTGTCTATCTATCTATCTATCTATCTATCTATCTATCTATCTATCTATCTATCTATCTATCTATCTATCTATCTAGCCAGTGAGAAAGTATATAGCAATCAACATCTATGCCATATATGTGGATGAAATTGCTATCTACATGCTTACATTTGTATATGATCCTTTGTTAGGCTTATGGAGAACAAATCCTTTTAGCTCAGATGTTGCCAAACTACTATTGCCAAGAGTCCTAGTCAGCATGACCAATGAGGAGGAATGTAGGAGTTGTCATTAAGCACCATCTAGAGGTTAACAACTTCTCCTTCCAAGGCTACTTTGTGCTGAAATATATTTATGTTTGAACTCTTTACCTCCTGTTTGAACTTTATGCACCATCTTCATTGCTTTTTCTCTACCTGGTACTGAAAAATAATACTGATTGATAGGGATTAGCCCTGTTAGCAATATAAAGTGGCAATACGTACATTTAAGAATTGTCTTAAAAGTTGCTGCTGTTTTATTTATATTTCTTGGCTACCTTACATTATCTATATATATAGCACATTGGAATGCTATAACTCTAAGAGCAGAAGGATAGGCGTTGGAGTCTAAAAAGGGTCACTGCGAGGTGATGGGACTGTGAATGACTTTTCTTTATTACAGGTCACCAAGACAATGCATTAGAATTGAGAATAGCAGAGACTTTCACAGGTTTGTGGCTATGTATTATGAATCAGAAAAAGATGCAGCATGGAATGCCAATCGTGAAAGATCCAAAGTTGGAAGGCTGCCCTGACGAGTCCAGCCCTAAGGGTGAAAATATTGAGAGGTCCAATCCAAAGTTTCAAATGGGAGAAACAGAGATAGAGTGGAGCCAAATGAGAGCTGAGGAGCTCAGAACCTTCAACAAAGCTGGAATTTTGAGGGAATAAAGTCTGATGTTGGTGATGGTTTATTCTCTGAACTTGTTGTTTGGCTTCCAAAAGTTTCATCACCAGGCTAGGTAACATCATCAACAGAACTTTGGTTGAAGTATCTTGTTTCAGTTCTCTGCTTTTATATGGTCTTGTGTGGTTACATGTTTGGTTAGTCGTGTGATTGACAGATCACGTGATGCAAGGATTATCAAGGAGGGAGTCATGTTGGTTGGAGGTCACATGAGGGCATGTGATCACCCTGATTGGGGATCACATAAGGTCATGTGATCAGTTGGCATGCAAAGGTCACCTGGAGGAGAGGCCACCCTGGTTGGCGGTCATATGAGGTGGTGGAATAAAGACCCCCATTTTTACCAATTTGGCAGAGAGACTTTTCTTTAAGGGTCCTAATAAGTACCTCGTCTTTGCATTATCTTCAATTTTTAGCTAATACTGAACACCAGATTAATTTCTTCCAGTCAAGATTGCCAAATAATTGAATGCAGTGCAGTGGCCATCCTATCCTGGCATATTTTTATCTTTGTATTGTATTATATTTGTCTCCTGTAATCTTACATAATCTCTGCAAGAGGAACAATACATACATACATAAATAAATAAATAAAGAGTAAACAACACCTAGATAAAAGGTCCCCAAATGTGTTCTTTTTTTATACTTATATTGCTGCACCAAAGTACTTATGAGAAAAAGGTGTGTGCAGATGTTGGCAAGAGAGAGTCAGTGAATTTCATGACAACAAATGAGTTCTGGATTCTAAGAATCTAAAGGTTTAGGTGCTAATTGAGGCTAATAACTTGGTGTGGACTAAGTTGAGGATTTACTCCATTTCTAAGAATTTGCTGCAGTTCTGCTTAGATACTAAGCGGGGTTTGAGCACTTTTGGCTCTGCATTGTAGTAATCCAGAAGCAAGCCCATTTTAAGGTCAATCTGCCAAGGGCAAATTACATAAATATTGTTGACAAGAGGAATAAAGCGTAAAGTGGGATTATTAAGAAATACTGGTAATAAAAACATCATGCCCTGCATGAGAGAGCAACCTCTCAATATTAATGGCATCAGATGTTCAAGAACGCTTCTGTTTATACTCAAGTCTCCATGAAAACATAATAGTAGCTATGAGAATATAATCCAAAATCCACAGAAGCAATAATTTTATCAGGCTAATCATAGATTTTACAAGCTTTCATAGGCCAAGAACTGTCTAATAAAGAAAGCTGCTTCAAATCCAGGAGGCAAAGGGGTGGAGCTGGGAAAATGACTGTTACTTGAGCCAGGCAACTTTCGTAGACATAATTCTGAGAAAGAATATCCAGAGATACAAGTGAATCTTATTAGATAATTGATACTGGGCTGTTCCACACTGTTTTTTGAAAAGGAAATTGATAAGTATGAGATCTATAAAGATACTAGATGAGTAGCATAGGTTAGTCTGTCCATCTTGGTGGCAAAAAGCCACTTGTTTTACATTGTGCTTACTTGTGTTCATGTAGTGAAGAAGCTAATGCATACAACAGTTTTATTTTTTAGTCAGCTTGTTTCAAAGTTTGATACTAATTAGGACTGAGAGGAAGATACTGGCTCAAGCTCACTGTCAGGTAGTGAATATTGTCAGTTGTATGTCTATGCAGGGTGATTCACCCCTATCTAATATTATGGTACTTTCCAATACAAGCAGAACACGTGATATGAAGTGTACGCATGTCCACATTCCTGATCCACCATTATTTCTCTTCTGACTTGGCTCTTGACCTGAACGGTCATGTTTTCTTAGCAAAGATGTAATTATCCAGGATTTATTGTTTTTGTACTGAAATAAATATTTTCTATTAGACTTTAATCTCGGTTTTATTTCTAAATGTTTGAATTCCAAGTAAAAGATCCAACGTCGCCTCTATGAGATTTTATTCTCATCCTAACACTCACTAATCAGGCTTCTGTGCCAAAAGGAGGACTAAAATCTTGGTTGTCCCACTGCAATTTCACCATATTAACCATTATACTATACCAGCATTCATAGAAGAGTCAGTATTTGTTTGCTGTTGGAATGATATCTTACTTCTCCAAACTCCAAACCCACACTTATATGGGGGTTCACTTTATCCCTAATTCTTTAGCCTAGTAACTGGCCCAAAGTCAATAGCAATAGCAATAGCATTTAGATTTATATACCACTTCAGAGTGCTTTACAGCCTTCTATAAACAGTTTATTGAGTCGGCATATTGCCCCCAACAATCTGGGTCCTTATTTTACCGAGCTTGGAAGGCTGAGTCAACCTTGAGCCTGGTGAGATTTGAACTGCCAAATTGCAGCCAGCCAGCTTTATCCAGCAGAAGTATCCTGCAGTACTGCATTCTAACCACTGTGCCACCGTGGCTCTTCCATGCCGAGTACTGTACACAATGATGTGTACTTGAACTTGACAATGATGTGTACTTGAACTTGACAGCTTAACCACTACACTAGATAGGCCAACCTTAATGCAATGGATCTTTCAACTCTTCTACTGGAATAATCCTATGCATGGAGCAGTTTGTCCATCTAGACTACAAATAAAAGTAGTCCAGCATTGGGACTACTTTTATTTTCCTACCATAACTGAGATTTTCAACTTGCAACTGGGCTTTTGGTATGAAACAGCCTTTCCCCCCTGAACAAGGTATTTGAAAAATATGTTGTTGTTTTTTCCAAAGAGATAGAGTCTTCAAAATCGTTTTGGATCCCTATATTGCTTGGACAAAGGTGGGACCAGAATAATGGGATCTAAATCAAGTCTGAATTAGCCAGTTAAGAAATGCCTATTCCAAATTATGTCATTTTGTCATTTGACTAAGTCATAAAAGCCACTTGGAGAAGCGGAAACCATGTAAAATTGCATGGATAACTGAATGGATTTGGAAAAGTCATCATTTTTCATATAGTTTTCTGGCCTAATGAAATTTAACTGGCCAGATGATTGTTTTAAAATATGAAAATGAAGACTATAATTCAACTCTTGGTTATTCATATGCATCTCCCCTCTAACCTTTACATAAAAACGGTAGGACTGCACTCAAAGAGTGTGAAGCATTTTGCCTATAAAAGTCCTTTATAAATGATTAATTGTGGCAGAAACAGAAAGAGCCAAGGTAGAGCTGCTGGAGGAAAGTCGTCTGCTTGCAAAGCTTCTGTTCTTGCTTGGAATGATTATAGCTAATGATTGTGTTTCTTAGAGCAAAGTCTTATTTAATGATTGCTGACTCACCATCTATAATTATTATTAATTAAGATACATAATAAAGTATGTGAATAGTTCAATTTCCTTGGTTTGACGCTGTGTTGTAATCAAAAATGGCAAATCGGTTTGTTGGGACAAAGAGTTAATATTGATATCAAAATCTCTTCTGGCTTCTTTTATACTGTTAGTTAATTAGCATAATCCTAATCCATCCAGTAGTTACCCAGCAGCTATAATATTAATATAACAAGAAAAGCAATAAAATGCATTAATAAGATGCCCAGAGAAAGATGCTATAAAAATATAAGGGCCATAATCAAAGTGTAAATTGTGTATTTGATAAGAAGAAAAAACCTTGTAGAAATGCTAGCAAGATTTTTTTTTAAAAAAAAATCAATGTTAACAATTTTCCACAAGGGCTTTCTGGCTGCATATTTGCTATTTATTTATTCATGTATCAAAATATCCTACTTTTCTTTTAGGAGTGTTGTGGTCCACCAGCAGCCTGTGGAGCTGGCAGCAGAGTCAGAAAGCGAGGAGGCTGGGGAGGACCATGGGCCAGGCCTGGAGTCTGGAAAAGGCTCTGTGCCGGAGCCAGAGATGGGGCCCGGGCCATCTGGGAGTTCTGTGCTGACTCCAGAGCCTCCAGAGCAGACGTGGGTTCCTCTTGATTTGGACCGGTTCACCCAAACTGGTAGCAACCCACTGGTGATGTCATGATGATGTCACGGAACTGGTTTGGTCGGTGCTGGTCCATGGGCACCGCCATCTTTTTTAATTTTTAAAAATTATTTTTATTATTTTTTATTTTTTTATTTTTTAAAAAATATATTTTTTTATTTTTTATTTTTTAATTTTTTTTTTATTTTTTATTTTTTATTTTTTTTATTTTTTAATTTTTTAATTTTTTTTCTTCTGAGCATATGCAGAAGCTGAGTTTCTGGCACTGCGCATGCATCGCCATCTTGTTTTTGGCTTTTTAAAATTATTTTTTCAGATTTTTTGGCACTGCACATGCACGCGCTTTGCGTGGGTGCGTCCACGTGGTGTGGCCGCACAGCGTGAGAGAAAGCAAACTGGCAGCGAGGTAAGTTAGAACCCACTCCTGCTCCAGAGGCTGACATGAGCGAGGCAGAGGAACAGGGGGAGCCTGTTCCCAATGTGCACATGCGCAGAGCTGCCAGAAGGCAAGAACAGTTACGGAAGTAAAGGACTACTTGGGAGTAAGGCTTGGAGATGATTGGCCTCTCCCATGGGACATAAAAGAGGAGCAACCGGATGTGCTCATTGCAGGAAGCAACTTGGTTCAGTTCTGATCGGTGTAACTCAGCAGCTCCATTCTGACTCCGTGTTCTGTTTGGCCTTGCAAAGCTCCTTGCCAATTAGGTTTTTGGCAGCGTGTCAAGAGAGATAAAGGTTGGTGCTTATCAGCCTTCTTCCGAAAGACTGTGGCAGACTTCTGCCGGACTAATTAATACTGTTTGGGACTTATTACGCCTGGGAATGAACAGAATTCACAGCCATTGAAATAAAAAGAGATTTTTGGGACTACGTTTGTGTTTTATGATTTATCAGGAAGCCTAGGTCAGAACAAGGAGATCAAAGAAGGATACATAGCCCTTCCTCCTGTTCTTCCTAACTGTAGTGTAACAACCCAATGAGACAGGATGGGTTAAAATAGGAAGGCTGGCTTGATATCACTCTATAAGTTTCTATTGCTGAGAATAGAGTTGAACCCATATTCCCCAAAGTGCCAATGCAAAATGTTAATCACTACCCAAAACTGACTGTTACGGTTAGTGTGTGTTTATGTGTGTGTGTATCTTTTATTGAAGAAAATCATTTTATAAAATAAAAAGCTACCAAAAAATTAAAAAAAGAAAAAGAACTAAAAAGGAAAACAGGAAAGATAGAAAAATAGTAGAAGAAAAAGTGAACAGTAGAGATCAAGAAAAGAGAAAGAAAAAAAGCAATATTTAAGGAGACTTCCGATCTTTGCAGCAGTTGCAAACATAATTAATATTGTTTCTGTCCCTGTATATTACATAATATAACATCCTTCTTCCCAAATGCAGCCTGTTTTAATCAGCAAATCCAGATAGCACCAGTTCATTTTGAGCAAAAAGCCAATAAAGGTTTCCCAGGTTGTTATTTTAAAAAAGGTTTGATGATAAAGTTAGTTGTGCTGACAACAAGATCTTAATTTGTTGTGTTTTAATTGTATTGAATATATGTGAACCTCTGGAATTGACAGAATCGGATACTATACCTACTTCCCAGGGGTGGGTTCCTAATTTTTTTACTACCACTCTGTGGGCGTGGCTTATTTTGTGGTTGTGGCTTGCCAGCCATGTGACCGGGTGGGCGTGGGCCTCGGGAGCTTGGCAGCGGCCGGAGAAGCGGGGGGGCATTGCCCACCCGCAATGCAGCCCCCCGCAGCGGGAGCAGCAAGACCGTGGCAGCGGTTCTTCTAGGAGGCTCCGTCCGGCCTGAATGCTTCTCCCCATTCAATAATCCTAGGCTCCTGCCGCTCGTTCCCCCTCCCCTCAGCAGCTCGAGAAGCCTCAAACGTGTGAAAATGCCTAGGATCATCACCACGCTTTCGTGGCTTTTCGGACTGCTGAAGGGAGGGGAATGGAGATAGCTCCTGCCGCCCATTCTTTCAGCATCTCACGCGCTCCCTCAGCCATCCTCCCCTGCTTGGACTAACTGTGGGGTAGGAAGGCAGCGCATGCGCAGTGCCAGAAGCTCGGCTTCTGGGTATGCGCAGAAGAATTTTTTTAAAATTTTTTTTAAATGGCAGCGCCCAGGCACCGGCAACCGACCGCACCGGTACTGTGATGTCACCAGCGGGCCGCTACCGGTGCTATAGAGTGGACCGCACTGGTAGGAACCCACCACTGCTACTTCCCTAACAAAGAAATGAATGAGAAGGTTCTCTTCTCCCATATAACAACTCATTTCACTTCATTTGATTATGGCGGCCCTAAAGGAGGTCCTCTAAAAATCACCAAAATGGCTAGGCAAGCGGGCTTTAAAGACAAATCTCAACATTTTGAAACAAATTCTAGCCACTGAGGTATCTTCAGCACATTGGCCAATTCTACTTAGTAGCCTTGTAGTGCTATTGTGAGTTGCAAAGGATCACGACCATTCGTAAGGTTACAGCATAGGAGATTTATTCAAGCTTATACAAAGAATCTAGGCAACTAAAGTTCAGCTATATTGCCACCAGATAAGGATCAATGGAATTCAGGAGCGGTTGGAATTGGAGCATTTCTGGGAATGCAAGGACTCTACACCAGGGATGTCAAACTCAAGGCCCGCAGGTCGGATCCGGTCCACGGGGTGCTTAAATCTGGCCTGAGGGGCCAGCCTGGAACTATCAAAAGACTGGCCCTCAGTGCCTTTGCTGGCCAAAAGAGGGCCGTGCAGGGCCTCTGTGCAGCCCGTGTTCGGCCGGCAGAGTGCTGCAGGAGGACTGGATTGGACTGGATTACAATTATGTGGACTCAAGTAAGTGCCTAATCTGGATAGAAAACAAACTATCCTAATATGGATAGAAAACAAACTATCTAGAGCTGAGGTGGCACAGTGGTTAAAGTGCAGTACTGCCGGTTACTTCAGCTGACTGCTAGTTCAGCAGTTCAGCTGTTCAAATCTCACCGGCTCAAGGTTGACTCAGCCTTCCATCCTTCTGAGGTTGGTAAAATGAGGACCCAGATTGTTGGGGGCAATATGCTGAACTCTGTAAACCGCTTAGAGAGGGCTGTAAAGCACTGTGAAGCGGTATATAAGTCTAAGTGCTATTGCTAAACAACATTCTATGTTAATACTACCATTTAGTGCCAGATTTTGCATACTGTAGGTCCATTTAATCTGCAATCATCAATCTATCATTGACAGATATTTCTATTTACTATCCTGGAAATTTACCCCTGCTGTTAGATCTTGCATTATCATGTTATTTTTGCTATTGTATTTTTATTATTTGTTGAATAATAAAAATACAATAGTATAAATAGCTTTTCTGCCTGGAAAAGCAATTTACTATTAAACAATGGGGTATAAATTTAGAAATAAAAAGTTTAGTGGAGTATAAAGAATAAGTAACAAATGTTTGCCAGTAATATCTGGTAGAAGAGATAGGAAAATGGTTATGGTAAAGAACTGTGGAAAGAAAGAAAAGAAGGGAAAAAGCGCATCTTGAGTCTGTGTCAAATGCCCACCATGGCCACACCCACCTCCACCCTGGCCACGCCCCCACCCCACCCCCCGACCCTCTGAGGTCAAACCCAACTGTGATGTAGCTCTCAATGAAATCGAGTTTGATACCCTTGCTCTACACTGATGACACATTAAATTCTGTCTTCCAGCTCTACCTGATCTTCTCCTTTACAATTATTTGAATAATAACTTGCATTGCAGGCTGAAATTTCACACATGCAACATACTGTTTCTGCAAGCTACTGGACTGCCTTTCCCACAGAACTGTAAGTTTATTTGCTCTGTTGTGTACCCAATCCATTTTGCATGTCATAATAGGATGCCAGCTTACTTTTTAATGCTATAATCTTGATAATAACTTATTGGCAAAATAGTACACTGCAGAATGGATCAAACTGACAGCATTCCTGGAGAATTTTTTAAGATACATCACAAAAAGCAAGAGTTATCAAGTGAATCAATTCCTCATAAATATATTTAGTAAGGCCTAATCGGATCATATGGTATGGAAGGAAGGGTAGTTGAGACAAAAATTCAGGGGTGAAATGCTCACGGTTCGGGCAGGCCGGTCAGTCGTCATAGAGCCGATAGAGCCGATAGCGATTGCACCATGAGGCTTCCCCCACCCTCTTCCCCCGACCCTCCTGGACACCGCCATTTGGGTTCTTTTATCCTCTGTGCATGCCGAAGTAGCACAGTGGTTAAAGTGCAGCACTGCAGTTCAGCAGTTCAGCTGTTCAAATCTCACCGGCTCAAGGTTGACTCAGCCTTCCATCCTTCTGAGGTCGGTAAAATGAAGACCCAGATTGTTGGGGGCAATATGCTGAACTCTGTAAACTGCTTAGAGAGGGCTGTAAAGCACTATGAAGTGATGTATAAGTCTAAGTGCTATTGCTATTGCTATCACATGATCCCAAGACACTGCAATCATCATAAATATGACTCAGTTGCCAACTGTCTGAATTTTGATCATATGGTCATGGGGATGCTACAAAGGTCGCAAGTGTGAGAAATGGTCATGTCACTTTTTTCAGTGACATTGTAACTTTGAATGGACACTAAATGACAACAGGTCCCTTCCAACTCTGTTATTTTGACTTCTGATAGATCTCCCCAACTATCCTCTTTCCCATTCTCAAAGGGAGTAGCTGAGCTTCTCTCTCTAGAGCAGTGGTTCTCAACCTTCCTAATGCCGCACCCCGTGCCCCGCCACTGTGCTCCACCCTGCCGCCGCGCCCGCCACCATGCCCGCCACCACACCGCCACCATTTGGGTTCTTTTACCCTCTGCACATGCGCAAAGTATTCTGCACATGCGCAGAGGGTAAAAGAACCCAAATGGCGGCATCCAGGCGAAGTCTCCCGACCCCTGTGAAAGGGTCATTCGACCCCCAAAGTGGTCACGACCCCCAGGGTGAGAACCGCTGCTCTAGAGAAATTGGAACACATCCAGCTCATTCTTCTGTTTTATTTCAGATGAAAACTTTATTTTTTATGTCCCTAGGTTTGTCAGAGCAAAGTTTTTAGAACTGCTTCCCAGCTGCACTGTTTATCTGCTCTGCTTTTAACTGGCTTGATGACACTGTACTGCTTCTATTGATTTTGTTGTAAGCTGCTCCACAAGCTCTTACAAACTGAAGAGCATGATAATGAAGATCTAAAATAAATAAAGATAAAGATAAATGGTCCACATCATTTCCTAAACTGGAGGTGGGAGAAACCATAAAATGCTGGGGTTAGGTGAGCTGTTAACTAAAACAAAACCAGTGAAGTGTGAAAACCCAGTAGAACAGCACTATTTCAAATCCCATTTCCTGAGTCTCAGCTGCGGGTTTCAAAAGAAATCTGTCTCTAGGTTTGAATTTTGTCCAATTGCTGGCTAGGCAATGCCATGCGCCTGCCAAGTCATGAACTAGGATGCATACGTATGGTTTGCTCACTGTCTCTTGCCACATTCTAAATGTGCCAGACTTCGCACCATGGAGAGCCGTATTTCATTTATAAAAATTAGGATAGTTTGGTTCAAAAAGGTTAAAGACTCATAGCATTTTCACACCAGAAAAAGCAACCTTTTATTATGATTAATGTTGTTTTTTGTTGTAGTGTAAGCACATGTGAGTATAGATTTGTCAAAAAATAATCACATCGGTAAATATTTGTTTAAAATGCCAGAAGGGATGAAAACATGCTCCTTGTTCATAAACAGGGTTCTTACAACTTAATCTCTGCTTAGCATTGTGTTTCACAACCTTAGCCAATTTAACATCTGGACTTCAGCTCCTAGAATTCCATTGCCAGAAATGCTGAGTTGAAGACCACATATCTTCAAGTTGCCAAACACTGGCTTACAGGTAAGTTCTATTGAACATAATGGGACTTATCTTATTTCAGGCATCAATATTATATATATAATTTGAATAATAGTAATAGGACTCAGCATGGTTTATATCTGAGCCAATGTATAAAAAGGCACTATCAGTCCCTACAATGAATTCCTGAATGGCTTCTAGAAATCTGAACAAATATTTGGAAGTGATGGGACTACATATTCTAGTAAAGAATTCTAAGAAAACAATATATAACCGGAGGATATTTCAGGTATCTCAATCCTGCCTTTTTAAAAAACAATTCCAGTTACATTACATTTTGCAAACTCTGCTCCTGTCATTTCTTCTTACTTTCAAAGTATTCTACTGCTTAGTACAAGCAACTACTATTTATTACAAGTACTACCAATCTGCTGGCTGCAAAATTTGTTGCTGTCCAGCTATATAAGAATATACAATTTTTAAAGGTGATGTCCTGTCTTATGAGATTCATTTATCAAAGTCCAGTTACTACAGCCATCAATGTCTTAGGAATGCATTCATTTGTCACTTTCATTCATCTTCTTCCAAAGTAGTTGGTTGTGTGCATTATTCACCTTTAATACAGCTTGAGTGTAAGATTTGATTTAAATCTTGGTAGCTTATGGGGGAAATGGAAGCCTGAATCTCCATTAACAAATTTTTATTTTTAAATTTTCCTAACAGTATATGTGTACTATTAAACTGGGGTGATTCTCTCTCTATCTGAACATTCTGGAAAATGCTAAAACCAAGCAGCTTTATAGAGCTTTTACTTTTTAAGATAGTGACTTAAGGGGAGAGGGCGTCAGGTAGTTGTGGTTATTACTATATTTTGGTGTTGATATTTTACTATATTGCCCTATTGCTGATTGATTTAAAAGAAGCATTTTAAACTACTGCAGGAGAGCCAGTAGGCACCAGTCTAGAAACCATGATATAGTAAGCTCTAGTACTACCTTAGACACAAGCCAGTTTTGGCAGTTGCTCTCGCTCAGCCCTAGGAAGAAGGCAACAACAAATGACTTCTGAGAACTTGCCAAGAAAGCTGCAGGGGACTTATCCAGGCAGTTGCCAGAAGTCAACCTTGACTTGAAGGCACATGCACATGACCAAACCATACGTCTTTAGGGTGTGGCCATCTATAAACAGGCAGGAGAGAAGGCTAAGATCAAATTTAAATTAAATACAGCCAATAAATCAATAAAACACAACAACTATACAACTATATAAACACCACATTTTGATGCGATACATCAAGTCCATTTGGTAATTTGATTTGCCCTCAGATTGAAACTTCATATTATAGAACACATACTTTGCATGGAGAAGATCCTGAGTTCAATTTCCATAATTTCCAGATATGGTTGGGGGGGGAAATCATTTGAACTGCCACCATCAATTAATAAAGCTTTAGAAAGTACAGCTTTCTACATTTCTAAATGATGAATTGCTATGTCCCATTCGCCATACACAGTTTAATAAAGGACTTCAACAAAGAAAGAAACACCAAGGAGAGAGGTCAAAAAATTAAATCCCAGGAAAGACCCATCACTAGAAAAAGGATAGGGAACAGGATATGATTACTCAGGGCAATCAAAAACCAGAATTACTCCTATTAAGTGTTTTGTCGAACTTTGTATAACTGCTCTGTAATAAGAACTCTTTCAGCAGAGTTCTCCAGTGCTTTGTCAGGCCTAGCCCTGAGAAGTGTCCCCAACATATATCCCCCTTAAAGCATGGTATCAGGGGTGGGTTCCTACCGGTGCGAACCAGTGCGCAGCTCCAGTAGGGACCCGCCGATTACGCAATTTGCGTGCGACAGCTCCGGTGCCGTCTTCGCCGGTCCGTCACGCACCGCCATCTTTTATCGGCAATTTTTTGGCTTTTTTTGCTTCCTGCGCATGCGCAGAAGCAAAATCTCGTGAGGGGACGCGCACGTGTGCGAGATTTCGGTGAGATTTTGCGTCAGCGCAACATGGTGATCCACGAGCAGCGCACCGGTAGCGAAGTAAGAGCAACCCGCCCCTGCATGGTATACTTGCCTGCATAAAAGAATGATAAGCAGCAGGCAGTGTGCAAGTTGGGAATCACTTGTGTGAGTGAGCAAGCAGGTAACAGGCAAATGAATGCAACAGCCTTCTTGATTCCAGTACAGTCCTTCTTAAATCCAGTTGGGCATTTCAGCATGCTAGAGAGAAGATTAAATGGTTGGCGGATAGTCATTCAACATCAGAAGGGATTTTATAGAGATGATAAAGCAAATTGGTTTTCAGCTACTTCAAAGATAAGACAGATTCAAATAATAGGACAAAGGATCCCAATCACATTAATGCTTAGAAAATTTCCTGTATTATTTCCTACCAGTTCTTATTCAATTGGATGAAAGATAATTCTCTCTAGAAAGTCTTTCTAAGGAAAAGAGGATTTCAGAGGCATTCTCATGAGTGACATTTGGCACGCCCGCATTTATTTTATGAAAAAGTGCCCTAGGGAAGTGTCTTTCATTGCACCATCACTTCTTTTCCAGTCTTCCTAACATCCCATTTTCCCATTAAATCCAAGGAAAGAGCATCTCTCTATAGGTTTATTCAGCTGCTGTTGTTATTAAGGGGGAATTGAACCCTTTAAGATATGTTTGCCAATTTCTTCTTCCTCTGGAGAAATTAAAAGAAATCATCATTCTCCCCATCCCACAAACAATGTAGATGTGTTCAGCTCCATAGTAATTATTTAGAAGAACTTCCTCATTGTTCAAACTACCGTATTTTTCAGAGTATAAGACGCACCTTAGTTTTGGGGGAGGAAAACAAGAAAAAAAGGCCTCTGCCTCCAAGCAATTTGCCAAACAGCAAACAGCAAAGAGCACAGATGGTATACACTGTTTGCTGTGTATTTCTGTGCATGTGTGCCCGACCCATAGAAATAGCAAAGAATTGGAGAAATGTACATTATGCCAGAAAGTTTTCTTAAATGTAGTCACACTAACTGCTCCCAATTATTTAAATAGATCTACTCCAAGGTAACTAAACTCTAATACTAAACAGGACACTGTTACATTTCAGACTATACTTGTACAGAGCTGTTAAAATTAATTAAAATTTCTGGAAGTATACATTATTCTCTATTATTTAAAAGAAGATACAATAGCACTGGGCCTCTTCAGAGCAAGCATTTATTTTAAAAAGCTTCTTTATTTTGTTAAGTTGTCTAGATTTACAGGGATCTCCAACCTTGGCAACTTTAAGACTTGTGGACTTCAACTCCCAGAATTCCACAGCCAGCAAAGCTAACAAAGCTGGCTGTTGAATTCTGGGAGTTGAAGTCCACAAGTCTTAAAATTGCCCCTGGCTCTAGAACAATAATAAAGCAGTCTTTAAAAAATAAGTCTAATAATTTGAACATTCTACAGACATTTATAGTTAGTCACTTACCCCCTTCCATCCAGTTCAGCAAAAAATAAAAATCTGCTGTCTCTCCCAGCTATTTGCCTCTTTGCAGTTTCACTTTCATTTTCCCACGTGGCAAATCAGCTGTAGATCGGGAAGTGCTAGTGACTTGCTTGGCTTTACAGGCTGTTCCCTCTTTGCTGCAAACAGGTAAATTGCTGGAAGACAGAGGCCAAAGGGTGGGGGTGGCTGGGTAGATGGGGCTACATTCGTTGTATAAGATGCACCCAAGTTTTCACCCTCTTTTGGGGGGGGGGGGTAAAAAGGTGCGTCTTATACTCCGAAAAATACGGGTATATGGGAATTTCTTTTTGGTTAGTGGTTTTAACTAGAGAGTGCATGTTACTTTCCTGGTATGCTATATTAATTATGAAGGATCTGGAGGTTCATAATATGCCTCTGTGTTTGAAGCTATCTCAAGTGATTTAAGAAAGCTGAATTGTTTTTAACTAGGTTTATCAATAATTTTACCTGCAAATGAAAAAAGCAATAAAGAAAATGCATAAATCAGATGACAGGGAGAAATTCTGAAGAGCAAAATGGGAGGGAAACCAAATGGTTAAAGAAAGAGAACATTCACTTTTTAAAAATCATAGATATCAACACTTTTCTGTCCAAGTCCTGACACAGAGTCTGCTCCTGGCTGCTTTATGTTAATGTGAACTCTGTGAAGCAGAGACAATGGCACAATTGAACTGCAAGCACCTAGAAAAATGATGAGATGATCAGAAAATATGAGAACTAAGTCAATTTGCAAGGTCACAGATAAGGAAGTTAAAGCCATAAGAGAAAGTGGCATAGTTTTAAATTATTATTAGTGCTTATTCTGGAGTTGTACAGTCTTGTTAAACTGGAGCTTTTGATCTATGGGCTGGATAATATGTGGAAGCTATTAGGTTTAATGAGTGTTTACAGAGGCCATTACAAAAAAAACAAAGAATAGCCTATTTGAACCAACCATCTTAATTCTCTGTTCATTTAAACACACCCAGTCACACACATTAAAACATTGGTGAAACTTTGACACTTTTTAGCATGAAGTGAATTTATTAATGTTCAATGTGAGTCAGAAATGAAACACTTAAGTATGGTCTTCTGAGAGTTATAAAAAAGGAAGTCTGGAATAATCAGTTCTACTCATTTTGTGTTGCAGACTTTTGGCAGTCCTTTTCTCTGTTGGTCAGATATATTTCCTTTTTGAAAGGGGAAAACTTATAATTGGTATCGATGGGTTTAAATCATCAAGATATACTTCCCATTTTGCTGTTCTTGTTCTTGTTTATTTGTTTATCTTTAGTCTATAGGACTATTTGTTTTGAATGTTTCAGAGATGTATCTTAGTGTTTCCTCTGCTGGGAGTGGCTGAACTGGGATTAAGTCAATAGGACAGATTTTCCATCTTAAAACTTCTCACTTGGTTAATTGAAGAATGGGTTTGTGCCCTGAATTCTGAAAAAACTGAACTTATGGCAATTGTGTTATAATCACCCTTGTCTGATCTGAAAGTCAAATCTTCAGATGCTTGAAGAAGTCAACTTCTATACATTTCAGTGTGGACTGACTTAATTCAATTATGCTGAATGAATGTATGAAGCAGAACTTTAATATCTACTAACTTTCTTGTTAATACACAAAATATATGCACACACACAAATACATATATGTATTTGAGTGGAGGAAGGTTGAAAATAATAGTTAAAATGGACGTTCTATATTGTACAAATCACCATGCTATGGCAACAGTAAGAACAACTTGATTTCCGATGGAGTTTAAGTAAAAGTGATAAGAACGAGTCACACATGTAGTTATTTTGTAATGGACATGTATGACCCAATCCAAAGAATAATCCACATAGTTATAACAACACAGGCAGAATAGCAACATTGACAGGAAGAATGTGAAAAGAAGAGCCGAGGTGGTGCAGTGGTTAAAATGCAGCACTGCAGTTCAGCAGTTCAGCTGTTCAAATCTCACCAGCTCAAGGTTGACTCAGCCTTCCATCCTTCCGAGGTTGGGGGCAATATGCTGAACTCTGTAAACCGCTTAGAGAGGGCTGTAAAGCACTATGAAGCGGTATATAAGTCTAAGTGCTATTGCTATTGCTAAAAGATAAAAGGATACCACACCACTGAATAGCCAGACTATTTTAGTAGAGCAACAGTGAACAATCTGTTCTCTATCAAAGATAACATCCTTCCAATAATTATCTGCTCTGCTCCACACTGCAGGCCAATTATGAATAGAATCATACCAAATGTTGAATCATTCCAGAGCCAAAAACTGATCCACTGAAACTGTCTCTCTTGCAGATATCCTCTTTTCTCTTTTTGTCTTCTTCATCCAATAAACTCCAGGGACAAATCAGACTGAAAATATGGTCCAAACAAAGGATGCAAATTAACCATATTTGCACGAGATTTGAGGCATATTCTTTGTTTTCAGAAAAACTGATGATAAACAACTGTAAGCCTGAAAACTCTAAATGCCATAAATGGCAATTGGGGAAACCTTCCAACTTTCTTATTCTTCCTTTTCCATTGCACTAAAGTGTACCATCAGTATGTTTTTTTATTATGATTCTTAACCATTGAAAGAAGACAACTTGCATAAGCAACTTGAAGAAAGCACCTGTTTTTGCAAAACATGCTTGGCCTAACTATGGTTTATGAAATTAAATCATTTTCTACATTTACCAGACACACTGAACTGTAAGCTGGCTTCCCACAAAATGCTAGGCTAAAATAGCAATAGCACTTTATAGCAATAGCACTTTACTTATATACCGCTTCATAGTGCTTTACAGCCCTCTCTAAGCGGTTTACAGAGTTCAGCATATTGCCCCCAACAATCTGGGTCCTCATTTTACTGACCTCGGAAGGATGGAAGGCTGAGTCAACCTTGAGCCTAGTGAGATTTGAACAGCTGAACTGCTAAACTAGCAGTCAGCCTGCAGTCGCAGCATTTAACCACTGCACCACTTCAGCTCTAAAATCTGGTTGGCTACTTTGTCATTCAGTATGTTGAAAACACTAAAATTGGGTTTCCAAGTAAGTAAGCTTCTGCACATTGCAGGAAAATACAAATAAGACTTTTATCAATAGTGCACATAACTACTCAGAAATTAAAACACTGCTGAGCAATAAGTGCTTCAGACCCAGTATTGTCAACACTTACCAGACATGAGTTTCCAAAGTCAGGATTTTACTCAATTCCAATTCAAGATACCACAGTTCAGCCTTGGGCTTCCCCCAGAGCAATTAAAGCAACAAACATATACACAAATCTTAGTTCAGCTTAACTGTACTAAATTTGCTTAAGTGATGAAGGAAATTTTTCCACTCAAAACTGTCTTCTCAAATTACTAATCAAGAACATGAGTATAGGATATTATAAAATTAATATTCAGCCTTTAGACAGAAAAAGAAAAGGTCACTTTGTAGTTAGTAACATCCTAATAAGAACAATTTTTAAGTTTTCATGAGAATACTTAGTAAGAGAAAGGTATTAATGAAATAATTAATCTACATCTACTCATCTTGAAACATTAGAATAATGAAAATGGTACTTTTAACAAGAGTACTATATGCCTTTTAAAAAACAGTTACATTATTCTTGTAGATTTAAAATTTAACAGTGTTTAGCATGGTGGTCTTCTTCCATGTTTATTTTATTACTAGATTTTTTCCTATTTTACTGCAGCATATTCTTTCTATGATAAAGAGTATGTAAAGGATTGAAGAAGATTTGGCAATTTTCAACAGTTTGCCCAATTGTAGAGTTTTAAATTATTTTTTGCATTTCAATAGCTTTCAGCATCCAATGCTAGCTTTAAATAACCACATTGTTTTTAAGAACAAGGGAGGCTTTCTTTATGAAGACCTTGCTCCTAAAAAGGTTCAAGATAATGGTACATTCCAAAATCTCTGTGGGAGGAACAGAGAAAGCTATCCATAACAAAGACCCCTTCCATAAGTATATTTATCCCTACTCCATGTACATCTAACCCACAAATTTATCTAGCAGATAAAGACTCTATGTACAATACATCTCCTTTACTGTTTGCATTGTGCACTGCACTGCAGTGCGTCTGCACACCCGGCCAAATAATTGAATGCTACTAATAATGTACTATGACAGAGCACAAGTTGTATTCTTAGGTTTATCCTGTTTGGAAAAATTATTTTTAATCAGCATTAAGCACTCCTGTCAGGGTGAATGCTTTCTAGTGTCCTGGTGAAGTAATTAAGTAAGCATGTAATATCTCCACTGAAAAGGGAGGTCAGGCAGAGCTGTTAATCCAAAGAGAATGGAAGGCTAATGAACAGCAGAGCTAATGAACCACAGGTGGATCTCGTGTAAGATAGCATACTTGGCTTGTAGTACAATGCACCAAATATGCACTAACACATTTCAGAGGAGACGTTTGAAGTTGTTGCTGCACAGCTGAAATGTTAACGACCAGGAAGAGAATAACAGAATGAATAAAAGTGTTGGAAGGGACCTTGGAGGTCGTCTAGCCCAACCCTCTGCTTAAGCAGGAGACCCTATACCATTCCCAAAAAATGGCAATCTATTCTTGAAAGTGTTGGGTGATGAAGGACAACTTTCTGTGGTAAGCAATTCCACTGATTAATTGTTCTCAATATCAGGAAATTTCTCCTTAATTTTAAATTGGCTCTCTTTAATCATCTTCCATCTGTTACTTCTTGTCCAACCCTCAGGTGCTTTGGAGAATTTTTTTGCTGTCCTCTGTGACAGCAAGAAAAACAGAGGAGGAGGAGGAGGAGGAGGAGGAAGAGAAGAGGAGGAGAAAGAGAAGGAGAAGGAGAAGGAGGAGGAGGAGGAGGAGGAGGAGGAGAAAGAAAGAAAGAAAGAAAGAAAGAAAGGAAGGAAGGAAGGAAGGAAGGAAGGAAGGAAGGAAGGAAGGAAGGAAGGAAGGAAGGAAGGAAGTTCTTACAGTCAGGAGAGTCGATTAGAAGACACATTATGATTCCATCGTGGAAACTATGCAAATTACATGATTCTTTTGAAAAATGAATTATGTATCCCCAGGATTTGATGTTTATACTTATCAAAGTATGTGCATAAAGCAGGTCCTGAAATGGTGAGTTATTTTAATAAGATTAAAATTAATCCATGCTCTAAGGAGAAGAGAAAGTACTAACAACCAGATGGCTACAAGGAATATAAATCCCTCCATTCTCTGCTGTTCAGTCAGAACTGAAGAAGCTTCTTGGATGGGAAGTGAAACGTCTTCAAGGAAAAACAAAGAAAGTTCAATTGCCCTTTGAAAAATCAACCATGATCTGGATGACTGAGAATCTCCATAGATCCCTTGCTCTAAAGGTTACGTTGTGAATTAAGAGCAGAGACTGGACTCTGTTCAGAATATAATCAGTAAACAACAGGCAAGTAAAACAGGCAAACAATACAAATTATTACCAATAAAATGTTGAGTGTTCTTAAAAAGATGTGCAAATCACTAAACATATAAAATACAGACTAATTCTGATTAATTAACAAACCAAATGTAGAGATTTAGTAAGATGACCTTGCTGAAAATATGCAGGATCTATTGCCAGGGCAAAAATGGCTGAAGCATTTTTAAAAGTGCACAACGGGATAACATTCAGAAGTGCCTCAGGCAGAGGCCTCCAAAATTTACTAATATATAATAAGAAGTAGGTATAACCAAGCCAATTTGCAAGATTCTGTTATTAAAGCAACGTTCAATCAAGTTAGCGTTCAATCTGAGCTTGTCATTTCATGTCAGCAGACATTTCATCTTCATCTTTGTCGCTTCCGGCGTGAACACATGACCAAGGAGGCGCCTGCTGATTGGCTTTACTCCGGCTCCTGCAAAAGCGGGAGATTACCGGCCTGGGATTGGTTAAGGCGTTGACAGCTGGGACTATAAAAGAGCTGTCACGCAGAAGGTTGCCACTCTCTCTCTCAGATGTTAGCAAGGAGCGAGTCACTGGTTAGCTGGGGCCGAAGCCCCCAAATAAAGAGTTGAACTGTTCCAGAGCCTCACCTCACTCATTAGCGCCTCGTTAGCAAACATTTGCAAGCTCAAAGAGCACCAAGGACCCCTCATTTCAACCCTGAGCTACAAATATTCTCCTTTATAAGTATTGATTTTTTTTTGTTTATAAACAATGAAGAGCTTGGGACCTAGACCCTTAATGGATTGCATTTTTTTCTAAACCTTTCTTTCCTTCCAAATTTATGCAAACAAATTCTAATCTGACTTTCTCCAGCTTTCTGGATAATGGAATTGCAGGCAAAACTTCAGGAAGGTTTTGCTAGGCAAGACTGTCTTGCTCCTGAAATTTGAAAGCATTTTAAAAAGCGCATTTCTGTTTTCTGCCCCCCCCCCATCCCATGTATCCTTATATATGCTGTGTTTTATCTTCAGTTTATGCAGTTCTAACTTTCTGGACTCCAGACAATGGATAGCCAGTTTCTTTGTTAAATTTCATATTAAATCTAACGATTACAAAGAGGCATTCATTAATTCTGAGTTTATTTCACGTATTGCAATTATTACAGGCAGGACATATCAAGATCTTATCCTCATTATTTATAACTATATACGCCATTAGACTATGAACCTATTTCATGAATCCTTTCATCAGATAAGCTAGTTACTCTATTGAGTTCTTTATTTGGGACTTCCGTGTTGTTAATTTGATATTTTCCACATTTTCCATAATGTGTCAATACATTATTTCTCCACTGTCCATTATGTGTCTGCCGTTCATTAGTCTACAACATAGTATTCTAGCTGCCAACATGAATAGGAGTACCTATTAACATTTAATTGGGATATCACACCCTAATTGGTTTAAAAGGCTATTGTATCTCACTCTTATGCTTGTTTATGTCCTCTCTGTTCTAAATATGAAGTAGGCTCCAGGTACCAATACCCAATAAATAGGTAAGTATTATGACACCTCTGTAATATAAATAATCTATTGTATTGGATAAGGAATCCATCAAAAATGCAGAAAAGTGCAGTGGAGATCAGAGCACACTCAATAGTTTAAGAACATATTTTACAGGAACAATCCCTTTATTTCCAGGTGTTTATTGGGTAGTTTTAAAGCCAACTCCCCCCACCCAGTGACATCCAGATGTGCGGATTACAACTTGTAGAATTTCTAAGGCAACCTTCAAGGTAGTCATTGCTGATCAGTATTTGTACTCCCAGCGTATTAGGAGAGTGTCAAGGCAGGAGATTATTTTATTTTCTGATTTATATCCTGCTTTCCCCCCCCCCCCCCATAGGCTACTTTGAAGGTTTAGTGAAAGTATATTACCTGAGGTCTGAGATATCTGTTGGACATGGGAGTGGGAAAGGGACAAATGTATAATTTGATATAATACAGCAAACAATGTTTTCCTTATTCCTTTCTTGGTCTTTTTTCAGTATTTGGTATTTACTGCTGAAATTTCATCGGAACATGAAATTCTGTTTACTTATTATAGCAATAGCAATAGCACTTAGACTTATATACCGCTTTACAGTGCTTTACTGCCCTCTCTAAGCAGTTTACAGAGTTAGCATATTGCCCCCAACAATCTGGATCCTCATTTTACCCACCTCGGAAGGATGGAAGGCTGAGTCAACCTTGAGCCTGGTGAGAATCAAACTGCCAAACTGCTGAACTGCAGCCAGCAGTCAGCAGAAGTAGTCTAACCACTGCACCACCATGTCTAATATATGTTGGTTAATCTCTTCCTTGAATCCCTTTCTTCTAGAATATGAGAAGAGATGCTTAGCCCAAATTGAATCATATGGTCATTAAACATTTAGTGACTGACAATGTTTCAGTCAGGACATCTATTGGAACAATCAACAACATCAAAATGACAGATGTGACCATATTCTGCCTCTTCTTATGTGTGGGTGAAATGTGAGACATATATGACAGAGGGGCTTTGCTCAACAGTTGCAGCCATCATCTTGACATTTTTGAGCCCCCCACCCATGTAATGATAGTTTGGAAAAGCACCAGAGAAGGAATATTTGAAGTACATCTAGAGTGTGCAATACAATCTGCAGTTGTAGAATTTAAATGCCAAAAATAAAATCAGTTGCTAATACAGCTTAGCAAATAATACCATATAAGGTAAGAAAATAAATTTCACGGGTAGAATGTAAATTTTAAAAAGTAGCTGGACTAGCCTACATCCATAAGAGCCCTTGATCAATTAAAAGACAGTCAAGCCAGACAAATGAAAAAAAAGCCTCTAGGAAATTAATAGCAAGTGTAAATTCTTTTAATGTAATCAATTCATCTGTCCCCACAATAAATCCAACAAAAAATATTACTATGGGAACCCCTATGAAATGGTTGGGAAAGCATAAAAGCTTTCATGCATTGTGGTAGGGATTGAAAAAGAGATAATGAGAAACAAATGCTGGGAATATTTTGTGAATGCTTTGTTGAGTAAGGTACATTTTCTGAATTCATTGGAACAGCCGTTTTCAATATTTTCACTGGGTTGAGTAAGATTTCCCTTGGTCTTTTACAGCTCTGTAGGCACTTTATACTCTTCATTCTATTCTGTCCTCCAGATACATTTTTGTATTTTCATAAAATGATTTCAGAACAGTGTATGCTTAGAATACTATGGTTTCAATTTCTCATCCATTTCTTTCTTTTTAAAAAATAATTTACTGATGTATTTCAGTTCATAGGTAGACTAATCAGAATGGGATAAGGTATTCTCAGTCAAATATTCCGTACAATCTCATCAGGATTCTTTCTTGCATTATCCTAGGTGTTGCTACTAGTCATCATGATGATACCAAAATCATGATCATAGGTACCATATTATGAAGTCATGGGCTTGATGATATCACCCAAATGCACATAAGGAATGGAGTTTGTATTATGATGCCCTTTTTGCCCCTTGTCCCTCTTCTGTGAACTTCTCTGTATTCTGGTACTTTCACAATTCTTTTAAAAATGAATCTTAATGAGCTTGTATACCGCATTTTTCAGAGTACAAGACGTACCGGAGTATAAGATGCACCTTAGTTTTGGGGGACAAAAGCAAGGAAAAATGGCCTCTGCCTCCCAGCAATTTGCCAAACAGCAAACAGCAAAGAGTACAGATGATATACACTATTTGCTGTGTATTTCTGTGCATGTGTGTCTGACCCGTAGAAATAGCAAAGAATTGGAGAAATGTACATTATGGCGGTATATTAATGCCAGAAAGTTTTCTTAAATGTAGTCACACTAACTCCTCCTAATTATTTAAATAGATCTACTCCAAACATGACTAAATCAGGGTTTAACTCAGCTGCCTTATCTTAATACTAAACAGAACACTGTTACATTTCAGACTATACTTTTACAGATCTTTAAATTTGATGTGGCTTTCTGGAAGTATAGTTATTCTCTGCTATTTAAAAAAAGATACAATAGCACTGGGCCTCTTCAGATCAAGCACTTATTTTAAAAAGCTTCTTCATTTTGTTAAGTTGTCTAGAACTATAATAAAGCAGTCTTTTTTTAAAAAGTCTAATCTAATCATTTGAACATTCTATAGACATTTATAGTTATTGACTTACCTCCTTGCAGTTTCAGCAGTCCAACATTGCCAGCAGTCACCTCCCAGCAATTTGCTTCCTTGCTGCTAGTTTCACTTTCAGTTCTAGCATGTGGCCTGCCTGTGCTGAATCAGCTGTAGGTCGGGAGGCTGATAATCAGTTTCTTGTGCTAATCGGGCTCTGTGCTGTTTGCTGCAAGGAGGTAAATTGCTGGGAGGCAGAGGCCAAAGGGTGGGTGTGGCTGAGTGTGGCTACATTCGGTGTATAAGACGCACCCAAGTTTTCACCCTCTTTTGGGGGGTAAAAAGGAGCGTCTTATACTCCGAAAAATACGGTATATCCTGGTGCACCTTAGGAGTATAAACCCAAGAATTATAGCCCAGCAATCTGAATAATATGTGAATAATAATATGACTTATGACTGCATGACTGTAACTTTGTTGTTTGTATCCTTACGATTTATATTGATTGTTTCCTAGTATGATTTGATTGCTTATTTGTACCCTATGACTATCATTAAGTGTACCTTATGATTCTTGATGAATGTATCTTGTCTTTTTATGTACACTGAGAGCATATGCACCAAAGACAAATTCCTTGTGTGTCCAATCACACTTGGCCAATAAAGAATTCTATTCTATTCTAAAATCATAAATAGAAGATTTGTGTACTATGAATGCATCAATATGATTTGGGAACAGAAATAGAGCTTTATAAAATATCAGTGTTTTTATTGGAGGAGTTTTATAAAGATCTTTAATGTCATTAGGAACAAGCAATAAGCAGAGATAGCCTGAACAAGTTCATTGCTTGGCAATGACCAGGTCAAAGTTGGCCAGACCTCACATAGCTGACAAAACCATTGCAGCAGGAATCATATACATTTCAAAAAATACTGTATATTTAATGCTAATCTAGGGTAAATATATAATCTTGAAAATTGCAACAATAATGGTTGGCTAAGGATTCTGGAAATTCTACATATTCAGAAGGCACCTACTTGAAAAAAAAACTATCCTAACAGATTGGGAGAAATATTAGGGTAATATGACTGCTGGTTGTTCCTTGACTTCTCATGACTTTTCATTCTACTACCCTTCTAGAGCTCTGTGATTTAGACACCATTCCCTCTCCCCACTCCCAGCTGGTCCACAAAGCCAAAAAGGTTGGAAAACTGCTCTTGAGAACCATAGAGATGGCCTTGAGGAAACTATTCAGACACTGTTACAAAAACAAAGAGCAGAAGCATTCCTTGAGCCATGGAAAAGAAGGTAGCATTAGAAAGGAGATTTTTGGCTTGTTGATTGTCTTTTTTGAATGAATGAATGAATGAATGAATGAATGAATGAATGAATGAATGAATGAATGAATGAATGAATGAATGAATGAATTAGATATTGTTTACATCTATGTGCCTGTTGATGGCTGATTTGTCTGAGTGTCAGGTTTCCAGGAATTTTCTAGCCTTTTTGGACTTGGCTTGGTCTAGAATAGGTACTGCTTCCCAATTGAAACAATGGTTGAATCTGTCATGTGATATGAAATTAAGGCTTTTTCATAATGTCTTCTGGCTGCTAGTTGTTCATGAATGTGATATGCTAGTCTTTTGCCTGTTTGTCCTACTTAGTGACTGTTGCCTTATGCTGTATGATGTAGATGACACCTGTTTTGTCTTCTGGGGCTACTGGTTGTTTTGGTTTACTTAAGATATTTAATAATAATAATAATAACAGAGTTGTAAGAGACCTTGGAGGTCTTCTAGTCCAACCCCCTGCTTAGGCAAGAAACCCTACACCACTTCAGATAAATGGTTATCCAACACCTTCTTAAAAACTTCCAGTGTTGGAGCATTCACAACTTCTGGAGGCAAGCTGTTCCACTGATTAATTGTTCTAACTGTCAGGAAATTTCTTCTTAGTTCTAGGTTACTTCTCTCCTTGTTTAGTTTCCACCCATTGCTTCTTGTTCTACCTTCAGGTGCTTTGGAGAATAGTTTGACTCCCTCTTCTTTGTGGCAAGCCCTGAGATATTGGAACACTGCTATCATGTCTCCCCTGGTCCTTCTTTTCATTAAACTAGACATACCCAGTTCCTACAACCATTCTTCATATGGTTTAGCCTCCAGTCCCCTAATCATCTTTGTTGCTCTTCTCTGCACTCTTTCCAGAGTCTCAACATCCCTTTTACATCGTGGCGACGAAAACTGAATGCAGTATTCCAAGTGTGGCCTTACCAAGGCATTATAAGGTGGTATTATTACTTCACGTGATCTTGATTCTATCCCTCTGTTAATGCAGCCTAGAACTGTGTTGGCTTTTTTGGCAGCTGCTGCACACTGCGGGCTCATATTTAAATGGTTGTCCACTAGGACTCCAAGATCCCTCTCACAGTTACTACTGTTGAGCAAGGTACCACATATATTGTACCTGTGCATTTTGTTTTTCTTGCCTAAATGTAGAACCTTACTTTTTTCACCATTGAATTTCATTTTGTTTGATAGTGCCCAATGTTCAGGTCTGTCAAGATCCTTCTGTATCTTGAGCCTATCTTCTGGAGAGTTGGCTATTCCTGGCAGTTTGGTGTCATCTGCTAATTTGATGAGTTCATTTCTGTGTTATGCTGGTGCCTTATGGTTGTAATAGCCTGTTGATAGTTTCTGATATGTTTTTGGTGTAGGGCAGTGTTATCCTTGACAGAAAATGAGAACAAACCCCATCCCCTACTAGTACTGATGATGTTACCTAGTTTGGGTAGTAAAACATCTGCAAGAAAGCAACCAATCCCAGAGAGCACCAAGGATTCCTCATTTCAACACTGAATTGCAAATACTTTCCTCTGTCAATACCTCAGTATATCTATATTTGCCTTTAAGGTCTGTAATGCTTGTTCAGTACAACCACCTTCAATTCATCCTTTCATCAAATTATTTATCCCATATGATTAACATATGCATTGTATTTTATTTAGTACATTATGGGATAATTTCAGTATACTTACAATAATATAAGAAGTGGAATGTTCAATTTTCATTTGTTGCGGTTGTAACTGTTATAATATATTTTTACTTACCAAGTCATTCATTCAGTGCAGTAGTAGGTTCTGAATTAGTTTGCTACCGGTTCATGCATGACGCTTCTGCGCATGCGGGTGGGTGGCCGGAGCCTCCCGCCGCTACTGGTTCTAAGAACCGGTCCGAACCAGGAGCAACCCACCGCTGATTCAGTTACTGTTTGAAGATGCAATGGTGCTGAACAAGGGGTACTTAGAACCAATCCTCAAAGTTCTGGCCATTGCATCACCCCAATAGTCAGGTGACTGCAATTCAGATGTTTATCAACCAGCTCACAATTATGATGGTTGCAGCATTCTATTGACACATGATCATCATTTGTGACCTTCTTTGCCAGGTTCTCACAAGCAAAGCTAATGAGGAAGCCAGCAGGAAAGATTACAAATCCCCCCCACTTTTCTGCACACCGTGACATGCCCTCCTTCCATGGGTCACCCTGTGCTCACATGCATATACCCAAGTCCTCCTTCACTGGGTCTCCCTGCATGTGCAATTCTCATCCTATTACCGTATTTTTCAGAGTATAAGACACAACTCCCCCCCCCAAAAAAAGAGGGTGAAAATTTGGGTGTGTCTTATACACCGAATGTAGCCCCACCCACCCTTTGGCCTCCGCACATCGCATTGTATACTTGTTCCAGGTTGCAGGGATTGCCACAGACCATTGCCCCAAAAATGGAGCTTTTGGAGGCTGCAAAGGCAGCCCCTCCCAAATGGAGCTTTTCTCCCAAACAGCTTTCCTCCCAAACAGAGCTTTTGGAGGTTGCAAAGGCAGCCCCTCCCAAACGGAGCTTTCCTCCCAAATGGAGCTTTTGGAGGTTGCAAAGGCAGCCCTTCCCAAATGGAGCTTTTCTCCCAAATGTAAGGTGACCAGATTTTAATATTTGTAAAGTGGGACACCATTGATGGGGAGGGGTTTCTAGGGGAGCAAGATGGGAGGGGTCCGTCTCTCTTATCCTGAAGCTTTGTGCACCCCCCCAAACACCCCCCCTTCATCGCATGCCATGACCGGGGCTCGCCTCTGCTGCGTCTGGCACGGAGAGGGACAGTGGCAGGAGAAGGAAGAAAGCAAACCGCGGCTGTGGTGCTTCGGGAAGGCGGTTGGTGAGGGTTCTTCATAGCCGCGTGCTGCCTCCGTTGCAGAAGCTGCCGCCAGCCAGCCGGGCAGCAGCCCTCCATGTGGGGAGACGGCCAGGCCTGCACTTGGAAGAGGCTGCCGCTCTCGCTGCCCGCTTTCTTCCTTCTCCCGCCACGAAACAAAAGTGAACTGCGGCAGCGCTGCTTCGGGAGGGCAGGCGGACATCTACAGCCAGGCAGGGAGGGAGAGCAGCGAGAGCAGCGAGAGCGGCGGCCCCTTCCAAGCGCAGGCCTGGTCCTATACCCGCCCGGAGGGCTGCCACCCACCCGGCCACCAGTGGTTTCCGCGCCGCACTTGTAGTCGCGTGGCCGGCCGGATTAACAGGTGTGCTGGGAACGCCTTGCCCGCCGCCTCCTTGCGCTGTGCTTGGCAGGGGCTGCTGCCCCTCTCACTGCCCTCCCTCCCTGCCTGGCAGGAGGAGGCAGGCGAGGCAGCAGGCAGAGGGGTGTGCAGGGCTCGGCTCAGCCGCTGAGCATGTGGGGCGCCTGCCCCAGCTCTCGGGCTGCTTCCCACTTTGCGCAAATTCAAATTCAAAAGCAGGACTTTTTTGAAACGCTGCAGGACGCAGCACAAATTATTAAAAAGTGGGACTGTCCCACCAAAAGCGGGACGTCTGGTCACCTTACCTAAATGGAGCTTTTGGAGGTTGCAAAGGCAGCCCCTCCCAAATGGAGCTTTCCTCCCAAATGGAGCTTTTGGAGGTTGCCAAGGCAGCCCCTCCCAAATGGAGCTTTTCTCCCAAATGAAGCTTTTGGAGGTTGCAAAGGCAGCCTCTCCCAAATGGAGCTTTCCTCCCAAACGCTAGTCATGGATGCTGGTAGGCAGAGGCAGAATTTTATTTTTCTTATTTTCCTCCCCAAAAACTAAGGTGTGTCTTATACTCCGGAGCATCCAAACTCTGAAAAATACAGTATTTTTCTTCCTATAAAGAGGCCTAAGAGATTAGAATGCAAGTTTATATGTAGAAACAATTGAAGGAGCATACTTCATGGCTTACGTTATCTTAGAAATGTATGTATTGGGATCCAAATTGAGTTTCAAGTAAGTTGAGATTTAAGCTCTATCTCTGCAAGCATTCAGCCACATTTTGGCAACCCTTAGTCCCTTCAGGCCCACTGATTTAATGCGAGTATGAAGTAGCCTAGAATGTCAAAATATGAATGGGATCATGTCTACTTTTCAATTTTTATTTTAAAGAAGCCAAGCGCACCAGCTTACATGCTTTTATACCTGATATGGCAATTGTCATCTTGCTTCCCTCTCAACAACAGCAGATGGCCTGAAGCAGGTAAAGACTTTAGTAGCTTTTTTACTTACTTTACTTAAAATGTAAGCCAATAAACCACCTTTATTAAAGCACACTCAATTATAAGGAACAACAAAAGAAAAGTTGTAAAAAGTAAATACGTTAGCAGTTATATATGAAAGGTTTGAAAATGGAATTCCCAATGTAAATATATTTCCTTCCCCACAACTGTTTATATATACTGAACTCAGTTTCCATATCAGAGCAAAATATAAATAAAAGATAATACAAAGAAACAGATTTATATGAAAATAAGGATATATAAAAACTACAGTTGCTTCCCCTGAGGCAAATACTGAGTGCAAAACCAAAATCCAAATTTTAAATATTTGCAAAGTAGTGTCCCAAGACCACTAATTATTAGTCTAAAATATGCATGGGAGATTATTCAGCACTGAGTACCATACTCAAAACAGTCGTATATGTTATACTGAGAATTATAAATTACATTGCCAAAAATAATTTTACAAAATGTAAGACGTAAGCAGAAGGAAAAATACAGTACAAGCCCTGCTCTTGATGTCAGCTAATACTGAAACTTACAAAATGGCACAAAAAGTTATAACATTGGAAACACTAAAGAAGATATTTGAAGAATTGAGCCCAAAATTATTAATTACAATATCAACACTAAATATGTCTGCATCTGTGGATAGCATATGTTCAAAAGATAATGAGGAATGACAGATCGGGGGGAAATTTATCTGACAAAACAGAGAAAGTACTTATTTTGAAAGTGGAACTACAAATGACAAGCCAAGAGAATGATTTGGAAAAGGATTCTTCATAGATATAAAAAAGAAACTGTCTGTCTTAAAAATTAAAAGGGAAATAATGATGATAAATGAAGAAAATGACCAGGAAAATGTTTTCCTGCTGGATCTACAAAAATGAATTATTAAAGAATTGAAGAAATATGTGATGGGACAAAGAAAAAATGAAGAAAAATGCAATCCTAAAATATTTGATTGAATTAAAGTTCAAGACTGTCAAAAGTGAATGCAAGGAATAGAAAGTTGGTTTATTTGATCAAGGTTAAATTAAGATATTTTTTGCAAAGCTCTTTCAACCCTTTATGAACATTTTGCTGACATCAGGATTGAAATGTTGATTTTTTTTTGGATTTGCTAATAGATAAGGGATGGGATAAAGAATATCTGTTTGTAACCTTATAGGCAATGAAGGGTTATTAAATTTGTTGATACTTATTGAGACAAAGGTTGGAAGTCACTTTATGTTTCTTTTATTTTTCCTTTTTCTTCCCACACCCCTGTATTTTTAATTCTTTCCATTCTCATTTGCTAAATTTAGCTTGTATTAGTTTTTTACTGTTGTAATAAAACTCTTAATAAATATACCTATATACTAAATGTTTTATTACATTTGATTTTCATTCCTCACTACTTCTCTTTCTTATTTTTATCCTCCCTGTATTACTCCTCCTTTTGACCAATTCTTTCCATGAGAATTTTAAAAGTGCCAACTTTTTCAGTTTTTTTTTTTTTTAGTTTCTTAGCTTTGCCATCCAAAACTTGTGATATATCCAGAGCTGCTTTCCAGCTCAGTGGGCTCAACAGCTTTAATTTCTTCCAGCAGAAACTTTCCAAACATTCCCCACAAAACAAAACAAACAAAAACAGCACCTGGTTATAATTCATGGCCAAAAAGCCAAAACCATTCTATTGACATATTATCACCTCTGCAGCTATGGCTTAGAAAACCATGCAACATTAAAAAGGTGCTTACTCTTTAAAGTGGTATCTGTACAGTCTATAGCAGAACCAGTGTGTGTAATGGGTAGGTTGGTCATAAAACAATCTTCTGTGCCTTCACTTATTAGTATTAGGGGACAAGTTCTTATCAACACCTTTGGCAGCAATGGATTTTTCCCTATAAGTAATTGCAGGGTTAGATGTTTTCAGAGTAAATCAAGGGAAGGGAAGGGGATGGGATGGAATGGAATGGAATGGAATGGAATGGAATGGAATGGAATGGAATGGAATAGAATAGAATAGAATAGAATAGAATAGAATAGAATAGAATAGTTGGAAGGCGACCTTGGAGCTCTTCTAGTCTAACCCCCTGCTCAGCCAGGAAACCTATACCAGTGATGGCGAACCTTTTTTTCCTCGGGTGCCGAAAGCAAGCAAGCGCGCACTATTGGCACATGCTTGAGTGCCCACACCCATAATTCAATGCTGCCCTGCCCCCCATGCATGTACGCACGATCGCCCCCACTCCCCCATTTCCCGACTTTGGGTGGGCCCGGTAGGTCCATTTTTCGCTCTCCCCAGGCTCCCCAGGCTTCCCTAGAGCCTGGGGAGGGCGAAAACACCCTCTCCTGCCCCCCTGGAGGCCTTCCAGAGGCCGAAAACGCCCTCCCAGAGCCTCCATGTGAGCCGAAAATCAGCTGGCTAGTGCGCACATACATGCTGGAGCTGAGCTAGGGCAACGGCTCACATGCTGGCAGATATGGCTCCGCGTGCCACCTGTGGCACGTGTGCCATAGGTTCGCCATCACTGCCCTATACCATTTCAGACAAATTGTTGTCTAATCTCTTCTTTAAAACTTCCAGTGTTGGAGAATTCACAACTTCTGGAGGCAAGTTGTTCCACTGGTTAAGAGCACTTTAGGTTCTCCATCTTATATTACATTGTCTATTGTATTGTTATATTAATTTATTAAACTATTAGATATACTTGAGATTATCAATTCCTCCTGATTATGCAAATAAATAAAGTACTAACCAGAGTCCCCAGATCTCCTGACTCCTGAAACTAATACGTACAGTGCAGAGGTGGGTTCCTACCGGTTCAGACAGGTTCTATAGAACCGTTAGTAACTTGGCAGCCTGGGTTGCTGGAACCGGCAGTGACCCAGGCCTGCCACGCCTCCAAGCCGGTTCTCTCGACGGCGCCATCTTGTTTTTTGCTTTTGTGCATGCGCAGAAGCTTTTTTTTAAAGTACTGCACATGCGCAGAGGGTCATTTCTGGGTAGTGACGTGCGCAAAACATGCACTTCCGTCGCGATGCGAACAGGTGGGGAAGATAAGCAGAACCCACCCCTGGGTGAAACCTCAGTTTATCAGACCCTGGTTTAATGGACTTTGGAAGCAAGAAAAGTATTTTTCATTTCAACTTGATTCCTATTTAGTGGATCCTGAGTATTACATTGAGAAATCAAGGCTTTGTCCATTAAATTGAAATTTCACTAGTTAAAATAATGATAACTCCTGACCCATTCTGATGACTGAACATTTCAAATAGATAAAATTGGATGTCTTTGATTTTGACTTCGATTTCAAGCTCTGCCCATTCAGCATATAATAGGTGTCTTTTAGCAGAAAAGGTGACAGATATATCGCTACATCACTCTTCAAGTCCAACTACAAATACCTTACTTTTCAGATTGCGCAGTGCAAAACATCCTGATGGGTTTTTTTTCTTTTTTTTCTTTCTTTCTTTTTAAAACAAAGATCTATATTTCTGGTGAACAGTTTTGTAAATTAGCTCAGCAGGTACTGGAGAAGCAAAAATTGCAATAAGAAGCAATGCTCAATAACTCCAGTAAGGAAATCAACATGGACATTAGCCTTGGAAGATTGAAAAACTACTTTGAACAGAACCTGTTACAATCTCACAGTAGGGTATAAATGTAAGATTTCTATTGTCCCTGTTATCTGAGTATTAGAAGCCATTCACCCATCTGTGCTATAGCATCCAGGATTGTCTTTGTTTATGTTATAGCCAGTTTTCTAATACAGCTTAACTACTGACGAGGTCTGTCTCCATTTAATCCTGAAATGTATTACTAATGTTTACACATATGTTCATCAGAACTTTCTGTCTTTCTCTCTCTCCACCCTATTCTTTTTAAATTCCATATGTTAGCACCTTGATTTACACCCTTACTTTTTTGATGATAGGCATTCTAATAGAAGCCTGAAATATACCTGATAAAGCTATGCAGTTCTTGAGACTCTGTTGGGAAGAGATGTTTCAGCATGCAAGGAATACCAATGGAGCTCTCATCTGATGCATCTGCTTCCACCCTTGAAACCATTTAAAGGCAGGAGATTCTGATTCGGGAAGGGCGATATATAAACTGCCTTACGCATTAAGGGGTAGGCTGTGCTCTCACCAGAGTGGAGTCTCAGTTCAAACCATATCTCAGTTCCTAAGAATGTGCTGTTCTGATTAGATAAAGGAGCTGAACTGCAGAATTCTCGTCACACTAATATTAGGAGCTTTGAAGGCTAAGGTTTGCCACAGGGAAATGGTAGCAATTTATTCTCTTTTTATTTTTTATGAAAAGGTGAAAGATGAGGCGTTCAGTTCCTGGCCAGTCAATTAGCATTGACTGACTGAGAGTTCTCTGTGCTCAGTAAGTGCTTATAAAGAGCAAATACTGATTGGGTGGAGACCATCTGGAGTCCTAGACTTACATGCACGTAAATAAATTTGTGCTTGTAATATTCTGATCTCCAAATCAATTTGAAAATTGTCAAAACAGCCCCAATCGTGTTTAGGAGAAGAAAAGGACTTTTTGGAACACCCCCAAACTCTCTCCCTTACCCCTTAATCCCTCTTACCCCCAATGCAAGGAAAGTGGAGTGGCTTTAAACCACCTACATGTAACATCTTTCCCTTTTTTCTTGAAATGTTATGCCAAGAAAGGTATGTCTACCTTTGTGGGCAATCTGCCTATTGTGATGTGTGAGCTTTTCTTTATTTCCTTCATGAGTTCTGCTCCAAAACAATGATTGTGAAGTGCAGAAGTGGCTTCTAGGCAGTGCGATAAATATGTTTGAATATATTTAGCAGTGAAGGATAACGTTGGCTCTGCTGTTGAGGTTGCTCTGACAGGTCTTGAGTGTGAAATTGTGTTTTCAGAGCTATCATTCACCTGTCATGAATTTATTGGTTATTGCCATGTCTGGACATGTACCATGTTTTCCCGAAAATATGACCTATCCCGAAAATAAGCCCAAGCTTGATTTTTATGTGTGCACCTAATATAAGTCCTACCCCAAAAATAAGCCCTACTTAAGACCAGCGGTGGCACTGGTGCACTGCGCAGTGCACCTGTGCCACCGCTCACAGCAGGAGGCTACACGGCGCATCGCACCAGTGCTGCAACTTGCACATGCAATGGCGCAACATGCCATGCTGCCTCCTGAGTCCTGCCATAAGCGCGGCACCAGCGCAATGAGCCATGTAGCCTCCTGCTGCAAGCGTAATGTGCCATGTGGCACCTGGCCTCAAGCAGCTGCAAGCAGCCACAGAAGAATTCATGCAGCAGCATGATAGGTGTCATGGCATGGGAGGCCAGGCTGCGGTGGTCCTAAGGTAAGCGGGTAAAATATTCCCCAAAAATAAGACCAGGTCTTATTTTCAGGAAAACATGGGTATGTACTTCTAAAATGATGGAATAGCAATAGCAATAGCACTTAGACTTATATACCGCTTCATAGTGCTTTACAGCCCTCTCTAAGCGTTTTACAGAGTTCAGCATATTGCCCCCAACAATCTGGGTCCTCATTTTACCAACCTCAGAAGGATGGAAGGCTGAGTCAACCTTGAGCAGGTGAGATTTGAACAGCTGAACTGCTGAACTGCAGTGCTGCTCTTTAACCACTGCGCCACCTCAGCTCTTACAAATTGGTGATGATGCCAGAAATGCTGCTTTTGTCTTCAGACTAGTTTTTTTTTACAGTTTAGTGGGTTTTTTTCTCACCATTGTGTTGATCTGCCAAAATGTTCATCAACATACAGGGCATCTGGGAACAGGACAGGCTGAAGTCCAGTATCCTTCCCAAACCTGGTGCATTTCAGTTGTGTTCAACTATATTTGCATTATTCCCAGCCAATGCCCAACGATGACTAGTAACAATAGGAATTGTGATCCAGCACGTCTGGAAATTGCCTGTTTAAGGAAGGCGGAAACGGAAGACATTTGGCATGCCTACTAACTGCGTTTGATCAGCTTGTTGGCAGTCATCAATTATTTAAGGCTATAAAGAATTTGGTATAAATCTTCCCCTTTGTCACTTCATCAATTTTTATTGTAATTTTCATCACTTTTATGATGGTCTGACTTATAAAGCAGCCATTTGATGTGCTCTTTGTTACTCCTATTGACGCTGCAGGGAAAACCATACATTTTCCCTTAGTTATGCTCTCTCCTCTGGACATACTGTACCAGGAAGCTATTTTAGTTTTAAATACTACCTGGAATTATTCCAAAACTTACCAGAATGTGCTTAATTTACTTCTTCTTTTCAGATGTATTCTCATTCACTGCATTGTCCTTGAAAACGCTTAACAGCTTTTTCTAAAACATTATTACACATATAAATGAGATTTCTCTCCAAGATGAGTATGTCCACTAAAACCGGGTCATTCTCTTTCTTAGAGCATCTCATCCACATTTCCAGCAAGCAACAACTCTTCCCCCACTTTTATTTATCTCCCAATCAGTTCTAGTCCCTTTTTTGAGCATATTAGCAACATCCAGTTTACTAAGTTTGCCACTCTTGTGCTTTATCAGGAACATTATGTTCAATCTCTTTGCTCCTTTTGTTAGGTCTTGCTGGAATTGTAGAGGGGACAAAAATCAGGTGAAGACCCAAAGCCCTTGTAGTACTAATTTCTGCACGGAAGATCAAAAATATAAGTGAACTAAATGTACTGTGCCCAGGGCTCCCTGCCCACTCTTCTTTGAAGTTTCCCCCCATGCAATTCCCATAGCATTGTTTCTGCTTCTTATTTAGCAAAATATAATCAACTACTTCCATCTATGGCAGTGGTTCTCAACCTTCCTAATGCCATGAACCGTGCCCCACCCACACGCCCCCACCACAACCCACCCCGCTGCCGCGCCCACCGCCGCAACCCCTGCCCCACCACCACCATTTGGGTTCTTTTACCCTCTGCACATGCACAAAGCATTCTGCGCATGCGCAGAGGGTAAAATAACCCAAATGGCGGTGTCCAGGTGAAGTCTCCTGACTCCAGTGAAAGGGTTGTTTGGGGTTGTCGCGACCCCCAGGTTGAAAACCGCTGATCTATGGAGATTTTCAATCATGGTTGAATCAGTCATGGTTCCATGTCCCAAAGGTGCTTTTTTGAAAAGGCAACTGGACATACTCTTTTTTCCTCTGAAAATGTTTCGCTTCTCATCCAAGAAGCTTCTTCAGTTCTGCGATCAGTGATTAGTTCTGAAGAAGCTTCTTGGATGAGAAACAAAAAGTTTTCGAAGAAAACAAAACAAAACAAGAAAGTCCAGTTGCATTTGAAAAAAGCAACTTTGGGGTCATTTATTTCCATCTTTTTTTTGCTATCATTAGAAATAGCCTGCTGACCCAGCACTAGGGGAACAATATGATAAACAATCACCTTCTTTCTGCAAATATTTATATTACATCCAACTAACAATTTATGGTTTTATTATCAAACCACGAGACAGGATACACTATATGTATACCTATGTCGAGGACAAGGTGCTAGACACAGAAGTCCTCTCCAGAGCAGGCCTGCCATCAGTTCACACCCTGCTGATGAAAGCCCACATGCGCTGGGCAGGCCATGTTGCAAGGATGCCAGACTATCGCATCCCCAAACAGCTCCACTATGGTGAGCTGTCTCAAGGAAAGCGATCGCACACAGGGGACAAAGGAAGCGATAGAAAGACACGTTGAAAGCCTCCTTCAAGTCCCTCGATATTGACATCACCTCCTGGGAAACCCTGGCACAAGATCGATCAACATGGCGCACACTGATCCACCAAGGCTGCCAGACATCTGAGGACAGAAGAACAACCATAGCACAAGAGAAGCAAGCACTCCACAAAGCCAGAGCTGCAAATGCTGCAACAATGATGCCCACACAGGTCTGCCCAACATGTGGCAGAACATTTCATGCCCATATAGGCCTTACCAGCCACCTGTGTACAAGGGGTGGGTTCTGGCTTACTTCGCTGCTGGTTCGCTCCTTGATGGGCCACGCAAGTGTGCGCCCATAGCGTGCTGCACGCGTGGATGCACAGTGCTAAAAAACCAGATTCTGCGCATGCGTAGAAACAAAAACAAGATGGCAGCACCATAGGCGCAGCCAAGAGACCTGGTTCAGGGGCGTGGCAGGCCTGGGTCACTGCCGGTTCCAGCGACCCAGGCTGCCAAGTTACTACAGGTTCCATAGAACTGGTCCGAACTGGGAGGAACCCACCTCTGCTGTGGACACATTGTGGACAGCCCACAACCTGTTAGATGTCAAGGTCCTCTTCGAACACGATGGACGAACATCATCACCTATGTCGAAGTGTTTTCTCTCATATCTAACTACCTGGATCTTAAGATCTTCATCTGGAATCTCACCAAATGGGGCCAGGTGAGTGGTTAAAAAAGGAAGGCCTCTTTCATGGTGGTGCTGCCTTTGTGGAGTGCCTTTTCCAAAGAATACCCATCTCTTCTGATATTGTGGAAGAACTTTTCCATTCACGTAGACCAGTAGTGGGTTCTAAAACCCTTTACTACCGGTTCGTGTACGTGCTTGCAGCCATTTGCGACGCTTCTGCACAGACGCAGAAGCGTCTGCGCATGCACAGAAGCATTCCGGGTGGGTGGGTGGGGCCTCCTGCCACCAGTGCTACCAGTTCTAAGAACCAGGCCAAACCGGGAGCAACCCACCGCTGACGTAGGCATTTAAACAATGAACTGACCCTTCCCTATATTTTGCTGCCAATATTTTCTTTTGCCTCTGCAAACCACATTTCAATTTGCATTTGTTGACAAAGGCCCAAGGGGCTGTGTGGTTCTTTTAATACTTTCTCAAGGAAATCCAGGGGTAACATTGTCAGTTTAGCTTGATCTGCGTGCCCAGTGAGCTTATATTACCGTTTTGTGTTTGCTCTGCAAATTGGATAATTAGCTTTGAGAAAAAGTATCACTTCTCACACATATGTAATGCAATATAAGCTCTTTTACATTTTTGTAAATTAAAAACATCAGAAACACTTGAATTTAATTACATACATATGCAAGGAAAATGTGTGTGTGTGTGTGTGTGTGCGTGCGTGTGTGTGTGTATGTACGCACACAAACACGCTCACAGATATATACAAAGCTATCAAAGCTGGTGTCTCTAGCATTCAGCGAATGTATATAATAAACTCTTTTCCCTGATAGTTAAAATTCTATCTCAAGATAGCCTAGGGTGGACAGGGGGCCAGCAATGCCCCACATGTTTGTTGTAATAAATAAAAGAAGAGGTATAATGTTGTACTTTGAAGGAATTATGTAAAGATCCTATAGCTCTAAACATATGACTAAAAATAGAAATATTTAAAATATGGTGTAAATCTAGAGATTACCATATTTTTCGGAGTATAGGATGCACCGGAATATAGGACGCACCTAGATTTTAGAGGAGAAAAACAAGGAAAAAAGTATTCTGAACCAAATGATGTAGTAATATATTATTTAATAAAATACCAGTGTAGCAGAATACTTTTTACAACCATGTACACTTTTTACAAACTTCAAACTTGACAGCTTTAAGACTTGTGGACTTCAACTCCCAGAATTCCTCCCCCAGTCATGCTAGCTCAGGAATGGGAGTTGAAGTCCACAAGTCTTAAACTTGCCAAATTTGAAGACCCTTGCACCCCTAACCCCTAACCCAGGGGTCTTCAAACTTGACAGCTTTAAGACATGTGGACTTCAACTCCCATCCCTGAGCTAGCATGACTGGAGGAGGAATTCTGGGAGTTGAAGTCCACAAGTTTGAAGACCCTTGCACCCCCTTGGCAAGTTTAAGACTTGTGGACTTCAACTCCCAGAATTCCTCCTCCAGTCATACTAGCTCAGGAATGGGAGTTGAAGTCCACAAGTCTTAAACTTGCCAAGGGGGTGCAAGGGTCTTCAAACTTGTGGACTTCAACTCCCAGAATTTCTCCTTCACTTGGCAACCTTAAAAAAGCCCTTTAAAAAAACCATTAAAAAAAAAGTTCTAACCTGTCGGCTGTCTTCCAACAGCAACGGCAGTGGCGGCTCCTCAGGTGCCTCGGGAGCAGGCTTCAGGTGGTGATGGGGGGTTGGGCAGTAGCGGCTGTGGCGGCTTGCTTCAGGTAGCAGCGGCAGCGGCAGGGACAGCGGCGGCGGGAACAGAGGCGGCTGGGACAGCAGCAGGGACAGCGGGGATGGGGGCGGCAGCGGCAGCTGGGACAACGGCGGCTGGGACAGTGGCAGGGACAGCGGGGATGGGGGCGGGGACAGTGGCAGCTGGGACAGTGGCGTGGACAGTGGGGAGGGGGCGGCAGCGGCGGCTGGGACAGCAGCGGCTGGGACAGCGGCGGGGACAGCGGGGATGGGGCTGGGACAGCGGCGGCGGGGACAGCGGCAGGGACAGCGGGGACGGGGGTGGCAGTGGCTTCTGGGACAGCGGTGGGGACAACGGGGGTGGTGGTGGTGGCAGCTGCAGTGGGGACAGCAGCGGGGACAGTGGTGGGGCAGCGGGGACGGGGTGGTGGTGGCGGCAGGGGGGACAGCAATGCTGGAACCGGCCAAAAATGCGACGCACGGAGGCCGAAAACCTCCGAAGGGTGGAGGCTGGTGGGTGGGTAGGGCTACATTCGATGTATAAGACGCACCCAAAATTTAACCCTCTTTTTGGGGGTAAAAAGGTGCGACTTATACTCCGAAAAATACGGTAATACAAATGTTTATGGAAAAAGTTAAGAGTTTGATTATATCAGATAATAGCTTTTGGTCAACAGGGGGACATTAAGGCCCCACATATTTGTAGTATGTTTGTTACATGTGTCTAATGATTTTTTAAAATAAAATAAAATAAAATAAAATAAAATTCTATCTCCTGTCTGTCATATCCGAGCTCAGGGCTGGATAAAGGTCAGCTAATACCCTAAACACAGCCCAGCAATGGTGCTACCTTTGTTCCATGAGATGGAAACAAGTAGGATATCTGACACCTTCAAATCAATCTCTTAAACTTCAGTCATTCACCATGCAAAAAAAAAATTAAAAACAAAAACAATTCAGATTAAAGTCAATCACAGTAGATAAAGACAAAAAAGTTCAACCAAAGTTGGGAAAAAACTCTGATGCCTCCCTGCCCTTGGTGCTTATTTGATTTAAAAAATAATAATCCAGACCTTCCTGGGCTGCAGAAATAGAGATAACTGCCAGAAGGCAGTAGGGTTTTATCAGTTTTTAATCTCTGTTCTACCATCTAGTGATCATCCACCTCTTTGCAACCCAGATATCACAGCCCTTAAGTAAAAACTACCGTACAAGTTAGAATGATAGCAATAGCAATAGCACTTAGACTTATATACCGCTTCATAGTGCTTTACAGCCCTCTCTAAGCGGTTTACAGAGTTCAGCATATTGCCCCCAACAATCTGGGTCCTCATTTTACCGACCTCAGAAGGATGGAAGGCTGAGTCAACCTTGAGCCGGTGAGATTTGAACAGCTGAACTGCTGAACTAGCAGTAGCCTGCAGTGCTGCATTTAACCACTGCACCATCTCGGCTCTGATCATGCAAAGACCTCTGGAAATAACCTTTGCAGAGAAGCCCTCCACATTTTACCCCATCTCATCAAGACTAGTCCCAGCAATCATTTCATTCTGGATAATGCTTATGTCAGCGGAAGGCAGCTACTGCTGACACAAAGACTCTTTGCGCCAAGAATGAGGTGATGGTAGACATTACGCCTCATGGTAGAAGTTGGCATCAACATGCAAAAACTATTTGCAGTTGGTTTTGCTGGAGATTCATGATTCAGCCTCCCAGCTGGAGACATACTCTAATATGTGAGTCTCCTTTCAGTCTGTAAAATCATTTTCTCCATCAGAAATAGTTAATTTTTTTTTCTTTGAGTTCTTGGGGTTTGGATTACTGTTTTTTTTTCACTCACCAAGGTGTCTTCAAAAGGTGAATAACATTACACACTTTGGGGGGAATGAAAATATCAAGTCATTTCCTTATACATTCAGCTGAATATAATTAGAAATCCCCAAATTAAAACAAGGATCGTATCTGCTCTGCCACTAAATTATATCTTCTCACTAAGCTAAGTGCACATGGTGCATCCAAACATAGTTTATTTAAATCTTTGTTTGCTTAAGAATCCATAGTGTTCTTGTTTGTATATAATGCTAAGTCACAGACCACAATTTATAAAACAAAAACCAAACCAATGGCAATGTGAGAACCCAGCCATTATATGCTTCCTTGCCTAGCTCTTGATTTGGCTCTTGTCAGTGTCTTGATAATCAAAGACTCAGCTAAACATTGATTCTTTAAAAGAAAATTAAGCCGGCATCGATTTTTGTTTGTTTGATTTAATCACAGCTCTGAAAAAGATATTCTGTCTAACTCTGCAATCAAATTACAATAAACCCTCAATTTAATGGACTATTACTGCCCATTAGACTCTAATATGACAAATGGAATTTTATGCATACATAAAAGGATAAACAAATTTTCCTACGGCATTTGAAGTTCATCAGTAAACCAAGGCAGAAGCATCCATGGGTGGAGAAATAAAAATGGCAGCTCTGTTTGCATGGTTGAAGTTCTGCCCCTTATTTAGAATAGAATAGAATAGAATAGAATAGAATAGAATAGAATAGAATAGAATAGAATAGAATAGAATAGAATAGAATAGAATAGAATAGAATAGAATAGAATTCTTTATTGGCCAAGTGTGATTGGACACACAAGGAATTTGTCTTTGGTGCATATGCTCTCAGTGTACATAAAAGAAAAGATACATTTGTCAAGAATCATGAGATACAACACTTAATGATTGTCATAGGGTACAAATAAGCAATCAGGAAACAATCAATATTAATATGAATTGTAAGGATACAAGCAACAAGTTATTTTAGGTGCATACGCAACACATGGAAAAAAGGAACAGGGTTTTGCTTGCCTGACCATCATGACTTTTTGACAGCCCTCCCACCCATTGGTGGAATCACTGAATTGTGGGTTTACTTTAGGTGAGATATATTCAGGGTTAGGAAAGCAGCAAAAATCTACAGAGAAATAGATGAGTTTAAAACGATACTAAGTCACTTAAATTGCAATTGTTCAACTTTGTGATGGACTACAAACCTTCAGGTCAAAAGCCAATTGCTAACTGAGTGTTTTAGGGGGGGAAATATCTTCCATGTTATTGCATGATGACGTTCAAAGACAAAGTTCCAATATTTCTACAATATGTTCCAGTTCAACCTTTGCCTTTAGCTGTACAACCTCTTAAATGAAACTGGTGCCAATGCCAATAAAAAAAAATGTTACTTCTTCACTTACACATTACAACAAAACTATATCTTTTTTTCCAAGTGCTATATACAGTAGAGAGTTTCTGTATAACCATTTTTTAGAAAACTAAATATTAATGACCATAATGAGGGCCAATTTGAGATAATTAGATCTCAAGGGAACGCCTTAAGTAAAAGTCCAAAGATGAAATATAATCTTTATCATTTTTAATTTGCAAATCGCTTATGATTCTAGGAAATTGAATGAAATGGGATTTGGTCAACCCCAAAATTCCTAGAAATCTGACCCTTGAACTGATGATATTAGAAAGAGCTAAATACTTAAAAAAAAAACAATAATCAAAGACAGAATCTGAAGGCCTAAAGGTTTATGTGGACCTTCCAGGTTTCTTATTTCTTTAACACAGAAGTTGTTGGGCCCAAATCCAAGAATGACATGTGGTGATTCTTCCAAGATGTGTCCTCATATGAGTTTTCACACCTATAAACAAAATCTTGTCAGACTGTACTGTCTGCATCTATAATATACAATAGAGTCAGTGACTGAGATGGGCGACCATAGAAATTGATTGAATGAATGAATACTCTGAAAACTGTTAGGAAGGTGCTGTCTTCGCCCTCTAAGAGCTGAAGTGGTGCAGTGGTTAAATGCAGCCATTGCAGGCTGACTGCTAGTTCAACAGTTCAGCTGTTCAAATCTCACTAGGCTCAAGGTTGACTCAGCCTTCCATTCTTCCGAGGTGGGTAAAATGAGGACCCAGATTGTTGGGGGCAATATGCTGAACTCTGTAAACCGCTTAGAGAGTGCTGTAAAGCACTATGAAGCGGTATATAAGAAAAGTGCTATTGCTATATTGCTGTCACAGTAACATTTGGATTGAGTTGGCTCTTACTCCTCTGGAATGCACCTCCTCACTTGTGAGAATCCACCTCCTTCCATCATAGAGGTAGATAACTTGAAGTTCACAAGACTATATGTGAGCTTCAAAAGCCCATGACATTGCCCTCTTTTTCCATGAGATAAAAGACAAAAACAATTGCATATCTATCTCAAAGGTGCTTTTTCAACAGGCAACTGAACTTTCTGGTTTTTCTTTGAAGATGTTTTGCTTCTCATCTAAGAAACTTCTTCAGCCCTTGGATGAGAAGCAAAATGTCTTCAAAGAAAAATCAGAAAGTCCAGTTGCCTCTTGAAAATGGGACAATCATGACCTGGATGACTGAGAATCTCCACAGACAATTAAATATTTAGTAAGTGATCATATTGATTCTCCTTAATTATTTAAATGCATTATAGTTAAACAAAGTTTACTTGGAGCCGAGGTGGCACAGTGGTTAAATGCAGCTACTGCAGGCTACTCCAGCTGACTGCTAGTTCAGCAGTTCAGCTGTTCAAATCTCACCAGGCTCAAGGTTGACTCAGCCTTCCATCCTTCCGAGGTGGGTAAAATGAGAACCCAGATTGTGGGGGGCAATATGCTGAACTCTGTAAACCGCTTAGAGAGGGCTGTAAAGCACTATGAAGTGGTATATAAGTCTAAGTGCTATTGCTATTGCTATTTCATCTTGACCATGTGCCTACTTTTTGGCACATGGCTTGCCACTCCTAGGAAAAATGCAACCCAGATGGTGAAAGAAAAGATGCATTTTGACTTTAAAATAAAAGGGTCTCCCATAAGGCTAGAAACCATATAGGAGCAGGCAGGCAAAAGAGACATGGTTTCTTGATAAAGGAAACTTGAAATGGGGAACATAATGTAGAGTGCAGGACCTCATTCTGTCAAGTGCTCTCTGACTTTTTTATGGAATAGAAACCAGCATTTTCTTCATCCTATATTCCAAAGCACTAGAAAATGCCTGCTAATAAAAGATCTGGCTTTCAGTGCTCTTCCCAGATGTAGAATTGTTAATAAACAATTTCTCAAGCACCATCAAAAAACACTTTTTATCACTGTTACAAACATCCTTGCACACAATAAAATTCTGAGAGACAAATCAATGGATACAAAGCAGATAATGGCAATCCCACTTCAGCTAAGAGCCTTTACTCATAATCACATAACTGTGAATCCAATTTAAAAGTTTTGGTTTATTTATTTGTTTGCTTGCTTATTTTTGGTGTTTGTTCAATTATTACCAGCTGCCCAAAGTTATTTTATACAATGCAGGTGGCTGTACAAATATTTTAAATAAAAAAATAAACCAATCAGACCTTGGTAACTTTAATCTTTAGTCTCTCCCTTACTATAAACTCTGGGGTAAAAGGAACAGGTTCTATATGATATTCTTTTATAAGTTTGCAGCGTAATATCATTTCCTAATTTGATTGTCTAAGATCCATCCTGATGAAGTGTTTCACCTGTGCCCAGCTATCATACAGAGGCTACAATTTGATGAATGCTATATAGCAGGGCTGATGTCCCCTAGGAAGCCATTTTGCTTTCAAGGCTGTTGTACTCCGACAACAAGGGACTCTTATTCTGTTTTGAAGTAGAGTTTTGCCATAACTAAGCATGCACAGCAATGACAGAAATATCCATGTAGATATAAAATCTTTGTTTCTTTACAATTCTGAACTTAACATTGGCACAGTTGGTTCTGTCTCCATGCTGTGATCCAAAATGTGTTTTGTTTTTCTGTGGTTTTACTTTCACAACTCTACTGAGATCTGAAGAACTTTTAAAGGATCAGAAGTGTGGTCGATTTCCTCTCTTTAATGCAGTGTTTCTCAAATAATGGGGTGGGGGCCCCTGGGGGGGGGCGCGGAGCAATGCCAGGGAGGGCGCGTGTGACCCCGGGGAAAATGCGTGGTCCCTCTCGATCAATTCCCCCAGACAGGGACTGTTTTCCCAGTTGCACGCTGCTCCAAGCCCAGAAGAGAAGACGACCGGCGGGGCGGGGTGGCTGCATGGGTTCTTGTTGTTCTCGGCGGGCGCCGCGGTAGCCATGAATGGTGTGGCAAACCTGCTGCTGGACAAGGAGGAGCATCCTCTGCAGCTGGGTGAAAGCTTCAAACAGCACCCTAAAGCCTCCTTCCCTTCCCCAGCCAATAGTTTGCTTGCAGCTTATAATAAGTAAAATAATAAATATTAACACTAAAATTCCATTTGGGCCCAGATCAGAGAGTTGGGGGGCGCGCGAAATGTTTACTTCCTCTGAGGGGGGGCGTAACAGAAAATAATTGAGAAGCACTGCTTTAACCCAATGAGTGCTCTCTCTCTCTCTCTCTCTCTCTCTCTCTCTCTCTCTCTCTCTCTCTCTCTCTCTCTCTCTCTCTCTTGTTATTTTTCCTTGACTGAGACAATATTTTCTTCAAGTTATGCTAAATTTGCCCTAAGAATTTGAGATGGGCTATGGTGAACAAAAACAGAGTCTCAAGACTCATACTGCTCATGCAAATATCTATGCAGCCATCCCTGGATTGGTATGTGAAACATGAAATAGGATGTAACCCCCTGCTTCTACAAGTAATAGAAAATTCTGATTAAGACAGACTGATACCACAAATTGTAATGTTACTTTGCACATAAATCCACTGGTGATAAGACTCAGAAGTAGTATTTATAAAAATCATATTCTTCTGAGCAAGGGATTTGTGGTTTGTTTTATACATGCAAAACAGGGAAGAGCTTGTGAACATGAGTTGTCTAAACATTAAAACATAAAAATAAAAACTGGAGAGATCCAAACACTCCTTTTTCCTCATCTTATTGTTAACTGAGCGTTTCATTATTTCCTCCCCAAATTTACAAGAAATTCTCCTTTAAATTAATTTAGACTATTGAGACACATACTGAGGTTTTTGCTCCCTTACACTGACTGACAGGGGCTCTTGAGGTCACATGTGTGACCTTTAATTTTCCAAATCCACAGCACTGGCATGATATCTTGGAGTTTCTGGAAGGTAGCCCTACTTGTGAAAGTCTTTAGATAGAAATCATTCCTGCAGATGCTTGGGGATTATGGGCTTTTGAAATGGAAAGAGTCATGGCATTTTAGAATTTAGAATAACAGAGTTGGAAGGGACCTTGGAGGTCTTCTAGTCCAACCCCCTGCTGAGGCAAGAAACCCTATACCATTTCAGACAAATGGTTATCCAATCTATTCTTAAAAGCTTCCAGTGTTTGGAGCATTCACAACTTCTGGAGGCAAATTGTTCCACTGATTAATTGTTCTAAATGTCAGGAAATTTCTCCTTAGTTCTAGGTTGCTTCTCTCCTTGATTAGTTTCCATTCATTTCTTCTTGTCCTGCCCTCAGATGTTTTGGAGAATAGCTTGATTCCCACTTCTTTGTGGCAGCCCCTGAGATATTGGAACACTGCTTTCAAGTCACCCTTAATCCTTCTTTTCATTAAACTAGACATACCCAATTCCAGCAACTGTTCTTTATATGTTTTAGTGAACCATCAGTGAAATAATACCACTTAAAGACTTATATATCAGAGAGGCTTAACCTAATACCCTGGTAACCCTTTCAGCCTCACTTTGGACATCACTGAGTCCAAGGTCCTCCATTTTGTCTCTCATGCTATGGCTTTCTATGGGGCAATGTGAAGCAAGCTTGATGGATTTTTCAAAACTACTGCAAGAGTATTTGTCAGGCTGTGAAGAAAGCCCCATCTCTTCTTTCTATCATGAAACTCCAACTTGGAACAAAAGACAAGCTCAAGAGAAAGGAGACTTTCAAGAAGAGATTGGACTGCCATTTGTCAGAAATGGTGTAGGGCAGGGGTGGCCAAACTATGGTTCTTTGAGGACCTGTGGACTTCAACTCCCAGAATTCCTGAGCTAGCCATGCATGCATTCTGAGAGTTGAAGTCCACAGATCCTCAAAGAACCATAGTTTGACCACCCCTAGTGTAGGGTCTCCTGCTTGAGCAAGGGGTTGGACTAGATGACCTACAAGGTCCATTCCAACTCTGTTAATCTGTTAAATCTGAAACATTCCAGCAGTGAATAATGACCTAAATCTAAAAGATCTGGAGCTGATACATTTGTCCTATGTTGCTTTTGAGCCTTTGCTGTTTTGGTTCCTTGGTATACTCTTCCATGTGCCTAAGTCATAGTTCTTCTTCAGCTGGATATATACACTGATATTCTTTAGCATCAGGCCACCATCAAGTTGAACTATCTCTAGACTAACCTGATGATGTCACTTTCAAATATGAAATTGGTTTTCTGAACTAGATTATGTGATTCTCTGCCTCCCCTAGTCAGATAGGCTACATAACATGTTATTACTGCAAGATAATGGACAGTTTGAGAAGGAAGACAATGAAATAAAGAGACTATCCCATCATCCCCTGGATAATTATTTGGCCTCTAGGAGTTGATTAAATACATCAAAAAGAACCAGCCAGGGTCTCTCGGTCTCTTTCTTTTAGTAACAGGTAATGATGAAATTTAATTAGTGAGAGAAGGCAGCTTTCACACTTAAGAAGTGGGCTGGAGGAAAACTGGGACATGCATGTGTAAAGAGAATAATGTAACAGTCGATAATGGTCCTTATTAAAACTAAGTTAATAAGCAGAGATTTTGGCCTCTACTCTGTACTGCAGGCTATTAAAGAAGTATAAAGCAGATTGCACAAATATGGTTTCATGTATTAATAGTGGGAATCTTAGTTTGCTAGGTCTCAAAGCACAAGTATAATTCCCTTATTTTACAATGGGGCAAACCTTCAATTTCTTTATCTAAAACATTTTACCATGTTCTTTGAACAAAACTAAATTCATATAGAATCAGAAGACCTAAGTTCCAAGAAGTTTTGTGCAGGATTTTAACCCAAGTTTTCTACTCTTATGCATTATTAAACTTTGACCTGTTTGAGTTACAGTCCCATTGTTGAAAGTCAAATTTATCTTCACAGAGTTGAAATGCTGAGGGCTCCTATTTACAAAATGCTGAGGGCTCCTATTTACAAAATGCTGAGGGCTCCTATTTACAAAAAAACCCCACCGTAACTGAAAATTTGACTCTCCATTTAATTATTAATATTATTCTTTTAGATTAAAATAATTAAATTTAGATTAAAATTTAGATTAAAATTTGCACAGCTAAAATGATGGGGCTGCCTCAATTCCCCCCCTCTCATTCTTTTAAAAGAAATACAAGTTTCTGTTCATCTTGATTGAATATACAAAGAATCAACATATGAAGGAAGTTCTAAATTCCATCATTGTTCGTTATACTGGAACCTACCTGAAAAAACAGCATTGATTGTATCCAACAATATCATTTTGCTGCCGGAAAGCTTCTACCATTTAGCAGAAAATTTATTTGTACAAGTATGACATTTGGATGATTCCATTTGTAGAAGTACCGTACTTGTTGAAGTGCCTTCCCTATACATTTATCACAGAACCAGTAGTGCAACAATTTCACTTCTTGTATTTTTCCCACTAGCATTACATTGGACACACATATATAAAGTTTTATTTCTAATCCTCAGTTAGTATATATGTGCTCACCATGTACTCACATCACAATCCTATTTCCCCCCCTCCAAATAAGACCTAATCATCTTGCTGCTGCTACTCTTCCTCTTCCTCCATCACCACCTCTTTTCTATCACTACATAAAATCACTGGTATTCCTGATGCACTATAACCCCGCCCCCATGTCTCTATTACATTCTAATTATTCATTATCTACTCCTATTATTTCTGCTAAAATGCAGAATGAGTGAAGAGTGCTGATTGGGCTTTTCCAGTTGTGTCCTTCTACTTAGACTTGCTAACCCATGACTCTTGGAGATGTAAGGAGGAGAAAAAGCACCTGAAACTAATTTTTAAGATGTCTGGAATTCAGTGATGATTCTGCATAGGTCAATACCTGGTCAAGAACACGATACAGCAAGCAATTTTCTCTTCACAAAATTCAGACCAATTCTGATTTTATATATGCTTAAAGTTCACACTCCAACTGACCTCTCCAGCTGGCTGACCCAGAATCCTTATTATCCCTTAGATATGTTCTTTTCCCATTCACTGACACTCAGAGCTATAGGAACTGAGTGATTAGATTTCACCCAGCATGCCACACACTAAAGATTAAGAAAGAGAAAGATTCTTCCCTCTTCTAGCCTTGATTTTCTCTCAAGGGAATGCTCCAATCAAACTGTGATTATGTTATGTTTTCTGTTGGTTTTTTTTTTACATTGCTCTATCTTGTACAATACATCCTTACATTTATTTTATTCTTTGCATCACTCAGATACTGTGATTGCAGGGCTGAAATCCAGCAGGTTCTGACAGGTTCTGGAGAACCAGTAGCGGAAATTTTGAGTAGTTCGGAGAATCGGCAAATACCATCTCTGGCTGGCCCCAGAGTGGGGTGGTGTGGTGCCCACATACAGGTACTGAATGTAAAATAGTAAGTTGTTGTATAAAGTTAAAAAGTGTTGTTAAAAGGAACTGTTTAAACAAGAAAGTATAGAGCCAGACAGCTTTTAAAATGTATGGTAAGTAGACAGGGGGAGGTGTTTATCCCAGTGCTCCAGAAGGGAGGGGAGATAGATGACATCATAAGAGACAGCCAATCGGAGCATAGATAGCAGGGCCAGGAACTATAAAAGGCCTGGTGTGAAGAGCTGAGGGAAGCTCTGTTATGTGGTAAATTCCATGAGGGAAGGTTTAGTGTGAAGAGCTGGAAAGCTCTCTGTTATGTGGTAACTTCCAGGAAGGAAGGTGTGGTGAGAAGAGCTGAGAAGAGCTCTTGGAGCTCTTGGAGCAAAATGGAGATTTTGCAGTATCCTTCCCCTGCCACGCCCACCAAGCCATGCCCACCAAGCCACACCACGCCCACCAAGCCACGCCCACGGACCCTGTAGTAAAAAAAATTGGATTTCAACACTGTGTGATTGGCAGTTTGGAAATAAAATATCTGGGTTCCCCCTGCCCATGCCTTCCCACCACCAGACTTCCTTACAGATTTGATTTTCCTTTTTTCTGTTTTCAAATGCTGCTGGCTCAGAAAACATCTTAGCCATGTTTGAATATTTTATTTAGTAGATTAAAAATAACCCTAAATGACCTTTGGAACATAAGTTTGGAATTTTTTTCTTAGGGGAAATGAGAGAAAACAGTTTGAGTATAATGTCATTCTATATTGACATCACTTCAGAATGTCAGCGAGTCTCTAGGTGTTTTGGGAGCTACTCAAAAGCCTGTGGTTCTTAATTGTGATATTTCTCATCCAGAATTTTACGACCAGAGATAACTTAAATTATCAGCAGTTTCAAGTTTCAAAACTGAACTGCTTAAATTGGAAATAATTATTGAAGGACAGACATGGCCATCGTAAGCTGTGTCCTCTTTGGGTCCTTCTGCCCTTCGTACTAATATTGCTAACTGAGAGGGAAAAGCAACTCATACACAGAATCCTTCCCAAAGTTAATATTTTTAATTCATTAAGTTTAAAAGTTTTTTTTTAAAAAAAGACTCACTAAGGTTAAAAGATTGTATCTCCATAATGCATATTGCTATCTCCTGCCCTCACTATTGCTTATTTCATTTTTTTAATTTTTTTAATTTTTTTTAGTTTTAAGGCCATCTAATTCCAAATGGGCAGTTTACCATACTGAAAAGAATACATAATTTATGGAAATACAACTGTCTGAAGAAAACCACATACCCCCCACCCCCAACAAATCATTACGAGCTCCACAAATACTCATACCCAGGTCTTAAGAAATTTCTGAAACACTTGGAGAGTAGAAACTCTGCATACCTCCAGGGAAGTGGTGTCCAAAAGGCAGGAGCTATTACAGAAAAGGCACATTTACAAGATTACAACATTAAGATGACCTGAAGTGCATCCACTCTGCCTAAATCAGTGTTTCTCAAATAGTGGGGGGCCCTTGGGGGGACACAGAGTGATGCCAGGGGGGTGCGTGTGACCTCGGGGAACATGCGTGGTCCCTCTCAATTGATTTCCCTGGAAGGGGAGTGTTTTCCCAGTTGCACCCATGCTCCTGCGCCAGCTCCTTCCTGGCATTGCAACCTCCCAGGAAGCAGGGTGGGCTGTAGGAAGGTCTCTCCTGCTCCGACCATTCGCTGTGAGTGCCCGGCAGAGGCAGCGCTTATGGGCCAGGCAGGCAACTCCAAAACATCGGCTTGATTAAGCTGGCCTGGCCCCGTGTCAAAAGAGGGCCCTAGCCATGGTAGCCTATGCCTGCCTAACCGAAAACAGGCTCCACTGAGTTCAGTTTGACTTACTCCCAGGTAAGTGGGTAGAGCAGCCTTCCCCAGAGAATAGTTTGCTTGCAGCTTATAATAAGTAAAATAATAAATATTAACACTAAAATTCCATTGGGGCCCAGATCGGAGAGTTGGGGGGCTGCGAAATGTTTACTTCTTCCTAGGGGGGTCATAACAGAAAATAATTAAAAGCACTGACCTAAATGCACTGAAAGGGCAGAAATAACTGGAGTCTATCCTTCAGATAACCAAGTCCTCTGCCGTGCAGGACTTTACAGTTCTTTACAACTCTCAGGCACCTTGAGAATTGCACCCAGAGGTCAACGCAACTCATGTAGTAACAATGACATTTAGGCTTAATGAGAAGCACCCAATAATGCTTGTGCTGTTGCATTTTAAAGCATTTTAAAGCATTTTAAAGCAGCTGTAGCTTCTGGATGGTCTTCAGGGGCTGCCTTTATGGAGCACATTACAATAATCCAATTATGAGGTTCACTGGGGCAGTAAAAAAAAACTCCAACAGCCTTATCTAGAACCCTGTCCTTTACAAAACCCATCATCTAGCAAGATTTTTTTGCATCCATTTCTAAAAATCCATGTCTTCCAATCTGGAATAAAAATGAAGATCCAGCCCATAATTACAGATAGGGAGTTGGACGGCAAGAAAATGTAGAGAAGCCGCTGTAAACCATTCAGAGTCAACTTGAACATCATTGGCATTGACAAAATCACCATCAATCAATTGCAAAAGGCAGCTGACATCCTGCGACAATACCTTTAACACCATCAAGCATCCACATCTGCCTATCTCAGGCTCTTGGGAAGGACTTGATAGGTGGATAAAAATTCCAAATGCAGTCTGAGCATCTGGCTGACTATGTGATGAACCATAATAATAATTTTTAAAAGTTGCATTCAGATTTGATCATACAAGAACATTTTAAAGGGTCTAAAGAGGCTTTTGGGTCTTTTCTGGCATCACTAGTCAGAAAAAAACCCTGAAAAAATAGCTACTGATAAAAAGTTCAATCATTTCTCCTATCACTCCCATAATCCAATGAATAAAAAAGCACGCTTGCAGCCATATGTTGGAGTAGGTGCTTTCCAATGCATGTTGCTGAGCACAGGTACAAAAATAGTAAGTTTGCAGTGGGCCCTGTTTTGGCCAGGTCTGAATGCTGCTTATGTGAAAACAGCAGACGCTTATATTTTGGCTCTGTCATGTATATTAGAGGTAGAGAAATAACAATAAATGAATCAATCCCTGTTCAGATCCTTGGGGCTTACAGACTGAGCCATGTCTGAGTTTATGATCCTGCATGGTTTACTATAGAGTCAAGGGTATTTTTCTATTATGTTCAAGGCAGAGAGTGTGGTGAATCCCCTGGATACTTCCCCAGATATCTCTCCAGATGTCAGCTCAGAGGAAGATGAACCAGTTCCAGGCAAGTCTGGAGCGGAGTTGGTTAATGGCTCCAAGCAGCCATCTGAGAGGGATTTGGTTCAAGCACAACTGCAGCAGGACAGCCCTGAGACTTCAGGTGGAGAAAGCATGCACCTGCAGCCAATTGGTGATGAGGAAGAGGAACTGCCTTCTGAATTGATCCAAGATCACATAGGGCAGAGAAAAGGCAGGAGCAGAGAAGGTCAGCCAGATTACTCACAAAGCAAAAGCTTTGCCTTTCTTGAGGGGCAGCACCAGAAGCTGACTATTTAACACAGCAGACAGATGGAAGCGATGCTGGGAACAATGAGTTTGTTTCCTAGCTGTGTGTTTTCTGGTCGTTGTGATTCCTGCTTCGCTTTGGATTGACACTATGCCTTGACTTGGATCGTGCCTTGTGAACTCTGGACTTTTCTTGCCTCGTGAACTCTCTTATAATTATGGATTTAATTTTGCCTGGTGGGCTTATTTTGATTCGGAAACTTTCAAGTGCCTTGTGCACTCATTGGCCATTGTTCTGTGGACCGCTTGTGGTTGGACTTCATTGGGACAGTTCTGCATTTTTGGTGAAGGGAGTTGTGGGGGAATATTTTTAAACCCACTAAGCCACAGGTGGGTGTGTGTGTGTGTGTGTGTGTGTGTGTGTGTGTGTGTGTGTGTGTGTGTGTGTGTGTGTGTGTGTGCGGAACAGCACAGAGGGGCTGTTCTGCCATGGTGTTGTTGGAGGACAATGCTGTGTTTATTTATTGTGCAATCTAACCCGTACCTACCTCAACTTGCCTGCTGCAATAGAAATAGTTGCAGTAGAAATAGTTTTGTTCCTGATGTTGCAATAAATTCCAACTGCGCTTCAATCAGTTGAGAAAAGAAATGTTCGCCTTGGCATCAAGCCAAGCCTGGTTCTTTTGAATCCAGCACTATGCAGAATCCAACACTACACATCATTAGAATATGGATGCTGGTATTAAAAGGTTGAATACTTTGTTAATAACAGAATAACATTTTAGAATAATTATTTTTATTCACTCCTTAACAGACAACTAGGCCTTTTGAAACCTTAGAGCTATGTAACTTAAAAAACACAAAAAAACACAAAACAAAACAAAACAAGGAAGATGTTTTGTGGAACTATTTGCTAGGCAATATTGGAAAGAGAAAATGGAGAAAAATCCTAGCATCATATATTGATAAATCCCAAATAGGGGGAAATGCATTTTGCTTGTTTTTCTTCTCTGGATGTTAAACTGTTAAAATGTCATGTATGTTGCCTCTCCATGGCAGCCTTTACTTAACATCTTCTCATTAGGTCTAATAAATGTGTGTGGATTTCCCCCCACCTCCTCCCTGCATGATCCTGTTATTCTCTCTGTACGTTTTATGGAAATGCGTGATTATTATTATTTTCCTGAAATGCAGCCATGTGTTGCTTACTTTACATTAAGAAAGTAATGCATTTTGTAGTACCATCAATCTCTATTCGGAAGATCTTAAAATAATTATTTTTATTTTTATTTTTTTAGAAAAAAACTTCCACGTACCTCCTGGGAAAAGTCTTTGTGGATTGCAAAATAGAAGGGAGTCCTTCTTCCTTTGTCCCTGACGGTTAACAACGGGAAAAATATTAACTAGTTGTAGCCTGAAAGTGTGATCTGCTTTAAATCTGCAGACTCAGATGTTAGTTCATGTAGTCCTTGACATTCAGCATCTATGAAAGCCTCTGGGGCACATCTTCAAAGGTGCACTTTGCGTGTTTGCCGGTATGCTGCTGCAGGAGATATCCTTTTAGAACTGCACTGACAGAGCATATATCACAAACAGGACAGGAGACGTGTCGGATCAGAAAAGCCTCACAGGCTTAGAGGGAAAGCTTTGAAGACCTGGAAACTAAGATCACATATAGCTAAAGGACTAACAATGGCAATCTCCAAACTACGCCAGCAGCTACAGAAGACTCTTTCTAGAATTATTGTTTGGAACAGGGTGAAGAGGACAAATACAGGCTACCTGAGACTTCATGAAAGTAGCAGGACGGCAAAGAACAAGGCACATTAAAGGCTGCATGAGTTATGGAGGCTACACGTAATAGCAACAGTACCCAGGATAGAATTATAGCCTTGCAACTTATAGGCAGAGAAGACACTAAGGAATTGTTAAGAAGCTGACTCAAGCAAGGAAACTAGGAGGGCCAAAACAACAACAACAACCTGTTAAGAGGCAGATTTTTTTTTCCCTCAGCCAAATGGGCATGGAAGGAAAGGATTTCTCAGAGATATTTCTCTGAGCTATTGGAAGTTCTAAATCCAAATCAGCCTGCTGCTTTTAAATCAAAAAGCTCCACCACAGGGCAAAGGATGTGAGTGCATGGAATAATGATGAGGCCTTTCAACCTTCTAGATTTCTTACAACCCAATAGTGAAAGCATAGTTTACTATCTATCTGACTTTTAATCAGCACTTTCCTGGAAGCTACTCCCCCGTGGTGCGGTCCTGAACTTTCCTATTTCCTAACCCAGCAGTACAACAAATATAACCTGATGATCACCTACAAGGCTTTAATGTTGCATTATGGCACTAGAAGAAAATGGATCTTGAGGGAATGAAAACAAACTTAAGACTATTCACCCAATTTAGTCTCACCGACATGGGCTTAATGAAGGTATTGCTGGAGGAGATCCCTTTTTTGTGTGTGTTTTTTTTTTTTGCAAAGGCAAAATAATTGTTGCTCAGCAAAGTGTTACTTTCCAATCTCACACTTAACAGGGGAGGATTAACAGTCCCTGCACAACCCCTGGTGATTTATAAAATGGTAAATGAACTGAAGAGCCAGTGAGCATTTATTCTGGTGATCATGATGATACGATACTATAAAAAGAACTGGATTGGAGAATTTTGTATGAGTTAGAAATCGGAATGATCTAATATGCTCCTACGGGCTAATTGGGTCCATTCCAAAGATGCATATCAGGAGAGAGAACATATGGTTTGCTCCCTAGCGTAGGATGTACTTGCCAAAATGAATGTTAATTCCATGAATCCAAAATCAATTTGGATATTCTCCATGATTTGCAGTTATAACATGGTCTTCCAAAGCTGATAATGGCGCTTCAGTGAGTGTTATTACTGGAAAGACAACACCCCAAAACAGTAGAATCTGTTTAGAAATGTACTGTATTTTTCGGAGCATAAGACGCATTTCCCCCCCAAAAAAAGTGAGTGAAAATTTCAGTGCATCTTATAGACCGAATACGGGCCTATTTTTGGCCTCCCGAACTCTCCGCACATCACATTTTTACCCTACCTGGCCCCCAGAAGCACTCTGCAGTGAGCCGCACATCATGTTTTTGCCAAAAATGGACCCGTTTTTGGGCTCCTGAACCCTCCGCGCATTGCATTTTCACCCTCCCCGGTCCCCAGAAGCACTCTGCAGTGCTCCACATGTCCCATTTTTTGCCAAAAATGGACCTATTTTGGGCCTCCTGAATCCTCCGTGTGTCACATTTTTGCCCTCCCCAGCCCTCCAGATGCATTCTGCAGGCCAAAAACAGGCATTTTTTTTGCAAAAATGGGCCCGTTTTTGGTGAAAGCGGGATGTGCGGAGCACTGCAGAGTGCTTCTGGGGGGAGGGCGAAAACACAACACATGGAGACCAAAAACTATTTTGTTTCTTGTTTTCCTCCTGTAAATCTAGGTGCGTCTTATATTCCAGTGTGTCTTATAGTCCGAAAAATACGATGCATTGTTCTCTGGTGTCTTGAATAAATTATGCATGGCTACTTGAAAATAAATCCAGTAAAGCACAGGGATAGGGACGATTGCAGCCTGACACAGCCTTTATTTCAAACTCTGACACAGCCTTTATTGTTTGGGGTAAAATAAAATTTCAAGCATTTAAAAATGAGGACAATAAAAGAAATGCAGCCAGATCTTAGGACCAAGCCATGTATCCAAGGTTGCATTTCAGCTGCAACAAATGATTCTTCTTCATTGTTCTCAAAGATTTGAGATGCCCAGCTAGATACTGACTGTGCCATCTCCTTGAATAACAGTATCTCCATGCTGTGCTGCAAATGGTTTTGGAAACTTTCTCAAGTTTCCAATAATGTCATGTAATGGGATGAGATAGGGTTCTGTTAAATATATGCAACACACACATAATAGTAGCCTTCTTATCCAGCTAGAATAAATTGTAGAGTTCTCCGAATTGCCAAACAAATTCAGAAAAAAAATGAGGAGGAGGTAAAAAGAGGTGGGATATATCAACCAGACAGTGATCTAAAACATAGTTCTAAATTAATCATGAAGAAAATTAAAATTTTTGAATGACCTTCACAGACTCCAGATTTGAATATTACTGTTGAAAATTTGTGGCAAGGTCTCAAATCTGCAGTGCATGCAAAGAGACTCAAGAATACTCCTGTTTCAGACAAGTGGGAAAAATTCCAACAGCAAAGCTTAAAAGTGTCTTATTTGACAAAAGGAAATGTTTATAAGCTATTGTTTCCACCAAGGGAGTTATTGCAAATTACTGGCTAAAAGGGAGTCAATTCCGCACCTGCCATCCTCATTGTTTTGTTCCTTTGAATCTGCAAACAATTGCCCATAAACACTAAATATTCATTCAAATTTGCAGAAAGATGATGTGGTTAATATTTCCCCTCTCCTGCTACTGCAGCAAGAATTATGATCTGTACTTTTGCGGAAATTATTTGCTTGCAAAATGCTGGCATCGAAGGGGGGGGGCAACTTGAAATGGCTTTTATACAGAAATACAGAAAGGTGCTTTTACAGACAGTTAATCCCCATTATAGCAATTCATCAGGTTTTTTTGTTTTTATTTTTGCAAATGACCAAACACATACAACAAGCAGGGAAGACCTAAATAGGAATACAGTAGTGTGAATGTATTGCTTTTCCCTACAAGAAAAGTGAGGGCAGGCCATGGAACAAGCCATGATTGTGTGCCACGTTTATTCGGTTAGAAGGAGGAAGGACCAACTATTCTTTGCCTGTTCTCCATATTTTGGAGTTGGCAGAAAGGAGGATTGGAGATTAAACTGTTTTTAAGGGCCTAGGAAGCCAAAAAGGTAAAAGCCAATTTTAAGAGAATTTTTGAACTCATTTAAACATAAATTGAAGGACAAATTGGCTTATCGATTCGGACTGGAGTGGAAGCCTAAGCCTAAAGAGGAGACGGTTACAGTCTCTCTCTATATTGACTTATATAAATTGTACTATACATTCTCCAAGGAGGTTGGAGCTAGCATTCAGATAGGGTTGTCCTCGTCCAATCACATTGAGGACTGAGTCTGTCAATCAAAGTCATAGCTCCGTCCGCCATCTTGGCCATGATCCCAGCTTAGACTCAGTCCTCAATGAGGTTAGATGTGGGTTCTAGTGCTCCTTCTGACTGCTAGCCTCAATCTTGTCTTGCTTATTTTTCCAGTTCGACCATCAACTGTGAGTTAACCTCCCTTGCCTACTGATCCATCTAAAGGCAGGGAGGGTGAGAGAGATCGTCTTTGATGGAGTTCAGGCTTCGGCCCTTGCTGTGGCTGCAGCAGCCTGCTAATTAACTGGGACCGTATTAGCGCTTGCGCTTGATATGGCGTATCAGGTAAGTCCAACACCCTTTACATTTGCTTTAGATGCATTGATTGGGTTGCAACATATGCATGTTACTGTTCATAGTAATAAAGTGAGATAAAGTAATGGGTCTAAATAAAATAGCATGCTTGTATTGAAACAAAGGGTTGAAAAAACCGTATCTGAGACGAGTACATTCTTCTACCCACTAATTGAAAATGTTGAGTTACCAGTGCTATCTGTTAATTCCTTTACTGCTTTAGTTAGCATTTTTGTGGTTAATACTTTTGCTATCTTGTTTCTACTCGCAACATCTTTGAGTGTTTCTAATGTCTAACTGATTCTAATTGATCCTAGACCTTTTGTTTCCTTGAAAGATGTATTTGAATAAGGAGCTTGTGATCTGATCTCCCAAATTCTATTTCACTATATTTCGGATGAGCAAATACTTGAAGAGCTTTGATTAAAGAATGACCCTGGCTAAATATGTTTATTAAGGGAAGAGGTGAAAGAAATGCCATTTTAAATGTGCTTGTATTGTTTTTTTTTTTAATGCTGAGAGCAATAAAACAGGAAAGTATACTGCCTCAGTCTTTGCGATGGCAGAGCGAATTTCACAATTGATTCGCATAAGAGCCTTGAAAGCTTCCCTCCCACAGAGCCAGAACATGGCCTTAATGCTAGTTCCATAATGCTAAGCAGCACAGATGTGCCTGTCATTTGGTTCTAAGCATGGATAAGCAGGCACAACAAATCTTGTGACGGTGATATTCATTTTTGTTTTCAAAATATGGATTGCTTTTATATCTGACTTTCGGCAAATATCCTGGGAGGGTTTTTATCATAACTGAAGTATTCCACCTTCATTGATCATGCTCTATCAACAATGGCCTGCTTTCATGAGTCCTTTGTCCACAGCTTGTTTTACTTAAAAAATTCTTTAAAAATGTGTATATGTGTGTAAGAAAAGAGGAAGGAAAAGTATGTGTGTGTGTGTGTTTGTGTGTGTGTGTGTGTGTGTGTGCGCGCACGCATGTATATAGACACACAGTGTCTATATGCTTGGACTCTACATTGTTGGAGACAGAGAAATTACATCTGCAAACCTTGGGCTTCTCTAAGTCTGTGCATATCTGTGTACATAAGTGTTATGTATTGTATATAGCAGTGATGGCGAACCTATGGCACGTGTGCCACAGGTGGCACGCGGAGCCATATCTGCTGGCACGCGAGCTGTTGCCTAGCTCAAATCCAGAGTGCATGTGCGTGCCGGCCAGCTGATTTTTGGCTTGCATGGAGGCTCTGGGAGGGTGTTTTCAGCTTCCGGAGGGCCTCCGGGGGGGGACAGGAGAGGGCATTTTAGCCCTCCCCAGGCTCCAGGGAAGCCTCTGGAGCCTGGGGAGGGTGAAAATCGGGCCTACCGGGCCCACCAGAAGTTGGGGAAAGGGCCATTTCTGGCCTCCAGAGGGCCTCCGGGGGGTGGGGGATGCCGTTTTAACCCTCCCCAGGCATTGAATTATGGGTGTGGGCACTCACGCATGTGCGATAGCACGCACGCATGCAGTTTCGGCACCCAAGGAAAAAAAGGTTCGCCATCACTGGTATATAGTGTATATTTGTCAGTTGAAGTTCTCATTCTAGTCATCTGTAGGACTGGGAAAATACTCTCTCCTGATTGGTTGTTTGGATGATCAGTTCCATATAGAACAGCGGTTCCCAACCTTCCTAATGCCGCACCCCATGCCCCGCCTCTGCACCCCCACCACGACCCACCCCACCACCGCCATTTGGGTTCTTTTACCCTCTGCACATGCGCAAAGCATTCTGTGCATGCGCAGAGGGTAAAATGGCGGCGTCCGGGCAAAGTCTCCAGATCCGGGCGAGGTCTCTGCTCGCTTCATGGGTTGCCTCTGGGAGCTTTTTGAGCCCCATCGCGAAAGGCATGTGCGACTTCGGCGGGGCCAGGACAGGCGGCTGTTTTTTATTTGGAACCCTTGTGGGTGCAAATGCAACAGTATGGAGGGGGAGTTTGCAAGTGGGGAGGGGGAGTTTACAAGTGGTGACAAAGGGGATTTTCCAAGGATGTTTCCATTCCTGGGGGAGCCCCCTTCCTCTTCGCTTGGCCCCCGGGAGCAAAAGCCAGGATTGAAGCCAGCTTGGGGGAAGAATGAGAGAGGGGAGGCCAGCCAAAGAGGGGCATGGTGCGGCAGAGAAACTCAGGGGCAGAGATGCCCATCTGGGGACCTCCCACCTGGCTGTACACCTTCACCAGCTCCTCCTGCAGCGGCGGCGGTGGCTGGGCACACCTTCTCCTCCTTGGGGGCTGCCCGGGGCCGAGGAGATCCTGAGCTTGCAGTCACGCAAAGCCCCAATCCTGGGGCCACGAGGTCAGGGCGTGATGCAACAGCAGGCTACTCCGAGGAGGAGCGGAGGCGGCGGAGGCAGCAGCTGGCCAGTGGGACCCCACGAGCAGCAGCAGCAACAGCGGCAGCAGCAGCCGAAGGGCGGGCGGGGCAGAGCTGGGCTTCCAGCTGCCGCCTGTCGCCATGTTCCTCGCTTTGCTCCACCGGCTTTGCGTGCTCGGCAACAGCCAAGTGGGGCACTGCCACCCGGAGAGAATGTGCCAAGGGATGCTTGGCTCCAGCGCGTGCCTCAGAGGAGCTCTCGGGGCTGCAGGCACTGTGCCCGCACCGGGCAACCCCTTGGCGGCCGCTGCGGCCGCCCCTGCTTGCCTCAGCACCCACCCGCGGCCAGCCGATGAAGGAAGGCGAGCCATGCGTGGGCGACAAAAAGCCGGCTCTGCCCAGAGAGAGCCATCCCCTTCGCAAAGTCTCTCCCATCTACCTGTAGTGTTTGGGGCGAAGGGGATGGCTGCCTCTGGGCAGCCGCCTGTCCTGGCCCTGCCAAAGTCGCGCATGCCTTTCGCAACAGGCTCGAAAAGCTCTCAGAGGCAACATGCGAAGCGAGCGGAGACATCGCCCGGATCTGGAGACTTCGCCCGGATGCCGCCATTTGGGTTCTTTTATCCTCTGCGCATGCGTAGAATGCTTTGCGCATGTGCAGAGGGTAAAAGAACCCAAATGGTGGAGGCGGGGTGGGGTGCGGGTTGTGGGGCGCGATATGGCCAGACTTGTGGCAGTGGGCAGGGAGCTGAGGATGCCGGGGTGACTCCTAGGAAATGGTCATTCCACCCCCAAAGGGGTCGCGACCCCCAGATTGGGAACTGCTGCTATAGAAGGAGCTGTGTCAGCCAGGGAGTTCAGTTGCTCACAGGCAGTATTGAATAAAGAGCTGTTAGAAATCACTCAGGCTCCATTCTTCACCCAGAACTTAACACTGGCAATAAAGGTGGGATCGAATGGAAACTGAGGCTGTAAAGAGCTAATCACTGCGATCTGACCCAAGCAGAGCTGAATCACTGGAGCTGATCCACAGTTGCTGCTATTTCATTGACCATAGACGCCTCAACCCAGAGTGCCTGGGGGATCACACTGGTCTCTTGGAAAATGGCTGCACTACTGCCTTTTGCTCCATATACCCCAGTCTCTGAGACATGGGACTCCTACCTTGCTCGTTTCGACTGCTTCCTCGAAGCCAATGACTTTGCTGAGATCACTGACAACAGGAAAAGGGTACTTTTCCTAAACTTCTGCAGCCCAGAGATCTTTTAGATGGCCAAGGCTCTCCTTGCTCCACTGACCATTCAGTCTGCACCATGGGACGTGCTGCAGAAGACTCACTATGTGCCCAAACCTTCACAAATCACATGTCGGCATGCCTTCCATCATCAGAATCAGGCTGAAGGTGAATCCATCAACAAATACGTTGCTGCCCTTCGAAAAGCAGCCCTGTATTGTGACTTCAGAGACTAAGATGATGCTCTCTTGGACAGAGTGGTCTGTGGTGTGAGGACATCAAGCTACAGTGGCGCCTCCTTGTAAAAACAGACCTCACCCTGCAGATGGCGCTTGACAAGGCACAAGCAGCCGAGATGTCCAATCAGTCAATGGCTGAGATTCAAAAATCAAACAGCCCACCAGCATTATGGAAACCAGTCACTGTGCACCATGAAGATGCTAACCACGGTGGATCAGCAGATGAGGATGATGACATATATCACCTCAAATCTTCCAGGGAGAGGAATGTGGCCACAGAAAAGAGGTGTGTAAGTTCAAGAATGCCATCTGTCAAATATGTGAAAAGAAAGGACATTTGGCCACAGCTACCACTGCGAGCCCAGAAACTTGCCCCAAAATAATGCAGAAAAGACAACAGAATCATGGAGAGGACTGCTTCACTGTCTCCAGAGGCACCTGCAAGACAGAAGCAGTCAACGGTCAAGCCAGCCTTTCCTCTTGCAAGAAGGTCGATGTCACCATCCTGATTGAGGGGTCCCCTTGCCACATGGAGGTGGACATGGGATCTTTAATGATCATCGTCTCTTGGAGTACACTAAAGAGATTTGTACCAAAAATCTCAAAAAGACAGTTGGACTTCCACCATATTCATCTCCAAGACTACCAGGGAAACAGCATTCCTATCATTGGAACTGGCACTTTTTGAGTATCTTTCAAGGACTTCTTTGGCCCACTGTGACTGCTCATAGTGGACGGCTCCCTACTGAGTCTCCTAGGACTGGACTGGTTCTCCTCCCTGGGTCTGGAAATCACTGGCATCAACTCCATCAGTGACTCTGATATCGAGGCCTGATTTCGCAGATGTTTTTGATGGAAACCTGGGCAGGTATATGGGCACACCCATCTCATTCAACTTTGACCCCCAGGTTGCTCCTATCCAAATGAAGCTATAAAGAGTACTGCTCACCTTGTGCTCAAAGGTTGATGAGCAACTTGACAAGTTCATCAGCCAAGGAATCCTGGAACCTGTTGACCATGCAAAATGGGAGACTCCAATTGTGACTGCTGTGAAGCTGGACGGTTCTGTCTGCATCTGCGCAGACTATAAATGTACATTAAATAAAGCGCTACAGCAAAGTGCATACCTGGTGCCCGTGGTCCAACATCTGCTGCACTCTCTGGGTGAGGGTAAGGTCTTTGCTAAACTGGACTTTGCCCAAGCCTACCAACAGCTACCAGTTGATGATGCCACAGCTGAGGCTCAGACAATTGTAACACATCAAGGAGCTTTTAGATGTCGGCGGCTGCAATTTGGGGTGAGCATAGCACAGGGACTTTATCAGATCCTGATGGAGCATCTCTTGCAAGGCATCCCAGGTGTCGTCCCCTATTTCAATTTATTTATTTATTTATTTATTTTGGAATTCTTATATGCCGCCCAACTCCCTAAGGACTCAGGGCGGCGTACATCAGTGAAAAATACAAGAACAACCAAAATCTAAAATAGTAATTAAAACAATATAAAAATTAAAACACAATATAAGAAATCAACAACCATTCAACATCATACATACTTGGGGGGTGAGCTCGAGTGAATTAAGCTCTACCCCCCGCCTGCAGGAAGAGCCATGTCTTAATGGCTTTTCGGAAGGCCAGCAGAGTGGGGATAGTTCGGGTCTCTGGTGGAAGTTGGTTCCAGAGAGCGGGGCCAGCCACAGAGAAGGCTCTCCCCCTTGGGCCCGCCAGCCGGCATTGCTTGGCCGACGGGACCTGGAGGAGGCCAACTCTGTGGGCCCTAACCGGTCGGAGGGAAATATGAGGCAGAATGCGGTCCCGTAGATAACCTGGTCCTAAGCCATGAAGGGCTTTAAAGATGGTGATCAACACCTTGAATTGGACCCGGAGACCGATGGGCAACCAATGCAGCTGGCGGAGTATCGATGTCACGTGGGTGTACCTTGGCACACCCACCACAGCACGCGCAGCCGCATTTTGCACCAGCTGAAGTCTCCGGATACTCTTCAAGGGTAGCCCCATGTAGAGCGCATTGCAGTAGTCCAAACGAGAGGTGACAAGGGCATGAGTGACCGTGAGTAGAGCCTCCTTCTCCAAATATGGCCGCAACTGGTGCACCAGGCGAACCTGTGCAAAGGCCCCCCTAGCCACAGCAGAAAGATGATGGTCCAATTTTAGCTGTGGATCTAGGAGGACCCCCAAGTTGCGGACCCGGTCCGAGGGAGTCAGTTTCGCTCCCTCAAGGAACAAGGAGGGGCAGTTGTCATGATCCTTAGGAGGCAATATCCACAGCCACTCAGTCTTGTCGGGATTAAGTCTGAGTCTGTTCCTCCCCATCCAGATCCTAACGTCGTCCAGGCACCGGCACATTACATCAACTGCCTCACTGAAGTCAGACGGGGTGGTAATGTACAGCTGGGTGTCATCAGCGTACTGATGGAAACACACCCCATGTCTGCGAATGATCTCACCCAGCGGTTTCATGTAGATGTTGAACAGGATGGGCGAGAGAACCGACCCCTGAGGCACCCCACATAATAGGGGCCTAGGGGACGACCTCTGCCCCCCTGCCAGCACCGACTGCATCCTATCAGCGAGATAAGAGGAGAACCACCGCAAAACGGTGCCTCCCACTCCCAACTCGCTGAGACGATGCAGAAGGATACCATGGTCGATGGTATCGAAAGCCGCTGAGAGGTCAAGTAGCACCTGGATGGAGGAGTTCCCCCCATCCCGGGCCCGCCAGAGATCATCCATCAGAGCGACCAAGGCAGTTTCTGTACTGTAGCCGCGCCTGAAGCCCGACTGGTAAGGATCTAGATGATCTGTTTCATCCAGGAGCTGCAGAAGCTGAGTAACCACCACCTTCTCCACAACTTTCCCTAAAAAAGGTAAGTTGGAGACCGGACGATAGTTCTTCAAGTCAGCTGGATCCAGGGAAGGCTTCTTCAGGAGGGGTCGCACCACCGCAGCTTTTAACGACTGCGGTACGGATCCCTCTCTCAAAGAAGCGGTGACCACCGCCTGGATCCAGCCGCGTGCCACCTCCCTGCTGGTCGAGACCAGCCAGGAGGGGCACGGGTCCAATAAACAGGTGGAGGTACCCATCGCTCCCACAGCCCTGTCCACATCCTCAGGAGAAACAGGCCCAAACTCTTCCCATAAAGATGGACTAGGACTAGCCCCTGTCAACTCAATGGACTCTGCCCAGCCAGAGTCCAGGTTTGACCGAATCTGAGCGACTTTATCCGACAGAAACTCAGCGAATTCCTCAGCTCTGCCTTGTAAGTGTTCCTCGCTCCCCCCTTTTGCAAGGAGGGAGCGCGTCACCCTAAACAAGGCGGCCGGGCGGGAATCTGCGGACGCAATAAGAGCGGAAAAATAGGATCGTTTTGCCGCCCTTATCGCCACTAAATAAGATCTGATGTAAATTCTTAATAGTGTTCGATCAGACTCGGTTTTTCTGGCCCTCCAGCGGCGTTCTAGACGTCTCTTCTGGCGTTTCATCTCCCGGAGCTCCTCGGTAAACCAGGGAGCTTTCCGGGATCCACTGCCATAGAGAGGTCGCTTAGGCGCAATTCGGTCTAGGGCCCCTGATGCTGCGGTGTTCCAAGCAGCCACCAGGGAGTCAGCCGAATTGTGTACCAGGGTTTCAGGTATTTCCCCAAGTTCCCTCTGGAATCCTTCCGGTTCCATTAGGCGCCTGGGGCGGAACCACCTAGTCGGTCCCGCCTCCCTGCGGGGGAGGAATGGGGCTGCGAAATCCAACCTCAGTAGGAAATGATCTGACCATGACAGAGGGGTGATGACTATATCAGTACAATGAGAATCTTCCCTTGGTTCTCACCTGTGATGCCTATCCATTTGGCGTTGGCACTATCTTAAGCCACCAATTCCCAGATGGAAGAGAGGCTCTGATCGCCTTCTTCTCACAGACCTTGACATTGGCTGAACGAAACTACAGCCAGCTGGATAAGGAAGCTTTGGCTGCAGTCGCAGGAGTCAAATGCTTCCATGAATACCTTTACGGCAAATCATTTGACCTTGTTACCAATCACAAGCTGCTACTGGGCCTATTCGCCAGGGACCACCAAAAGCCACAAGTTTTGTCCTCTCACATGCTGCGCTGGACCATGTTCCTAGCTGCATATAGCTACCATCTCCTGTATTGGCCAGGTAAGACACTTAGCCACACCGATGCCCTTAGCCAATGCCCGCTCCCGACTGTTGTGAAGGATCCGGCCCCAGCATCATCTGTTTTATTAATTAAAGATCTGTTGTCCAGTCCCATTACGGCATTGGACCTGAAGCAGTGTCAGCCACTCCGCCTAGTCAAGGCTCCAGAGCTACTGGTCTTGAGACGGAACCTCATAGGTCGGGACAGTCACATTGCCGCCCTGCCTACCTAAAAGACTACGCATATTAAATTGTTATTTTGATCACTATAATGCTCCATCTTGGTGAGGAGGGGTGTTATGTATTGTATATAGTGTATAGTTGTCAGTTGAAGTTCTCATCCTAGTCCTCTGTGGGAGCGGGAAAATACTCTCTCCTGATTGGTTGTTTGGCTGATCGGTTCCCTATAAAAGGAGCTGTGTCAGCCAGGCACAGTTGCCTCACAGGCAGTATTGAATAAAGAGCTTTTAGAAATCACTCAGGCCTCACCTCCATTCTTCGCCCAGAACTTAACAATGTGTATATGTATCCATCCATACAATTATGCAAACTGGATTTCTCTGGTGTTGCACAAGTTTTTCACTTGTGTATGATTAGATATAAGCTCACTTATCACTTAATTATCGTAAATTATTTGTTGCCCACAGCTCAGATTCTATACAGTTTGTGATATTAAAACATTAAAGCATTGCATTTCCACAACCAAAATTAAAGTAGATGTTATTCACTGTTCCCAATTAAAAACTGTTCTCTTTAATTGCTATATGGGAGAAATAATTCTTACTAATTTCCAAAAGGATAAAAATGGGGGAAGCTGTGCTAATGTACATTATGGAGGCTACGATAGAAAAGGTCAGTCTTCTCCTTCAAAGGATGGACGTTTTAAAGATCCTATGGCGCAAATGCCTGCTTTGCTTTGAAAATGAACTTAGGTATGTGTGTGCACAATGTTTTGTTGCCGTTTTGCATTCCTCATGGTAATTTTAGCATGTGGGCATTCAGACTAGCACAATACCATCTACAACAAACTGTAAAGATGTCAACATGCCAACTTGTGTGCCAATACCATGATGTCCTGAAATGTGATGCAATTTTGCAAATCTTGGTATTTCTTGTTTATTTATTTATTTGTGAGATTTATATACCGCCTCACAGTGCAAGCACTCTCTAAGTGGTTTACACCAGTAAGCAATGTATATTTATATTGCCCCCAACAATCTGGGTCCTCATTTTATCTACCTCGGAAGGATGGAAGGCTGAGTCAACCTTGAGCCGGTGAGATTTGAACCGCTGACCTGCGGATCAGTGTCAGCTAATGTGGCCTGCAGTACCTGCCTCTAACCGCTGCGCCACCTCGGCTCATTGTTGATGTCATCATAAGCGCATCATCCATTTTCTCCTCCCCTTGTCTTTCCCAGATGCCACTGATCAGCTAAAATTTTCGGCTTTTGTAGGCAGGTCCGCTAGGACAGGGAGGCTGTTGGCTTTTGTTCTATTCATGTAGTGCTTTCGAGAACAGTGTCATTGTATATTAAGCCAAATATCTCTACCCTCTCCTGTATTCATTTCCACAAGAAGAAGATGAAGTTTGGGCATGAAGCTCTGCATGTGTGCAAGCAGGTTATCATCAGCATGACTGAGTGCCAAGAGAACAACAAAAGGAAAAGGGAAAATTCCATCCCTGAAAATCTGAGCATTAGAAATAAGCTGGCAGCTGTGATTGTAGCAGTAAAATCAGCTAGGAAAGCTAATCCTTCACAATATACCCTCTGGAGACGTGCAGTCATATTGTTACAGAGAGCTCTTAGGCGAGAAAAGGCATTTTAATGCAAGCTTCCAGGAGCAATAAAAGTGAAATAAAATCCCAACAGCATTGATCAAGGTAAGGGAAGAACTCTGATTAGGTCTGATTCCAGCAAAATGACTTTTGCGGTGTTAACTTGGTGGTGTATTAATTGAACATTTAAATCACTCTGCCTTCCATCCAAAAGAGAAAAAAAACTCACACATCCATATATAACAGGTAAGTGTGAAGTAATGTGTGTGTGTAAATGTTGAGTGAAAAGGACACTGACAGAAAGTAGGAAGTTTAATGATTTGACGAACGGGAAATCTGAACATTCTAATTTCCAACCCAATGTTAGATTCAGTTACTCATTCTTTCCTCCAGAGTTGCCCTACCTTTGGTCTTGATTCAGCCATGTGCACCTCAAACAAGTGCCATGACAAAGGTCAGAAATTAAATGAAGCTTCTTAAAATCAATAGAACATAATCCTTTTTCACATATCTTGTGCCCACTGTATTCTCATTGGTGATCAGAACTAATATACTTCCATCTGATAAACTCCACTCATGATGAGGAATTGAAGTATTTTTATTAAATGATCAACTTAGTATAATACTAAATGATACTTGGATATAATTATATGAGAATGCTTAGAGATACAGAAGTTGTTAAGTTCTCCAATCTCTTTACCATGTGTAACCAAGGAAATTAATCATTTATAGAAAAAAAAACCACCCTCATAAAAACTGGCAGGACAAGCTACTAGTGTGTGCATATATACACATACATATATATGCGCGCGCGCGCACACACACACACGCACACACACACACACACACACACACACAATGTTTTTCTGCCGAGTCACCTGGTATACCCAATTATGGGAGGGAGCATACTGCTCCCTTATGTTGTTCCTTTTTGCCTTTCAGCCCTACTCCAGGGGCCATCCAGGCTAGAAACCATATTTGCAAACTTACAAATAGCAATAGCAATAGCAATAGCACTTAGACTTATTTACCGTTTCATAGTGCTTTACAGCCCTCTCTAAGCGGTTTACAGAGTTCAGCATATTGCCCCCAACAATCTGGGTCCTCGTTTTACCGACCTCGGAAGGATGGAAGGCTGAGTCAACCTTGAGCCGGTGAGATTTGAACAGCTGAACTGCTGAACTAGCAGTTAAGCTGAAGTAGCCTGCAGTGCTGCACTCTAACCACTATGCCACCTCGGCTCTTATATATTTTTATTTATTATATATAATTTGCAAACTTACAAAGAACTGATAAAGAAATGAAGGGAGACTAGTATAGATCAAGCTATTTAGCTCTCATCAACTAGCCATTCGAATCCTAGAAGGGTATGGCTAGCTGATGAGAGCTAAATAGCTTGAAATAGATCTATACTAGTCTCCCTTTATTTCTTTATCAGTTCTTTGTATGTTTGCAAATTTTATATATATATATATATATATATATATATATATATATATATATATATATATATATATATATATATATATATATATATGTGTGTGTGTGTGTGTGTGTGTGTGTGTGTGTGTGTGTGTGTGTGTGTGTGTGTGTGTGTGTGTGTGTGTGTGTGTGTGTGTGTGTGTAAAATAATTCCACCTTCAGTCGCAGTACAGGGGATTCATTGGAGCACCCCAACATTAGAGTATCTCACTGAACCAGAAGTTTGATTCTGTAGGTTTCTCATCCTAGAGAAAGTAAATGAGTTGGTTACCATGGCAGTCAGACAAATTGGACCCTATTTCCCAAGCAACCGGTCCATTGCTTATGAGAAAGTTTGTTCCTTGAATGATGCAAATCTGTATAGAACTGCCAGTTATCAAAAGAAATCTCTTCTCTCTTTTTTGTTTGGTTTCATTAAAACAAAAAGGAAGAAGAAAATTGCCTATGCAATTAGAAGGGTGGCAGCAGCTGTTTTTCTACCATCACCATGTAGTGGTAAGAACATGCAGATATGATAATAGCCCTGCTGTATCAGTCAAAGCCCATTCTTCATTTTGTTTTCACAGGAGCCAACCAGATGTCTCTGGGATGCTTAGAGACATACAGTACCTTTATCTTGCGGTTGTTCTTTGATGTAAAGTGTCAGACAAATCAGGAAATCCAGGCAGTTCGAGTGGTTGTAAAGATTAATTGCAAACTGAATCTCTCTACAAGAATCTGAACTACTAATGGCCAAAGCAATTGGTAGTAGATAAGAGTCAAAGGAATTCAAGGTGGGCTGGGCTTAGGTCTCTTGTGGGCACAAAGTGACTCTTGACTAATGATGCATTTGAACCTTCCTTCGGGCTCAGCCTGGTCATCTCCTTTAGGTCTTCTCTCGGTGGCTATTCAAATCTTCTGACCATTTTGATTATCCTTTTCTGCCTTTCAACTTCATTCTAATGTAACCATCGGAATGCTATACTATATTCTACCTTCAGATGTAATCCAGATTTATATAAGGATATTAAAATGTTGGCTGCTTTATTTCTAGTCTTCCTTGTAATTATCCCTAACTTAGAAGTTTCAGTGCTGCTGCCAGCTGAGTTCACATTATCACTGAGCAACCTATGATAACCAACAAATTTTCTGTGTAGTAAGTTAGATATATAGCTCAGACTCCATCAGTATACAATATATAAGATTTTGACCCCACTGAATATCACTTATTGAAAAGGAACCACATTTGTTATTTAGTTGACCACTCAGTTTAAAGAAATCCATTTTAAGATTTTCCCAATTTCTTGGTTTTTACTACCATGGACAGTTTTACCCCTCCAAATTTTATCAGCTCAGTGCTTAGCCCAAAGGCAAGATAATTTATGAATGTTAAAAGGTCTAGTCCCAACCCAAATGTTTGAAGGTTGCACAGTGGTTAGAATGCAGTACTGCAGGCTACTTCTGCTGCCTGCCGGCTGCCTGCAGTTTGGCAGTTCGATCCTCACTGGCTCAAGATTGACTCAGCCTTCCATCTTTCCGAGGTTGGTAAAATGAGCACCCAGATTGTTGGGGGCAATATGCTGACTCTGTAAACTGCTTAGAGAGGGCTGTAAAGCACTGAGAAGCGGTACATAAGTCTAAGTGCTATTGCTATTTCATTCCCATAAGTGAGGAAATGACCATTTCCATTTTTATATTTTTTTTAATCAGTTAGAAATCTATAAAAAGATAGTTCCTCATTCCATGGCTATTCAATTTATTCAAGAATCACAGATGAAAATGCAGTGACTTCAGAATCACCTCCATCCTCATGTATCTTGACAGTTAAAAAAACCCTCCAGATTGATGAGGCAGAATTTACCTTTGCAAAATCTAAACTGATTTTAGTTCAATGGGCTTGTTTCTGTATGTGCTTAGTTATTTCTTTTCTTTTCTTTTTATGCCAATGGTTACTAATTCAATCAGACAGTGAGCTCCCCAGTATCTATGTGCTTCTTTTTCCAAACAGAAGGAGGGAAAGAATTTTGTGGCACATTTAATGTAACTTGGAGTCAGCCCAATTTAGTACTGTTTGGTCTGAGATACTATATCAATTTTACCTTCTTCTACAATAACATGTTTTGCAGTTTTTCAGACTTTCTATCTCCAGCTCATCTTCAGAGAGTTGAAAATCACTGTGGACTGTCATTAACACTTGATGGTAAATCTGGGCAGAACTAGAATACAGAACATTGATCACTGACTTAACTGTAAACATCTGAAAGGCATTCCTATCCTTAGTAGATGTTTAGGAAGCGAGTAATAATTGATATTAATAAGATAACAAAAGATTGCTGCAGTTTTTCCTCTGATGTCATACTTTTATCTACTCCTGTAACTAGATGTGCCTGTGTTTTACACATGCAGAGATCAAACTACTGTATTGGAACTGATCCTGTTAGAAAAGTTGTATTACAGATGAAAGATAGCATGAGGTAGCTAAGAAGAAAATTGTGCTTTGTACATTTTAGGATAATGATTCTTTCCTACACGCTTAATTATGTGTTTTTCCTTGTTCTGGCTCAGCAAATACGAATTGCTTATATTAAGATTAGGTTATAATTTTCCAAAACAGGATCATATAGGCATGGAAGTGTGCATTTAATTTTTATTCAGAACTCCTCTGAAGTAACCTTCCTTATGTTCTATAAAAATTGAGGGTTAGCGGAGGCTGTACCAGATAAATGCAAGTACATCATCCTTTAACATCTTATGTCTTAATGCCATAAGGATCTATATGGACAATCTGAGGTGGGGCTAGTATACATTACATTTCCCCCTACTCATTTTGTTCCTCACATATTTTCTACAGAACATCTAAAGAGGCTGAATGCCTCCAGGAGAACTAACTGAGCATTCAGATTTTTATTCTTCAAAGTTCATATCCATAAAGGATTTTCGCTTAACAATTTCTTTCCAATCTTGGTTACTTGATTTATAGTTATACACTTTCCATCTGGAAGTTGTTTCAAGTAAAATATGATTAGGTTTAATTCAGGTGATGCTGGGGTTTCACAGTCAAGAAAACACATGCCCTCATTTATCAGTGTCTTTGCTTTTAATCATTTAAAAAAATATTGAGAAGACAGGAAAGTGAAACAATTGAATTATGAAAGTAAGTAAGCCTAGGAAATTAGCCAAATTGAATGTGTGCAGGATAGGGAATAAATATGGGGTTATATTTGTTCTTACTGCAGAGAAATTTTGAGATTTTGATAATGTCATCAAGGATTTTCTTCCCCCAAGATACTAACAACAATAGTGACAAAAGATTTTCCCTCCTCCCTACAAATAGGAATCCAAACACAGCACCCCCTACTTCTATCCTAGATATGCATTCTTGAATCAAATTGTTCCTGAATAAAATATTCCTATCAGTGGGCAACTAATTTGTAAAAGAGAAAAAAAAGAACTGGAACAAGCCAGAACTCTTAGCATTATGTCAGGCCTGGAAACCATCTTGGGCATTGGATCTTCAGGCCTGACACATTTAGTGCTGTGGGAAACTGGGAGTGGGGATTGTGTGAGTGGGGATATATACAGTAGTCAAAATAACATTCCTTTCTCGGAGAGTCAAGGTCACTCTGCCCTGCACCTGGAGGGGTGTGCTTGGGAGGTATCTCCAGTTGGGACAGTGCATTGATTGGACAATGTGATGGACATTTGGGTGCTGGGGCAGGGACTTGAACTTTCTTTTGGGTGTGGAAAACCGGAAGCTTTCAGATTCGGGTTTTCCTTGATGTGCCAATATAACATCTCTAATAAAATGGAACTTTGAGGAAACTCAAGCCTTGGAGTTTTCTTTCGTTGGGGGTGTTACTTGGAACCCTGACACATTATTTATCAAGAAAGACTTTGCAAACCAGCAGATATTTGAACATCAGTCAAAATGAAGAAGTTTCTTGGGTGAGAAGCAAAATGTCTTCAAGAAAAAACAAAGTCTAGTTGCCTTTTGAAAAAGCACCTTTGGGACAACCATGACCTGGATGATTGAGAATCTCCATAGACAAAACTCCATATGTTTATTGTATGGCAAAAAGAGTTAAGGGTTCCCCCCTGCCACTTTTCTGCCATCTAGCAGTTATCGAGATTTCGCCATCCAAAATGAACTGTGATGTGACATATGTAACATCATTTAATAACCTGATCTGTTCTTTTAGGGTCAAAAATCTGAAAGAAGACCTTTAGTTTGTGAAAGATGCATTCAAAAAAGTCCTATCTCCCCAGCATACATTTGAGAAAAAAACACCACTTACAATAATGTATTATAGAAGCAATAACGTTTGAAATATAAGAAGGAATTTGTGAACAAAACTCTTTGACAAAGTTGCATACCAAGTTGTTTATTAAGTAAAGTTGAAAAAAGACAATGAATGCAGATTTTCCAGCATTCAAAACAGATCATACAAATTTAGATAGAAAAGAATAATACTTGAACATCTGTGACATTGACATGGACCAGATTTAGACTAATCTGCACATCCCTTATAATTAATATTGTGACAGTTTTGTTCTGTATTTAATATGAATAATGGTTCATTAATTCTGTCTAAATTTTGCTTCAGAGTATTCATATTGGAGCTAGATTCAATTATGTGCTGTGATTTCCAGTATCCGATAGACCCAAACTTTGGATTTTAATACATATGAATCAACCCTTGGAACAACTCATAGATAGTAGCTAATATTATGATCTATATTATGACATTGGTGGATGTGGAATGAAATCTCATAATGTAAGCAGGACAGTGCAAATATATAGATACAATTTTCAATTTCGCTCTTTTTCCTGACTTGTTTACAAGGTTGGAAAGTGACAACTCCATCACTTTGCCATATTGTTGTGCTTACTGGAGTCTATCCCCTGATAGCCTTTTTCTGTTTAATCGTAGATTGGAACTAGTCTTCCAAAGTAAGATAAACTCAGTTGAGAAATAAGGAAAGCAATGCCTAAAAGAAAAAGAGAATTATTTTGGAATTTCTCTAACAAATGAAATTCTAGGACTCTATGAGTTCATGTCTTTTTGGCAAGCTAAACTTTAATAGATTATGATCTTTTTATGTGGATTTAGTTTTCCATTGTGCTTCTCACTGAAAGAAAGGGGCTGATGCTTTTTAGTAGGTCAAGATATGCCATCTTCAAACAGGATTTTTGGCATATTGAGAGGTCAAATCAAGGCTTTAAGATCAGAGACTTTAACACAGATCTCTGTGCAGAAGGGTTTCAAGATCATGACATTACAAGGCAGTGCACAAAATCACAAGCAATGCTGGGAAAAGTTGGCTTTTCCATGATTAATACATTACAGTTCTTGGTTTCCCTTTAGTGATGGCGTTCTTTTTGTACAGCAGCACACTCACTAAAGATGGCAATGGAAGAGATCTTTTCCTGCCTTCTTTCTCCTCCTGATTGCTATATCTGGTGTGTGTGTGTGTGTGTGTGTGTGTGTGTGTGTGTGTATAAAGTTTCAAGAGAGTTAACAAAAAATCTGAGGGCTTTCTAGACCCGAGGTCATCACCTCATAATGTTCACATACTGACATCACTATTCAGATTTATCTTTGGTCGCTTACAAACTACTGATTCATTACTGGGTTATTTTTCCCCCCTATGCAAGCCATTTTTATTTTTTCCAAGAATTAGGTCTGATTGTATTTATACAAAAGGAGGTAATTCTGAACTGATTAGTTAGCATTGCACACAGTTGGCAGAGAATCATTTTAAAAGTCTAATCATGTTAAGCAGAATACTGCGTATTAGATAAGCCAGGGCATCTTGCCATAATACATATTCTGTTCCATCTAATTGAATTTCAAATTTTCTACCCATGCCTACATCTCTGTCTTTGTTCCGCATATTTAATAGTTATTGAGAGCATCACATAGTCTTGATAACTTCAAAGAGGAAGAAGAATTTCAGAAATGAGGGAAAGATCCCAGCTTTGGAATCCCTGGATTATTGTCAAATAAATGCATATCCTTTCCAAATGTTGACTTATGCCGCTTTCATGTCATCCTCTCATGTGCCCACTTCTCCCTTTTCCATCACACTGTTCCCTTTCAAGTAGGCAATATTAGAATGGACATAAGAAAAAAGGAATTAAGCTAAATAATTTCAAGGCATGACATAAGAAAAGGAAATACAGCTAATTATAATTTACAAGAACACAATTCATTATACATTTCCATCCCTTTCTATTTTTTTAAAAAAATCATATTTGCATCTGCCATATCTATAAATGGACTCAAATATTGCCTTTTGTTCTATGCAAAAGAACATTCTTGTGTATTCATCAGCTCCATCAAATCACAACATTTTGGTCATCTCCTTCTTCTCAAAACATTCACTTTTTCTTTATATATTTGCTCTGTGACTCAGTCCTAATCTACTATTTTTGCAGGCTACATTACTATACTTCTGTCTATTGGTCAATCAGTTTTGAATTTAATCAACATCCATTCAGTACTGATTCATTCTTGGCAATATCTCTTCTTTTACCCACTTAAATATCCCAGGACCACTTCATTCAATTTACTTTTAGGTTTCTCTTGACCTATCCATCTCTTATTTCCTTATAACAATGTGGGTAGAAGCATGCACTTTTCAACACATATTTATTCCTCACAGACCATATCTTACCTAGTAGCTTTCCATTAGGATTTGCACCTCTTAAAATTTCTCATCAATTATTTTTTAGTAAATGTTTTACAAAGGTACAGAAATTTATCTATTTGTGCACTATAAAAATGGTTCCACAATCAGAACCTTTCATCACTCTTGTATCATGTACTAATTTTCTCAATCATTTATAATATGTGCATTTATGTTTATATTCATTCATTCATTCACTCATTCATTCACTGCCACCCACTCCGTTACAAAGTACAACAGCCTTATGAGGCATGAGATCACGTATAAACTAGCTATAGTCAAGCTTTGAAACTGGTTATCAAGACTCAATGGAGACGTTTTATCATATATCATGCTAGAAGATATCAATAGAGTGCTTATGGCAATCCCTATAGTTGTAGGATATGTCTCTCTAAAAAATAAATCCCTTCCCACTCATATTGGTGGCTTGTGTCTTCCTCAATCTCAGGTTTCTACAAGAGGCCTAGAAGTCTAGGAGCTGAAGTGGTGCAGTGGTTAAATGCTGCGACTGCAGGCTGACTGCTAGTTCAGCAGTTCAGCTGTTCAAATCTCACTAGGCTCAAGGTTGACTCAGCCTTCCATTCTTTTGAGGTCGGTAAAATGAGGACCCAGATTGTTGGGGGCAATATGCTGAACTCTGTAAACCGCTTAGAGAGGGCTGTAAAGCACTATGAAGCGGTATATAAGTAAAGTGCTATTGCTATACATAAGTCTGGAGTTTCTGTGCAGGATCTTAGCTGTTCTTAGCATTGAACTCTTCTGTACAGACAGCTATGGTGTTGTTCCCGGGATCTGTTGGACTCACTCTCCCAATTTAGCATTCACACTCTGACTTTATTTTCACATCCTCTAATTCAGGGGTCTCCAACCTTGGCAACTTTAAGACTTGTGGACTTCAAGTGAAGTCCACAAGTCTTAAAGTTGCCAAGGTTGGAGACCACTGCTCTAGTTCTTCCTTCAGGTCCTGGTACTATATGCAGCATGTGTAGTAAACTACCTACATATTGTTGCAAAAAAACCCTGCATCGAAACCAAATCCAGCTAAAAAGATTCCTTACTGATTTTTAGAGATATTTTGATTAATCGTCAGAACTTCATTGAAAGCAAAATGATATAATTAATTTATTTTGTAAATTTGACACAGTACATTATTTGAAATCAGTAGATAAAGAAGTATGCGCTCCTCCTACTTACATTTTTTTGGATAATGCAGCCTGAATTTTATTACGATTGTTTGATTTACAAATGTCATACGAAGTTTGTGCAAATCAGTGTTTGACCGCATAATTATAATCAAGAGTAAGTCAGACCTTAGTGTTAATTGTATTTATTATATCCTTAACTGTAAAGTCAGTTTTAGCATTTTTGTCTGTAGAAATTCGGATAGTGCTATTTCTGTTTAAAACCTTCCTTTCTCATTTCTGTGTATGTGTATGTGCATGTAAGTGTGTATGTGTATGTGTATGTGTATGTGTATGTGTATGTAAGCTTCCTATCAAGTACAGTAAAGTTATAGTATACTGAGAAAATATAATGCTGATTTTTGAAGTAATTCTAATACTGGTAAATGGTTGGTCCAAATTACAGTTTACAGAACTGCAAGACTGTAGATTTAACTTTGTGCATGGAGGAAATGCTAATCCAAGTAGTATTTTTTTAAAAAAAATGATCAAAGCCACAAATTGTCCTTAACTTTAGAATTAGTCTGCAATATTGCTTTTAGCCATAAAACCAGCGGTGGGTTGCTCCTGGTTTGGACTGGTTCTAAGAACCGGTAGTGCGCGCACGCGAACCGGTACTAAAGGGTTTTAGAACCCACTATTGCATAAAACTTAATACTTCTTCAGAAAGTCTACTGTGGATAACAAGAGCATTAAACAACTTTTTTCAACAATACCAGAGACCATGAAATAGCATTTGATTACCCATTACAGTCATGACTATGGCTGACACCCTACCAGTCTGCCTTGTATTTCTGTTATAGTCAGTTTCTGCCCTTGTGTCAGGAGCTCCTCAGAGCTCCCCTAATATGTAGAACTGAGTGAGGTGTATAAGATTTCTCTAGCAAATATGATGATTACTACATTGACAGCAATTGAGAGAAAATTCACCTGCAAAAGCACTGGCTCACGCTTCACTCTTACAGTTCATAAACAGTACATACAAATAGACGCTTACAGGCCATCTTTGGTTAGTAAATCAGAAATGTACTGATGCTTTTTCTACCATACTTCCTGCCAGCTACCCGGTCAGAACATATCCATAAAAAATTATTTTCTTTGTCCTTTCCAGGCCCTTCCTTTCCATCGTGCTCTCCTTCTTGATTGCTGCATAATTGATCAATAAAAGCACGGATCACTCAATACAAAAAAAAAATGGGGCAAAAAGTCCCACATACACAGCAAAACAGTGGAATCCGGCACAGGAAAATACAGGATACCTCAGTGAACATATTGAATCAGATTCCCATCCTGTTTTATTTATTTATTAAATTTATATGCTGCCTATCTCACTCTGCATTCTGAAAAGTGACTGGCCAGCTTATATATTTCATCCTGTTTGTTTACACTTAGGAAGTCAAATTTATTTATATAATTTAGGAATTGAACAGAAGTAGTAAAACATTCAAACAATTATTGTATAGCAAAACACTCCAATTCAAAATAATTAAAAATAAAAATATAAAAATTCATTTAAAATATGTCTTTCTTAAAGAAGGAAGAGAAGTAGGAATGAACTCCAAAAAAAATTGCATTCTGTAGAGTGAGAGTATTGTATCCCCTTTTCCATGAGCCCTCCTAAGGAGACTTCTACTAACTTTTGCAAGGGCTTCTCAAGAAAAGCAAGGGCTTTTCTTTCAAATTCATAGGCTCATGAGACAGGAAAACCTTTAGAGAGCCATTCATTCAGCTGTTCAGGACTCTAAGGGTCAACTTTAGTGCTGTGCTGATTTTGGGGGGTATGTTTTAAGCATTCTTATTCAAATTTGATGGAAACCAAATGCTTCCAAAAATATGATCAAAGGAGAAAAACATTTTGGTGACATTCTCATGAATGCTTTACAAGGTATTTATACCCACTTTGCTCAGCAGATGGCCAAAGCTTGTGTATGGCAATTCCCTATCTCTCTTACTCTGCAATAATCTCTCTTGAAGTCTACAGCCTCCTTGACTTTCTGCACATCCATTAAATCACTAAACTATCTGATCTCTAAAGCCCATCCTAACACTTTCATCATCTCAATCTTTAGTATATATATATATATATATATATATATATATATATATATATATATATATATATATATATATATATATATATATATATATATATATATATATATATATATATATATATATATATATATATATATATATATATATATATATATATATATATATATATAGTATATTAACAGCAGTGTCCCACAAGATAGCATTTTGGGACCCACACTCTTTATACTTTACATAAATGACTTTTGCGATCATATTATAAGAAACTGTGTTCTCTTCACTGATGATGTAAAACTATTCAACACCACCAACAATGCTGCTACCCTACAAAAAGACCTTGACTATGTGTCAGAATGGTCAAACAAATGGCAACTCCAAATCTCAACCAACAAATGCTCTGTCTTACACATTGGCAAAAAAAAATCAGAACACAAAATTCAAGCTGGGCGGATATGACCTCGTAGACGACCCTCACTCTGTCAAGGACTTTGGAGTACTCATCTCAAATGATCTAAGCACTGTAACAGCATTGCCAAAAAGGCATTAAAAGTTGTTAACCTAATCTTGCGTAGCTTCTTCTCCTGTAATATTGAAGTACAAACTAAGGCATACAAAACTTTTGCTAGATAATTCTTGAATAAATCTCATCTGTCTGGAACCCGCACTGCATATCAGACATTAATACAATTGAATGAGTCCAGAGATATTTCACGAGAAGAGTCCTCCACTCCTCTGCTCGCAACAGAATACCTTATGCCACTAGACTTGAAATTTTGGGATTAGAAAGCTTAGAACTTCGCCGTCTTTGGTCCAACCTAAGCGTAGTACATAAAATTATCTGCTACAATGTCCTACTTGTCAATGACTACTTCAGCTTCAACCACAATAATACACGAGCACACAATATATACAAACTTATGGTAAACCACACCAAACTTGATTGCAGAAAATATGACTTCAGTAACAGAGTTGTTAATGCACTACCTGACTCTGTGGTTTCTTCCCCAAACCTCCAAAACTTTATCCTTAGACTGTCTACTGTCGACCTCATCCCATTCTTAAGAGGTCTTTAAGGGGTGTTCATAAGCACACCAGCATGCCTACCGTCCCTGTCCTAATGTTCCCAGAAATAAATAATGCAGATTTTTAATATTTTAGAATAGTATGATCAGATACCTATTGCAATATAGCTGCTGGTACTTTTATTTATGAACCACTAATTTATGAATAATACTGAGATTCATGAAAATATGGAAAAGAGATCCTTAATAGATTTCATTAAAATAAATTTAATATCAAATATTGAAGCTTATCCGTATCTTTCAAGACTCCCTAGCCCAGCTTAGCTTGTGTGGAGGGAGAACATGAATCTTAAATATTGTTCCATTCATACTGAATTCTCTTCCATTCACCAATTCTATTATTCTTCATATTATAAGTTCAACAATTACTACCAGGGTATTCTTTATTATGATTTTTTTTTAATCCATGCCAGAAATGGACAGCAAGACACAAAGTCTCTTTAGCGGCCATCTGCATGGATATAAAACAACAGCATACTGATTTATAGAATTATGAAATATTAAATGCCAGCAGATGGTGCTGTTTCTGTTAAGTACAAGATTTGTCTAAGTACACTAATCTAAAAGCCATAGAATATAATACGATTGCTTCACATCCTTTCACTCGTCTCTTGTATTTTAAAATCACAGAGGCAGGCAATGTTTTAGTGCTTCTAACATGTAGAAGAAACTACTGTTAAAGAGCTTCTATATTCTTTTGCAATTCAACCATTTCAACACTCCCATCCTCTGCATAATCTATATGTGCATTAATATATATATTCTTTTTTTTTACTATGGTATGCTGCTCAGGTATACTTTTCTGAGATGGCTCTATAAATTTGACTAATAAATAATCAAAATGGAGAGTTGACAAAAAAACTATGCAAACTGAAGTAGATTCTGAGTTCTATCCAGTCCCACTTTCATTAATTTAATGTATCTAAATTTCAAAACTACACGTTTTATGCTTCTCCAGAAATTTCTTTCAGAGAAGCTCTGTTGTGCACAAAATAGCATAATCTGCTTTTTTCCTGCCTCCAAAAAGCGAGAAGACTTCAAAGGAGGCAGTTCAGTGGTGGGTTGCTACCAGCTTTACAACAGGTTCGCTGAGTGCTCACTTTGCTGCGTGCGCGTGCGCAGTTCAGAGGAAATAGAACTTCCGTGTTGGAAACTAGGCAAGGAGCAAGGAAAACAGCTGCGGAGCAGCAATTCAATCTGTCGCCCCTGATTATCTGGGCTTCGGAAGCAGAGATAAAGGTCAGTATAACCCAGGGGCGGGCGGGCAGGCCCACTTTCACAGATACAGAGAACCGGTTCGCTCTCGGCTTGGAGTCAGAGATAACGGTTTGGGTGAACTGGTCCGAACCGTTAGCAACCAACCACTGAGGCAGTTGTTGACAAAACAAGCAGCATGCATATTTGGATTGCACTGGATAGAGTAAAAAAATATGTTTTTAATATCTCTTTGCTGCCATCTCATAGATGTCTGGAGTTTTACAGCCCAGGAATGAAAGATCTACCTATCAATTCCAGGCTATTCGATCTTATAGTTATCTTCCTCTTGTAAATTCTTTCTTTTATCACCAAGGGAAGAGGTTATTTATTTATTTATTTATTTATTTATTTATTTATTTATTTATTTATTTATTTATTTATTTATTTATTTATTTATTTATTTATTTATTTATTTATTTATTTATTTATTTATTTATTTATTTATTTATGAATTCTTCTATGTCGCCTACTCCCTAAGGACTCAGGGCGGAGTGAAGATAATTAGTAACATTAATGATTGTCCTAAGGATTAAAATAGCTGCACTTTTTAAGCCTAGTTCCAATTAATACCTTTCACATTTCAAAAGTTACTGCTGTGAACAAGGTTCTACAAAAGAAGTATAGGCAGTCCTTGACTTCCGATTGGTCGCTCAGTGACTGCTTGAAGTTATGATCCCCCCCAAAAAAGAGCTTACAACCCAGACATATACTCCCATAAAACACTTTAGTTCTTAAAGCACCTCCAAAATTTGGTCAGATATTGCTTATATATTACAACAGCACAACAGTGGCAAGAATAATATCAAAGAACGAGATGCTGTAGCCTAATTTTTTTACGTATATAGTTTTATTAGTTTATAATATAACATACAAAGAGAATACAAAAGCAAATATTAGAGAAATTAGGGAAGGAAATTAATTGCTATTCCTTTGTACAATTATAATATTTTCATAATATTTTCATTTATATTTACATCCTAGTCAAACTAAAAAAAAGCATCAGTACTAATTTAATTATTTACTAATTTGATTTCTCTTTTCAAGCCAATTGTACATTTTACTCCAAATTTCATAGTATTCCGAATCCTCTCTTTCATTTAGTTCCATAGTCATTTTATCTAGTTCAGCACAATCAAGGGTTTTCCTAATTATTATATTTTCAGTGGGTGTATTGATTTGTTTCCAGTACTGTACAAGGCTAATTCTGGCTGCTGTAAGTATATGCAATATGATATAATAGTATTTCTTATCCATTTTTTGATCCAGTATTCCCAGCAGAAATATTTCAGGATTCAAATTTATTTTTTGTTCAGTAATTTCCTCTAACCATTTTTGAATTTTACGCCAAAATTTCTTTGTGACGGGGCAAGTCCACCACATATGATAATATGATCCAATTTTGTAGTTACACTTCCAACATTTGGGAGATAAATTTGAATACATTTTGGCCAATCTTGCTGGGGGTTAATGCCCTCTATAATACATCTTATGAAAGTTTTCTTTGTAAGTAGTTGCTTTTGTAAGTTTATAATTTTTATTCCAAAGTCTATCCCATTGTTCCAGAGTTATATTATGCCCAAGGTTCTTGGCCCAGCTAATCATGTTTCCTTTTACTACTTCTTCCTCCATTCTATATTTTAACAAAAATTTATATAATTTGGTTATTATTTTCCTTTCTTGTCCTAATAAAATTTTATCTAATTCTGTTCCTCCTGACTTTTGGACTCTAAAACTTCACTACTTTCTAATTCCTTCTCTACATATCGTTCATAAAACTGATTGGCTTTCTCAATTGTATCTATCCATATTTTTTTGTTCTGCCAGTATTTTTTTACTTTTTCATAATAATAGAAACTAGCCATTTCTGTAACAACAAAATCTATCTATGATTTCTATGTAGCCTAATTTTTACACAGCAAAAGAAAACACCATTTCCCTATTGGCTGATGCAGTCGTGAGGCCGCATTTCCACTAACTCCTTCCATGAACCTGCAACAAGTGCTGAAAATGAGTCTGTAGGCATAATCAGCTGCCCCTGAAATAAGATTTGTTCTTTGCTTTTCATTCAAAGTAATGAACAATAATAGCAAACTGTACACAATTCAAGATGTAAAACAACCCCAATGCACTCTTTTATAATTTTGTAGTAATTGTAGCCATACCATAACTGATATATCAAGAAGAGTTCAGCTCTTAACCTGGACAAATGAGGTACTTTATGGTTGACACCAAAACCTATTTAGTTTTGGCACTAATTTAAGGTGACCAGATTTTAATGTTTGTAAAGCGAGACACCATTGATGGGGGGGGGGGTTTCTAGGGGAGCAAGATGGGAGGGGTCCGTCTCTCTTATCCTGCAGCTTTGTGCACCCCCCAAACACCCCCCCTTCATTGCAGCCAGGGGTGGGTTCCTACCGGCCCAGGCTTACCTGTTCGTCGCCGCAGAGCCGAAGAAGCTGGTGGCATTCGTGGCACGGGGCTTCCCCCGCTCGCTTTCCACGGCCGCCGGGATGCCGCCATTTGAGTCCTTTTGCCCTCTGCGCATGTGCAAAGCGTTCTGCTTGCACAGAGGGCAAAAGAACGCAAATGGCGGCATCCCAGCGGCCGGGGAAAGCGGGCGGGAGAAGCCCCGCGCCGTGAACGCCACCAGCTTCTTCGGCTCTGCGGCAACAAACAGGCAAGACCGCCACTGCCCCTCTCACTGCCCTCCCTCCCTGCCCGGCAGGAGGAGGCAGGCGAGGCAGGAGGCAGAGGGGTGTGCAGGGCAAATTCAATTTTAAAAGCGGGACTTTTTTGAAATGCCGTGGGACACGGGACAAATTTATTTATTTATTTATTTATTTTATTTATTTTGGAATTCTTATATGCCGCCCAACTCCCTAAGGACTCAGGGCGGCGTACAACAGTGAGAAAATACAAGAATAACCAAAATCTAAAAAGTTAATTAAAAGCAAATATAAAAATTAAAACACAATATAAAAAGAATCATCACCAACCATTCAACATCATACATACTTGGGGGGTGGGCTCGAATGAATTAAGCTCTACCCCCCGCCTGCAGGAAAAGCCATGTCTTAACAGCTTTCCGGAAGGCCAACAGAGTGGGGATAGTTCGGGTCTCTGGTGGAAGTTGGTTCCAGAGCACAGGGCCAGCCACAGAGAAGGCTCTCCCCCTTGGGCCCGCCAGCCGGCATTGTTTGGCCGACGGGACCTGGAGGAGGCCCACTCTGTGGGCCCTAACCGGTCGAAGGGAAGTATGAGGCAGAATGCGGTCCCGTAGATAACCTGGTCCCAAGCCATGAAGGGCTTTAAAGATGGTGATCAACACCTTGAATTGGACCCGGAGACCGATGGGCAACCAATGCAGCTGGCGGAGTATCGATGTCACGTGGGTGTACCTTGGCACACCCACCACAGCACGCGCAGCCGCATTTTGCACCAACTGAAGTCTCCGGATACTCTTCAAGGGTAGCCCCATGTAGAGCGGGATTATTAAAAAGCGGGACTGTCCCGCCAAAAGCGGGACGTCTGGTCACCTTACACTAATTATAAAGGCACTGGGCAGAAAAGGAAGTACCTAGCTGTTCCAGCTTGCAAGTGCAGCCCTTTTGTAGAGTCCACTCATTCTTTATTGATTGTAAGGAGTGAAGTTAGACTAGAGACATAAAAATGGAAGCATTAAACTAGCTTCTGCTTCAGCATGAATGTTGATCATTATGCTATATCATGTGGAAAAGCTAAAATAGGATCGAGAGTTCTTAAGAAATTCTCAGCTTACTCTAGCTTGAAAATGACATAAACTCAAGCCCAACCTTATCCTTTTCTTGCAATTTCCTATCAAACTCATTATAAAAAAAAACTGAAGTAAGCTATCGGGAAAAGATACTTGTCCTTCCTTACTTTATCTTCCAGCTTTCAGATGTGTGCTAGCTTAGAAGCAAATGCCAGCAGTGTGAAGGTTACTTGCATTTTCATTACTGCTGCCACTAATCGGGTATTTAAAAAAAAACCTTAGCAAACAAAAGAAAAAGAATATCTCATCCTTCAAGAGTCTGCATTGTCACCAACTTCAAAGTGGGTGGTGCAAACTACCTATCAAAATATATTTATCAGGAATGAATTTTTGAATTTTTGCTTCTCTTTAACAGAGTTGGAAAAACAATAGCAGCAACAGATATTTGAAAGAAGTGCCATTGTTAAGAATATGATATTTAGCTTGTCTGTCTGCCTGCCTGCCTGCCTGCCTGCCTGCCTGCCTGCCTGCCTGCCTGCCTGCCTGCCTATCTATCTATCTATCTATCTATCTATCTATCTATCTATCTATCTATCTATCTATCTATCTATCTATCTATCTATCTATCTATCTATCTATCTATCTATCTATCTATCTATCTATCTATCTATCTCTATCATCCTGCAAGCTGTCTCAAACCAAAGGTTTATCTAGTCAGCATTCTATTCCTGTTGTGTCCAATCAGGTGTCAATGGGATGTCCTCAGCAGGACAGGAGTGCAATAGCACCATTCTCCTTGTGTTTCCTAGCAACTGGTATTTAGAAGCCTAATGATACTAGAAGTAATAAATAGCCAGCATCCTTGTGACTAGTAGCCATAGACAGCCTTATTACCAATTAACCTGATATCTTATCTGATTCAGGTAACACTTTGGAAAAGCTGCAGTAATAATGTTAGAATCAGCAATGGACATGATGTGGATCAATAAGTAATTCAGGAATTCAGTCCTAGTAAGAGAGATACCGTTTGCAACTGGAAACAGCGATAATTTGTAGAGGATTGTATTTCACTGAAAGGGTGGTGCTTCAGTGTTGTTATTTAAGTAATTTGGTCCAGTTTTTGCAGCCGAGTTGTTTAAAATGTTAGCTACATAAAATTTAACAACCAAGTCAGGGGAATGGGTTGGGGTAGACAGTAGAATACTCCAGCCAAGGGAGACAACCATTTCCAGTTCTTAATCAACCACAACACCCTGCCAAGTCATTGATGCTGGGGCTTACTAGAGATACAAGAGAGTGATTCCATTCCCACTTGAAGATGGGACTCTGAATGGCATTTCAAGGGACACTGGGAGAGTTGCCTTGTCCTTTAGATTTAGATTTATTATTAGAGTTGGAAGGGACCTTGTAGGTCATCTAGTCCAACCCCCTGCTCAAGCAGGAGTTCCTACACCATTTGAGACAGATGGCAGTCCAGTCTTCTCTTGAAGGTTGCAAGTGTTGGGGCTCTCACAACCTCCGCTGGCAAGCTGTTCCACTGGTTGATCGCTCTCACCGTCAGAAAGTTTCTCCTCACTTCCAGGTTGAATCTCTCCTTGGTCAGCTTCCATCCGTTATTCCTTGTTTGGCTTTCTGGTGCTATAGAGAACAGCCTGCTCCCCTCCTCTCTGTGGCATCCCCTCAAGTATTGGAACACTGCTATCATGTCACCCCTGGTCCTTCTCTTCGCCAGACTGGCCAAGCTCAGTTCCTGCAACCGCTCTTTGTATGTTTTATTTTCCAGACCCTTTATCATCCTGGTTGCTCTCTTCTGCACTTTCTCTAGGGTTTCAATGTCTTTTTTGTAGTGTGGTGACCAAAACTGGATGCAGTACTCTAGGTGTGGTCTGACCAAGGCTTTATAGAGTGGTACTAGTACCTCTCTGGTCCTTGATTGTATCCCTCTATTTATGCAGCTCAGGACTGCGTTGGCCTTTTTGGCTGCTGCTGCACACTGCTGGCTCATATTTAGTTGGCTGTCTACCAAGACTCCAAGATCCCTCTCGCAATCGCTGCTATTGAGTGTGGTTTCACCCAGTTTGTATGTGTATTTTTGATTCTTCTTACCTAGGTGTAGAATTTTACTTTTCTCCGTGTTAAATTTCATTTTATTGGTTTGGGCCCAGTGTTCGAGTCTGTCAAGGTCCCTCTGGATTTTGAGTCTGTCCTCTGGGGTGTTTGCTACTCCCGCCAGCTTGGTATCGTCTGCAAATTTGGTTAGTTCTCCTGCTATTCCCTCATCTAGGTCATTTATGAAGATATTAAAGAGTACTGGGCCTAGGACGGAACCTTGTGGTACGCCACTGCTTACTTCTCTCCATGTGGACTTAGAGCCATTGAGGACTACTCGTTGGGTACGGTTGGTCAGCCAGTTGTTAATCCATCTGGTTGTGTAGCTGTCTATCCCGCTTTTTTCTAGCTTATGAAGAAGTAGGTTGTGGTCTACTTTGTCAAATGCTTTGCTGAAGTCCAGGTATATGATGTCTACTGCATTTCGCTGGTCTACTAATTTGGTCACAGTGTTGAAAAATGAAATGAGGTTGGTTTGGCATGACTTGTTCTTAACAAATCCGTGTTGGCTGTTGGTTATTACTTGGTTTGTTTCTAGATGATGTGAGATCTGGTTTTTAATTATTTTTTCCAGTATTTTCCCAGGTATTGATGTTAGGCTGATTGGTCTGTAGTTTCCTGGGTCTGTTTTTTTACCTTTTTTGTAGATGGGGACCACATCAGCTCTTTTCCAGTCCTCGGGGAGTTCCCCTGTGTTCCAGGATTTGTGGAAGATGTGGTGCAGTGGTTCCGAAATGACTTCTGCTAGTTCTTTTAGGACTCTGGGGTGTAATCCATCAGGTCCTGGTGCTTTGTATTCATTAAGTTCAGATAGGTGATCTCTTACTGTATTTTTGCTTAGGTTGAGTCTTGCTTCGAATCTGTTTTTTATTTTTGTGTTGCTGGGTAGTTGAGCTGCAGTTTCCTTTTGTGTGAAGACTGATGCGAAGAATGTGTTCAGTAGCTCTGCTTTGTCTGTGTTGTCTGTTACTTCTTTGCCGTCTTCTCTCCTTAGTGGACCAACTGTTTCTTTGATTTTTTTCTTGTTGTTTATGTGTTGGAAGAAGCTTTTTTTGTTGTCTTTGACTTTTTTTGCGAGTCTTTGTTCATTCTGGGCCTTTGCTGTCCTGATTTTTTCTTTACAGATTCTGGCTGTCTGTTGGTACTCTGCCTTGGTTATGTGCCCATCTTTCCATTTTTTGTATTTATCTTTTTTTTCATTCAGTTTATCGGTGAGGTCTTTGTTTAGCCATGCTGGTTTCCTTTTGGATTTCTTGTTTTTCTTCCTCATCGGTATTGTGGTGTTCTGGGCTTTTAAGATCGTGTTTTTTAGGATCTCCCAGGCTTCTTGAGTTGTTTTACCCTTTAGTACTTTCATCCAAGGGAACTTCCCCAAGTTTTCTCTGAGTTTATTGAAGTCGGCTTTTTTGAAGTCTGGGATATAGGTGTTGTTATGTTCAGTTATTTGTGTTTGCTTTATGGTGAATTTTAGTATTACGTGGTCACTCTCGCCAAGTGTTCCTGCAGCTTCAACTCCTTCTATTGTTTCTTCTCTGTTTGTAAGTATTAAATCCAGTATGGCTGCCCCTCTAGTTCCCTCCTCCACTTTTTGGACAATGAAGTTGTCAGCTAGGCTGGTTAGGAATCTGTTAGATTTCTCACTTGGTGCTGAGTTGGTTTTCCAGTTGATATCCGGGTAGTTGAAGTCTCCCATTATTACAATGTTGTTTTTCTTGTATATGTTCTTTAGCTGGTTGGTAAAAAGGGTGTCCACTGTTTCTGTTTGGTTTGTTGGTCTGTAGTATACTCCTATTGTTGTGTCGTTCTTTTTTTCTTTTATGTTGACCCAAATGCATTCTAATGGGTTTTCTTCCTTGGTTACCTGTAGCTCTGTAGCTACATAGTGGTCCTTTATATACAGTGCAACACCACCTCCTTTTTTATGTGATCTGGTTTTTTTGAAGAGTTTGTATCCTTTTATCTGTGTGTTCCAATCATGTGATTCATCCCACCAAGTTTCTGTTATTCCGACTATGTCATGTGTACCTTCGTGCATTAATATTTCAAGTTCACCTTGTTTATTCCCTAGGCTTTGTGCATTTGTGTAGAGGCATTTGAGTTCTTTGTGCCTGGTTGTGGGTGTTATTTCTTTGTCTCTTATTTGTTGTTTGAGTTTGTTTTCTTCCCCATCCCTTTTTGGTTCATTGTTTGTTTTGTTTGCTTGGGGTCCATGCTTGGAGTTGGGCCCCGGGGATCCTGTAGATTGGTCACCCTACCCTCGCGATTTTAGTTTAAAGCCCTCCTGACAAGTTGGGCCAGTCTTTTTCCGAGGACATTCTTCCCAGTCTTTGTGAGATGTAACCCGTCCCTTGCCAAAAGTCCATCTTGGAGGTAGTGCAGTCCGTGGTCTAGGAATCCAAAGTTTTTTTGGCGACACCAACCCTTTAGCCAGTGGTTTACTTGTAGGATTCTTTGTTCCCTTGCTGGGTGTTTTCCTCTTGTTGGTAGTATGGATGAGAAGACTACTTGCGCACCTAGGTTTTTGACGTTCTTGCCTAGTTGCTCATAGTCGTTCTGTATTGTTTTCAAGTTCTTTTTTGTGTCATTTGTTCCTACATGGAGTAATAGTAGGGGGTAGTAATCTGTGGGTTTTATTATTTTGGTTACTTTCTCTGCTACGTCTATGATTTTGGCTCCTGGAAGGCAGCATACCTCTCTGGATTGGTTATCTGGTCTACAGATGGCGGGTTCAGTTCCTCTGAGGATTGAATCTCCTATTACCAGTACTCGCCTTTTCTTTTTGCTTGGGGTTGTTTGGGGAGTTTCTTTCTGTGTTGTAGTGGTGTTTGGTGGTGCTGCTTTGTTGAGCGTTCTTTCTGGTGCTTCTTTTCTGTGTGTCTGTGCGTTATCTTCTATTGGAAGTCCCTGGTATTGGTTGCTTAGAGTCAGTGGGGTTGGGTCTGGGTGGGTTGGTTTGGACTGTGGTTTTGTGTTTGGTTTGTGTTTTTTTCTGTGGGTGACATGTGTCCATCTGCTTTCTTCCTCTGGGGGGTTACCTGTAGTGGAAGTTGCTTGGTCATTTTTATGTTCTTTTTGTGCATGTTCTTTTTGTGAGGTTTGGGGTTTCTCGTTTTGTTGATTGAGTTTGAGGGTGTTTAGGTTTTTCTCTAGATCTTCTACTTTTTCTTCTAGTAATTTGATTAGTTTGCATTTGGTACATATGTAGTTTTGGAGTTCTGTGGGCATAAGAGTGTACATGGAGCATGCTCTGCAGGACACAATAGAGTCTGTTCCTTGTGTGCTGGGGTTGTGAAGTAGGGGCCACAATCTATTATGCCCCAAAGCCAGGCCTGACAAAGTCTGGACAATGTTACAAGGCAAGGCAAGTAAACACGTATCTCAATATCCATTAGTTCTGCAGAAAGGAACTGCCCTGTCAGCTCTAATTAATATATGTATCCTTTCTAGATATGCTGACCATGAGAAAGGGAGTTTTGCTATGTCTACAGTATTATGAGAACCGTTGTATTGTTCCTCAAAAACAAATGTCAAGGGCAAACCACAGCAGGGAAACATCTGTGCTAATATGTCCTATATGCTTAACTGTCTGTTCCCAGTTCCTTATATTATTTTAAGATAAGTTTACCTCATTGTATACCATAAATGGGCATAGGAAATACATACGTAAACCAGTGTATAAGAATCTGACCCTGACTAGTATTCAGGGTTCAGGCCTTTGTCTTTGCTTTGAACCTGCGCATTTAATAAACCTTTCCTTCTGTACAAGTGCTTGCTTAGTGTCCTGATTCATTCTACAACAGTTTTGGCGACTCAGCCGGGACGTTAAGCGAGGCGCTATTGCGCTGAGGGCTGCCTGATCCCCTTGGACCCTGGGAGGGGCCACTTCTGAATATTCTCCAGGCGCCACGGGGGTTATACCTCCGGGAGACGGCAGTGACACCTCCAGGGGGCCGACGGTGCTGAAAGCAAGTCCAAGAACCCTTGAGGGAAGGAAAGGTGGTCTGAACTGAATCCTGGCCAGGACAAGACATCTCAGGCGAGTATATGTAAATGTGTTTACCTATCTCATTTGCAGATAGAAGAAGGGACCTGATCTCTCCCTTCGGCTCGGGACTGGAGTCCTAACGAAGCCGTGTTAGGTTGTGTGGGAAGGTGTCGTTGCCGAGGTTCCGTCCAGTGACCGTGATATTCCGGGGCTGGCGGCCGGTGACTTTGTGCTAGGATGGGAGGTGGTAGCAGCATTCCCAGCACCCCGTTGGAATGCATGATGAAGGGATTTGATGATTACTTTAACCATGCACAGTATAGGGTTCCCTATCCAAAGGTAACGAAGGATAGGTTACGTTATTTGTGTGAACAACTATGGCCACATATGGGTGTTGGGTGGCCACCGGAGGGTACCTTTCAGAACCAAGTTATTGATGATCTTACCTCAGTGATAGCTGCTAACGAGGAGAAATACCCCAATCAATTTCCGTATATAGATCAGTGGGGAGATGCTGTGGCTGAGAAAGCGGATGACTTGTTGCAATGTCAGGCTGAAATGGTTCGTTTATGTGTGGCTAGACCGAGAGGGCAAAAGCTGAAGGTGCCGTCAAGAAGGAATAAGGATTTGAAGGTGTCAGAAACTAAGGTCTCTGGCACTCGGAAGAAGGTGTTAGTTCAGGGAGACAAAGAGATTTTACATCCCCCGCCATATGCGCCGATACCTTTGATCCCTCCTGCACCCCCCCAAGGGCACCCAGGAGCAGCTGGTAGTGTAGCCGATGGGGGAAAGCAGGGAGGGGTTGATGTTGATCCAGCTGTTCGGAGAAAGCAGAAAACGCAAAGACAAGGAAATGCAAAGAGTGAGGAATGGAGAGAGGAGAGTGCTTTCAGTGAAGAGGAATATGAAGAAGCTAGAGGGGGAGAGGATGTTTCAGGGAGGCCAGTAACTAGGGCTGCAGCCAGGGCAGCGGCAGAAGCTGAAAGGGTTGCGGCTGAAAGAGAAGCGGAGGACGTGGCCACCGGACCCAGTTTTGTAGCCCCTTTAAGGCAAATGGATCAGCAAGTTGTGAATCCACAGGGAGTGCTAGAGTACAGACCTTGTTTTCAGTATGTCCCCTTCTCAACTACTGATCTTTTGAATTGGAAGCAGCATTACGGACCTTTGTCAGCTAAGCCGACTGAAATGGCAGATCTCTTTCAGACAATTATGCAGACGCATAATCCTAATTGGCAGGATATACAGCAGTTAATGAATGCTTTGTTGACACCAGAAGAGAGGGAGAAATGGAAGGCAGCTGTAAGAGGATGCATAAGGGATAGATTTCCGAATATACAGGATTTGAGACAAGAGTTGGCAGATAGAGCTCCGGAGCAGGATCCTGGATGGGATCCTAAGATTCAGCCCCAAATGACAAGGCTGCGAGAATACCAGAATTTGACAGTAGAGGCTTTAAGGAAGGCAGGAAAGCCCCCTGTGAACATGTCAAAGCCGGCTCTAATCACCCAAGGAGCGGATGAAAGTCCAGAGAGTTTCCTCCAACGGTTAATTGAAGCCTATGAATTGTATACGCAGGTTGATCCACGGGCACCCGATAATGTGAGAATGTTGAATGAAAGATTTATTGCCCAGAGCTATGACGATATTCGTAAGAAATTACAGAAGTTGGAGGGGGCATTAGGGAAAAACACCACGGAGTTGCTGGAAGTAGCAAGAAAAGTATTTGTGAATAGGGATAAGGTAGAGAAAAAGGAGAGAGATGCCCGTATGCAGAAAAAAACGGAGTTGTTAGCAGTGGCGTTGCAAGGGAGGACACGGACTTTAGGATTCAATCAATGTGCCCATTGCGGCTCTGAGGGTCATTGGCAGAGGGAATGCCCACGTAGACTGATGAGAGGACGATTTGTGAGAGGACGGCCCTCTTTTGGTCGCGGTTTTGTAGGAAGGGGGGGTCCACCTAGGCATTTAGCTAGGGGATGGAATCCACAATATGCACAGGCTGGAAGGGGGATGCCCAGCTCTGAGAGAGAGTCTGAGGTAGAAGGCATTGGATTGGCTGGCACTGGATGGACGGACTGACGGGGACCTGGCTTGGAGCAGACCCCCCCTGAGCCTATGGTTACGTTGAATATTGGGGGTCATAATACTTCATTTTTGGTTGACACAGGAGCAGGCAGATCAGTAGTGAATAATCTTATTACTGCCCCAGGACCACATCAAATACAAGTACAAGGGGTCTCTGGCCAAGTTATAGGGCGGCAAGTCCTCAAACCTGTAACTTGCATATTCAAGGGGTCGGAAATCCAACATGAATTCTTATATATTCCTGAATGCCCAATACCCCTTATGGGAAGGGACTTGCTCAGCAAACTTGGGGCCACCATTTCCTTTGATGAGGGTCAACAATCCATTACAGTTAAACACAAGCCAGACACCATGTGGAGATTAATGGTAGTCAGACCAGTGGAACCTCTTGATGAAAAATGGAAGGAATTTAATGTGCCAGGATTATGGTCAGAGGACAACCCCCCTGGGTATGCTGCACACCACCACCCCATCATAGTTGAGGTTAAACCTTCAGCCACCCCAGTACACATTAGACAACGCCCATGTTCTAGGGAAGCGATTGCTGCCATTTATGAGTGTATTCAGAAATACTTGAAGGCAGGGATTTTGGTACCCATACAGTCACCATGGAATACACCTATTTTGCCAATTAAAAAGCCTGATGGTTCATATCGACCAGTTCAAGACCTTAGAGTAGTTAAGAGCATGACAGTGACAATACATCCAGCAGTGCCCAATCCATACACTCTTCTGAGCTTAATCCCCCCACAGGCGAAGTGGTTTTCAGTAATTGACTTAAAAGATGCTTTTTTTACTATTCCAATACATCCAGTGAGCCAACCTTTGTTCGCATTTGAATGGGAAAGTCCAGTTACTGGCACTAAAATGCAATATACCTGGACTCGCCTTCCACAGGGTTTTAAGAATTCACCGACATTGTTTGGGACAGCCCTAGGTCGAGATTTATTATACTATGTACCCAGACAGCAAGGGGATACTTTGCTGCAATATGTAGATGATGTGTTGGTAACTGGACAGACAGAAGACACTTGTTGGGAGAATACAAAGGCACTGTTTGTATTGTTGTTAGAGTGTGGATATCGTGTCTCTAAAAAGAAGGCACAATTGGTGCAGAAATGTGTGCGATATTTAGGATATGATATTGAACACGGACGGAGGGCTTTAGGACCTGAGCGGAAAGAGGCAGTCTTAGCCATTGCAGCACCTACTAACAGGAGACAGCTCAGAGGATTTTTAGGCTTGGCTGGCTTTTGTCGCATATGGATTCCCAATTTTGCCTTGATGGCTGCCCCCTTATATGCTTCTACTAAGGGGGGCAATGCAGATCCTTTTGTATGGACTAAGGAGCAACATCACGCATTTACAGAGATTAAGAAAGCTTTAATAAAAGCACCAGCACTAGCTCTGCCTAACTTAGACAAACCTTTTAATTTATATGTCGACACAAAAGTGAACATGGCTTTAGGAGTTTTGACCCAGCAGCTTGGTAAATGGCAGCAACCTATTGCCTACCTCTCTAAACAGTTAGATGGAGTAGCTCAGGGTTGGCCACATTGTCTCAAGGCTCTAGCTGCTATTGCTGAATTGTTACAGGATTGTAACAAGCTTACCTTTTCTTGCCCTATTAATGTACATACTCCTCATGCTGTCCAAGCTATCTTGGATCAGAAAGGACATTTGTGGATTAGCAGCCAACGATTGGTGAAATATCAGGCAATGTTGATAGAAAATCCTCACGTTAACTTAATTGTTTCAAATAAACTGAATCCTGCTACCCTTTTACCCATAGATGTGGATTTGCAGCACGATTGTTTGCAGGTGTTAGAAAGTGTGTATTCCACTCGACCAGATTTGACAGATACGCCATTATCGAATGCAGATTATTATTGGTACACAGATGGTTCTAGTTACATTCATGATGGAATGCGAGTAGCTGGATATGCCATTGTGGATGGTGATGAGGTCATAGAAAGTGGATCTCTTGGCAAAGGTGTCAGTGCCCAGGTGGCTGAATTATGGGCATTAATTAGGGCCCTGGAAAGGGCTTCTGGGGAGAAGTTGAACGTGTGGACAGATAGTAAATATGCTTTCTTGACATTGCATGCACATGGTGCAGTATATAAAGAACGAGGTTTCAGAGACTCTGCAGGGAAATATATCCAGCATGGACATTTAATTCAACGATTAATTGATGCGGTTCAAAAACCAAAAAAGGTAGCTGTGATGCATTGTAAAGGACATCAACGAGGAGATGATAGAGTTGTCTTGGGAAATAGGGCTGCTGACTCTGAAGCACGAGCTGCAGCACTCAGATTTGATAAACCATTACCAGATCTTTCTATTCATGTGGCTATGGATTTAGGGGTAATACCACCGAGTATCAAACCGTCATATTCTCAATCCGAATGTACAAAGGCCGTAAATGACCTTAAAGCTATAGTAAAAGAAGGGTGGTATATTCTTCCAGACAAACGAATCTATGTCCCTTATTCAGTGACTTGGCAGTTAGTGCAATCATCACATACTGCAACACATATGGGGAAGTCAGCACTAGAAACAGCATTAGCTCGTGATTACTATATTGATGGTCTAGCTGGAATTGTTGCCAAGGTAGTTTCACAATGTGTTACCTGTGCTAAAGTGAATCCTAGGCAAGGACCGCTATTGCCCCCTGGAACAATACCTGTCTCCTATTATCCAATGGATACTGTGATGGTGGACTTTACAGATATGCCTAGATGTGGATTTTACAACGCAATGCTAGTTATTGTTGATTTATATACCGGATGGCCGGAGGCCTATCCCACTAAAACTAAGAAGGCTCGTGAGGTAACTAGGGTGTTGTTAAAAGACCTAATTCCACGTTACGGTTGCCCTACATATATTTCATCTGATAATGGTCCTGAATTCGTTCATCATATTAATCAGGCCTTGGCGAAGGCACTTGGGGTACATTGGCGGTTTCATTCGGCATTTCACCCCCAATCAGGGGCGCCATGTGAGAGATTGAACCGCACCCTAAAGGAGAGGATTACCAAAATATGTACAGAGACACACCTAAAATGGCCTGATGCTCTTCCTCTTGCTCTATATGCCATTAGAAGTGCTCCAAAGAGGAAACATAACCTCTCACCATATGAACTCATGTTTGGGCGTCCTCCTACTTTACTCAGACGACATCTAGCAGGATGGCCCGATTTAGGCCACAAGGGGGGAGTATGGACTATGGAAATGGTACAGGAATTAAATAAACAAGTTGAGAAACTGAAAAACTATGTACTGGAGCAATCCCCTCCGAGATTAGTCACTAAATGTCATAGCTTTCAGCCAGGGGATCGGGTATGGGTTAAACATTGGAAGAAGGAACAATTAGTAGGGCGGTGGAAGGGGCCCTATGTTGTAATCATGTCATCTCCACTAGCTATCAAGGTTGCTGAATCTAAATCGTGGATCCATTGGACACGAGTCAAGAAGGCAGCAGATGAGCAGAGAATTATCCCACAGAGAACCCATCCTATGAAGCTCAGACCAAGAAACTAGGACGATCAAGGCTTTCCGCTTTGATGCTTTGCTGCAGGTAACATTATATGTGTTAATCTCCACCAAAAACAGAACTTTCCCCAACATACGAACTTTCTTTTATTACAAGGCCACTCTGCAAAAACCTTACCGGCAATAGGTTTTCTTCGTACAGTGGTGAACATATACCCCTGCTGGGCCACTCCTGGAAGCTGGCTCTTTACGCACGGGTGAAGAAAGGATGAAGATGGACACTCTTCCGATGACCATAATTATACTGTGTTTTCTAAATAGTAATCACGTGCTAGGAAATAGTGTATGTATTAGCAATTTGGGACAATGGAGTCTCCCAGGTGACAGGCCTCACATTAGCCAATTGCCCTCCAATTGGTGTGGTTCCTGTGTTTTGGGTCTTATCAGACCTGGCTTTTTCCTTTTGCCTCTTCGCCACCGACAGATATTAGGTATCCCTGTATATGATGAGGTGGGGAACATTCGTACTGAACGGGCCATAGATACTTCCATAATTGACAACCTAAAAATAGGTACCTGGAAAGATGATGAATGGCCCCCAGAGAGAATTATTCAAGTCTATGGTCCCGCTACCTGGGCCGAAGATGGTACCTATGGTTATAGAACCCCTATCTACATGTTGAATCGTCTAATTAGATTGCAAGCTGTTATCGAAATAATTACTAATGAAACTGTTTTAGGCCTAACAAAATTAGCTGTAGAGGGAGTTAAATCCCGCACGTATATTATGCAAAATCGCTTAGCTTTAGATTACCTGTTAGCCAAAGAAGGAGGTGTATGTGGAAAATTTAACCTTTCTAATTGTTGTGTTGAAATTGATGACAGTGGACATGTTATCCAGGAAATTACTAATAAAATGGTTAAAATTGCTCATGTTCCAGTTCAGACCTGGAAAGGCCTGAATCTGAAAGATATTTTTGGCCAGTGGTTTCCTAAACTCCCTGGCCTACAAGCAATTGTAGCCTTAATAGGACTTATCGCTGCTGGTTGTATTATTCTTCCCTGTGTCTTGCCGATATTAGTCAAAGCTATTACTAACAGTTTATCTCTCTTAGCCGAACGAAAGGCAACAGCCCAGGTAATGGCTATGTGGGAATATGAAGGCTTGCGCCAATCACTCCACCAAGAACCTGAGTATGTAACTCTTCTGTCTAGTGATTCAGAGTTACAAAGGGGGGACTGAAGTAGGGGCCACAATCTATTATGCCCCAAAGCCAGGCCTGACAAAGTCTGGACAATGTTACAAGGCAAGGCAAGTAAACACGTATCTCAATATCCATTAGTTCTGCAGAAAGGAACTGCCCTGTCAGCTCTAATTAATATATGTATCCTTTCTAGATATGCTGACCATGAGAAAGGGAGTTTTGCTATGTCTACAGTATTATGAGAACCATTGTATTGTTCCTCAAAAACAAATGTCAAGGACAAACCACAGCAGGGAAACATCTGTGCTAATATGTCCTATATGCTTAACTGTCTGTTCCCAGTTCCTTATATTATTTTAAGATAAGTTTATCTCATTGTATACCATAAATGGGCATAGGAAATACATACGTAAACCAGTGTATAAGAATCTGACCCTGACTAGTATTCAGGGTTCAGGCCTTTGTCTTTGCTTTGAACCTGCGCATTTAATAAACCTTTCCTTCTGTACAAGTGCTTGCTTAGTGTCCTGATTCATTCTACAACAGTTTGGGTTGCTGCTGTTTTCGATGTCTTTCATTTGTGGGTATTTGGTGGTGGTGTTTTTTTGGGTTGTGCCTGACATGGTCACTAATTAGTTTGTGTTAATTAATTAGTAATTAATGCATATAATACCTATAATATATAAAATTCAGCTGATATAGATATATAGATAGTTTAAGTAATATGTAATGTAAATATGTTCATTAAATCAGTAACAATATCTCTTCAATTTAAGTTGTAATTATTATTAATCTTTCAATGTAGATATATCCCAGCTTCCTTCTGCTGCTTAGATAACACCCTTCCAAATCCTCTTTATATTTCACCGTTCTTTTCTTTCCTTTAAGCTCAGTTTTTCCACCTTTTTAAAGACAACAAGTCAGTGGGGCTTTTTTGCAGGGTCCCTTTAAATTTTTTTTTTCCTCTGTCCTTCTTTCCGGAAGTGCTGGTTTTCTCCCTTCCTCCAAGATGTCGCTCATTCAAAACTGCTTAGTTACTGTAAGTTCTTTCTGTCCTTTATTTCCCTCCACCGTCCAGTATCACCACCGTTTCAAAGTAAAGGATTATTTTATCGATCCACCTCCTGTTGTCTCCGATCTCTCTTTTGCTCCGATCACACCGTTCTTTCTATGGGAAGCCTCTCTTCCAGACTCTTTCTTTCCTCCCTCTTCTAACACCAACTCGCTTTTGTCCTCAATCCACTTTTCATTCAGATCCCCCTGTCACGCATACCTGTTTCTTCTCTCACCGAGGAAGATAAGTTGCTGAAGTTTTGAGCCTTGCCGAGCCTCGTTCCTCCAGCTATTTCTGGCTCCACGTGGTTGGATGTTTTCTTCTCTCTCTCTCTCTTTTTTTTTTTATGGGTTCGGCTGGTCCCAGCCTTTAGATGTTGATATATGTGATATTTGGAGCTAATTTATGTCTATTGACTAATTTTGATAGCTTCTGCCTTATCTCTAACTCTAGGTTTTTGGGTCTTTTTCCTACACTCCTGCCCATATGCTCTATGGAACAGATGCAGATTGAAACTGATCTTCTTCTACTTACCTGCCAGAGATGTGGAGGCAATCAGAACTGCAATAGAGGAAGGCGTATCTGGATCAATTTCACTCAGGTTTCACTCAGTAATCAATACTGATTACGGTATTGATCACATTTGTTAATGAACTTTGGTGGAAAAGGACAGGGATGCTACAACTGTCCTGATTCTTTGATCTCTCAGTGGCTTTTTGTACCATCAGTCATGGTATTCTTCTGAACTCACTATGGAACAGAGGAACAGTAAATTTATTCCTCCATTATATTTACTGTTATGTTTATTTTAAAGAATTGTGTCTACTTTTAATCTGTATGCTGTCCAGCCTCAGTGCTGAATTGGGTGGCATTATAAATAGCAATAAATTTATTCAGAAATAAAAATATCAAAACAATTAAAACCCTAATTTGTTTTGAAGCAAAAAAATGTCAAGAGGATATTTAAATAAGAATACTTTTGGAAGCATGCCTATTCTTACTGGTAATATTAATGTTTCAAATCCTTATGTTAAGTTGCCCAGATTTAGCTTCTCTCAGGGAAGATGGGAACAAATATTCCAAAGAATCCAAAACATGGTTTATAGTTCTGAGCTTATTTTATGCCAAATGAAATAGATGCCTCCCACCTTTATAATAACAATAACAGAGTGGCTGTCAAAACTAGAATCAATAAATAGACAAGAAACTAAAACTTAGAAACCAGCAAAACTGTATCAAATGATATTTTTGTACCTCTGACTTGGTATACAGAATTATTCTGGTTATAATTTCTTTTTAATCAATTCACTTGTTCTGTTTTGTTTTCTGGCTTGAATTGTTTGTTTACCTCCCAGAATCACAGTCAGGAGATGGGTGACAATATAAATGGTTTAAATGAATGAATGAATGAATGAATGAATGAATCAATCAATCAATCAATCAATCAATCAATCAATCAATCAATCAACTAATAGCATCAGAATCTCACTTTCTGTGTATTGCCCTGTGATGATTATGATGTCATCCATTCAGTCATGTCTGATTCTTGGGAATTCTATGGATCTGGTATCTCCATATTTTCTGATCTTGCACTACTTCTTTGAGTTGTTCCATACGCTACCTGGTGTCAGCTTTGAAGGTTGCCAGCCACTGTCTTCTTTGGCAGTCTGGTTTTCTTTTACAGTTAACTCTTCCAAGCATAATTGCCATCTCCAGTGAATTCCCCCACATGATATGACAAAATTAAGTGAGATGCAGTTTTGTGATTTTTGCCTTCTACTGACATTTTGGTGTTATGTGCTTCAGTACTTGCTTGGTTTTGCTCTAATGTTTCAGCTTTTTGCTTGTCTGCTTCCACCATTAATTTGCTTATTGTTTCTCAAAAGTAGAATGCTCTTCCAGCCATGTCTTTCTCAAAGTAATTCGTGAATTAAAAGACCAATGCTCCAGCCTTTCTATTCTATTATGCTCTCTTTTTCCCCTTTTTATTCCTCACTCTTTTAAGCAAGGCCAACATGTCTTGAATAGCAGGGAAGTCCAGATCATTCTGTATATTCTCTGTACCCTGTTGTGAAGAATGAAGCATCACTATATTATCTCTTGCAGGGCTCTGCCATTTGCCACCTTACAAGAAAGAAAAATCCATCTGCAGGCTGCTATAATTGCCTTGGCTTGAAAGCTGTAACTCCACAAAAGGAAGAAAGATATTTATACTCTAAGCAAAGTGAAGGATAATGGGGCTGAAAGCAGTAAGTTATAAATGAACTAAAGAACAGGTGAAGGATGGAATTTTTCCCACATTTACAGTACTTGGTGCAGTTTATTTAAATATAACATTTTGCCAATTTTATATTCAGACTTTGAGAACTTACTTTTGCTAAAATGATATCAACTCGAACTCTTTAAGATTGGATCTAAGTCACTTGAACTAGTAAGTGTTGATCCTCTGACTCTAGAGGTATACATTGGAAGAATGCATGCTGAGTCATTAGATGAATATGTCATCACTGCAATAATCCAGTGGTGAAAAAGATGAAGGGTGATAGGCTTTGCTTAGACTTCTTTCTCAGAATAACATTTGCCCAGCAATAAAAGTCCATATTAAAAAACACACACTAATTGCAGTTAATAAGGAGGAAAATGTGTGTGTCACCACTGCAATGGCTCTTGAATAATTGCAACACTCATTGTTCTCCACATGACATTTCCATCAAGTAAAATTTCAGTAGCATGGGAAAAAAAGAAGGAATTGTTTCCTGATCTGATCTTGCAATGGCTTCCATGTTGCTTGAACATATGAAAATTGAAGAAAAATTTGTTTGATGGAAGATCATGGAGAAAATGAGTTAAGTATCCTGATTTTCTTGTACCTGGAAACAGTGTCTCTATATATTATGGAGTTAACTTCATAGAAGATAGTTTCTATTTAATACATAGCTAGCTTCAGGCTCATTACTCATATTTGGATACTAACCATCATTCAGATAATTACTGTGTTTTGAATTCCCATAGTTCTCCAATAGGTTTAGCAACAAGGAGAATACCTACTAAAATACAGGGAATATAAGTAACACTACAAAATGGTCAATGTAGTTGATCATATGGTTTCAAAATAAAGTGATTTGTCCATAGGATTTTTAGCTTTCCAGTTCTGGAGGGCTCAATAGCATCACAGTCTTCTGGCTAAGCAATATAGGTAGTCCTCACTTAATGATGATAATTGGCTGTGTAATTTCTATTGCCAAGCAAGGTGGGCATAAAGTGAGATGTCACATGACTGCATCAGGGGTGGGTTCTAATTTTTTACTACCGGTTCTGTGAGCGTGGCTTCATTTGTGGGTGTGGCTTAATTTTGGGGCATGGCTTGGCAGTCATGTGACCGGGTGGGAGTGGCATGGCAGTCATGTGACCGGGTGGGAGTGGCTTGGTGGTCATATGACCAGGTAGGAGTGGCTTACTGGTCATGTGACTGGGTGGGAGTGTCTTGGCAGTCATGTGACCAGGTGGGAGTGGCCAAGTCGATGTCACTGAATTCTTTGCCCCAATGAATGACCTACAAAAAGAAGATATAAAAAAGGGAAATTTATTATTTTGTGCACTTACTATTTAAATAAGAATAAAATAAGTACATAAAACAGTAAAAGAGCTACTTACAGAAGGAAGATGACTGTCCTGCCGGTGTCTTCAACACCACCAACTGACCACCTTGCTCCAATGGCCTGCACAAAGAAGAGACACAGAAAGGAAGACTTTAATTGCATGAACTTACACCTTACATAAGAATAACACAATCAAAGTGATACACTCAAGTACTTATTTGTGTTATTGCTTGGTGGTGCTTTCGTTCTTTCATTTGGGGCCTCCTCAGTTGCACTTCTCTTAATCTTCACTCATGGATCATCGGCCCCGTGATGTACTCTGAGCTAGTTTCTGACTGCATGAAGTGAGTCCCATCGTTACAGGCATGCCAATAATGCTTATTGTCATCAAATTGCTAAGGTTTTGAATAGTTAGGTGGGTTCTTTGTTCTGAACATATAAGGTTCATTTTTGAGAATCCCCTTTCTGTCTCTGCTGAACTAACAGCAATTTTCTTGAGAATATCTCTAGCTTTTTTGACACACTCAGGAATTGTATAGTTCAGTTGATCTTTGAGTACGTTTTCCAAAAAATCTCTGTAGTCATTCAAATCAATTCCATAATCAAACATTTTGCAAATTCAAGCAATCCTTCCTCTGCTTCTGTCCATGGAACGACTACATCTGCAATGTTCTAGTATTCCAGCTCCAAATATGTGATAAATTGTAATTTGTTTGTGTCTGGCAATTGGCTGCCTGTTTTTAGGTGTTCGCAATCCATCAGCCTTTTCTTCAAATTGGTGATGATGCTTTCCAGAAGTTTTTCACGAGGAAGTGCAACAAATCGTTGATTGTTAACAAATTTTATATTTTGGAAGGCTTTTGAAGTTATCATTCCGTCAACCTTTTTTTCAATATGGGCCCTTTCCCTGTCTAAGCATTTCAAATGCTTTAATTGATCGCAATACCAATTTTTCGGCCTTGATGGTGTCTGCATTTCTCCCTTGCAGGGCATTTGACAGAAGAGAAATCTCGTTTAGAATGTCAATCATGAGGGCCAAATCAGTCCAAAAATTTAAATTTTCAAGACGGGCAGCCATGCCTGGGTATTTTTCATTGCCCAGAAAAAAACTGATATAGTGCTGGATAAGCACGCCACACAGCTATGGTTGACCTAAAACTTCAGGCAACCCATCTTGGTCCCAAAACTCTGCCAATCTTCACAATTTGAATGCCCAGTTGTTCAGAGATTTGGAAAAGTTCCACCTGGCTCTTGCAGGATTTATGGAAAGTGGTTGTGTATCTTGTCAAGGAATATTTTGAAGTGGTTCAGTTGTTTGGTGTCCTTTATGGAGTCATCCAGCACAAGTTGGAGGCGATGGTTCAAGCAGTGCCAGATTACAATGTTTGGGAACTCTTTAGCTATTCTGGTGCTGACTCCAGATTTTCTCCCAAACATAACGCTGGCACCATCAGAGCAGAATGCTATTAAATGCTTTCGCAGATATTACATGGTAAACCCAACTTTATGTAAGCTTCCCATCACTGAAGAACATATGGTCTCCGCATCTTGTTTCTCCAATTCCATCAGCTCAACGAAAATGGTTGTTGGGCATTCTGAATCCTCAACTTTTACAAAAACTATCACAACTGCTTTCATTTATAATGTTGAAGTTTTGTCAATTATTAAACACATTTTCAGATTCTTTGCATAAACATGGTGGTTTTAATGTCTGTTGCAATAAAATCAACTATGTTCACTGCGGATCTCCATGAATGCAAGCCTACTCCCAGATCTACTCCAATTGCAGTTAGCAAATCTACCTGTCCTTCAATGTCTGAGTATGGTCTACATCTGTGTGCCAGATTGTAAACTGTAAGAAATAATGTTTTAGTACTAGGTTCATGTTTTTTATGTGCCTTATCTATTGCTTTTTTAATAGCAAAACCAAAATTATGTGCTGATAACAGTGGTGCCAGACCCAAGTACCATTAAAACATCATGGATCACCAAAAAAAAACAAAAAAAAAAACAAAACAAACAAAGACAGAGATCATATGGGGAAAAATCAATTCATGGTTCTCACATGAAGCACAAATAACCAGAATTAAAATGTCATATTCTGGTTATTTCATGAGAAGATTTAAATTTCTTAAGATGTTTTATAATGCCAGGAAAGGTGGAAGAAAAAAGGACAATCAGTGAAGTGGATGGACTCTATTACATTGGTCACGGGTACATTGTTGGAAAACGTGAAGGAGCAGATTGGGGATAAATAATCCTAGAGAAGGTCTTTGTGTTAACATTAAGGTTAACATTACCTAATTTGGGTAATGAAATGTCTGCAAGAAAGGAACCAAGTTCAGAGAGCATCAAGGACTCCTCATTTCAATTCTGAGCTACAAATATTCTTTATTGTTAAATCTGATGTATAAGTCTTTCTAAGTAAGGCTCTTGTGACTTAAAGAAATGATTCCTTTAAAAGTCAGAATTCATTACAGGATCCAACAGAGCAGCCAGCATTCTCTTTCCCAAGAAGATACCTTCATGGAGTTGAGGATATATTTCATCATGCACCTTATCGGTAAGAGTAGAGAAACTCCTGAGTCAAATTCAACCTCTAGTAATTATAACCATGTCATTATCTTGGCAGTGTTATTGAAGAGGTTTGTTACTGCCTTTTTCTGGATAATTTCCAAGTCTAGCAAATAGCCCTGGAATTTCCAGATAATCACTCATTTAAGTACTAACCAGGGCTAATCTATAACAGCCTAGGTTGGTTAGGTATTGCCACCTGTTACAATATCATCCCATGTTCAAAGCTAAAGCAAAACAAAAGTTGAAAAACTTTCTTCTTGATAGATTAATCAAAACATAAGTTAAGTTACTTTCCAAAGAGCTGTAAGGCGGTTTTTCTAACCAAATAGCATTTCATTCTACTGCTAGGGGGAAAAAAAAGCTATTATGAAGTTATAATCTTTGCATACAGATTTTTCCCTTAAGGGATATAAATGGGCTGTAAAAAAATCCTTTAAGTTCCTCACTATTGAAAACATCAGTTGAACAACCTGTTGGGTAGCCTATAAATCAAAATTTGCATGAAGTTTGCCAAAGCAGAAGGTCAAAGGTTTCAAAATCCACCATAAAGCATATTTTCACCAGTATGGTTCTCTGTTCCTTTCCATGAAACATTCTCATATTTTAATCCCTACATTTTATTGTCCTGTTCTGGGGAAGCAGAAAAAGAAATGTTTCATATCGAGGGCAGTATATGGTACTATTGTACAACTCTAGCAAAACAACAATAGACGTCTGATTCAGAAAGCTACATATACTTCCTGGATATAACAGCCCATTTTCTCTTTTCCATGCTTCCTCCCCCACAGAAAAAGTTAAAATTAGTTGCTGAAGGGGTTCAAGTGTTTGTGCTTTGTTTAAAAAGAAAGGAAGCCTTTTCAGAGCATCCGCCTGCAAACAGGAAGAAGAAATAAAAGGATAGTAACAATAGCAATTAGCTCTAATCTGAAAGCGTGCCAGCGTGTACAGCTCCCAGATGGACCAGGATAAGAGCTTGTCATTTATCAGGTATAGTTACTATAAGGGCTATACCAGTGGGACTGCTGGGGATGCTGATGACATAATGAGAAGTCTTGTGAAGACTGTGGTCTGCTACTTAATGTTCACGATTCTATCTTCCTTGAATTGCAGAGGTTGTATAGAAATTTTGTTTGTGGCTTTATTTATTTTATTTATTTATTTTGTCAAGCATATATAAGATTACAGTAAAAGTATAAACATGTATACATGAGACGGTTTTGAGTACATGGGAACATTAGGACAGGGACGGTAGGCACGTTGGTGCACTTATGCTAACCACTTACAGACCTCTTAGGAATCCGGTGAGGTCAACAGTAGACAGTCTAAGGTTAAAGCTTTGGGGATTTGGGGAAGAAACCACAGAGTCTGGTAGTGTATTCCAGCCACTGACCACTCTGTTGCTAAAGTTGTATTTTCTGCAATTGAGTTTGGAGCGGTTTACCTTAAGTTTGTATCTATTGTGTGCTCGTGTATTGTTGCGGTTGAAGCTGAAGAAGTCATTGATGGGTAGGACATTGTATCAGATAAGTTTATGTGCTACACTTAGGTCAGACCTAAGGCAGTGTAGTTCTAAATTGTCTAAGCTCAAAATTTAAAGTCTGGTGGCATAAGGTATTTTGTTGCGAGCAGAGGAGCGGAGGACTCTTCTTGTGAAATATCTCTGGACATTCTCAATTGTATTAATGTCTGATATGTAGTGTGGGTTACAGACAGATGAGCTATATTCAAGAATTGGTCTAGCAAATGTTTTGTATGCTCTAGTTAAAAGTACAATATTACCAGAGAAGAAGCTAAGCAAGATTAGGTTAACAACTCTTAATGCTTTTTTGGCAATGTTCTTACAGTGGGCTCTGGCACTTAGATCATTAGAGATTAGTACTCCTAGGTCCTTAACAGAGGATCGTCTACAAGGTCGTGTCTATCCAGCCTGTATTTTGTGTTTTGATTTTTTTTGCCAATGTGTAAGACAGAGCATTTGCTGGTTGAGATTTGAAGTTGCCACTTGTTTGACCAATCTGACACATAGTCAAGGTCTTTTTGAAGGGTAGCAGCATTGTCAGTAGTGTTGAATAGTTTTACATCATCAGTGAAGAGAACAAAGTTACTTTTAATATGATCGCAAAGGTCATTTATGTAAAGTATAAAAAGTGTTGGCCCTAAAACGCTGTCTTGGGGGACACCACTGTTAACAGGTACAGGATTTGATATAGTGTTCGATATTTTGACCACTTGTTGCCTGTTAGACAGGAACACAGTTATCCATTTATGCAGGGGGGCAGAAATGCTATAAGATTGCAGTTTTTGAAATAGTTTGTTGTGCACCACCGAATCAAAGATTTTACAGAAGTCTATGTAAATTGTGTCTATTGCTTTGCCTTGATCTAGTTGTGTAGTCCACATGTTTTTGCAGTGTAGGAGTTGCAGATTAAAGGATAATTTTTTCCTGAAACCAAATTGTTCGTTAGAGAGTAGGTTGTTTGTTTTTAAGTTGAGGGTAATAGATTGGTTAATGATTGATTGATTGATTGATTGATTGATCAGTAGGCGAGATTGCCCACAAAAGTTAACATCAAAGTGGTTGTCCCTTTGGAATCCACTTTGGAGGATAACAAAGGAAAAACCATCTCCCTGACAGAAGATATGTTGAAGAGTGAGGTGAGATTTCTTTAAAATGTATTAAACTATATGAAATAAATAGGGATAGAGAAAACTGCGTAGGGAAAAGATGACACTTTTCCAAGACAAAGAACCTACAATATCCTTAGGACTATTCAGAAGCCAGGGTTACTCCATCTTACCAGCAGATATCAAAGTACCCATACTAGACAGCCAAATCCATTCCCTGATGCTGTTAATGAATGTCAGGTTGGTTTCAAATGGAGTTCTTATATCAATGAAAGCATCATTAGTGGGAGGATCTGATTTGAATTACAGGTATTTGGATGGCATTGCTGGATGGGCAAAATTTAGCTGAACTATGCTCACCTGGATAATTTTACATAGATAGCTGGGGTGAAGAGAGATAGAGTTGAAATCATCCATAGGGATTTATTTTCCCTCACTAGGAAAACACTTTTTTTGGGTGGGTGGGTAATCTTTGAAGCCCACATGGGAAATCTTGTGTTTTATTTGGGAGAAGAAGACAGTTGGTGAGATAATACTGTTGATGTTCTGGTAGTCTACTCTTTTTTTATTTTCTCCAAACCTGCATTAACTGATGATCAATACTTGAAAAGTTTTACAATTTTGGGCCTTGGAGACTTCAGTATCCAAGATGAGGATCTTGGAAATGGACTGTCTCAGTATTCATTTTGCTATGACAGATATGAGACTGGTTCAGTATACCAAAAGTGTATCATCTGGCACACTATGCAGATGAGCTGGATAGAATCCATATCACATGAAATATTAATTGTTAGGGTTCCAGAAAACATCCCCAACTAAATAAAACTCTGAGGCTTGAATTTCCTCAAAGATCCAATTTATTAGAGATGTCATGTTGGCACATCTGGGGAAACCCAAATCTGAAAGCTTCCAGGGTTTCCCCACCCAGTTGAAAGTTCACAGCCCTGCCCCACACCCACAAGTTCATCACATGAGCCAACCAAATCTTCACATTCACTTGGATACAATCTACATGGAGTCTCAAGCAGGTGAAGGCAAATGACCTTGAGTAAAGAATGTTGTTATGACTGAGTTTCTACCGCTCCAAGAAAAAAAAAACTCTCCCAATTTCCCAGGCTGAAATCTGTGGCAGTGAGGAAGCAAAAGGAAAAATAGCTTCCAAAATTGACATTAATACTACTTCTTAATGCCTTGGTAAGACCACACTTGGAATATTGCATCCAGTTTTGATCATTAAGATATAAAAAAGATGTTGATACTCTAGAAAGAGTGCAGAGAAGAGCAACAAAATGATTAGAGGATTGGAGGATAAAACATATAAAGTACGGTTGCTGGAATTGGGTATGTCTAGTTTAATGAAAAGAAGGACTAGGGGAGACATGATAGCAGTGTTCTAATATATCAGGGGTTGTCACAAAGAAGAGGGGGTCAACCTATTCGCCAAAGCACCTGAAGGCAGGAGAAGAAGCAATGGATGGAAACATATCAAGGAGAGAAGCAACCTAGAACTAAGGAGAAATTTCCTGACAGTTTAAAACAATTAATCAGTGGAACAGCTTGCCTCCAAAAGTTGGGGATGCTCCAACACTGGAGGTTTTTAAGAAGAAATTGGATAATCATTTCCCTGAAATGGTATAGAGTTTCCTGCTTGAGTAGGGGGTTGGACTAGAAGACCTCCAAGGTCCCTTTCAACTCTGTTATTCTGTTATTGTTTTATTTTACTTTTGAACATCTGGGTAGGTTGTAAAAGTAAGTGTTATCCAGTTATCATTGTTGGATCACTTCCTGGTATGGTTTGGTTTAACTGCTGCTCCCTTCTTATGAATGAAGGGTCATTAAGGATGGCTTTCCTCTGAAGACTTCCTCTGAAATCTGAATGATTCTTGAATGCTTTTGGGGAGTTTTCTGATCAATATGATTGATTTTTTTTCTACCTACATTCTAGCCTTGTTATAAAACAGAAAGATGGCCCAGGGGATAGAGAGGATCATATCAAAGCATTCCCTTCACTCACTTTTTGCCCAGAAGGCTCCTTGGTTAACTGAGGAGCAAAGCAGGTTGAAACAAAGAGAGAAAAAGCTAAAGTGCCAATGGTCCAATGTAACTTTTATGAACAAGTTGAGAGTGCATTATTATCTCTGTCATTGGCAATTATATAGAGAGGCAAAGAAGTTAACTTTTCCCTCTGTTGCTGCATCCACATATTGAACAGTACATTAATACCTTTCCATTAGTTAGTGATCTGAAAATGTAGAGATGGGTTGGATTCCGGGTTAGGGAAGCAATGCAATGGAGCATGTGGTGCATTTTATGGGTGAAATCATTTAAATCCATATCAATTTAGAATGCCAAATTAAAGTTGAATTATCAGAAATGGTCTCCACATTGTGATTATTCTTCCAGGTTTTGTCCTCTTGATTCTCTTAAAGATAAATTGGTCAGGATTGTTGAAGTGGGTTCAGAAAGGCCCTTTCAGGTTAGAGGAGATGTTGGTTACCTAACCTGAAAGGGCATCTCTGAACCCAGAGATTATACTTCTTCCATCTACTTCACCATTGCTGATATCCAGTTTTATTCAGTATTGTTCAGTATTGACAATTACAGGAACCATTGGATGAAACTGGTTTCTGAATCTGCCACAGTCCAGTTTTAGAACTGGTTTCAGCATAAAAACAAACTTGGTTGCCCTGGTAGATGACCTTTACTAAAAGGAGACAGGAGGATTGTTGCTTTGTTTATCCTTTTCAGTTTCTTACTGACTTTTCATATCATGGATCTGCTTGCACCAACTCTATAGCTGGGTATTGGAGGTGCTGTGTTGCAGTGATTCCATTTCTGTGTTCAGCTTTGTCCTTAAAAAGTGGGGCTGGGAGCTTGCCTTCGGCCCCATGGTGCTGGTGCTGTTGTGTTACACAAGGTTAAATCTTTTTTTTAACCAAGCTGTTTAATATATGTGGGAAGTTGTTTGAAAAGTTTGAAGCCAGATATTATTACTAGGCAGGTGATCTTCATCTCCGTATCTCCATATCTGCACCAAGAGAGACAGTTGAACATCTTGATCAATATCTGTAGGTAACTATAGAAAAGGTGAGAACCAATACATTAAGCATGAATCCTGGAAACTTCCTTGCATTCAAAAATGGTCTTCCCCATGAAGCTATAGTATATACTGTAGTAGCAGACTTCAGTCCAGATAAAATTTGGCCCAGTAAGCTAATATATAAATCTAGAAACTCAATCTTTCAATCTGAAAACTAACAGAAAACTGAGGATTATGTTACTGAGATCGTACAACAAACTATGCAAGGACAAGGACATATATGTTAGACCAGTGGTGGGTTCCTACCGGAGCTGTCTGGTGCGTAGCTCCGGTAGGAAGTGGCCAATTGCGCAATTTGCGCGTGACCGCTCCGGTGCCATTTCTGACGATCCGTTGCATGCGTTGCCATCTTTTTGTGAGAATTTTTGGGCTTTTTTGCTTCTGCGCATGCAAAAAAAGCCCAAAAATTCTCACAAAAAGATGGCCAAGGTCATCCTTTGTCTCTGCGCCCCTGCACCTGCACGGAAGGAGATGGGTGGACTCTGCCAGCATGGCAAATGGAGATTGGACAACGTGATGGATTTGTGGGTGTGGGGGCAAAGGCTTGAACTTTCAACTGGGTGGTGAAACCCTGGGGACTTCAGATTCGGGTTTCACCCAGATGTACCAACATGGCTCTCTAATAATAAATTGGGACTTTGAGAAATGCTTTGACACGGATTCTGATTTAATTTTGGATGCTATTTGGGACCCTGACACGATAGTGAAATGAATCCAGCTTCCTCACTGACTTTACAAATGGCGATCATATGACCCTCATAGGCTGCAACAATTGTAAGTACCTGCTGGTAGCCAAACACCCAAATTTTAATCAGGTGACCATTGGAAATACTGCGACAGCTGTAAATATGAGAACTGGTGGTAACTCTCCTTTTTCTACCTAGCTAAAATATTTTCACCTTAACTTCTAGAAGGCAGATATTAAAGAACATGAATGGGTCTATCCGTCTGCATGCATATATCCCATGACTTCCCAGTCTGCAGCATGCTTCCCTGGTCTTGAGCCCTCCTTTTTCTCCTTCAAATTATAACTCTCATCTAGATGACTGCGATATATTAAGAGACTACTAGATTGGGGAAAGCTGGAATATGGAGATAAATGTTTGGCTAATCAGATATAAGCAAAATATTTCAATTTGTTCTTGAGCTTTTAAATCACTTAACACACACACACACACACACACACACACACACACACACACACACACACACACAGAGCAGAGGTGGGATCCTACCTCTGATTGCCGGTGCGGTTAATTGCTGACTTCGCGGCAGAGCCGAAGATGCTGCTCGAGCCTGCTCCCGTTCGCGGAGTGGGAGCATTCCCCGGGCACTTTCCCCACCCGCATGGAAGCCGCCCATGGCGTTCTTTTGCCCTCTGCGCATGGGGCCATGCGCGTAGGGCAAAAGAACGCCATGAGCGGCTTCCATGCGGGCGGGGAAAGCGCCCGGGGAATGCTCCCGCTCCGCGAACGGGAGCAGGCTCGAGCAGCTTCTTCGGCTCTGCCGCGAAGTCAGCAATTAACCGCAATCAGAGGTAGGATCCCACCTCTGACACAGAGGTAATTCTCAACTTACAACATTTTGTTTAGTGACAGTTCAACGTTACAACAGCACTGAAAATTGTGACATGACCATTTTTCATTGTTATGACTTTTGCAACATCCCCGTGATCATGTGATCAAAATCCAGGTCATATTTATGACCTTTGCTGTGTCCCATGGTCATGTGATCAGTGATCAGCTTTTGCGACCTTCTGACAAGAAAAGTCCATGGGGAAGCCAGATTCACTTAACAATTAGGTTACTAACTTATCAACTGCAGTGATTCACTTAACAACTGTGGCAAGAAAAGTTGCAAAATTGGGCAAAACTCACTTAACAAATATCTCATTTAACAACAGAAATTTTGGCCTCAATTATGATTGTAAGTTGAAGACTAATATATATCTCTATCTCTATCTCTATCTCTATCTCTATCTCTATCTCTATCTCTATCTCTATCTCTATCTCTATCATCTATCTATCTATCTATCTATCTATCTATCTATCTATCTATCTATCTATCTATCTATCTATCTATCTATCTATCTATCTATCTATCTATCTATATATACACACACACACATATACATACACACACACACACACACACACACACACACACACACACACACACACACACTGTATATGCAGTCACAATAAAAGCAATACAATGCTACAAAAGAAGTTTGCTTCTATAGACCCAAAGTTAACTTGTCACTTTTTCCATTTCACTGGAAGCCCAACAGGCACAGGCTATGACATTCTATTTGCCTTAAGCTTCAAGACGAAGTTGATTTAATATTTCATTCTTACTGCTCGTGGTTCAATTCCCATTTGCACTGGTTCGGTGACTACCTTTGAATAGTTAATCCCTTTTCTGAATCCCATGTCATGAAAATGAGATGACAGTTCCTTGCAAGCTACTTTCTCACAGATTAGAAAAGCAAAGGATGGAATGGGGAAGGGTATCTCACCATTTGCAACCGTGGAAGCTATCTTAAATAACACTGCAATCTATTGTAATGTAATAATACCAGACAAACCACGTCCCACTGGATTAACATTTCAGAGATATTTCCTTATCTAAACAGAATAATAGAATGACCAAGAGTGGCAAAAACATCATCATCATCAACAACAACAAATGGGAGCAGAAGTGATATCTGACTTCCTGCCAGCTTCCTCATTTGGGTCTCTGGCAAGGAGCATTGGAAACCTTCCTTCCTTCCTTCCTTCCTTCCTTCCTTCCTTCCTTCCTTCCTTCCTTCCTTCCTTCCTTCCTTCCTTCCTTCCTTCCTTCCTTCCTTCCTCCCTCCCTCCCTCCCTCCCTCCCTCCCTCCCTCCCTCCCTTTCCAGGAAGCACATAAGTGCCGGCTGCTGGGTGGGGGGAAGGAACAAAGAATTGCAAGACTGGCTGGAAAACTATCATGGAAAGTTGAAAATAAAAATCACATGACTGCAGCAACAGCTGGTTGCACTGAAGCAGCCATAACTTCCCCAACTTCCAATCCCTCAGAAGTCATGGGTCCCAGACTCTGAACATATTCTTTATATTAGCCTATTAGACGTACCTTGGTTCAAAAAGTGTTGCCCTGTGATATATCATTTTGCCCAGGCAAAGGCAATGATGAGCCGAGGTGGCACAGTGGGTAGAGTGCAGTACTGCAGGCCACTTTAGCTGACTGTGATCCGCGGGTCAGCGGTTCAAATCTCACCGGCTCAAGGTTGACTCAGCCTTCCATCCTTCCGAGGTAGGTAAAATGAGGACCCAGATTGTTGGGTGCAATATAAATATACATTGCTTACTGTTGTAAACCGCTTAGAGAGTGCTTGCACTGTGAGGCGGTATATAAATGTCACAAACAAACAAACAAACAAACAAATAAACAAATAAATAAATAAATATGATGAGAGTTTTAGTATTAAATAGATATTACCTTTGCTTTATGACTTGTCATGTATGCTGTGATCTGAATAGGCAAGTGAAGCATTCTGTAGTTGCCATTGTTGGAAACTGCTGAGAGGCACTCTAGAATTCCTAATTTTTCAATAATAATAATAAGTTGTAATACGTCTGATACTAGGTGAGGGTCAAGGTTCATTCTTCAAGCTTGTGGGTTGGTTTTCAAACATTATGACATATTGACCTACAACCAGTCTATGAATCCCTCAGAATCCAAATCAACCACACAACCAACCAGAGACAGCACCGACCCGCAACCAACCCATGCAACCCCCACACCCACACCCTAACCCTAACCTCCCAATGACCCCGACCTGATGTAATCTCCTTACATCACAAGACTCACGGATGACTCATAGCTGACCCATCACAAGACCCTCACTTGATACACCCACACATGAAGCCCTTATAAACAGAAGAACACTGACATTGACATCCCCTAAACTCTGTTGAAGATGTTAACCTAGCTTGGTAATGAAACATTTGGAAACCAACCCACAAGTTCAGAGAATGAACCTTCACCCTTATCCTACATGAGAGCTACAGATATTCACCACTATTACAAGGATAGGTATCTATGGAGTGGTTGTCAATAAAGTGAAGATGGAAGCTGCAACTGCATGAGTTGGCGTTTTCTAAATGTGCTTTGCATTTTATACATGCTTTATATACATGTAAACATGTAAATAAAACTTTGATCATTTGATCACTGCTGCCAGCTTGACTTTTGTTTTCCCCCTCCCCCACATGCACAGTCCCCAAACCTCCCTTTCACACAATCATGTGTTTGCTGATTAATTGACTGACTACCCTTAACACAGACTGCTGACATGTGTCAAATCTGGCCTTTCAAAATATACATATTTCCATGGAGCTGCCTGGTAAGACCAAACTTCTATTATTGCTTGCCAATAAATTTTCTAGGTAATAAATCGATGGGATTTCTTTTCTTTTTTCTTTCTTTGCTCCACAGCAGTAGTGATATCTATCTATCTATCTATCTATCTATCTATCTATCTATCTATCTATCTATCTATCTATCTATCTATCTATCTATCTATCTATCTATCTATCTATCTATCTATCTATCTATCTATCTATCTATCTTTCTATCTATCTATCTATCTATCTATCTATCTATCTATCTATCTATCTATCTATCTATCTATCTATCTATCTATCATCTACCTACCTACCTACCTACCTACCTACCTACCTACCTACCTACATACCTACCTACTTACCTACCTATCTATCTATCTATCTATCTATCTATCTATCTATCTATCTATCTATCTATCTATCTATCTATCTATCTATCTATCTATCTATTTATCTATCCTTCAAATTTCTTAACTGCCTATCTTCCTTGGGTTCCCACAAGTGAATGGCTTTATTCATTGTCACTGTCTATGACAGAAACTGTCATAGACATTAAATAACTGATTAGCTGTCAGTTATTTAATAGTTAAGTAACTATTTAACTGTCATTAAATAACTGATATTATTTAATCATAAAGGAATGTGGTACAGCTTTCAGATTTATCTTTAATAATAATAATAATAATAAACCTTTACATCAAGATACTTGGATCTCACTAATGGGCATCTTATCCACAAGCAATTATCTCATAGAAATCAATGCACATTTTTGCAGGAGATTCCAAGAGATAATTCATTGTGTGAGGAATTGATCCCATCTCCATCAAAGACGTTACCGCTTGCTTTATCTGCTAGGCTTGCTAGTCAGTTATATTGAGCCTGGAATACTCGGTTGCTGGTGTTTCAAGGACCTTTGACCTTCAAGATACATGCCAGGCTATTAGCATCAAGGCTTGCCTTATAGTGTCATGATCTAACTTTGCTCCATTGTGTCACCCTTGTTTGCTGACAATACAAGTGGGATCAAGTGTCTTTACTCTTTTCTGCAGCATATTTGTTCTGTCAAGATAGTTTGCCCCTCCCCATAAGAAGCAGAAGTGGGTGTGAAGTTAATCTAAACAGCACATGTTCTTAGCAATTCCCTTCTGCTCATAGACCTGAATGCAAACAGACTAATTCGTTCATTTCTGTGAATATTTAAACATGTATTACAACAGTATTGGCTATTTTAATTTATTGTTTGTTTTTACTTTTTTTTTTTACAAAGGCAAAATGGTATACATGAAGCCTACTTTTAATTATGCTTTTTTATTTTCCTAATTTTAAAAAGCCTTGAAAAATTGTGCTACTAATTAGAGAAGTCTGAGAGAGGTTTATGGTTTACACAATATGGTAGGGGTGGGGGCAGGGGTGAAATGCTACCGGTTCGGCCCGGTTCGGGCATACCGGTAGCGGCGGGTGCCAGTGGTTCGGAGAACTGGTAACGGTAGCAGCGTGAGGCTCCGCCCACCCGCCCTGATGCCACCATTTTCTTTTTTTAACCCTCTGCGCATGCGCAAAGGAAAGGTAAGTAGATTTCACCGCTGGGTGGGGGTGCCACATGAACCATCTTGCAACATAAATGAATACAGCAGATAAGTATAAACAAATACCATGGTATTTTCAGAACAGATCACATAAGGAGAATCACCAATGGTCCACATTTGCTACAGGATGTGATGATAACTACTAACCCAAACAGCTTTATAAATCATGCAACCATATTATTGCTCTATATTGCCTCCAGAATTAGAGACAGCAGATGGCTACCTCAGAATTACAGGGTTCTATGTATATATATATTCTATATACACATAGAACCCTATAATTCTGAGGTAGCGAGATGTCTGAATACTGGATGTTTGGAAAAGCAAGGAGAGTGACTGTGACGAAATTATTAAATATATGTCTGTTTTGAAAAGCAGTGCCAAATACCAGTGAATGGTGACATGGTGAATCCCAAAAGTGCTTTTCCAAAAGGCAGCTGGATTTTTCTTGGACTTTCTAACTAAGAAAGTCAAGTTGCCTTTTGGAAAAACATCTTTGGAACACCCATGACCTGGATAATTGAGAATCTCCATAGACATCGTGGCATGGTGACAGTATAAGGAGATAAATTATATTAGATTTTTATGTCATTAGAATGTGATTTATAATGCTATTATTGTATTGTATTGTGTTATGTTGATTTTTATTGTTTTGGGAAAGGGTGCTTTGTACCCTTTGAAGTAACGTTAAAGCTTGTGAAATAAACACCCCGCCCTAGAAACTGCCATATATTTTGCTCATACCTGAATTTTGCTTCCCTTTTTAAGATTTATGCTGTACTCCTTCATATGAATAAAAGCACATTTCCCTCTTTCCGATCTTTACCTGCTCATAACGTTCTCTAGCGCAGATGTTCGTTTGTTTCCTGTCTTAACTAGATTACAAACTAATGGACAGCATGACCGTTGTAATGTCAATTCACATTTTCAGATTAAAAAAAATAAATCATTTGGCTTTATGGAGGAGCGATTGCAACAATTTCCTTTCTGTTTGAAATAGGACTGTTCAATGATTGCCTCACAGCTTGATATAAGGTTGTCTTAAAGCAAAATAGCACCAACATCCCAATTAGTTCTGCTGAAATTGGCTGTATATCAGCAGCATTTAGAAAAGAAGTTGCACATTGGACACATCATTTAAATCAGGGGGTCATATGGGAATCTCAGTTATTTTACTTTCTGATGGGTTTTAACTTGTTATAAGTTGGCCGTATTAAAAGTACCATCTGCTCCAAATTATGGGGCTTTGTCTTCAGCAAGCCATCAACCTCTATTAGGCACCCTTTTTGATTGCTTGCTATCCATGTGTATTGTAACTTGGTTTAGTAAAGAGCAAAACTGAAACATCAGGTGATTCTGCCATATAAATCCTTATGGTATTAGTTGCAACTTTTAGTACCATTATTGATACAGTTCCAGGGGTGGGTTCCTCCCGGTTCGGACCGGTTCGCTTGAACCGGTAACGACCTGCTGGTGACATCATGATGTCGCTTAACCGGATCGGTCGGTGCCAGTCCGTGGGTGCAGCCATCTTTTTAAAATTTTATATATATATATATATATATATATATGTATATATATATAATTTTTTTTTCCCTTCTGAGCATGCACAGAAGCCAAGTTCCAGCACTATGCATGCGGTTGCCATCTTTTTTTTGGCTTTGTTTTTTTTAAAAAAAATGTCGGATTTTTCGTTACTGTGCATGCACACGTGCACAAAGTGCACACACACCCATGAGGTGCGCCCACGTGGCGCGGGAGGGAGGGAGGGAGGTAAGTTGGAACCCACCTCTGTACAGTTCCATAAAAATAGAACATATATATATATATATATATATATATATATATATATATATATATATATATATATATATATATATATATATATATATATATATATATATATATATATATATATATATATGTACATATGTGTGCATTTATTTGTTTATTCATATATTTAAGTTATATTACCAGTCTAAGTTAATTGGCTAAGGAACCAGATTAGATGTATAAAAAGTTTCATCCAACTGCCCTCATCTTGCATTGGTTTTTCTGTTGGTTCCATCTTACATTCACAAAAGAGGAGGATCCTTCTCTAACACTGATCATTAGTAGATCATTATATATCTACATAGCAGTGATAATTTTCTCAACTCTGGAACATTTTCCAGGAAGAACATTGAGGGCCTTTGACTTGAAGTAGATAAAAAATCACTTTCATTTGCTCATGTCTTTTTAAATGTCAATTGACATGTATTTTATGAGGGCTATTATTGAAACTGTGATTTTATCTTCTGTAAAAATTATTATGGCACAATCAATTGCTCAATCAACTGTATAAATGCTACCTGTTGATGTTGGCACTTCAGCAACCAGTTCTCCTTTTATAGGACTCTTTATTTAAACTGGACTTGGATTTTATAGAGGATGACACCAGACCCAAGCACCATGGAGCTTGATTGAAGCCATATTGTACCATAAAGTATTGAATTTTTGGCACCAGGCTAGCAGATACACAAATTGCTACATCTGGAGGTTAATGGTTATCCATTTCCACTTCTGTCAGAAAGAGAAAGAGAAAGAGAAGATGGATACAACTGTTTATGTCTCTATAGCAATAAATCAGAATGGGAATGTCAGTCCCGAATGATCTGCTGTCAGTTGCTAGAGCATTTTTTCCATCATCATATGTTTTAATATAATATATTTATATATGAAACCAGCAAGATCAAATTCAGCAAAAAAAGCCAACCAAGTACTGTTCATCAAAGGCAATTAAAAAAATAAATAAATAAAGCAATGCAAATATTTTATCTCTGACCAAAATTAGGACACTGCAATCTCACTTACCCATTTATGCTTACATCAATGGGTTTCAATCCTCACAAACACCAAGATGGAGTTTTGATGCTTGAAATTAAGACTTCTTCAAGTTGCTATCTCTTCCTGGTGACTTCATGGACACACATCCATATCATTTTCTTGGCAACAATATGTACATGATTTGCCATTGCTTTAATATGAGATGTTTCTGCACCTAGTCTATAGCCATAGTATATTTGAATTCATGCTGTAGAAAAGCAATAAGTTACAGGCAATGTAAGAGTTTTATTGGCTCTGATACATCTGTGAAGGCACATTATCATGTTTCTTCTGGTTAGTATGTTCTGTCTATAAGAAGTGAATATGCAGTCATGAATCAGGCCGTAGTGATTCTTGACAGGTGTTCTTTGCTAACAATGATAACTTGTGAGATTAAAAAAAAAGTAATGAGAATTGCATTTATATGTTATGTCATTTGACTTAGAAGAATGTTATAGCTGCAGAAATTGATACTAATAAGCTGACACCATTAGCCACACACTGAAATCAAGAAGGAGATTTGAAGTGAACACATCATGAGAGTGAAGATCTGAAAAATCCAAATGCCGTGGAGCAAATACCATCAAGCCAATTAACACCTGGGCAATTCTAGTCATCAGACTGGACATTAAATACACTTTAGACTTAAGCAGAATTAAAAGCCCTAGAGAGGAAGATCAGAAAAGTAATGACAATGAATCATGCCCTTCATCTACACAGCAATATTGACAGACTCTATGTACCAAGGAAAATAGGTGGGAGTGGAATGTTTCAAGCATATCAGACAGTTGAAGAAGGAAAAAGGGCATTGGAAGAATACCTGAAGAACAATGATGAAGATGCACTGAAGCTAGTATACCATGAAGACTTGCTGAATAATGGAGAGACCAAATTGGCCTACAAGAAACACCAAATGAAGTAAAGAGAATGACAAGGCAAAGTATTACATGGTCAATATATAAAAAGAACAGTAGGTAAAACAGACAATAAGACCTGGCAATGGCTAAGGGCAGGAAAATTGAAAAAAGAGATAGAGGGGCTAATAATACTGGTTGCACAAGCCCAAGCATTAAGAACAAATGCATAGCAATCAGAAGTGAGAAGGTAGTAACAGAGAACAAATGTCACCCGTGACTCTCCAGTTAACTGCTATTAGAAGATCACTGACTACAAAGAGTAGCATGACGAAGTAGTAACAGTTGTGCATTGGAATATCTGCAAAATATCCCATTTGCTTGCAAGCAAAAATTGATGGGACCACAAAATAAACAAAGCAATAGAAAATGAAGAAGCTAAAGTTCTCTGAGACTTTAGAATTCAAACCAACAGGGACCTGCCATATAGCATTTAACAATTGTAAATAAGAAAGACAAACAAATCTGGATATTGGACAATGCAGTACTGTAGACTGCAGAACAGAAGAGGAAAAACTGGAGACAATTGCAAAATACAAAAATCTTCAAATAGAAGTAGAGAAACAGTGGCAAAAGAAAGCAAAGATAGTAACATTAGTAATAGGTTCCTTGTGTGCAATCCCAAAAAAATCAGAGTACTGCAAGATCCAAACTGAGTCGGTCACTGGGACCAGATGTTTCATTGTCTGAGCTTTCAGACTCGTGCTGGAGCCCACCTCAGGAAACTTCTTTCTATCAGAGTGTGTGCTTTGGGCTATTCTGTGTGTGGTATTTATATGATGCCTGTTGTGTGTGTGGCTTTTTAGATATTGATTGGGGTGTTGATGACTGGCTAGTAAGTGGTTGGTTATATTATTAATGGCCAGGCATCAACACCCCAATCAATATCTAAAAAGCCACACACATATAAATACTGCACACAGAATAGCCCAAAACACATACTCTACTAAAGAGAAGTTCCCTAAAGATGGGCTCCAGCACAGGTCCAAAAGCTTGGAAAACAATCTTGACTGACGAAGATTGGATCCTGCAACATTATCCTGGTACATATATATTCGTCTTCATCTGGAGTACTACTTGAACTCTATTAACACTGGGGGGGGGGAACAGCTTCAGTCAATTGCAAAAAGCAATTTTATTTGGAACAGCTTACATCCTGTGACAATATTTTTAACACGACCAAACAATATTTACCTATCCTAGGTCCTTGGGAAGCACTTGAAAGGTAGACAAGAATGATATTCAGCAGGTTCTGACCTGTTCTGGAGAACCGATAGCGGAAATTTTGAGTAGTTCGGAGAACCAGTAAATACCACCTCTAACTGGCCCTGGCCCCATCTATTATCTGCCTCCCGAGTCCCAGCTGATCGGGAGGAAATGGGGATTTTGCAGTAACCTTCCCCTGAAGTGGGGTGTGAATGGAGATTTTACAGTATCCTTCCTCTGCTCGCCCGCCAAGCCATGCCACACACGTCAAGTCACACCCACCAAGCCACACCTACAGAACCGGAAGTAAAAAATTTGAATCCCACCACTGGAAAATACCATATCCAACCTAAACATCTGGCTAACTGTGCAACCAAACATAACTTCATGCCTCTCTTATTGCACCAAAAGCAAAACTATGCACTCCATCCATCATCTATTATCAATTGTACAAAAACAGACTTAATAAATTCTGACTCCTGCAAAAATTAAATTATCATAAATGATAAAAAAGCTATTCACTTCTAGTTTACCCATCCATATAGCAAAGAGCAAGAAATGGTTTCGATGCAACATTTGGCTTGCAGGCCTTCCTTAGAAATGTGTCCCATTTGGCAGATAGCATTTTATGTGTGTTCATAAAATGCTATCTGCCCAGGATGCCTAGTCTTTTACATAGCCTTATTAATGACACATCTCAAAAAGTAGGTAAGATCTCAGAAATAAATACATTTTCATTTAATATGGAATTAATTAAACTTTGTTAATCCTATTACACCCCATGTAGTCTCATTCAAACTTTTCATTTGGCAGCAGCTTTTGGAAAGGCTCTGGAAGATAATTCCCTGAACATGGATTATTATGTAGCCAAAATGATGCTAATCTATAATATGGGGAATCTCAGCAAGCTTTCGGGAACAAGTAAATTTAGAGAAATAATCTCAAGAACCAACAAAGAATGCAGTGGTGTTGACTGCTGGCTGGGAATAAATCTTTCCTGAATGCAAATCTTTCCAGTGCTGCCTGGATATCATTGCAAACCAGGCGTGAGCATATTGCGAAAGCATGGAACACAAGTTGTACTAGGTAGTTGAACATTTTATTATAGCCCTATATGTCAGAGAGAGAGAGGAGGGGGAAGAGAGAGAGAGAGAGAGAGAGAGACAGAGACAGAGAGAGAGACAGAGACAGAGACAGAGAAAGAATATGTTTCCAGAGTAAAATAGATAAAACATTTTAAGAGATGTTTCACATAAAAATGGGGGCACCCTACATAGGACTACCATATCTGGACTATATCTCTTTGTTGCTGTCTTATGGCAATCCACATTTCTACAGCGCAGAAATGAGCCCTAGGCAACCTCTTTCACAGTTTGTATATACACACTGGATAAACTGGTTTAAACATGGCCCATGGGATTTAACCTTCTTTAATATCTTGAGGTGGCAGGCTAATTTGGCCTGGGAGAGAACTATTCAGCTATGGCATACAGATCTGCTCTCCAATAGAGGAAGCAATCGGTGAATCTGCATTCCGAGTATGTGTCAGTATATTGCACAGATCTCTATAGAGCTGCATGTTAATGGGAGAATCAGTCTACGATAAAATCAACCAATGCATTCCAGAGAGAAAATACTCTATTAGCTGTCATAAATGACTGAAAATAAGATGAAAAGTATGGAATAAGTGATTGGCCAATCATAGAACCTAAAATGATGTTCTATGAAGTATTGACTTTAAAAGGGTCTTTCCTTTTGACCATATTATTTGGAAATAAACCTATTCATATGTACTCTCGGCCAAGAAATAAATACAGATTTAAAAGCAAGATTGATACAATCATTTATAATGGAAAAGTGAGAGAAGCAGTGAAAAACAAAATAATGACAAGAGGTTCTAAATACAGGGCAGATTATTACTTGATAGTGCCAAGAGTAAGGTCTCGGAGGAAAAATGGACCTAGAAGAGTCTATAGTGAAAGCTGAGTGATTATAGGAAGGAAAAATATGAGCTCTCTATGAAAATGTAATGAAGACTACTTCCCCAACCCAATGACTAGAAAATGAAGATAAGAAAAAATATGGAAGTTGCATGAAATGCACAAAATTATGCCATAGAAGTATGGAAAGTATGGAAAATTATGCAACAAAAAAGGCTGTGGATGAAGAGAAACGAAAGAAAAAAGAATTATTGCTGAAACAAATGAGAAAAAGAGAAATGTAGATAAATAGACAGAATGTAGAATGCAGTTAAATCGAACAAGCAACATTTACAAGGAAAGGAAAGAGAACATGCAAACAATTTTCATGGAAATGAAACATTGTTTTGGAATTTTCGAGGGTTACACAAGGAGCTACCCCATAGAGTGAATGGCATTCAAATTGAAAGGGATGAAATTATTTGGGATGAAATTGAAGTGATGAAATGGTAGATGGACTATTTTAAAGATGTGTATAGTAAAAAATGTGCTGTTGAAAAATTGAAATTAAAGTGGAATAAAAATGGATGGTATAAATATAAGAGCCCAAGAGTTGGGGGTGGGGGGAAGGAAAAGCAGGCCATAAATGCTGCGAGATTGTTGAAAATGTAAAGCGGGAAGGATACATGGTGTTAATTGGAAATATATTGGAAATAGCTTGTTTGTTTATGGAATGGCTGTGCAATTTAATATGTTTGGAAGGCTATATATGCTTGCATTTGGAAGAATGGGGTTATTGTTCCTCATACAAATGGAAAAAATAGCAGAAATCAAAGGAACAACAATACGCAGATTAATTTGTTAAATGTGCCAGGGAAGATATTTGGCAGAATCCTGATAGAAAGACTGTGATAATTGACTGTGAACAAAATTTGGGAAATGTCCTATGGCTTTATGTCAGACAGGATCCGTGCAGACTTGCTTTTCAGCAAATCACTATGAAGCATATGAGTGTGAGAAATAAAGTTTATTATAGATATGTTGATTTAGAGAAAGAAAATGATAAAACAAATAGGTTTGAGTTTGCATGAATATGGGGTTAAGTGTTGGTTATTCAATGCAATGAGACTAATATGTGATGGAAATATAACATGCATAACTTACGAATGGAAGGCTTGGTGAAATGGTTTAAAATTGAGAGGGACTATAACAAGCATGCATCATGTTCCCTTTGATATATTTATGCATAAATGAAAAATGAATGTGTGTAGTGACTTTATAGGCATGTTAGCTGGGGACATGAATATACATATACTGATGTCATGTTCTTGGCTGAGAAACTGATTGGTTTTCAGCAGGTGTCAGATAAACTGTATGGTGCAACAAGCAATAGAGAGCTGAAAATTAATGTATCAAGGAGAAATATTGTATAGTTGAGAGTGACAAAATAAATGGAATCAATGTGCATGGATGTGCAAATACTGGTAGAATTATAATGAATAGCACATTACCTATTGTGAGGAATTAATGTTTGCAGTAAGAAACAAAAATGGCTGGATATACAGTAACATCATGTTTCTTTGTGATACAAAATGGAGAATTGAGTATATTAGTACCCTGTTTCCCCCAAAATAAGACATCCCCTGATAATAAGCCCAATCGGGCTTTTGAGTGCATGGCAATAAGGCCAAGCGCTTATTTCAGGGTTCAAAAAAATATAAGACAGGGTCTTATTTTCGAGGAAACACGGTACATTATGTTTGATATTTCTATCCCCCATCCCCATTTGCTTTCTTAGGAAGTCACTTTATTCAGCATATGGTAGTATTAGAACTTCTAGTGTTGTATGAATTAGGTAGATATTTTCATTCTAGAGTAGAATAAAACATTGAGTAACCCTGGTGGATCTGTCAGCTTCAACTTCCAGTCTTCATCCTCTGAAATCTTTGGTTCTTTATTTGATGTTCAGATTTCTAAAGTTAAAAATTGACCCATTGACCTTGAAATTGATCAACATTCTGATAATATCCAGCTTTATATTTCCACCCCAGGCTACCTGAATGATGCTGTTGATGTCTTCTTCTCAGTGCCTGGAGGTTATAAGCGACTGGATGGGGCACAATGGGCTTCGAATCAACTCAAACAAGACAGACTGGTATTTGACAAGGTTTATCCACCTGTAGCCCTGGATAGGGTGGCACTGTCCCAGACAAACCCAGTGTACAGACTGGGAAATTTCTTGGACTCATGATTCTTACTAGCAAAGCAGGGAAACCCATGACTAGGAGGAGTTTACCCACCTTATACACCAGTTTCTCTCATTCCTGGATCAGGAGGCTTTGCTCACAGTCACTCATGTCTTCATGACCTCTCATCTGGATTATTGCAAGGTGCTCTACATGGGGCTGCCCTTGAAGAACATTTGGAAACTTCAACTGCAGAATCTGGCTATATGAGTAGTAAAGGGAGTGCGGTATTCATGAGTTTCATTGGTTGTCTGTTTGTTTCCAGGTGAAATTCAAAATGTTAGTTATCATCTTTATAGCTCTGCCTTGAGGTCAGGTTACCTAAGGGACCATCTTTTCCCAGTTTTCTCTATACATCTAAATTGTTGTGGGTCAGGCAAGTGGGTCATGTTGTGGGCCCCCTCAACCAAGAAATGTTGGTTGGTGGGAACCAGGGGGCATGGCTTCATATTGTAGCCCGTCTTCTGGAATCATTTCCCTTCAGATATCAGGATGAGCCCAACTCTGTTGACCTTTCATATATCTATGGAGACTTGGTTGCATGCTCAGGTGTGTGTGTGGGGGGAGTGTGCCAAGGGCCCTATGTCCTCTCTATATTAAATCCATAATCAAAGTTTTACTTGGTGCCATATATATTTATTTTGTATTGTTTCAATCCTTTTAATATTTTTAATAGGTTATAACCATTTTTATGTTTTATCATGCATACCACCTCGAGTCACTTGTTGAGGTGGACAGCTACAGTATAGAATTCAAATAGATAATAACAATTGTATCTAAACATTGCATAATTATTGTATTTATTCATATCTCCTTTTTGACCCAAACTTCTCTAATGGTTTCCTGTAAATTATTAAGATAATTATTAAGAAAAGGGGAGCGAGAAGATACAACCTGCCTTCTTTGTTTTTTTCCCAGAGATAACCCTGCATTTCAGCACACAGAAATCCATTTGCAGGCTACTGCTGAAAGAGTGGAAGGAGGCCCCTAACAATGAATCTTAATTTTGCAAATCTCTTGGAACCTTTCATCATTTAGCTGCTGGCACGTTCATCTTATTTTGTATAGCTTTCATCATTGTTGATAATGACAAACTGTATTCTCCTCTGTTCATTTTGTTTTGTTTTCAAGCCGACTCTCAGTGGCAGATTGTGCCAGCTCATTTGTTGCAATGAATGCCTATTATGTGGCCTCTCCCTTGAAAATAACTTCAAATAACTTCTTGCTCTTGAACAGCATTTTAAAATGTTCTGTATTAAAGTGTCCTCTTCCAGTCGAGCCATACAAATTATTTTAGACATCCAATAATCTGTTTCTGTTAGCAAAGTCTGCTTCTATTTCACCCCTTATCTGTGAGCTTGATCTAATACTGATGGGAGAAATATTTGTAGTAGTCAGAACGTATGCAAAATTAGACAACGGCTGTTTCTTTCCCTTTCTTAATTTTCACCTTAAGAAATACTTTGGGCAGAATTAGATACTTAGGGAAGAATATTTTTCTAGGCAGCATTGGAATGAGGAAATTTAGCCTTCTGAAAATCTGTCCAGCCTCCTCAGCAAGTAGACATAACTTCTTTCAATTTAGTACCATCAGGAAGTTTTGTCTTATACCCTCAAAGAGTTTTAAAATGTTCCATTTTTTACTCATGTAAGTACAGGTAAGAGCTTTACATAATTTATTACGTTAAAACCACTGAAGCCCAAATCTGGTTTTAACAGATTAACAGGTTAACAGAGTTGGAAGGGACCTTGTAGGTCATCCAGTCCAACCCCCTGGTCAAGCAGAAGACCCTACACCATTTCTGACAAATCTCTTCTTGAAAGTCTCAAGTGATGAAGTTCTCACAACTTTTGAGGGCAAGACGTTCCATCGGTTTATTGTTCTCATGGTCAGAAAGTTCCTCCTTGTTTCTAGGTTGAATCTCTCCTTGATCAATTTCCATCCATTATTCCTTTTCTGTCCTTCGGGTGCTTTGGAGACTACCTTGACTCCTTCCTCTTTGTGGTAGCCCCTCAAATATTGGAACACTGCTATCATGTCTCCCCTGGTCCTTCTCTTCGCTAGACTGTCCATGCCCAGTTCCTGCAATCGCTCTTCATATGTTTTAGTCTCCAGTCCTCCAATCATCCTGGTTGCTCTCCTCTGCACTTTTTCTAGAGTCTCAATATCTTTTTTTGTAGTGTGGTGACCAAAACTGGATGCAATACTCCAGGTATTGTCTAACTAAGGCTTTGTAGAATGGTATTAGTACATCCCTTGATCTAGATTGTATCCCTTTGTTAATGCAATTTAGGATTGTGTTGGCTTTTTTGGCTGCCACTGCACACTGCTGGCTCATGTTTAGCTGGGTGTCCACTAGGACTCCAAGATCCCTCTCACAGTCACTGCCACTAAGCCTGGTTTCACCCAGTTTATATGTATACTTTTGTTTTTTTTTACCTATGTGTAGGACTTTACTTTTTTCTACATTGAATTTCATTTTGTTATTTAGGGCCCAGCACTCAAGTCTGTCAAGATCCGTCTGGATCCTGAGCCTATCTTCTCGGGTGTTAGCTATTCCTGCCAGTTTAGTGTCATCTGCAAATTTGGTTAGTTCCCCTTCTATTCCCTCATCTAAGTCATTTATAAAGATATTGAAGAGTATTAGGCCTAAGACGGACCCTGTGGTACCGCACTGCTTACTTCTCTACATGTGGACTTAGACCCATTAAGGACTACTCGTTAAGTACGGTTTGCCAGCCAGTTGTGGATTCATCTGGTGGTGAGGTTGTCTATCCCACTTTTCTTTAGTTTACAAAGAAGTAAGTTATGGTCTACTTTGTCGAATGCCTTGCTGAAGTCTAGGTATATTATGTCCACAGTGTTTTGCTGGTCTACTAGTTTAGTCACGGTGTTGAAGAATGAAATGAGATTGGTTTGGCATGATCTGTTTTTAACAAACCCGTGCTGGCTGCTAGTTATTACTTTATTTGTTTCTAGGTGTTGACAGACCTGTTTTTTTATTACCTTTTCCAGTATCTTCCCAGGTATTGATGTTAGGCTGATTGGTCTGTAGTTTCCTGGGTTGCGTCCGTCCCCCCATTTTTTGAAGATGGGAACCACATCAGCTCTTTTCCATTCCTCTGGTAGTTCCCTGATATTTCAGGATTTTTGAAAGATGTGGTGCAGTGGTTCTGAGATGACATCTGCCAACTCCTTTAGTACTCTGGGGTGTAATCCGTCTGGTCCTGGTGGTTCGTATTCATCAAGTTCAGACAGGTGTTCTCTTACTGTTTTTTTTTTTTGCTTATTTTAACTTTAGACTTGGACTTCACTTAACTTGGACTTCAGAACAGAAGTTTCTTGGATGAGAAGTGAAACATCTTCAAGGAAAAACAAAGAAAATCCAGTTGCCTTTTGAAAAAACACCTTTGAGACAACCATGACCTGGATGACTGAGACTCTCCATAGACATGTTACTGAAGTCAGTTAGTAGGATGGGGATATAGGGCCATTTCGATTGAATTTCAAACTTTTATTTCCAGGTCCTTAAAAGGCAGAAAAGTCCTGAGAGCATCTGGTTCAAAACCTTCTCAAATTCTTCTCAAAGAAGGTTTAGAATTAGTAACTATTGCTGTTCAGAGAGTTCTTCCACCCCCACAGGGTTGGGGATTCCCAAATATTTCTATTCAGGAACATAAACAGTGCTCTGTTGGATCAGACCCTGTCCCATCTAGTCCTATTCTCTATTACTCATGAATAGAGATGGGCTTTTCTGAGGTGTTTTACTTTCTTTGGGATTATTTCTTCTGGATGTGTTAACTCATCATGGATATCCTTCTTGAACTGGCTTTTTAAGAAGAATGAATTAATTGAAAAACAACATCATGATGTCTACTAAAAATAACATTTCTTTAGGAAAGATCGATAACCATGAGCTCTCACGTCCAACAAGGCTAAATTTCTCTAATGTTAGGTAGTTATGAAAATAGACAGGGAGAAGGCAGAAGCTGGGATGACTGTAGAGCTATGATATTGAAGAGCTGCTTTTCAACATGAAACACAGGTTGGTTAGTAGAGTGATAGAACTTGAATCCTTGTCAATCTCTCCATACGCAAAGTAGGGAGGCTTAAGAACTGTACAGATTTCAGAAAGACTTCTTTTTTTAATGGTAGTCTGGGATAAAAATACCTCCTTCAAAACTGTAAGAGTAAATTCCTAACCAGATTTGAGTTAATTAAGGTGGAGTCTCCTTGAACACTTTCTACTTCCACATCTGAACTGTGTAGTCTCTTGTCACCTAAACTGCAGTCTTCTTCCACTTCTTTCCCAGAGTCTCTCACACTCTTCCACATGTATTGTGGATTCTCAGCTATTCTGCTATGTTAGATCACAGTAGGTGCTGCATGAATTTGAGAGAGAGCGAGAGAGTGAGAGAGCAAGAGAGTGAGACAGAGAGAGAGACACAGAGAGAGAGAGAGATAGACACAGAGACACACACAGAGAGAATATGTTTCTGGTTCTTCATATGTTTTAGCCTCCAGCCCCCGAAGGAAACAGCAATTGACTGCCTAAATGACTACAGACCTATCGCATTAACGTCTGTAGTGATGAAATGCTTCGAGAGATTGGTTCTCCAACACCATAGGACATGCCTCCCACCGGACTTTGACAAACACCAGTTTGTCTACAGGAGGAATAGGTCAACAGACGACGCCATAGCTACTGCTTTACATTCTGTAGCGAGCCATCTGGAGAAATCCGGAAACTATGTCAGGATGCTTTTCATAGACTATAGCTCAGCCTTCAATACTATTCTGCCGAGCATCCTTATCGAAAAGCTGACTGACTTGGATTTTCCCTCTTCCATCTGTGACTGGATCAAAGACTTTCTTAGGGACTGGCCACAAACAGTGAGGGCTGGGTCTGTCATATCCACCTCCCTGAAGCTTAGCACTGGCTCCCCACAGGGCTGTGTGCTCAGTCCCTACCTGTATTCACTGTACACACGATTGTGTATCATCTGATCCATCCACTGTGATAATTAAGTTTGCAGATGATACCACCATACTGGGTCTTATTACAGGCGGAGATGAAACAGCGTACAGGGGGGAGGTTAAAAAATTATCCACATGGTGCTTGGAAAACAACCTGCACTTGACCATCAGCAAGACAAAAGAGATGGTATTAGACTTCCGGAAGAAGAGAGAGGAACCTGCCCCACTTTACATCGGGGGGGGGGGGGCCCTGCGTGGACAGAGTTTCCTCCTTTAAATTCCTGGGAGTCTATCTCAGCGAAGATCTCACCTGGAAAATCAACATGACCCAGGTGACCAGAAAGGCCCAACAGAGACTCCATTTCCTCAAAGTCTTGAGAAAAAAACAAAGTGGAGCAATAACTGATGACCTCCTTTTACCGGTCCACAATTGAAAGTGTCCTCACTCATTGCATTACGGTGTGGTATGCCGGCTTGACAGCTGCGGACAGAAAGACATTACAGAGGGTGGTGAGCACAGCACAAAACATCGTGGGCTGTCCCCTGATACCACTAGATGACATCGCTTGGGCTCTCTACCTTAGAAGAATGAGGAAAATCCTCAGGGACGACTCACACCCTGGTCAGCCCTTCTTTATTCTCCTGCCAACGGAAAGGAGATATAGAAACATAGGCAGCTGCACAAACAGGCTGAAGAAGGACTGTCAGACTCCTGAATGGAAAATAACTTTACAACAACATAGTACGATTGACTTGCGGGGCCGGCGTGATGTGCAATAAGTTCACATGGAGCAGGAGGATTGTGTGTTTGTTAGTAAGATTATACTGGGTCAGGGATTTTTTTGTCTTTCACTGTGAGTTGTATTGGGTTGGGGGGGATGCATGAAGGGAGGCTTAGCCAATCTCATTGTACACACGTTGTAATCTGACAATAAAGGTTTGAATTGAATTGAATCCTCTTTGTTGCTTTTTTCTCCACTCTTTCCAGAGTCTCTACATCTTTTTTTTATAATGCACAATTTTTAAAATGTATTTTTTTATGATATGTGATCAAATTGTGGTCATAAGCCAAGAACTACATGTACTTCTAATATACTGTACATACATTGTTATTTAATAATGATAGGAAGGAATACAACCGAATAACCCCAAGCTCTGGGGTTCTCCAAAGTTGAGTTCTCCAAAGCCAGCAGAGCAATACAAAATGTATGTATGTTCTCTTTTAGAGGAAAGCAACTGCTAAAACAGAAAGCAAAGTAGATACATTTTCCCCACTCTGAACAACTGTGCTATGCTGGACCAGGCTGGGATTCTTGCTGGAACTAGAGTTAGAGAAGCAAGGTCTGAAAATGCTCTCCTCTTCTCTATTTGAGGAAATTAGCACAACTGAATAAGTCTCCTTTTTCTTTTCAATACTGTCAACAGCTTTAGTGATACAGCTCAATGTTCCCTCAGAAGGATTTCTTAAAGAGCCCGTATCTTCTATATAACAAAGAGGAGGGATTGTTAAAGGGGGACTTAGATGTTGATGGGTTCAAGCTGTGCTGTTTAATTGTAGAAACAGTAATTGCCTTTTTAAAGGGAGTTGGGCAGCATATAAATCCATATAAATAAATAAATAAATAAATAAATAAATAAATAAATAAATAAATAAATAAATAAATAAATAAATAAATAAATAAATAAATAAATAAGTAGCAGCAACAAACCAACTGATTTGTTAAAATGTGACTTCATACAAAAACACAAAAATTGTCTGCTTTTACCTTTGAGATGCTTAGCAAGTCAACTCATTGGATAACCAGACACAGAAACCAAACCCCTGCAAAATTAATTCTTGGCTTCAAGACAATCAGATCTTTATGTAAAGTAATTCCAACAGAGTTAATAGGGGACACTGGTTTTCTGTAAAAATCATCATTCACTCCTTGTGTCAACTCCTTTGCTGCCATCATCATTGTACTGATTTGAGTGCAATCAAGTGATAACTGAGCCTGGTAGGAAGAAAGAAGATTCATTTAATATTTATTTGCTAGATGTACTTCCTGCCTTCTGTAGAGCAGCTCAAGGCAGTATACATTATGCTACCTGTTATTCCCCCTCCTCTACAATTATCCTGATGTCATCCAGTAAATCATCCGGTAAGCTTCCATAGCTAGAACCTGGGTCTCTCCAGTGCTAGTCCAAAACCTCAACCATTACATTAAAGTTTGTCTTCAACCTGTACTTTTCTGTTTAACTATTTTATAACTCCACCTTACGTTGTATAAAATCAAAACTTTTATATTTTGCGTCAAACTTTTCTGATATGGTGTTTCCTAATGAGAAAACTCTGGTAATTATTTTAAAGGAGACAGCTCAGGACTAACTACTTGGCATTGTGCTAATAACATACCCAGTGGTCTTGTGCTACCTGCAATTTTTATAAACCAAGTTTTAAGCAATCAATCTGAATCCAATGAAAAGTTTTTTTTAAAATAGCTTATCACAAGCCCAGCTGAATATCTCTTTCACTATACTTCCAACCGATCAATAATTTAAAAATATTTGCTATTCTTGGAGGGGTGGAGGAGGTTTTTAAGCAAATGGTAATATCATATTAATATTATTTATGCAGCTGAATTATTCTCTTTTGCAGAAACCATGCCTGCTGCTAACAGTATAAAACAGGAGATAATTGTTCCAGTTAATGTCACTGAAACAGAATTGAATCAGAGAACTAGGGAGTTAAAAGAGCACTAGAGCCACGGAGTCCAATCTCCTTCCCAGTGCAGCAAATCAAATTTAAAAATCCCAGTTACATGGCTGTGTAGCTCCTGTTTCAACACAAGTGTTGAAAGAAAACCAACCAACTCTCTGGGTAATTGGCAAGCTGGTCTTATCATTCCTCCCCACACCTAATATTTATTAGGAAACTGCCATTCTTCTATGCCTGCCCTGCAGTGAAATAAGAGAGAATTGGTGAGAGTTACAATTCAATTAGATATCTTAGCAATGAACAAGTGTATTCCTCTAGAACAAATACACCAATTTTAGGTTTCCTGTGTAACTTAGGGAGAATGTTCTCCATCTTCCTGTTGCAATGCTATCAGTTGACTCAAGTTCTTGAGTTTGGAAGACTCTCAAGAGCTGATCCAGTTCTTGCAGAAATCCTTTAGTTATATAAATTCAGGTAGACCCTTTGCCTGTGTTTCTATTACTAAGGGCTTATTTGACAAGTGCGTAACAGTTCAAAAATACATTAGTAGCCATTTCTGAGCTCTATAGGGTCAATAGTACATTAGTTTCTCCACAGGCTGTATTGATCCAGAACATACAGTATAAAATCTTATTAAGAGTGAAAGAAAAGGTTGCATGGGAGCCATTTTATTCAGGCCTTTGGATCCAAAGATGTGTTTCTTTATGGTAAACAGTAGGAGTCTAGTCTTACAAAGATTTGAGATGTCATATTTTGGCTGAAGCACAGAATTAGTATTACAATGTCTTATACTTGGTAGATGTTACCCAGGCACCCCTCTTAATGGTTTCCTCTGACTTGTTCTCAGTATGGATCCTAGCTATCCCAAAGGAGACATCAACTTAAATCCTGGATATGATCTTATTGATTTGTTTATCAAATTGATATAGCTGCCAGTTTCACAAAAAGTGACACTGGGTGACATACACTAATCAATAAAAATACATACCGGTATATAAAAACAGGCATTCAAAAATATAAAAATCAACATTACAAATAGAGATTAATTAAAATTTATATCAACCACAAGCAGAGAGAGAGAAAGAGTTCATCCAACTCAACAGTGGAGCCATCTAAACAAGTCTCTGATTCCCTCGGATCGTCAGGCCTGATGGTGCAATATGGAGGTCACTAGGCCATGAGTGACTGTGAGTAGTGCATGCCAATGCAAGAAAGGGCACAAGTGGTGCACAACATGAAGCTATGTAAAGGCTGTTCTAGCCATGACTGCCATTTGCTCTATGAGCAGCATTGTGAGGCTAGGAGGACACCCAGATAGCACAACTAGTGGCCCCAAACCCAAAACTACTCAGTCTTGCTAGGGTTCCTCTGAAGCGTTTTTCCCCATTCAGATCTTCATAGCCTCCAAACACTAGACCAGCGGTTCCCAACCTGGGGGTCGAGACCCCTTTGGGGGTCGAATGAGCATTTCCCAGGGGTCACCCTGGCATCCTCAGCTCCCCCCCCACTGCCACAAGCCTGGCCATATCGCACCCCACAACCCGGGCCCCGCGACCCACCCTGCCGCCGTCATTTGGGTTCTTTTATCCTCTGCGCATGCGCAAAGTGTTCTGCGCATGCACAGAGTGTAAAAGAACCCAAATGGTGGCATCCAGGTGAAGTCTCCAGATCCAGGTGAGGTCTCCGCTCACTTCTCATGTTGCCTCTGGGAGCTTTTCGAGCCCTGTCGTGAAAGGTGTGCACAACTTTGGCGGGGCTGAGACAGGCGGCTGCCCGGAGAGAGCCATCCCCTTTGCAGAGTCTCTCCTGTCTACTTGTAGTGTTCAGGGCAAAGGAGATGGCTCTCTCTGGGCAGCCACCTGTCCCAGCCCCACCGAAGTCATGCATGTCTTTTACGACGGGACTCGTAAAGCTCCCAGAGGCAACACGCGAAGCGAGCAGAGACCTCGCTCGGATCTGGAGATTTCACCCGGATGCCGCCATTTGGGTTCTTTTACCCTTTGCGCATGCGCAGAATGCTTTGCGCATGCGCAGAGGGTAAAAGAACCCAAATGGCGGTGGTGGGGTGGGTCACGGTGGGGTCGCAGGGGCGGGGTGTGAGTCGTGGCATTAGGAAGGTTGGGAACCGCTGCACTAGACTAATACATCACTTTAACTAAGGCATTGCTTAATTTGCCAGGGGCCCAGATATATAGTTGGGTATCATTAATATGCTCATGGTGATGGATGAGCTCAACTAATGGCCTCATGTGCAGTAGATGTTAAAAAATAGAGAACCCTGAACCCTGAGACATCCTACACAGAAGGAGCCTAGGGCAGGACCTAACCTCCCCAATCATCACTGACAAGAATCAATCTTGAATACAGGCAAACCAGGACATCACAACCCTCCCCCAATCTTCTGAGCCAATCCAGAAGGGTACCATGGTTGATGGTATCAAAAGCCACCAAGAGATCAAATAAGGCACAGGTGGATAAACCGCTGCCATCCTGCCCACACCAGAGATCATTCAAAAGTATGACCAATGCTGTTTCCATCCCATATTCAGTTTTAAATACTGACTGAAAAGGATCTACTGTAGATCACGGGTGTCAAACTTGTGGCGTCACATTGCCGTCACATGGTGTTTTTTTTCCTTCGTGGAGCTAGGGTGGGCATGGCCTGTGCATGACACATCCAGCCTGCAAGCCACCAATTTGATACCCCTGATCTAGATAATCCAAGATCCTCTGAAAATTTTCTGCAATCACTTGCTCAACTATCTTTCCCCAAAAAGGAAATTAGGTATTGGATGAAATTGGACCAGTATAGTGGGTTTAGCAATGGCTTCTTAAGAAGGCAATGAACCAAGGATTTTTAAGATGTAACAGAACAACCCTCTCAGTGAAAGAATAATTAATCACTGCTAATATACCCATTCACATGATAACCATCAGGCTACTTTCACAAGCCTGGAACAGCCTGGAGCAGCATAGATCTAAAGAGTAGGTGGCTGCGGTCACAGACCTAAGTTCAAATAATCAATCTAATAAAAGGATAATATTTGTAGGTCAGGGTTCACATGAGGGCTCCTTGATGCTCTCTGCGCTGGCTTGTTTTCTTGAAGACGTTTCATTACCCAAAATAGGTAACATCACCAATGTGTAGTTGTTATGATGTTACCTAGTTTGGGTAATGAAATATCGGCAAGAAAATAAACAAGCTCAGAGAACACCAAGAAACCCCCCCCCCCAATTGTCAATCTGAAATTGATCTGAAAAAAAAATTCTGATTATTCATACAAGTCTTCTAAACAGACTGAATCAATTTGGAGGGATCTATTTCTGTTTAATAACTCATGCTGATTTGTCAACTTGGAATTCTAATTCAGTTTTGAGCATTGAGTGAATCACCTTCTAACTGAGTCTCCAAATTAAGTTATACCTACACCCATTATTTGTTTTCTGGAATTGTATACTCCCTTCCTTCCTTCCTTCCTTCCTTCCTTCCTTCCTTCCTTCCTTCCTTCCTTCCTTCCTTCCTTCCTTCCTTCCTTCCTTCCTTCCTTCCTAATTCTTTCTATTTTTGGATTAGCAGCTTCTACTGTATCAGCAGGTAGAATTTATGATCTGGGGAGGGTGGTGTGGTTTGCTCAAGTACAACCGATAAAACAAATATGGCCTTACTTGGGGCAGGAGGACCTAATCCATGTAGCTCATACACTCATCACAATGTGCATAGACCACTGCAATGCAGTGCACATGGGATATTTATTCAGTTGTCAAAAAATAAACATATGCATGCAAGTTCTTGCTAGTGTACCCATATTTGAATTCTATTCTTGCATTTGTCAACTCAGTTCCTGATGTTGCTAGTACATAAAGAAATTAGACATTATATTTGACCTTAAAAGGTTGGAGTACCTTTTTTGGCAGGAGACGGTTGTTATGACTAAAATAAAAAGAGTATCTTTAGGACATCTGTCTCTGCCCTGCGACAAGACAGAGACCAGATTATCTCCCCTCTTTGCATAATCCCATCATAGCTAAGGAAATGATTCCCTTCCCAGAACAAACCTTCCCTAATCCTTTCCTTGCCAAAAAGAAAGAAGTGTTGCTCACCTTAAGAAAGGCAGAATGAAATTGACTAGAGGCAGTGGAGATACAGCCCTATGCAATTTTCTAAAGCAAATCTAATAAGAAAGAGGTGGCAATATAACTGTGCAAAACTGTAGATGTTTCATTGTCAATTAAGAGCACGTGCCAGGTCCCATCAATGTTCCTCCACTTGTTAACAAGAGATAATGGCTATTTCCAGCATTGCTGCCACCTCTAAAAAGCACAGTTTTCCTTAATAATAAAAGTCTGTCCTTACACAACAAAACTTGTCTGGTTTTTCTTATATAGTCCCAAGATACAGTATGATGGCAAATCAGAATCTTATTTTACCTTTCGGCTGTTCTCTACTTTTCTTCATTTGTATGCTGGAACCCAGGGATCATCATTTCAATAAAATATGAGCTTTCTCCTTAGAGTTGTGCACCATTTTTTCCTTCAAAATTTTACATCTGTTTTGTATCATCTTATCAGGACAACAATAGCAAGAAGAACAACTGTGGTTGGGATACCTTAGGACCAGAAAAGGGGCAGGGGGACTATCTGAGCCATGGGTTGCTCTCGCCTATCTGTAAGCATAAACCTAATAATGTCATTCCTCCATTTGTGACTTCAACTACCTGTTGTAATTTGGCAGGTCTAAACAACAAAGAACCCCAAAGGCCTATTCCAATGTTCAATTGGGGCAGGACAATGTAGACACTTAGAAGGGTTTGTGAAACACTAGATGTATTTTGGAAAACAGGGTGGGAGGGATGAGTTTGGATTCCACAAATGGTGATTTTTTTTTTAGCTTGATTGTGTCCTATCAGAATAATAGATGAACAGAATGACTGTCTTCATGGCTAATTGGGGGAAGCATGATGAGAATTGGACCTTGATGTGAGATGGAAGAGCTGAATTTCATAGCTTGTTGAACCAATCAGCAACTTCTTTGAATACTAGCTTCTAGAGAAAGATTAGAGAAGAATTTGGAAACTTTGATATCGACTGTCCTTTTTGCTCTTCTATCAACAATTATAGAATTATAATGAATAGCGCATTACCTATTGTGAGGAATTAATGTTTGCAGTAAGAATCAAAAATGGCTGGATGTACAGTAACATCATGTTTCTTTGTGATACAAAATGGAGAGATGAGTATATTAGTACATTATGTTTGATATTTCTATCCCCCATCCCCATTTGCTTTCTTAGGAAGTCACTTTATTCAACATATGGTAGTATTAGAGCTTCTAGTGTAGTATGAATTAGGTAGATATTTTCATTCTAGAGTAGAATAAAACATTGAGTAACCCTGGTGGATCTGTCAGCTTCAACTTCCAGTCTTCATCCTCTGAAATCTTTGGTTCTTTATTTGATGTTCAGATTTCTAAAGTTAAAAATTGACCCATTGACCTTGAAATTGATCAACATTGATCAACATTCTGATAATATCCAGCTTTATATCTCCACCCCAGGCTACCTGAATGATGCTGTTGATGTCTTCTTCTCAGTGCCTGGAGGTTATAAGCGACTAGATGGGGCACAATGGGCTTCAAATCAACTCAAACAACACAGACGGGTATTTGACAAGGTTTTTCCGCCTGCAGCCCTGGATAGGGTGGCACTGTCCCAGACAAACCCAGTGTACAGACTGGGAAATTTCTTGGACTCATGATTCTTACTAGCAAAGCAGGGAAACCCATGACTAGGAGGAGTTTGCCCACCTTAGAGTAATACACCAGTTTCTCTCATTCCTGGATCAGGAGGCTTTGCTCACAGTCACTCATGTCTTCATGACCTCTCATCTGGATTATTGCAAGGTGCTCTACATGGGGCTGCCCTTGAAGAACATTTGGAAACTTCAACTGGTGCAGAATCTGGCTATATGAGTAGTAAAGGGAGTGAGGTATTCGTGAGTTTCATTGGTTGGTTGTCTGTTTGTTTCCAGGTACAATTCAAAATGTTAGTTATAATCTTTATAGCCCTGCCTTGAGGTCAGATTATCCAAGGGGGCCATCTTTTCCCAGTTTTCTCTATACATCTAAATTTTTGTGGGTCAGGCAAGAGGGTCATGTTGTGGGTCCCCTCAACCAAGAAATGTTGGCTGGTGGGAACCAGGAGGCATGGCTTCATATTGTAGCCCCTGTCTTCTGGAATCTTTTCCCTTCAGATATCAGGATGACCCCAACTCTGTTAACCTTTCATATATCCGTGGAGACTTGGTTGCATGCTCAGGTCTGGGGGAGGGGGAGAGTGTGCCGAGGGCCCTAGAGAAGAATTTGGAAACTTTGATATCTACTGTCCTTTTTGCTTTTCTATCAGCAATACATTTGTTAGTTTATTTCAAAACCTGTGGCTAAGCATTTGGAACTTGCTAACAACATTATTTCATCAAAAACACAGTGTCAAAGAGATGACAACTTTAATGAGGCAATTTTTTTAAAAAAAATTAAAGTGCATGACTCCTGGGATGGAATACTAAGTCCTGAGGATAACAGCAGCAGTGACAACAAAAGGAACAGCAAAAAAACAAAACAAAACCAGAAATAAATCTGTTATTGTGCTAAAAAGATTCAAAGGAAAATTTAATGGGTGCCCTTAGATGTTCTAAGCATCAAAAGGGTACTAATAATAATCAACAATTAAGCCTGGAAACTAGAAAAAATGTGTCTCCTGGTATGATCAAAACAAAAATAACTTTATTGTATCTGTTGATGGACTGTTTTGCTGATAGTTGACTCTCTGAAATGGGTATAATACTAGTTTTGTTTGCAACGTTTTCTCTTTCTGATTTCTCTTACGGAAATCAGACTGCTAACCTCTGTTCATTATATGCTCTATCTGCAATTGTAGCAATCCTATAAATGTTTATTCAGGGGAAAAAATCTTCAACAGTATATGTGTAAATAGTACTGCATCATTCTATTTATTTATTTATTTATTTATTTATTTATTCATTCATTCATTCATTCATTCATTCATTCATTCATTCATTCATTCATTCATTTATTTATTTATTTATTTATTTATTTATTTATTTATTTATTTATTTATTTATTTATTTATTTATTGAATTTGTATGCCGCCCACTCCACAGAGATTCTGGTCTCTTGTCTTCTCATCAATAAAGACAGAGTAAACATTAGGTGTTTATGACCAGTCAATGCAAACTTTTACAGATTCCAATATTTTGAAGCAACTTCAGATCTCCAGGTTCCGGAAATAGTTGTGCACGTTAATATTTCACATCCAGGTACAGAGAAAACAAGCAATAGCCTTTGCACATTTCTAATTTATTTATTTATTTATTTATTAAAATTTCTATGCCGCCCAACTCCCGGGGGACTCTGGGCGGCTCACAGCAGATATAGAAACACATAAAAAACAATTTTTAAAAGGAGCCATATTAAAATACTATCCATTAAAAAACAAACTTTCATTCATACCCTGCCTGCCGGAAGAGCCAAGTTTTTATTGCTTTACGGAAGGCCAGTAGGGTGGGGATGGTCCTGATCTCTGGAGGGAGCTGGTTCCAAAGGGAGGGGGCTCCCACAGAGAAGGCCCTCCCCCTAGGTCCCGCTAGCCGACATTGTTTGGTCGACGGGACCTGGAGGAGGCCGACTCTATGGGCTCTAACCGGTCGTAGGGAGGTATGCGGCAGGATGCGGTCCCGAAGATAACCTGGCCCTGAGCCATGTAGGGCTTTAAAGGTAACGACCAACACCTTAAATTGGATCCGGAGACTAATGGGCAGCCAATGCAGCTGGCGGAGGATAGGTGTTACGTGGGTGCATCTAGGTACACCCACCACTAATGACGATATTATGAAATAAGCCAGGTTTTGGGAGTTGGCTACAATGTTTCTTTCTTTCTGAAGATGGGCATTTTCAATATGGAGAAGTATTTGCTGAAATAATCTATGTAGGATCCAATCTGGGTCAGGCATTGGGAACAGAGGTTTTGTGTTCCGAGTTTTCAGACTTGCACTGGAGCCCATTTTCAGGCTCTAGAACAAATCCAAAAGCTTGGGAGGAAAAAAAATTTGGTCCAGTATATTTGCCTTCATTTGTAAAATAATCTATCCCTATGGTCAAAAATAATATACTATTGTCACCTCATTTGCAATTGGCATATATTTAGACAGCTTTGCCTTATGTAGAAGAAAGAAAATATTGCCATATTCATTTGAATGTGTGCATTTTTCCCCAGTTGTACAATGCTGAAATAATTTATCTGTACTTACTTTGCTTATGTTTATGTTTATACAAATACCTGCTATCTTGTATATGTTTGACAAACAAATAAATAAAATAAAAATGTTGGGAATGCTTAAATCTAATTAAGGGAAAGTAATCTGTCTCAACTTGTCAATTAGTCATCACAGCCACCATCTAGTTAATTCTTCTAAAGCTGCTGTAGTACGCAGATAATTTGCTACATTGCTGCCAAAGCAGAGAAAGCCTTTATTGATCATTATTTCACTTAAAACAAACAAATAGTAGATTATGTTGCTATGTTAAGCTATGTGCTTTCTTCCAAAACCAAACCAAACCAAAAATACTTCCTGAAATTTCTCCTTTACTGCTCTCAAAATTGCAAGATATTGCTACCCCCTTTTTTAAAAAAAAAAAAAACAGAAAATAACTTTTTGGGAAAATTGGGAGATGATTTAGGCCCATTGTTACTCACGCCCTTCATTGCTTGGGCCAATGTACAGAAGTCTTTCTGTACAAGGCTGAACTTGAAGCTTCACTTGAGCTCTGAGATTGACTGAGTACCTTTCTGTAGCACAATGTAGAACTGGACTATATTAACCTACATACTAAACTTTTGCAAATTCTAATTAAAAGTTTAATATGTGCATAGAACATGTTATCTTTTAGATTTTTAAGCTATAATTTCCAACTTCAGTAATAAGTCATTTAGCACCTTAAAGAAATATCAATTTATTATGACTTTATTTATTATGGCCAAGTTTCTTTATTGCTTTTATTTTCTCTCTGCAAGATTAGTCAACATAAATCTGTGGTTTGAACAATCTGTTGAGACTTATTTGAGAGTAAATTTCACTGAACACTATAGCATCTTACTTTGGGATAAGCATACATAATTATGCCATAAGTTTCTGTTTTATTAATCAGAAAATATGCTTTTACTTTATGGGACAAGGTTGCAATGTAGTCCTTTTACTTTTTCTTGCTTTAATCATAAGAAGTCTGATTGTGTTTCATTACTATACAGATTCATTCTACTCACTTCCGAATCGGCAGAACTGCATAAGGAAGTTTGCAAACTCTGCTGTTTGAACTTGGATCTGTCAAGCGAAGTTGGCAACTCGCCTTTCAATTATTTGTGGTGTACATTAAGGATCAGATTTGACTCAATGTGCTTCACTAGGAATGCTGAATGATAACATAAGACAAACCTGTGACCCTGAAAACATTTCAGTTCACTACAATGGGCTCATTCACAATCACAATCTAACCTTGCCCTGGGTGTGCAAGACACTAATAAAATGTAGAGTAAATACTGTTCCCTTACAGATGACTTGACTATTCGAAAAACAGATCAACTTGCTCTCAGCAAAGTAGTCAACTGCCCTTAATTTGAATGTTTTCTTCTCCTTCCCCACTCCGGGTTTTTGGCAGCCACATAACAATCACTGTCTCTAACAAATGCAGGCAGGTGGAACAGAACTGGAAACTTAGAATGTGGAAATGTATATTTTAATTTTTCATACCAAGCCTGTGATTGTCTGAACTGTAAAAGGGAAAGTTTTAAAAAACCACCTCTTACTGACTGCTTTCATGGAAACAACCTTTTGTCATTTATTACATTTCCAGTACCTCCTATATTGTCATCAGATCAATATTAAACCAACAATAAATTTAGATTTTGCTACAGTTTTTGAAAAAGCAATTTTATAGTTGTTATAAAGATATTTTGTAGGGAGAGGGCATAGATATAAAATCACATTTTTCAGTTAACCATAAAATTCTCAGAGAAACACCTCAGTTTAAGCATCTGAATCAGATGGCTTCCCTTTATCGGGTGAGATTTAGCACTGAAGCAATTTCTTTCAGCTAGTTTTACTCCACTTGTCCTGTAGTTCAGCTTTTTATATATATATATTTTGGCATTCAGATCGGTCTCTTTTCTCCCTGTTACATACAGTTTCTCTGCAAAACTATCATGTCTCCTCCTTTTCCTCCTCCTTAACATGCCTTTCCTTGCTTGCCCATAGCACATATATGATTCTATTTCTCCCTTACAAGGGTGATAAAGTTTTTATAACTGCCTGTTCCCATAGAAAATATATTTCCTTCCTCCCGTGGCTTGAATTTTCTGAGTTGACCTTTTCAGCCCTTGGTAAGAATGGCCTCTAAATAGAAAAGCAAACGTTTTTCTAAGAAAAACAAACATAAAATGGCTGAACAGATTCATTCATCAAGAATGAAGAGTAGAGCTATTCCTCCCACCAAGATAGACTATGAGCATCAGTATAGCATTATTTGCATCAAGAGGAACTTCCGTAATAAATTTAAAAGTACCTTTGGGATGAATTTTTTTTATTGAGATTACAACAGGGAAAAGAATTAAGACTCCTTCCTTATATACCATTTTCCTGATCCTGCATGGAAGAGGAGCATCCCTAAACAGGACAGGCATGCCAGATATGAATTACAGTTATCCAGACATCCAGGTGAGGGCAGCAGTGGGTAAAAGTCTCCCCTCCATATTTATTTACCACCATCTAGTGGTCATTCGTGTTTCAGCCTAAATCTGGGAACCCTATCTCTGCAGTGCCCATTAATTTTAAAATATGCATGTTAATTGTATCCATGAAACTTATTTATTATTTAAGAGGTTTATGTGTTCTTCAAAACAATATCCACCTGGGGGGTGAGTGGGCTGGATGACTTTCGAAATAACAAAAAGTGTCAAAATGTTTAAAGTAAAAATGCTATTATAAAAGGAATCCTAAAAAGAGTTAAGTGCATAAACATAAATAAAGCAGTAAGTTAAACGAGCAATTAAAACCGCCTCTGACAGCAGGAACTAAAGTAGCAGAAGACTAATTAAAAAGCTCCATTGCAGCATGAACAGAAAGTTAACATTGAAAGGCCCAGGAGAATAAGAATGTCTTTCCCGGATGCCAATAATGTTGTTCTTATCTGTACAGGTTCCAGGTCAAACATTCAGTTTCTGGAAAAGTCATTAAGAAGATAGGGCCTTACACCTTCTATTGGAATCCCTGCATCCATAAGAGGGCAAATGTTGAAATGCATGCGACGGCATTTAACAAATGCTTGACCTATGAACTTGCACCAGATATCAAGGAGCAAGTGCATAACTGTGATATTTACATGGTGATGTTTTCTTGCATGTGATCATCTTTCTGCCACTGCAGTTTACGGTGAATGCCACTGGATGAATCCAGATTCCCCTATCTTTTGGCTAGAGCCATCCTTTAAACAAAGGACTATTCCAGGGGTACTCAGTCATTCCCTGGCCAAACCTATCTGAATCCATCTCTCAGGTGGGTTTTCCTATGGCTCAGTCTTATGACGAGAACTGTAAGATATATGATCAGCTCAGTCAAGACATTGATGGTTCAGTTTGAATCTTCCTATTTAGAAGCTTCTCCCATCCTCTAAAATTTTTTCTAGTTAAATAAAAATTGTTCTGGGTTCCAGAACTAACAGGGTGTAAACGCAAAACCCTGCTAAGGAATTAAAGATAATTGCTCTGTAAATATTGAGTTTGAATATCCTAATCAGGGGTGGGCCTCAAAATTTTTAACAAGGGGTTCTCTGCCCGGTTGCTGGGTGGGCATTGCCATGGTGGGTGTGACCCAGTTGGCCTCCTGCACCACAGCAGGGAGGATTTTTGCCCTCCCTGGGCTCTGGAGGCTTTCCTTGAGCCTTTGGGGGGTGAAAACGGCCTCCCCAGGCTTTGGAGGCCCTCTGGAAACAGTCCTATTTCCGGCCTTCCAGAACTTCCGGTAGGCCCGTTTTTCGCCCTCCCCAAGCCTCCATGTGTGCCTTGCACTTACCTGCATCCAAAACGGGTCGTGTGGTGACTCCTGGGAGGGGCGGGGTGGGTTGAGCGGGGCCAGCCAGGAGTGGGATTTGGGTAAGGTGACCAGATTTTATTTTTTGTAAAGCGGGACACCATTGATGGAGGGGGGGTTTCTAGGGGAGCAAGATGGGAGGGGTCCGTCTCTCTTATCCTGCAGCTTTGTGCACCCCCACAAACACCCCCCCTTCATCGCAGCCAGGGGTGGGTTCCTACTGGCGCAGGCTTACCTGTTCGTCACCGCAGAGGGGTGAAATCCTGCCGGTTCAGCTGGGCCAGTCGTTCGGCGTAGAGCCGATGGAACTGGCAGCGGTCGCGGCGCGGGGCTTCTCCCACCCGCTTCCCTCGCCCGGCTGGACGCCGCCATTCGGGTTATTTTGTCCTCTGCGCATGCACAGGTCATGCGCAGAGGACAAAATAACCCGTCCAGCCGGGCAAGGGAAGCGGGCGGGAGAAGCCCTGCGCCGCGACCGCCGCCAGTTCTGCGCATGCGCAGAGGACAAAATAACCCGAATGGTGGCGTCCAGCCGGGCGAGGGAAGCGGGCAGGAGAAGCCCCGTGCCACGACCGCCGCCAGTTCCATTGGCTCTACGCCGAACGACTGGCCCGGCCGAACCGGCAGGATTTCACCCTGCAGGGCAAATTCAAAATAAAAAAGCGGGACTTTTTGGAAACGCCGCAGAACACGGGACAAATTACTGAAAAGCGGGACGTCTGGTCACCTTAGATTTGGGGGTTCTCCAAACTGCACAGAATCTTAGCTAGAAGTTCTCCCGAACTTTTGCAAACCCCCAGCAGCCCACCCGATCCTAATATTGTCAGCAAAGATTGAGTATCCTAATACTGTCAGCATAGCTATATCTGACAAGTCTTAGTTAGCAAAATCTATGTTTTATGTAACTTACCACTAAACATTCTTGACTACTCTTTGCTGTATCCTTTAATATAAAAATGCCACCATTACCCACTGCCTTCTAGTACTGATGATGTTACCTAGCTGGCTAATGAAACCTCTGCAAGAAAATAACCAAGCTCAGAGAGCAGCAAGGGCTCCACAGTTCAACTCTGAGCTACAAATATTCTCTTCTATCAGTATAAATGCCATTTGCCTTTACTTTCTGTCAACTGGTAATTGGACTTTATTTTTTTTCCTAGGTCAGGGAGCACTCTTACTTAGAAGTTAAATTCAGACCAAATAAAGATAGTGTTGATAAATAGCCAGGCTGAGAGACAGTTGCTTTGGATGGACTCTGTAACTTGTTAGGGTTCAGTTCTGTAATTACTGGATTGACTGTTGCAAGTTATGGTTAGTGTATTAGCTGCAATACTTTCCAAGCTGCTCAGATTTGGCAAGTCATCCTTGCCCTGATTACACTGTGCAATCATATTGAAATGTCTTGCAATGTGCTCTTCATTAAGTTCTGCAAGAGAAACCTTTGTAAAGATGCCTCCAGCCATCAAAACCTTATCTCTTGGCAGACTGGAGAAGATAGTTGTCCTGCTTGTTCAGGCTGTGGAATCTACTCTGCAATTTGCATCTGAATCCTACTTGCTCTTCCTTTAGAAGAACAGCCAGATCTATCACTTTTATATTTTGTTGTTAATTGATGTTTACATTGGTTTTAAATGATGCCATTGAATTTTGAGGCCCCTTGGGGGTTTAGCCGTACCTTCAGGGTCACCTGAATCAGAGTGTAAACTCAACTGAAGGGAGGGGATATGACGCCATCTTCCCCATCTACAACATAGAGTCCTTACAGCAGTCCCAAGAAGGTTCCACACCCATTTGCACTCTGATTCAGGTGACCTTCACGGTACAGATAACCCAGTGGTGAAATCCAATTTTTTTTACTGCCGGTTCTGTGGGCGTGGCTTGGTGGGTGTGGCTTGGTGGGCGTGGCAGGGGAAGGATACTGCAAAATCTCCATTCCCGCCTCACTCCAGGGGAAGAATACTGCAAAATCCCCATTCCCTCCCTACTCCTTGGGGAAGGATATTGCAAAATCTCCATTCCCATCCCACTCTGGAGCCAGTCAGAGGTGGTATTTGCCGGTTCTCTGAACTACTCAAAATTTCTGCTACCAGTTCTCCAAAACCTGTCAGAACCTGCTGGATTTCACCCCTGAGATAACCCCCCCCCCCACAAGTGGTCTCAATGACTCTCAGAGAGCTAACATCTGACCTTCATAGTACTAACAACCAGATGACTTCTAAGGAATATAAACTCTTCCATTCCCCATCAGAATTGAAGAAGCTTCTTGGATAAGAAGTGAAACGTTTTCAAGGGAGAAAAAATCATGAAAGTCCAATTGCCTTTTGAAAAAGCATGTTTTGGTAACAAAGTAGCGCATAATAAAATAGGTATGGATATAACTTCTGTGAAAAATATTTCTAGAGTTCACTGAAAAGTCTTGTTATTGGACAACCATTCAGAGAGCAATTGGAGGAAGGCTTCTGTAAATGATCTTAGCTCTTGGTAGAAATACATAGGAAGATAGGCTCTTTCAATTATTGTGGTCCTAAGCCACAAAAGGATTTCTAGCAAGGCCATGTGTGTGTGTGTGTGTGTGTGTGTGTGTGTGTGTGTGTGTTGGACTAAGAGTATCAAAGATGTCAAAAGAGTGGGTAAGTGAAGCTTCACCCCTTTTTTAACATGCATTTTACACATAGATGTTAAGATATTCATGAACTGGGAGAGCCATGTTAACAAGGTTAGCCAACGAATAAGCATAGCAACTAAGTCAGCCAATGGGAGCTAACCACTTCTGAGTCTGTGCAGAGAATCGAAATTGAAACTTTAGCTTAAGGCTGGACGTGACTCAGTTCACTCTGCACTTAGTCCACTCTGCTCTCTTTGTATTTGTATTTTGTATTTGTATTTGTTTATTTTGTCAAGCATAAATGAATATAAGCAAAGTACAAACAGTAAAACATGATTGAATATATATATAATATTACAAGCATGAATAAGAGTAGAAGAGGTATGAATATATGGGTACATTAGGACAGGAACGGTAGGCACGATTGTGCGCTTATGCACGCCCCTTACTGACCTCTTAGGAATGGGGTGAGGTCAATGGTAGATAATAAGAGGTTGAAGTTTTTGGGGTTTGGGGAAGAAACTACTGAGTCAGGTAAAGTGTTCCAGGCGTTGACAACTCTGTTGTTGAAGACGAATTTTTTGCAATCAAGTCTGGAGCGGTTTACATTAAGTTTGTATCTATTATGAGCTCGTGTATTATTGTGGTTGAAGCTGAAATAGTCGTTAACGGGTAGGACATTGAGGCGGATAATTTTGTGAGCTACACTTAGGTCAGATTGAAGGCGGTGGAGTTCTAAGTTTTGAAGTCCCAAAATTTCTAGTCTGGTTTCATAAGGAATTCTGTTGTGAACAGAGGAATGTAATACTCTTCTTGTGAAGTATCGCTGGACATTCTCAATAGTGTTAATGTCTGATATGAAGTGTGGGTTCCAGACTGATGAGCTGTATTCAAGGATCGGTCTAGCAAATGTTTTGTATGCTCTGGTTAAGAGTACAATGTTACCAGAGAAGAAGCTGCGCAAGATTAGGTTAACCACTCTTAATGCCTTCTTTGCTATGTAGTTGCAGTGGGCTCTGAACTCTGAACTAGAAGCTGCTTGTGTTTTACATTTAACTGTTGCTACATGGAAGAAGAACTCTGCTAATGGTATTGTAAATTCATCTGTTACTATGTTTATAAAGAAGTTTATGAATCCAGCTGAATCAGTCATCTGTGTGTGCTTCTGGTTTTGATTTTTACGACAAACTTTAATAATAGACACACAGACACACACATATAGTGAAAAGGTTGATCACCTAGCTGTACTCTCCATTTTGACATCTTCAAAACTTTATGGATGTTCCTTCTTTCTGATCCAAAACACCATCTTAAACTAAGTTTTGTGGTTTCATTCTAACAGCCAATAATCTGAATACCACAGGAATATGATGCTGCTCATTTTAATGGAAGTTACTAAAATATATATTGGAATAATCTTAAGAAATTTAGTTACTCCTTGATGACAGGGCCTTAATGAACCTGAATTTTGCTTTAAGATTGTATAAAGTGGCTGTACTTTGCTTGTACCATATGCAACCTCAAAAAGACACAATTTTCCATGCCAAGATGAGGAGGCAATATGAAATTCCTTGATGAAGCGCTTCATGTTGCTCCAGCCGTCTCATCTTGCAGTTAGCAGCATTTAGCAGAGATTTTTGCTTTCAAACTATGGAAATTCCCTTCTGAGTTTATAAATCTGTCATGGTTGAGAAAAACATTGAAGCTTCACAACAAAACTTTCCTGCAGGCGAATAGTCATCAAATTATTTTATACTTTTACTGCTGTCATTTCATATTTTACTACCAATCATCTCTTGGCAAAAATACTGTTTCATGCTAAAGATTTTAGGCAATTATCATTAGAAGGAAAGTAATCTTCCAGGAAGAACCGTTAAGTAAATCATTCATGGGTGTTATATGCCAACAGAAATGATTTTATAGAAATGGAGAACTGAGCAAAAATTGGAATAGAAAGAAATTGAGTGACATAAAAACAAAATGTGTGTAAAGACACTTTTATTTCATTTACTGTATAGCCTTTTAATCAGCATTTTAGAGGGGTTTTTTGTGTGTACAAAGGAATTCTCAGTCATAATAACTGTAAAAGTTTCATTGTAGTGCACATTCTCTCATGCAAATCATGGGGAACTATTCTTCCGTTTTCAAATTGATTCTATATTAATTATTCCTTAGATTGCAGGATAAAATATGTGAAGAATGGTTGCAGGAAATGGGTATGTCTAGTCTAATGAAATGAAGGATTAAGGGAGACATGATAGCAGGGTTTCAATATTTGAGGGGTTCCTACAAAGATGAGGGGCTCAAACTTTTTTCCAAAGCACCAAAAGGCAAGATGAGAAACAATGTATGGAAACTAACCAAGTAAAGAAGCAACCTTGAACTAAGGAGAAACTTCCCAACAATGGCAACAATCAACTGATGGAACAGCTTGCCTTCAGAGGTTGTGGTTGCTCCATCACTGGAGGCTTTCAAAAAGAGATTGGACAACCATTTATCTGAAATGGTCCAGTATAGGACAGTGATAGCGAACCTTTTTCGGTTTACGTGCCAAAAGGGGGGGTGCGTGGCATGTGCATGTGCTCGTGACCTCCCCCCGCTCCCGGCACACAATGGCATGCCTGTTTTTTGCTCTCCCCAAGCTTCAGAGCCTTTCTAGGAGCTTGGGAGGGCGAAAACAGCCTACCCCCCCCGGAGGCCCTCCGGAGGCAGAAAATGGCCCATTTCCCAAGTTCCGGTTGAATTGGAAGTCCTGTTTTTTTGCTCTTCCCAAGCTCCAGAGCCTTTCTAGGAGCCTGGGGAGGGCAAAAACAGCCTTCCCCACTCCTCATCCCAGAGGTTCTCCGGAGGCTGGAAACCACCCGTTTGCTGACTTCCGGTTGAACCGGAAGTTCCATTTTTTTTGCTTTCCCCAGGCTTCAGAGCCTTTCTAGGAGCCTGGGGAGGGTGGAAACGGCCTTCCCCACCCCCCGGAGGCCCTCGGGAGGCAAAAATTGGCCCATTTCAAGTTGGAAAATGGGCCATTTCTGGCCTCTGGAGGGCCTCTGGGGGGGAAGGCTGTTTTCGCCCTCCCCAGGCTCCTAGAAAGGCTCTGGAGTTTGGGAAGAGCAAAAAATGGGCCTTCCCCACCCCCTCGGGAGGCTGAAAACAGGCTGTTTCCCAACTCCCAGTGGGCCCAGAAGGCCCGAAAATCAGCTGGCCAGTGCGCGCATGCACACCGGACCTGAGCTCGTGTGCCCACCGATATGGCTCTGTGTGCCACTCTGTGTGCCGATATGGCTCTGTGTGCCATAGGTTCACCATTACGGATATAGGATATAGGGTTTCCTATGCAAGCAGGGGGTTGAGCCCTCCAAGGTCCCTTCCAACTCCATTATTCTATGTTCTATGATTGTATATTTATTCTATTTACAATTTCATTAAAATATTACATAACATACAATTACTATAAACCAATCAATATGAAAATAACAGTGTCCTGAAGGCTGTTTACAATATTCCCTTTAGATATTTAGAATTTTTCTTATCTTTATTTTTTTAAAAATATGGAAGTCTCAAATAAACTTTTAATTTACCTCCTCTACTGCACCCAGCAGAATGAATGAATGAGTTATTAAAGCAAGTCATTGACTACCAATTTTGTCTATCTGAGAATTTTTAAGAACTATTTAAGAACTTTGAGAAGAGCCAGATGCTTGTGTCCTGCCCAACCTGTTTAGCAGATGTTGGCAACAGAGATTTTTGGATGACAGCTGGATAATTTGACTTTATTGGAACTGAAAGAATTTTGTTTAAGGTTTACAACTATCCCCAACAATTCTGATAAAATATTAGAAATTAATGAATAAAATAAGCTGTAAGATCAGGAAGAAGATAGAATACTTGGGTATTAATATGACAAATATGAATTGTTCATTATTTCAAAATAATTATGTTCCAACTTGGAATGAAGATAAAAAAAGATATGTTAAAATGAGAGATAACACAATTGTCATTAATGGGGAGAATTTTTGTGATTAAGATGGATGTTTCACCTAGAATGTTATTTTTTATTTCAGACAATATCTGTTTCAACACTTGATGTAGCAATTAAACAATGGAGATGATAAGGTGTCTGGAGGCTAAATCATACGATGAATGGCTAAGGGAACTTGTCATATTTAGCCTAATAAAGAGAAGGCTCACGGGAGATATGATAGCAGTCCTCCAATACTTGAAGCGCTGTCACAGGGAAGAGAGCATTGATTTATTTCGTGTAGCACCTGAGAGCAGGACAAGAAGCAATGGGTAGAAGCTCATCAGAGGGAGATTCAACCTGGAAATAAGGAGGAATTTCTTGACAGTGAGAGTGATTAATCAATGGAACCACTTGCCTTCCGGAGTTGTGTTGGTACTCTATCGCTGGAGATTTTCAAAAAAAGATTGGACAACTATTTGTCTGCGATGGTATAAGAACTCCTGCCTTAGGCCTTCAAGGTTCCTTCTATGATTCTATGATCTAAACTTATGTGGCTGGGGGGAAATGAGTTCAATATAAGGTGTTATAAGATGTAAATGAAGGAGGAGGATCAAGAATACCTGATTTGAAAGCTTGTTGCTTAGCCTGGATGAAAAAAATGGATGTTGCTGAGAAACAAAAAGTTTTTGGACCTAGAAGGACATGACTTGAGATTTGGATGGCATGAATATTTATAGTATGGCAAAGCCAAGGTTTTTTAAAATCATTTTGTTAGATGTACCATCCTGAGTACATGGAACAAATATAAAACCAGCTTGACCCCCCCCCCATAATAACTTTGGCACAAGAAGTTTTTATAAAAGAGGAATGATAAGTAAACAAAATGGGTTAACTTATTTTGATATACTAAAATTTTGTCAAGGAGAATGCAAAATAAAATCAAGAGAATAGCTGGCAGTAGGATACTCTTCTCAATTTGTTTTTAAATATACAATAATTACAAAGATTCAAAGTAGTTAAAATAACTTTTGCTTTTAATCATTGTAACACAGAGTTTGAAGTAGAATTAAGTACAAATGATTAATACTTCATTATTCAAACCAGAGATGGATTGCTGCCAGTTAGAACCGTTTTTTAGAACTGGTAGCGGAAATTCGGCACTCCTCGCCGAACCGGCAACGATGACCAGCGGTCCACACTCCTGAACCGGTCCTCTGGTCACTGTGGATTGCAAAAAAAACCTCTGTGCATGCGCAAAGACTTCTGTGCATGTGCAGAGGGTCATTTCCGGAAAGGGACGCACCTGCAAGCAAAACGTGCACTTCCGTCGTGATGAGAACCAGTGGGGAAGGTAAGTAGAACCCATCCCTGATTCAAACATATACGTTTTTATAGAAATTTGAAACAAAACAAGTGAAATTGGGCTAAAAACTTTGGTTATAATATACAAATGGAGCAGGAAGAACATATGGAAATGACTGAAATTTACAATATATTATAATCTAAAAAGACTGTTTATAAAATGATGTATTTTAGTATATTGCTCTGGAAAAATTGTCTAGAATGTGTAAAGGTACTTCAAATTTATGATGCAAATATAAACAATAAAATGGGACATTTTATCATGCTTGATAGATGTGTAAAAAAATCCAGAAAATTTTGGATTTAATTTCATACATTAATATAGATGATGTTAAAGATTAATATACATTTGAAACCAGAGGCTTTTCTTTTGAAACTGATGGACAAATAGTTTAAATCAAACTTCGTTTTTACACTATATATAAAAACTGAAGTGAGATTATTATATGCATAAAAGTGGAGAGGTTCAACATTGCCCACAATGGAAGAACGAATGGAGAAGATGATGGAACTTGTGAGATGACCAAACTGAGAACTTTGATTAAACACAAGACATTGGCTAAATTTAATGCTTACGACCACTTATTGACTAAATATATGTATGAAATTATGATATAAGGTTTTGATTATTAGAAATAAATAGATTGTAAAAAAATTAAGTCATGCTATAACTATAGAGTAACAGGTTAATTTACATTTATTAACCTGTTATAATGTTTATTACATTTAAAAGTTTCCTTCCTTCCTTCCTTCCTTCCTTCCTTCCTTCCTTCCTTCCTTCCTTCCTTCCTTCCTTCCTTTCTTCCTTCCTTCCTTCCTTCCTTCCTTTCCACTTTTAGCTTTTTCTTATCTTTCTTTTATTCTAAATATTAGTTTTTGTTAGTTTTTAATCTTTCTTATTGCCCCAGATTGTTGGGGGCAATATGCTGAACTCTGTAAACCGCTTAGAGAGGGCTGTAAAGCACTATGGAGCGGTATATAAGTCTAAGTGCTATTGCTATTGCTAAAATGTCAATAAAGTTATAGCTACATATGTTTAGCTTTTTCTTATCTTTCTTTTATTCTAAATATTAGTTTTTGTTAGTTTTTAATCTTTCTTCCTCAAAATGTCAAAGTTATAGATACATATGATATAGATAATTATACAAACATACCAGGAAATGTTTCCATTGGATTCATGTTTTCAATTTATTTGTACCCAAATAATCATCTGCCTGACATACCATCAGCTGAGGTTGTGCTTTTTTGTTATGGAGGCACATGGAGGAAAATTGTATTTTCTTTCTTTCAAGTCCTTTAGAAGACATTCTGAGAGGAATGCCAAGCTTCAAGTTACTACTGCAGTATATTACTCATAGTAGGATATTACATACATTATACTAGGTGCGTCATTTACTACCCAATTTCACTTATCATTTTGAGCTATAATCTACTGGGGAGCAAACATACTGTCTTTTACCATTTTATGTAGTGGCTGCCACAAAAGAACAGCAGTCATTTAAATTTGGGTTTTGTTGTCTTCCTGTACTTTCCTTGGCCATTCACTTCAGACCCTCCTTCTCGCTCCCCCTCCCCAATGTAGTGAGTCAGAACCCTAAGAAATGAATTCTACTCTAATTTAGCTTGGCTTACCTGCTAGCATCAATATAACAAAACCAGCTAAACAAAGATAGAATTGAAAGCTGAAATATGCTTTTCACTCTCTAAATGAGATTGCTTTTCAACAGCTCCCACCTTGCCCTCACCGCATTTTCAACTGTGACTTGAATGAAACACACTGGAAGTCTAATTACTTGGTTGGTAGGGTGGCAGTGAATGATACAGAAAAAATAATAATAGGTCCATTTCCCAATGGCAAAGCCTCAGCAAATGAATGTTACCTCAGGTATGAAGCTTATATTTGCTCTGATAGTCCAAATAGGTCAATAAAATTTCAGTTGATGAAATATTCCCAGAATTGTTCATAATTCAAACTCTTTTTTCACCATGTTCGCTGATGACTTTGCTGTATGACTAAATAACAGTTATTGGGAGAATAGAATAGAATAGAATAGAATGGAATGGAATGGAATGGAATGGAAGGGAAGGGAAGAGAAGAGAAGAGAAGAGAAGAGAAGAGAAGAGAAGAGAAGAGAAGAGAAGAGAAGAGAAGAGAAGAGAAGAGAAGAGAAGAGTTGGAAGGGACCTTGGAGGTCTTCTAGTCCAGCCCCCTGCTCTGGCAGGAAACCTTATACCATTTCAGGCAAATGGTTGTCCAATCTCTTCTTAAAACTTCCAGTGTTGGAGCATTCACAACTTCTGGAGGAAAGTTGTTCCACTGATTAATTGTTCTAACTGTCAGAAAATTTCTCCTCAGTTTTATTTATTTATTTATTTTATTTTATTTATTTTGTCAAGTACGTGTTAGTAATATACATAGATATAACATTGTTTATGTACATAAGATGGGTACTGATAAGCGGGAACATTAGGACAGGGACGGTAGGCATGCTGGTGCACTTATGCACGCCCCTTACTGACCTCTTAGGAATCGGGTGAGGTCAACAGTGGACAGTCTAAGGGTAAAATTTTGGGGGTTTGGTGACGAAACCTCAGAGTCAGGTAGTGAGTTCCAGGCATTTACCACTCTGTTGCTAAAGTCATATTTTCTACAGTCAAGTTTGGAGTGGTTCACTTTGAGTTTGTATCTGTTGTGTGCTCGTGTATTGTTGTGGTTGAAGCTGAAGTAGTCGTTGATAGTTCTAGATGTCTGTGGAGATTCTCAGTCATCCAGATCATTGTTGTCCCAAAGGTGCTTTTTCAAGAAGCAGTTGGACTTTCTGGTTTTTCTTTGAAGACATTTCTTTAAAGAAAATGACCAGCAGTATAAATCCTTCCATTCCCCACCATCCAGTCAGAGCTGAAGAAGCTTCTTGGATGAGAAGTGAAACATCTTAAAAGAAAATCCAGAAAGTGCAGTTGCCTCTTGAAAAAGCATCTTTGGAACATCCCTAGTTCTAGGTTGCTTCTCTCCTTGATTAGTTTCCATCCATTGGTTCTTGTCCTGCCCTCAGGTACTTTGGAGAATAGCTGGACTCCCTCTTATCTGTGGCAACCCCTGAGATATTGGAACACTGATATCAGAATCAGGTCTAATCATGTTATTGTTGTCTTTATACATTTTAACCTCCTAAAATAAGACAAATCCTTTTTACTGTTTTGGTCTTTTGTTTTCCCCTGTATGTCCTGAGCATGTTTCAAGGTAAGACAAGACAGCATATCATGATGCTGAATGGAAAAAAAGGAGATATAGATTTTTTTATTCATAACCCTATATTACATGCAACTTGTTTCCTCCCCTCTCCCAATCATCTCTAGATGAGAAAGGATCCCAAAATATCCACAAGAGAATAATTGTTGCCCATTATCATCACCATCTAGATTTGTATACTCCAATTAACCAGTTGTTTACTCTGGTAGAGTATAAATGTGACTTCTTGCTGCTGGGTACCCTGGAGAACATTTATGAGAGTGTGCTTTAGGAGTACACTGCAATGCATTTCCTGCATACTTATAACTGCTGCGATTCATTTAGTGGAACTGAATCAGGATGAAATGCAAAAGTTTGACCAAGAAAATAAAAGGTTCCAAGTGTGGTCCAAGTGTCTTCCTATGTAGAAAAGAGGCAAGGTTCATAGATTTGCATAATCAAGGTGGGAAAGGGGCACCTGTGGGATTTTGATTAGCCAGAAGTACATCTCGTATTGGATTTTATTCTCTGCTCAGTCCTGGTGGACCTTTTTGAGCTTTCAGATTATTAGCAACAGTTCAGGGGTGTTGGCCCCAAAGGTGAACCTTGTGCTGCAATGATCTTTATGTATTCGACTGCTTGAAGTCAATTCAGGAACTGTGGTTAGTGTGCGGCTGACATATTGAGCCACTACTAAGATTTTTTTTTTATTAATTCCTACTAAATTGTGAGCTCAGTTAATAGCTGGATTGTTTTTTAAAGCTCTATATGGTTTAAGACTGGGATGTTTTGTCTGCCTACTGATTGAGATGGTCACTCTGGTTTGTCCCTAAAATACGACCTCCATTTAAACCATGAATGAATGGTGATTAGAGAACAGTCTTTTAACTAGTAGATCATTGGTTTTGTGAGAGTCTGTTTGGTGTAGTGGCTAAGGCACCAGGCTAGAAACTAGGAGAATGTGATTTCTAGTCGTGATTTAGACAAAAAGGCAATCTTTGGTTATCTTTGGGCTCTCTCTCTCTCCCTCTCTCTCCCTCCTCCCTCCCCCTTTCACCCTCTTCCCCTCTTCCCCTCTCCCTCCTTCCCTCCCTCCTTGCTCTCCCTCTCCCGCTCTCCCTGTCTCCCTCTCCCTCTCCCCCTCTTTCCCTCTCCCCCTCTCCCTCCTTCCCTCCCTCCTCCCTCTCCCTCTCCCTCCCTCCCTCCTCCCTCCCCTCTCCCCCTCTCCCCCTCTCCCTCCTTCCCTCCCTCCTCCCTCTCCCCCTCTCCTTGTCTCCCTCTCCATCCCTGTCTCCCTCTCCTCCCTCCCTCTCTCCACTTAAGAAGAAGGCAAGGTTAAACCACTTGTCAAGAAAACTGCAGGGACTGGTTGAGGCAGTTGCCAGATGTCCACACGGATTTAAAGGAAGAAAAATGAAGAAGTTGGCTCTGCAAAGTCTTTTGCCAATGGGCCTTATGTGCCATACAGAAACACATTTCTCCTTCTGTCTCTTAAAATGGTTAATGCTTTGAGTATTCTTGTACCAGTTTTGAAACACAAATCTCCATTCCAATGCCCTGGGGTTCCTTTAGTGAACATTTTTCTTGCCCTGTAGACAGTGCCGCATTTCCGTTTTGCTTTTTTTTTAAAAAAAATGTAATTAGTTATCAGAAAACATTTATGATTCAAAATAATATGATAGTAAGTGATACTTTTATTCTCTTCTGCAAACTAAAATTGTTCACTGCTAAAGAAGCAAAACATTGTTTGATACACAAATGTTGCTTTTCTGTAGGTTCAACTCAGTTCTAAGCAAGCCATATTCTGAGGGAACCATGTCTAGCATTTCAACTTGGGTGTAATCAGTCATCATAGTAGATCAGTCTGTTATAAGAGCCGAGGTGGCGCAGTGGTTAAAGTGCAGCACTGCAGTTCAGCAGTTCAGCTGTTCAATTCTCACCGGTTCAAGGTTGACTCAGCCTTCCATCCTTCTGAGGTCGGTAAAATGAGGACCCAGATTGTTGGGGGCAATATGCTGAACTCTGTAAACCACTTCGAGAGAGCTGTAAAGCACTATGAAGTGGCATATAAGTCTAAGTGCTATTGCTATTGCTATTGCTATAATACTATTTATATGTTTATTAGGTGTCTATTCCATCTCTCCTATAAGAAAGAGAGCATGCCCAGAAGAACAACTCTGTAGAGTAGGTTGGGCTGGAGGAAGTGACATGTCCTGATACACATTTAGTTTCCATGTCTGAGAAAGAACTTGAATTTTAAACATTACATTAGTGATTGGTGGGGATGGGGAAGAGTTGTGGGGGACAGTCAACTTATATTCAGAAATGGTGCTGTCCAGTCCCTTGTTTACTATGTTATCTGCTCACTGTGAGACCTGTGCCAAAATCACAATTAATTTCAGCTGGCTTGAAACCTCCTTATATCTATTAATACAAGGCATAAGGACAAATTCCTAGTTACAGTATACCTACAATATTTGCAATGCAAAATACATATCCAAATGCATGCAGAAAACAGTACAAACATACATTGTGTATTAATAAAGCTGGATGAATTATTGACCCACCATAGGGAATCTCTGTCGATGTCATTCTGAAAAGATCAGTAAACAACACTTACAGCATCAGGATTACAAAATATTCTTGCAAATAACTTCACAAGCCACAACACAGCTGTTGCCCTACTAAATCCTGTGCCATCAAAACAACCAACACAGAGAATGCTGTGCATCTGTTTGGGGTATTCCCTATGCAAGAGCAAGACACATTTGAACCATCCTTTTAAATATTCTTTGCCCTTCTGGAAAGAGTCAGTTTTAAATACAGTTTTTGTATTTAAAAAAAAAATCAGTGTTAGATGCTGATTTTTTTGGGGGTGGGGGATTTATAACTGCTGTAGTGTTTCACTATAAAGTTAACATTTTAATGCAAAGCACTCTGAAATCTTTGAAAGCATGCAGCATTGTAATGGATTATACCATTTGTGTGTATTTGCATATTATGTGCAGTCTAGACCAGTGATGGCGAACCACAGGTGGCACACGGAGCCATATCTGCCGGCACGCAAGCCATTGTCCTAGCTTAGTTCCAGAGCGCATGTGTGCACTGGCCAGCTGATTTTCGGCTCACACGGAGGCTCTGGGAGGGTGTTTTCGGCTTCTGGAGGGCCTCCGGGGGGGCAGGGGAGGGCATTTTCGCTCTCCCCAGGCTCTAGGGAAACCTATGGAGCCTGGGGAGGGCGAAAATCGGGCCTACTGGGCCCACCAGAAGTCAGGAAACGGGCCATTTCTGGCCTCCAGAGGGCCTCTGGGGGGCGGGGGAAGCCGTTTTCACCCTCCCCAGACATTGAATTATGGGTGTCGGCACTCGTGCGTGTGCGATAGCATGTGCGCACATGCTTTTGGCACCTGAGGAAAAAAAGGTTCGCCATCACTGGTCTAGACACTGGAAGGCCAGATCCTTCTACTACTAAAGTCCAACCTTTGCTTCCATAGAGTGTCATAAGAATACCATGGTTTGCATAGTTCTGATCTTTGTAGTTATATAAATACATCATGGCATTTGAATATCTTTTCCAAGGTCTTCATGGCTGCTGTAATTAGTGCTAGTCTATAGGGTTATTTCTTGCTCCTTGTTCCTTTATGTTAGAAGAAATGCCCAGCACTGTGAATATAGTTCTGAAATATTTAAAAATTTAGAATGAAGAAAATGCAAGAAAGAGATCCTATTCCCATTTGCTCACCTCAATTTACTATTTGGTGCTCTCTCTCTCTCTCTCTCTCTCTCTCTCTCTCTCTCTCTCTCTCTCTCTCTCTCTCTCTCTCTCTCTCTCTCTCTCTCTCTCTCTCCTCCCTCCCTCCCTCTTTCTTTCCTTCCTTCCTTCCTTCCTTCCTTCCTTCCTTCCTTCCTTCCTTCCTTCCTTCCTTCCTTCCTTTCATTCTTTCTTTCTGCATTTCTGCTTTTCTTACAGTTTTGTCAGTCATGGGATATCTATAATCACATATCTTAACGACTACTCAGTTTTCATTTTTCTCTTCTTAAAGTTAATGTCTGTTTATTTGTCTATAAGAATATAAGCATAGCATATGAGCATAGGACGTTTGGTTCCCAACAACTCTGGGTGGCTTACAATTACAAAGTAAATTTAAAAGAAACTCAAAAGAGAAAAAAAAACACCAAGTACTTCCCAAAACAATATATAACCAGCCCCCCCTCCCCCAAACAGCAACACCTCACCACTCATTCTTCATTCTGCCCTGGAGCTTGAGAAAATAGCCAGATCTTTAATAGCTTCCTGATCATGATCAGAGCAAGAGTCATCCAAATCACTGAGGGATGTTATTATTTTGTGTAGGCATTTTACTACTTGTACAAATATTTAAAGTAAGATTATCGCACTTGGCAATGTTGTGAATTTCTCTGCTCCTTAAGGCATTTATACTGCAATTTGTATTTTCTTTTCTTTTAAACAATATGGTTAAATTTAACTTTCTGGGATTTCTCAACTAACCAGAGAAGCCTGGGGGATCGGCTGGCTCATAAATGTTGCAAATAATTAAATATTAACCTCTTTAAGAATTAGTCATGAAATACATCTTTACGAATGCTGTTCACTATGTAGGAATTACAAAATGAATCAAGGTTCATGTACAATTATTTCAACAATAAAGTTATGGCAAAGAAATAGCTGCATTCTGACTATTTCTCAGCACTGAACTAGAGGGAATTCATCCAGCACTAATGCACAGATGAATATTCATTGAAAGTAAAGAGAATTGTGATGCCAGTGGATAGCACACTAAATGAAGGCTTTGGTAACAACTGTGGGTTTTGTCAAGCCTGAGTTTTTGTTATTATTGTTGTTATTCTCTTTTGAATATTTGCATTTAAACAAAACAATCTGTGCACCTGTGGGGAAAATGGTCAAATGGATAATATGAACTTCTCTGAAGGAGAAGGAAAGACATGGATAAAAATGCCTTGGGAGGAAAAGTAAATGAGAAGTAGTGGTTTCATTTAAAAAAGCTCATATGCTTTTATGATGTATCTGTTGCAGCAGCTCTTCCTTGCTAAAGAGACTTGACTGATCTGAACAAAATTTAAATGAATTCACAAGCAGGAAACGTTAAAATGTGTAGCAGAGCAAGAAAGCCAAACTAAGAGTCAACTCAAGGGAGACTAAAGTTTGGAAGAAAACTAAAATGACATCAACTCATCTCAGAGAAAAGAGAGGGAAGGAAGGTATTTGCCGTGTAAAATGACTGTAGGCCTCACAATCTTAATTCCCTGAAATTGCAAGGACCCTGAACAGTGCATAGGCAGCCACTTAAGCATCATGACAGTCATGGAAACTCTACCCTCCCTTCTGTCTCCAATGGAAGACCAACGGCCCGAATTTCATGCCAATGCAGAGCACAGTCTAGTTCATTTCTCTACTTGCTTGTTTGATTGCTTGCAGAGGTTGAAGGATACCATACTATCCAGCATTAGGCTGCATGTAATTGTCTCTGACCAATCTCCACCACTAATCTTTTTCTTTGGGGAACTTTTTTTCATGCTTCTGATCAGTTATTCGAATGGAATGGTTTTGATTGTAATAATAGCATAGGAATGCGCCTTCTAAATAGCCACCCTGCTTATTTATTTATTATTTATTAGTGAGACTTATATACCGCCTCAAAGTGCAAGCACTCTCTATGCGGTTTACACCATTAAGCAATGTATATTTATATTGCCCCCAACAATCTGGATCCTCATTTTACCTACCTCGGAAGGATGGAAGGCTGAGTCAACCTTGAGCTGGTGAGATTTGAACAGCTGAACTGCTGATCACAGTCAGCTAAAGTAGCCTGCAGTACTGCACTCTAACTGCTGCACCACGTCGGCTCTAAGATGGTGTTTTCAATATTGCCTGGTAGCAGATTGATGAAACATTATTACTTCTTGGAGATGTTATGCTGGAATCTGAAGCATGATCTTCCAAATGCAAATCATAGCATTTTCCATTGAACCACCACCATGGTGATTTCAGTTATTCTTTCACTGTAATTATTACAAGAACTGAGGATGAAAGATGACAAGATCTGTGGATGAAATATTGTTGAGACCGGAGCTCATTGACACCACAAAGCATTATGAGAATTGGTGGTACTTATTGCTCATTAAAAAACCAAATAAGGTACTTTAGCAATAGCAATAGCACTTAAACTTATATACCGCTTCATAGTGCTTTTACAGCCCTAAGTGGTTTACAGAGTCAGCATATTGCCCCCAACAATCTGGGTCCTCATTTTTACCTACCTCGGAAGGATGGAAGGCTGAGTCAACCTTGAGCCGGTGAGATCTGAACTGCCAAACTGCAGCTAGCAGTCAGCTGAAGTAGCCTGCAGTATTGCATTCTAACCACTGCGCCACCTCGACTTTTAAGAGGCGAGCTTGCTTGAAAATAGCTTGTGGCTGAAAAGTCAGTTCCAGTTGTGGCTGAAGATGAATGGTAAATAAGAAAGAACAATTTTAGGGAGAAAGTCACACTCTAAGGACAAATCTAGACTGCACACCTATGCTGTTCCAGTCCTATTCTCATGCTGGTTTGACTCAAGCAAAACTACAACAAAAACAACAACAACAAAGTTAAATTGTATATGGATAGACTTATTAAAAGAAAAGGGGGGGACACCCACCGACAGAAAAGTAGGAGCTCAGGGAAAGAAAAAATAATAATTAAAAAAAATCATGCCGTGTTTCAATCTGGGGATATTCTGTTTGGAAGACAAGTATTATAACCATTTTGCTAGTAAGAAAGACTTGCTAGAATAGCATTTGCAGCAAAGGTTACTCAGGGAAAATGCTGAAAATGAGGGGGACATTCTCATCTCTGCCAAATAGCCAACATTCAGTGATTGTCCTAGAAGAAATCCAAATAAAAGCAGGCAAGCTAGACAGCATCAGTTAAAATGAGAGAAGTAGAAAAACACTATTTTGGAAGTAAAGCAGGAAAATGCATTCAGAGTCACATTCACAATGATCAAAGGGTGAATACAGGGTGATGACATCCCTTCCCGCCTTCTGAAAATGTTGGCTTCTACTTAACAACGTGACAGTCTGGTAGCGTGGATTAGTCGTAAGCCAAGAGATTCCCCAAGTTCCATCACACCCTTCTCCCCATTGGGTAGTGCTCACAATTCTATTTTTGAGGATTTTGCTGCCATTCCATAACTGTCCATCAAAGCTCCCAACTAACAATTTTCTAACACTATATATAGTCTCTAATTAGCCTAGTACTGATCTCCAGGAGGTATATGTTCAAACTTCATGCTGTTTTACAAGCCAAATTTGGGGCCTAGGATACTACTCACCTAGCAGTAATCAATTCAGGTATCGACTTTTATATTTTTGGGAAACAGAAATATAAATTAGAACAGGAGGCAGACTTAGAAATTAAAAACAAACAGCAGAAATGCTACCTCTGTGTAAGATGAACACCAAATTACTTTATAGATTCTTCAATCAAAAATTAGTCACTGAAAATGAAAATCCTCTTCGGTATCTTCCGGTGAGGGGGTTGGGGGGCACAACTCATATCTCAGTCAAAACCCTTTTACCAAAGCTGAAGTGCTACTTTCACTTTCCTTCCTCTGTTCCAGACTTTCATAAAAATTAATAACTTCTCTGACAAGCTACTGGTCTTATAAAGCGTTTAGTGGGAGACCCAAAAGGCCCTGGGGAGACAATTATTTTCAGAGTTGTGGCTTCTCTTCCAATAGATACAAAATTACTGCTCACATTAACTCCGGGATAGCAATACTGTATGGGCAAGCAAGCAAGCAAAATACTATGAAAAACATTTGCCCATCACCACCATTACAGTGTTGTCAACTTAAAATATTAGTATGTAACACTTAGACAAGAGGATCTTGCTATTTTCCTATCCATGCTGCGTGCAGTGCCAAGTCTCCTAAGAATTAACTGAAAATTTGTTTTATCATATGTGGTGGATTGATGATTTTCCATTTTAACTGTTTGCCAACATCAAAATTTCAGTTAGTTCTTAAGGGACTTGGCATGGGCATGCACCAAGGGCAGGAAAATAGTAGAAAATAGTTGGGAATTTTAGTAATTTTCATTTTTAAAAAAACCTCTCTAGGCTTTGGCTAGATAGCAAAACAAGTTACATCCTCCAGGGCAGGGATTATCGACCAACTCTGCATCTGCCTGAAATAGGATTACCTAGTAATGCTACCTCAAAGCTCAGAGGTTTTGTGATGGAGTCAAAATGGTGGCCACTGGAACCAATCAAACCAATGCATCTGTTTCCAAGCTAGTCACTTGAAGAACAAATGATTTTTTTAAAAAAAGTGCTAATAACTTTATTGCCACCTATTACCACCATTTATTTGAAAACCAGTTGGCCCCGTGAGTAGCACATGCTTTCTTAGTCCCTGAGCCATAGCTTGTTTTTAGAGAATACAGCCATAGTAACACAGAGGTAAGATTCAAATCTCAGAGGAATGGACTCTATGAAGAGAGCATGCACTATTTTGTCCAGTATCTTAGAAATCAACCAATACATTAACCAAGAATGCCTCCCCCCCCCCCTTCCTACCTGAACCACAATTTGGCACCTGCGTGTATGGAATTTTCTGGTGTCACTTCTGTTCTCTAGTTATGATGATGTTTGAACTGGTAGACAGTAAATGAACCTGAAGTGGAATGGCTTGAGACTGCACCATTTTAATGCTTGAGTAATCACGAAACTGCCAGGTCATCTGACCTGTGATTACTTGTGATGGAATGAATATGATCAAAGAAAATTCATCTATTTTTATTCAATGTGTTCTATAGATAGGGGAAAGAAAAATCTTCCCCTTATGGACACTGACTCCTGGGATTTTTAGTGATGTAAAAGCAGATGTCATCCGTGTCTCACCATGGCTAGGACAATGTGTTATTATCTAGGAGGCTGCATCACTCGCTATCTTTATGATAGCATATATGTTTTGAAAAGAAAGAGAAATTAAGTCAGAGATGTTGAATAGCTGCCTAATCTACATGGCTGTTGCAAAGATGTCAAAGAAGTCCTTTGACATCTTTGGAAGCATTATATGAAATCAAGCCACATTTTTTTTTTACTGGAATACAATATACTGAATATTATTTATTTTAATTTGGTAGAAAGTGAGCAACATTGATTAACAGATTAACTGTCTCAGATATTGAACAAAACATTTGAAATCTAACACCAACTGATTGTATGATTCCCAGAAGTAGGCAAATATCTTCCTCTGTCATAAACATGGATGTATCTTTGCCATGCCTTTTTTTAAACTAAGAAAGATGAATGAACAGATTCATGAGGAAAAGTGTCTCCCACTTTCTGTGTTTTTTTTAAAATGGGAGTGAAATGCTACTGAAATACCACCACAACATCTTTATGGTCAGAAGAGAAAACTTGAGCCACAGGCATATTTTTCAGGGGTCAAAATGAGCAGAAAAAGCATTTGAACAAAGAAGCAACTTAAGGATTCTGTTTGCCTTGTCAATAAAACATCACAATTAAAACATAATATAACATTAAATAACATAATAAAACATTATATAACATGACAGCCCATCAGCTTCCAATCTGTCTTACCTGCTGACATTAACTGATTTGAAAAGTAAATTGCCCCTTTGTTTCCTCAAAAAATTCATGTAACTTAAAAACTGCATGATATGCAAACAAAGATACACTTGTTTAATGTATTGTAATAAACAGGAAGAGTATTATTTATTTTATAATATTAATTAATTGAACTCATAAGGATGGCTACAGACCTTGAACCAATGCACTTAACTCAGTGGAAAAAGAGAGACGCTGTGCACAAACCTTAGAAAGGAAAGAGGGAAAGGAAAATCTAAAGAGCTGGAGATAATTCTGCCTCTGAGGATTAGATCTATAGAGACTCCAAAATCACAATGCTCTGATAAATTCAGCACTGAGACAAAAAAAAAAGACTATGTCTCATTGTCAGTAAAACTGAAACTGTTCAAAAATTCAGAGTAAGTTCAGTAATTCAGTAAGGATTTCTGATGGTGTCTCGTTTGCTAGGGGTGCATAGATATTATATTATGTATCTCTATGTACTCTATAATCACAGCAGTGGTACAATCTTCAAATTCAGCTTTTATAAACCTTTATACTATATCTATATTTGAAACTTTATCAATTTTTCCAAAATTTCCAGCAAAATATAATTCAGGTGAGGTTTAAAAATCGTTCACATTTTCTCACCAATGCATGCATATGTTCTGGAAAACCCCTTTTCAGATGAGAGAAGTCTTCTTTTCTGACCTATGGACTGTAAAGTCTGTTATTGTTGTTGTTGTTGTTGTTGTTGTTGTTGTTGTTATTGTTTCCATTCAATTGTGTCTGATTCTCAGAGACTGCCTGTTCTTCTTAATCTTCGTATTATTTCCATTCTTCTCTTGGTCAAATTCAGGAGGTCAATCATTTTAGATCAGTTTTGGTAACAACATATTCACTATTTATACCTTTAGGGTATGTTCCTTTCTACGCTTCTCTATAATATTTCTGGTAAACAGGTGTTTCACAAGAAAATGACCAGGAAGATGGAACAAAAATAAACAGTCAGGAGAACTATAGTTGGATTTAATTGGCTTTTCTTTTCAGCGTAGGCTTTTGAAATACAGGATAGGATCTCAGCGGTGTAATTGTCATACGTTTTCCAAGATTAAATTCAGCAAGCTCCAGACTCAGGTTTTGATCCCCTGCCCTGACATCTCCATGAATCCAGCAGGAGGTGAACTTAGCACTGGAGTCAAAACTCTGGGGCATAATTGTTTAATGTTTTACCATGTTACACTCAGCATTGTTACAAGATAAAACAACTGTTAATCAATTGCTTATGAATCCTTCAACACTGTTTAGGAATTGTCTAGATACAGTTGGCAACTAGACCAATTAATCTCTATTTATATTCAAATTAAGGGAATTAATCATTCTTATACAGTTGTTACTTCAAGGTAAACCTGAATATAATTTTGATTAATGCCTAGTGACTCTGCTTTTCTTTTCTTTTCTTTTTTTCTTTTCTTTTCTTTGTTTTTTTGGGCTTCAGAGAGGTACTCTGGATAATCTTGGACATGCAGGAGGAAAATACAAAATAATAAATTATGGATATAGGCATGCCATCGTTTGTGTTGTTTCTGGCTGAAGCTTTATATATCTAGTTTTTCCCCCTAGTTTTGTTTCAGAAATTTGAAGTGCACCTTTCTACAACATGTGTATTTTTGTTGGAAAGTTATAGAAAACCCTCCAGTTATGTTTTTTCTCCCCACACAACAATCTCAAACTTTCTCTGACATTCATTGTTGTGATTTTGCAGAACTTTTCTAAAAAACAATTCCTTGACAAGTACAATGAATGTCAACAAACTCAAACAATGTTGTCTGCCTCATACTTCCCTCTGACCGGTTAGGGCCCACAGAGTGGGTCTCCTCCAGGTCCCGTCAGCAAAACAATGCCAGCTGGCGGGCCCTAGGGGGAGAGCCTTCTCTGTGGGGGGCCCCGTGCTCTGGAACCAACTTCCCCCAGATACCTGAACCATCCCCACTCTGCTGGCCTTCTGAAAAGCCGTCAAGACATGGCTTTTCCTGCAGGCAGGGGGTTGAGACTAGCTCCATCTGAATTCTCCCCCAGTATGTTTGATGGGGATACTTTTAACTGTTTTAATTTTTTTTAAATTTTAATTGTGTTTTTAAATTGTTATTATTTCTAGTGTTCTTACATGATGTTGTACGCCGCCCTGAGTCCCTCGGGAATAGGGTGGCATAGAAGAACCAAGAAATAAATAAATAAATAAATGAAGTCCACTTGGCTTTTCAAGTTAAAAACAACAACATGGTTTCTTTTTCATCCCTAGAATAATGGCCATTTGGTGTAACATAAACATAGGATCATTGTACAAGGTTTCCAGTTTAGTTCTGGAAACTAGAACATTGTCAGAGATCAGCTAGAGAGGTAAGGCAAAATGATTACACCTTTGGGGGGAGCTGGCTGAAAATTGTGTGAGATGTACTGAAGCTTAACAATTCCAGAGGACACCAATTCCAGAGGACACTAGCCTTGGGAAAGGCTACTCCAGCACATTGTTTTTTTTTAACTTTGATGACAATGAATGGCAACAAAATGTACTTATTGAAAACATGTTCTATTTCTGCCATAGCATCTGAAGAAACTTCTATCTACAACTCTCAGCTATACAACCAGCTCAGTATTGCTAATCAGCTTTACTTCACTTGTTTGTGATTCGTAAAGATCTGTTTTGACAAAGCACCTAATGAAGAAATGAAGGGGTGGAAATATATTCAAGATAGGCTATGTTTGACATAATTATTTAGCGGACAATTCTATTTTTCATTATGGGCATCTAACATTAACAGATGCCACGTTAAACTCTCAAGGAATAGGCCTCTCAAAGTTCTGACAAACTACAACATCATAGTGAAATCCATTGGATATTTTTTGTACAAACACAATCCAATAAAATTGCTGTTGCTAGTATCCATACATCCACAACTATAGTATAGCAGTCAAAATTTATGGAAGCAAGTGTTGCAAGTGACTCATAAGACAGGATTGTTCACATTCTTCATGGAAGCATCATAAAAGACAGAATTTTATTTACTTCTATGTGAATGTAAAACAACTTAAATAATAGATTATTAAATAACCATAAATGACCATTTTATCCATCTTTTCCATCATACACTGGGTGCACAATTATTAGGCAATGCATATTTTCCACCTCCAAGCTGTATAAACTTGAATGCTTAGTGGATATAAACATATTAGGTGATGTGTATTTCTGTAATGAGGGAGGGTGTGGCCTAAGGAGATCAACACCCTATATCAAAGGTTGTGTTATTATTAGGCAGCTTCAGGCAAAAAGGGGTCAAACTAGAGAGTTAATTGACTTTGAAAAGTCAAAAATTGTAAAAAATATTTCAGAGGCATGCAACACTCTTGAAATTGCTAAGATATTTGGGTGTGATCACAGAACCATCAAATGTTTTGTTGCAAGTACCTAGTCAATAAGATATCAAGAAACATGTTGAGAAAAAAAAGACACACATTAACTGCCAAATATTTGAGAAGAATTAAACATAAAGCTACCATTATCCTCCATTGCTGTCATATTCCAGAACTGCAACCTACCTGGAGTGCCCAGAAATACAAGGTCTCCAGTACTCAGAGACATGGCCAAGGTAAGGAAGGCTGAAACCCGATCACCACTAAACAAGACACATAAGTTGTAACGGCAAGACTGGACCAAGAAATATCTGAAGACAGATTTTTCAAAGGTTTTATGGACTGATGAGATGAGAGTGACTCTTGACGGACCAGATGTATGGGCCCATGGCTGGATCACTAACGAACACAGAGCTCCATTTCGACTCAGATGCCAGCAAGTTGGAGATGTATGGGCTAGTATTATTAAATATGAGATAGTTGGACCTTTTCAAGTTGAAGATGGACTCAAAATCAACTCCCAAACCCGCTGCCAGTTTTTAGAAGATACTTTCTTCAAGCAGTGATACAGGAAAAAAAGTCTGCGTCTTTCAAGAAGACCATGATTTTTATGCCAGACAATACTCCATTGCATGCATTGAAGTACTCCACTATGTGGCTAGCTAGTAAAGGCCTTAAAATTGAAAGAATAATGACATGGCCCCCTTCCTTATCTGACCTAAACCCTATTGAGAACTTGTAGGCCATTCTTAAATGGGGGATTTATGGTGAAGGAAAACAGTACACCTCTCTGAACAGTGTCTGGGAGGCCGTGGTTGCTACTGCACAAAAAGTTGATCGCCAACAGATCAAGAAACTGACAGATTCCATGAATGGAAGGCTTATGAGCAGCGGTGGCACAGTGGTTAGAGTGCACTACTGCAGGCTACTTGTGCTGATCACCGGCAGCCAGCAGTTTGGCAGATTGAAGCTCACCAGGCTCAAGGTTGACTCAGCCTTCCATCCTTCCGAGGTCAGTAAAATGAGGACCCAGATTGTTTGGGGCAATATGCTGACTCTGTAAACCGCTTAGAGAGGGCTGTAAAGCACTATGAAGCGGTATATAAGTCTAAGTGCTGTTGCTATTGCTATTATGACTGTTATTGAAAAGAGGGGTGGCTATATTGATCACTGATTTTTTTTTGAAATGTCAGAAATGTTTATTTGTACCTTTTGAGATGTTTGTTTATTATTCTCACTTCAACAAGGCAAATAAACGAGTGAGATGGACAAATTTTCATTTTTCATTTAGTTGCTTAATAATTCTGCACACTGATAGTTGCCTAATAATTGTGCATACATACTCTCGTAAGAAAGCCAAAACGTTTACTTTCTTAAATATTCAGGTTTGAGGTTTATTAACATTTTGGATTGACCGAGAGCACTGTAGTTGTTCAGTAGTAAATTTAATCTGCCAAAATACAACTTGCCTAATAATTGTGCACACAGTGTATAAGTTTACTATTTCACACAAGTTCTGTATTTTGTTTTGTTTTTAGTTCTGCTTCTTCTCTACCATGACATGATTCTTTTTTAAATGTTCAGTGTAAATCTAGGTTATTCTGAAAATACTAATACTGGCACTACCACTACCACTTTCATCTGTAAAATCATTCTCTGCTCTGCTACTGTCAACCTTCCCAGACAGACCAGACAGGAATCATGACCAGATGAGCTAATTCTACTTTATTGTAAGGCTACCACTTTAACAGAATCTGGCAAGTCTGAAAGTGTAAATTTCCTGCTGTCTCCCTTACAACCTTAGGAAGGAACCCTTCTGAACTATTTTCTCCATTAATTATGTAGCTGGGGATTATTCTGTCTCTTCTGTGATGCTTCCCTGGACATCATTTCTTTTCCCACCTCCCAAGATCATTCCCACATACACACTGCTATTTAATCATGGAACTAAAATTTCTTGCAAATTTCCTTCCTTCCTTCCTTCCTCCTATCCCTCCCTCCCTCCCTCTCTCCATCTATCTACCCATCCATCCTCATGTAAATATTTCACTTATAGAAGGTTCATTTTAGAAGTTAATGGTTAACACTTTGTCCTAGGATCTACTCTACTCTACTCACAATCTTGGAAGCTCACTGAGTGATTTTGGGCTAATAACAGCTCTTAAGAGTTGGGGCAAAATAAGAGCAGCCAGTATCTATGCTTCCTGAGCATGATTTGAGTTCCTGAAAAAAAGATGGACATAACTCTAATAAATAAATGCAATAATATCAGGAAGCACTTTCTACGTGGCTGCTTTTTAGTTTCTCAAGATGAGATATTTTTTTCTGTTCCTTCCTCCCATTTAACTGGTCCACCATAACATAAGGCATTTTCCTGTAACTTCAATCCATTATTTCATACCTTGACATCTGGATCAAGAAAAAGTCCTGAACTTTACTTAAGCCTTTCAAGTATGTTAAGAGTTGTATCACATCCCCCTCCAGGCTTTTTCTTCTGAAAGCTAAGAAAAACCAGGTCTTTCAAGCTCTCTGCATAATAGAACTTAATTTCTAGACTCTCCACCCTTCCCTTGCTCTTTTCTGAATATGTTCCAATTTATCTGAATCTTTCGCAAAATGTAATGCCCTATATTGTACGCAGAGCTTAAAGTGGTTTCTGAACAATGCAGAATGAAGTGGAGTGACTACTTCCTATGATTTGCAAAACATATTTTTGGTATAAATTCATTCAATTGCATGTAACCAGTAGTGTCCTTTTTCTTGCTGTACAATTTATTATTTACAAGCTAAGAACTTTGAGGAGGAGAAAATAGGAAACTCAGTTGCTATCAAATTGTATCTAAAAAAACTGTCCTTTGTTCATGTCAGAATATTCATGAACTGGCAGAGACATGGTAACAAGGTCAGCCAATGAATAGGGCTTAACAACAGATCAGCCAATGGGAACTGAAACAGTTTGGAGTTGGCGTGGCTTAACTTCTGAGTCTGTCTGCTAAGAATTGAAACTGAAACTAGTCTGATGTACTCTGCTTGTGTTTTGCTTGTAACTGCTACCACGTTGGAAGAATCTAGTCTTGATATTGTACATTTATTGTATCTGTTATTATGTACGAGGGTGAGTCAAAAAGTAATGCCATTTTCTTTAGGACAGGTATAATTACCAACACAGGAACATGTAGCATACATCAAAATGAAGCTGGTCCTCTGTGGATCACTTCCCTACTTCTCAACATAGTCACCATTTCTCTCAATAGCAATGTTCCACCTTCGAATGAGAACATGTATCCCTGTCTCATAAAATTTTGTTGACTGTTCTTTGAGCCACTTCTTCACTGCAGTTTTCACTTCCTCGTCACTGGAATAATAATCCTCCATACTCACCAGATTTAGCGCCTTCAGACTATCATCTCTTTGGCCCCATGAAAGAGGGTTTGAGAGGCAAACATTATTCCAGTGACGATAAAGTGAAAACTGCAGTGAAGAAGTGGCTGATTCTGACAATCTCGACAGAACACACACACACACACACACACACACACACACACACACACACACACACACACACACACACATATATAATGTTAAAAAAGAACTGCCATTTTATCATGCATTTTATGAGCAAATGATAATTTGCCTAATTTTAGGTAAAATATTCATTAGCCTAGTGTTTAATAATTAGTCAGAATATTTATGAAAAAAGTACTATAAAAATAAAAACAAAGGCTCAACAGCAGATAATTTAGTATACATTGGAATGACCCAATGTTTGTTAATTTTTTAATACTATCTTTGTTACTTTATAACTAGCTCAAGGTGGTAAACATACATAATGCTTCTCCTCCTCCTATTAATGCAATAAATATCTGAATTTCCAAGGAAGAGGCACAGCTAGGCAGCACCTAAACTACAAAAAGTAGCTTTCACCATAGCTTAATGTCTTCAGCTACATTCTCCAACCCTATTTCACAGAGTGGGCTGATTAAGAACAGTGACAAATTTCAGATTTCCACACAGCTCAAATAAACTTGCCCTATTGTTTTGCACTGTTTCAAGATTAAATAGTTTACCTGATAATTTTGGAGCCAAAGTTTACACCAGCTGGCAAAAATTAAGGAGGAGGAGGAGGAGGAGGAGGAGGAGGAGGAGGAGGAGGAGGAGGAGGAGGAGGAGGAGGAGGAGGAGATGATATTTGCCTTCCATTGAGGACCTGTATACTGCAGGAGTCAAAAAGAGGGCCATGAAAATATTTACTGACCCCCTCGCATCCTGGACATAAATTGTTCCAACTCCTACCCTCAAAACGATGCTATAGAGCACTGCACACCAAGACAACTCGACACAAGAACATTTTTTCCCGAACACCATCACTCTGCTAAACAAATAATTCCCTCACCATTGTCAAACTATTCACTAAGGCTGCATTACTATTACTATTAGTCTTCTCATCGTTCCTATCACCCATCTCCTCCCACTTATGACTGTATGACTGTAACTTGTTACTTGTATCCTTATGATTTATATTAATATTGATTGTTTCCTGATTGCTTATTTGTACCCATTGACAATCATTAAGTGTTGTACCTCATCATTCTTGACAAATGTGTCTTTTCTTTTATGTATACTGAGAGCATATGCACCAAAGACAAATTCCTTGTGTGTCCAATCATACTTGGCCAATAAAGAATTATATTCTGTTCTATTCTATTCTATTCTATTCTATTCTATTCTATTCTATTCTATTCTATTCTATTCTATTCTATTCTATTCTATTCTATTCTATTCTATTCTATTCTATTCTATTTGCTTACTTTTGAATGTAGCTCTCTTAGTGGAACAAATGGGATATTTTGGCTATAGAATGGGAGATAGGCTTCCTCTATCTCCTTTCGTATTGTGAACCATGCTCATTGGGCTGAGGTTTAGTAGGTGACTTAATTTCTTAGCAAGGCTGAATAGCTGCAAGAATCTCTGCATGATCCCCTGAATGATGTATAGAATCTGTTCTGAAATAGGAATAAAACTGTGTACCCTTATTTCAAAGCATGCCCTAGAAAAATTTGCAGGCACACACACCTTGTGGATAAACGTTTGTTCTAAAATTCCATCATGTGTCAACCGCAGACTCATCATCATCCTTTTATTGTCACCTTAAGCACATTCCATCTTTCACTGAAGAAACAATATAAGAAACCACCCCAGACTGTCAGTACATAAAAAATAATATGAATATAGATGTTCATTCTAAGCTATAACTTTAACTTTGTACTTATATACACAACTCTGTCTTCCTGTGTGGTTTCTTTGACTTGGGAATTAATGTTGTTGCATTTTTATTACCTTGGTTCTTCTTGGGCTGATTTCAGTCACTTTCTTCGGCTGATGGATATATAGAGTTTAACCCAAGGGAAGCCATCATCTTTCCTCTTAGAAATTATTACTTTCTTTATTGTCGGTGTCATTTTGAAAATATATTTGTGCCTTACGTTTAATCTTTATGCATGTTTTTAATATTTGAAAGTCTCTTGATCAAGTGGAAACATGCAGCACTTGAGTCAAGGCACATCTGCTGTCAAAGGCAGAATTTGGAGTTGAAAAAAAGATGAACACTTTTATGACATGTGGTGGTGTAGATTTTTCCCCACCTTACAATTAAAAGGGATTAATAATAAGACCATGACAATTATGAAAACATATTAAAGTAACCAAATATTACCCTTGAAAAAGCACACCAATGGATATGTCATTGAAATGTGTAATCAGATTCAGAAATCATTGCACAGATATGGTATCCAATAGAAAATGCCACACACAAGCTTCATTTGATAATATAAACTGTTGAGGCAAACAAGTAGGAGTAAAATAATTTATAACCTATGATACAATATGTCATATATATTACCTGTAAATGATAAAACAATATGTATTATAAAGATAGAGTATCCCTCATAATAAAGTATGCAAAACTCTATATCAGTGGTTCTCAACCTGGGGGCTCCTGACCCCTTTTCACAGGGGTCAGGAGACTTTGCCAGGATGCCACCATTTGGGTTCTTTTACCCTCTGTGCATGTGCAGAATGCTTTGTGCATGTGCAGAGGGTAAAAGAACCCAAATGGTGGCGGCGGGGCGGGGGGCGCAGTGGCGGGCGCGGCGGCAGGGTGGGGCATGGTGGGTCGCGGGGGTGGGTTGCGGGGGTGGGGCGCGGGGCGCGGCATTAGCAAGGTTGAGAACCACTGCTCTATATGCTTCATAAATATACTGATACATTATACTGTACTATCATTAATCAATGCTTTATATTGTATGTATTTTAGTTCTTCAACACTCTATAGCAGCGGTCACCAACTGGTGGTCCACGAGCCTCTAGGGGAGAGCCATGAGCCTCTAGAGATAGCCAGTAGCTACCGAACTGAGATGGGAAAATCGGGTTTCCTCAAAATGGCAGGCCCATTGATTTGATAAAAATAGGTAGAAGAACTTATATTTTATCAAGATATTGCAAACAAATTTGATGGTTTCAAAACACTATGCTAGCATGAGGGGTCCTTGGTACTCTCTGAGCTTGGTTGTTTTCTTACAGACATTTCATTACTCAAACCAGGTAACATCATCAGTGCAGGGAAAACAACAAGCTCAGATAACACCAAGGACCCCTCATTTTAACGCCAAGCTACAAATATTCTCCTTTATAGGTACCGGTACTATGCTGTATATTTCACTTAAACAGTTAAGTATCTTGAACCATGCTACAGTGTTCAATTTGAACACATATGAAATTGATCATTTGATTCAATAGAGTGGTAGCTTAATTATACTTGTTTTAACATGAAGCTGTATTATCTAACTTGTAATTATGATTCTTTTCATTATGACGCCTTCATCATTTGATAAAAGTATTAAAGGAGGGCTTTTCACATTGCATTTTTATACAAAACAAAACAGCAAGTGAAATCAAAGTGTTACTATAAATAAATATAGATAATTTTTTTTGCACAAAGTGCTCAGGTGTAACATTCAAATTATGCTTTTTATACTGTGTTTCCATGAAAATACAACCTACCCCAAATATAAGCCCTAGCCTGATTTTTGGGGGATGCGCATAATATAAGACCTACCCCCAAAATAAGCCCTAGTTAAGGGGGCATGACCATCACAGGAGGCAGCCCTTCCCTTCCCTGGTCACCTCATGGAGGCTTGGCCCCTTAATCATGGCCCGCAGATCAGATGAGCCAGCAAGGGCCGGGAGCTGCCTCTCATTCTATCTCTCTGCAGAGGCCTCCCAGTGCAATGCTCTGCCTCAGCTTCGGAGCAAACCTCCACCTTCCCTGCGCAGGATTGAAAAGCTGAAGGCTTTGGAGGGAGCATTTTTGGGATGTGCATCTGTGCAGAGCTCCTCAAGCATAGAACGATCGGCAGGAAAATGTGGGGGGGGATTTTCCTGCTGATCGGAGCAAGGCAAAGCCTCCAGACTTGCAATCCTCCGCAGGGAAGGCGGAGGTATGCTCAAAAGCTGCAGCAGAGCGTTGCACAAGACCTCCGCAGATAACATTTCTGAAACATTAACTTTTAACACAGTACTCACAGGAAAATCCCCCCCTCATCATGGTTTGATTTGCTTTCTGTGAAGCTTTGTGCTGAGAAAGGTCCGTGCTTTCTTGATCCCTTCTTCCCCCTCCCCTCCTCTGGCTGTCCATTTCAGCTTTTGCAGACAACCATCCGCCAGGGTGGAGGATCCCTCGTGGAGTGCGTTCAAACTTTCAACCCCAACGGACCCAGTGGGTGCGAGCTACCCCAACCCAGAAAGGGGAAGGAGCTGATGGGGGGGCTGTGGGAAGTTCTGGGAGTTGAAATTCACAAATGTTTAAATGGCCAAGCGGCTGCCCATGCTGCTGCTGGCCTCTTCGCCCTCCTGGCAACACTGCTCTTGGAAGCGCTGAGGGACTACTCCTGTTTGGCCGGGTTGAATCATCCCAGATTTAAAATCTCCAAAAACCTCCTGAGTGCTACAAGCCTGCCAGGGCCCCTTCACGAGCGGCTGCTGGTGGAGCCATGCTGCCTCCCCTGCCACGTCCCACGCATAGCCGGACTGAGAGTTGCAGCATCCGCCAAGGCCCGAAGAGCACCGGGTTCAGTGTAGCTGCAGCACCAAGTAGGCCTGCCGGCTGGTGCTCAGCATCCCAAAGGCAGCAGTGGGTGAGGCGGCACAGGCAGCACAGCTCCACCCATGACGCCAACAGAATCCAAGGAGTGTCCCAGCAGCAGCTGGGCCAGCAGGCAGGGTGGGTGAGAAGCTCCCTGCTGGCCAGGCACTGAAGCTCCACCACTGCCGCTGGGGGGAGGGAGGGAGAGAGGGAGAGAGGGAGGGAGGGAGGGAGGGAGAGAGGGGGGGGAGGGGGAGAGAGAGATCTGATCCAACCTTGGAGGGCTGGCAGTGATGCTCTCTCTCTCTCTCTCTCTCTCTCTCTCTCTCTCTCTCTCTCTCTCTCTCTCTCTCTCTCTCTCTCTCTCTCTCCCCTCCCTCCCTCCCTCCCTCCCTCCCCCCTCTCTCTCTCTCTCACACATACACACATTTGATTGCTTGAAAGGCTGTGCTTTGCTTGTACCATAAGTGCGCACTTCCCACAATCTTGCCTGCCTTTTCATCCTTTTGTCAAGCAGCAGCAGCCGGGTAGAGGTGGGGGTGGAGCTGATTCAGATGGGCCACATAGCTTTCTGCCTCATTGTAGCAGCAGCCTCAGCAACACCCAAGCTCCAGGCCTGGTGGAGCACAAACCATGGTCGCCACCTGCTCCATAGCCACAAGGTGAGCTGCCCTCAGCTGCAAGAGGGGCCCTCAGCTGCAAGGTTGACTGGTGCCATGGGCTGGGCTAGGGCTGTCAAGAATATGCCGGAAACATCTCCAAGCGCCTGGAGAGACAGAACTCCCAGTCCTCGCTGGCTCAGCTGATTCACAGGCCGCGGTTAAAGGGCTGAGTAGCCATGAGGGGACCGCACTCACCGCCTCCTGCACCTCAAAAAAAGAAACAAACCCTCCCCGAAAAGAAGCCCTAGCCATTTTTTCAGGGGTCACAAGTAAATAAGACCCGGTCTTATTTTCAGGGAAACATGGTACATGGAAATGTTGCATTACATTTCTGGTTAAAAATTATCAGTCTGATAAGTTTGACAGTTGCCCTGCAATTCTAAATCCTAAGCATCTAACTTCAATAAATTCTCCACCTTTTAAAAAAATCTTTCTACATCACTTAATTACAGCCAGCTAAAGATGCCCTTTATGTAGGCTTTATAGATCTTAGAGTGGCTTTTGATTCTATTCTACATGGTTGCTTTAGTGAGATGGGTGGCATAGAAGTTTAATAATAAAAGTTGTATTGTACTTACCTGATACGCTCCTTCTCATAGGGTGGAACTATCAGCCAGGATGAGTAATGACCTTGCCCAATCCCATCCTGGCTGATAGTTCCACCCACTATGGAGAAGTAACTGGAGGAAATTACCTAATACAATGTGACACCACTGTCTTCCTGGGCTAATACTGCTATTACATCACAGCACAATCACTCAAGTTAAGGTTAATATCCTTTGGTGATTTAACTTAACCCATCCTCACTAGCAAAGATACATGTACACTTGCCCCATCAGTATTCAATCTTCACACTAACCATATTTTGAGATGTTTGTTAAGCCAGAATTCCATCCCTTTCCCACTCCCACCCCTGTCTCCTTTATGCTGACGATGCAACCATATTGTCTGCAACCCAAGTAGGCCTTCAAAGATGCCTTAAACTTTACCATTCTGCTTATCTAGAGAATTCCTTGAAGTAAACTAGTCTGAAACAAAAGTATCAGTATTATCTAAGAAACACTTTAAGACCACAATGAAATGGATGTTCAATGGCAAAAAAACCCCTTTAAATATCTAGGTGTCTGTTTTTAATCTTCTACCTGTTGGTCCATTCAAACTTGAGGGCTTTTAGTAAAAGCCCTAAAGGCATCCCTTCCAAATACTAAAGTTGAAGCCAAGTTTATGATAATTATGTCCTAGCAACTATTAAGCTATTTAAAGCCAAACTTCGGAATTTTACGCTGTACTGTATTCCTCCTTTTATTTATAACGACTTGCCTAGCTTGGAAACAGTGCAATCAAGCCACTTGAAATATGACTATGAGTTCCTTATTCTAGTATACTAACATGATTGGAATTAGGCTGCGTTTTCCTTGGTGTTTTAATAAGATATTGTCATCTTAGATTTTGGTAAGTCTATTAAGGAATTTCTTTAGTCCATGTCACTTTGCTAAATAGGTTCTCTTCTACCATAAGAAGACAAATTAATGATGATTTGGCTTACTGAGGTCTTACCTTGTCACTGCTAAGGTGCTTAATAAAACTCTGGCTAAATTGCAGCAGAAAATTTGGAATTTTCCCATCCCAAGTGTTTCCCATCTTTTGATAGCACATAGTTCATGCTTTCTGGACTGCTCCTACATATAATATGTTCCTCATAGAAGACTATTTACATTGGCCCAAATTGGGAAATGCCATCTATTAGAGCAACGACTGGCAGATATTATACGTTTCCCATATGAAAGCTGAATCGCTTTTGTTCAGATACAGAGGTAGACTCTGCCTCACAAGTGCTATTAAAATATCTGTTGTACACCCAATGGCAATCAAACATAATGCTTTCAATTGTTAACAACTCTAACAATTCTAATTACATTGTGATTTTGATTTCAATCTTCAAAAGGATCTTTACCGTATTCTAGTACTTGAAAATAACAGAGAGAATACTTTTGATGAAGAAATAAGGGATTACGAAAATTGCATTGTCCCATCTAGGTTAAGTGCCAGTATTAGATTTGACATCTTCCTCATTGAAAGCAAAATTAATCTGGATTGCCTCTAGATGTATTTAATAATTTGATTACTAAGTAACTAAAACTATTCTGAATTATCTATGATAGGTATTTAATCAAACTAATATTGTTTTCCTAACTAATGTCAGCTCACTATTTAATCATTCAAAATCAAGAAGAAAAGCATAATATATTACATGGTTCCTTAGATTTCTAAGTGGTGATAAAGTATGTCAAATAAAGAAGTGCCTCTTTAACAAAACAACAAGAATCTTTACTCTTTTTATAGACAGATTGTAATGGAATTTCAAGCGATGTGGTCCCATTGATAGGGAATATTAGTGCCAGATTTCAGACAGAGAGGTTGAGTGAGTTTCATGCCAAAAGAAATAGTATGATGGAATCTTTTCTTTAAATAATGCAACTGATGCAACCGATGGCTGGAGGTTGATAGGAATGGCTAACTCATTTTTTCTTTCCTATAAAATAAATATTAGTACTTCAGAAGACATGACTGAAGATTGTGAAGTTATACAAAGAGGAACGGCTGGTGAAAGGGCGTTGTTACTTACCTGAACGCCCATTCTCGTAGGGTGGCACTAGCCTCCAAGATTGGGATGACCTCATCCATCAGCCAATCAGGACTGAGTCTGACCTCATATAAAAGCTGACACTGTGCCATAAACCCCCTCTTGAGACGAAGGAGTAGGTCAGACCCATAGTTTTGTCCCCACGCACACCTTCAGTAAGCACAACTCCGAAAAAGGGAGGGACTTGGAGGCTAGCGCCACCCTACGAGAATGGGCGTTCAGGTAAGTAACAACGCCCTTTCTCCATAGTGGGTGGCGCTAGCCTCCAAGATTGGGACATACCAAAGCCGTATCGTCCCTTAGGGAGGGTAGTCACCAGAATTAGAGACCCCGTCAGGAGTCACCATGGTTTGTAAAACCCTACGCCCAAAATCCGCCTCAGCCGAGGCAAAGGAGTCTACTTTATAATGTCTAATAAAGGGCAACGGAGAGGACCACGTCGCTGCTCGGCACAGTTCCTCCAAGGAGGCATTAGTAGTCCAAGCCGCCGTGGTGGCGGCACTGCGCGTGGAGTGAGCCGTCAGGTGTGGCGGACGAGGAAGGTTCTCATGTCGGTAAACGTCTGCGATTACCGCGCGTATCCAGCGACCGACCATCGCCGCTGAGGCCTTGCGACCCATGGACAAAGCATGGAACCCCACAAACAAGGACTCCGAAAGTCGGAAAGGAGCCATGCGGATATTGTAGATTTTGACCGCTCGCCGGACATCGACAGTGTGCCATATGCGCTCGGTCGGCGTTATAGGCGGGGAGTAGAAGGAAGGAAGGACCACTTCCTGCGCCCTGTGGAAGTATGTATTGATCTTGGGCAGGAATGTGGGGTCAAGGCGGAGCACCACCCGGTCCGGATGGAAAATACAGAGATCGTCCCGGACGGATAGTGCTGCCAGTTCGGATATCCTCCGGGCTGAAGTGATCGCTACCAAAAAGGCAACCTTATGCGTAAGGTGCTGTAGCGAAACTGTCCGGAGGGGCTCATAGGGGGCCTCGGTCAGTGCCAAAAGAAACTTCTGCAGGTCCCAGGTGGGGTACCTGTGTACCACTGGAGGCGAGATAATGACCGCCGCCTTCAAAAAGCGAACGACTAAAGGATGCGTTGACAGAGGTGCAGAAGAGTGGCAGGAAAGGACCGTTGAGAGTGCTGCCACCTGATGCCGCAAGGTGCTGGGCGAGAGACCCTTGTTGAGGCCTGCTTGCAGAAATTGGAGGATCTGGATGACCGAAAGGTCGATCGGGTTAAAGCCGGCGCCGACACACCAATCCTGAAACGTCCTCCAGGTGGAGTTGTAGATACGGATGGTGGAGGCCCGGCGTGAGGAGAGCAGAGTACGGATAATGCCCTCGGGGACCCCGCAAAGAGTTAGGGTGCGCCGCTCAAGCGCCAGGCGGTCAGTTGGAGCCACTGCGGGTCCGGGTGCTGGACTGACCCCTGGGAGAGCGACGATGCGGTCTGCGGGATCCTCCAGGATGGGCCTGTCGAGAGCGACTTGAGGTCCGCAAACCATGCCCGCCGTGGCCAATGGGGAGCCAATAGGATCAGTTCCGCCTGCTCGTCTAGCATCTTCCTGATAACTCGGGGAATGAGTGGAAGGGGCGGAAATGCGTAGAGTAGGCCCCGTGGCCACGGGCAGCGGAGGGCGTCCGTGTCCATCGCGCCGGGAGTCTGGTACCGCGTGATGAAGCGCGGGAGCTTGGCATTCAGCGGGGTTGCAAAGAGGTCGACTACCGGGTTGCCAAACCGGGCAGTCAGCTCCTGAAAAATGTCTGGGTGCAGAGCCCACTCTGCCGTGTCGACATCGTGGCGGCTGAGCCAGTCCGCTGTGCGGTTCGACACCCCCAAGATGTGCTCTGCCCGGAGCGAGAGGAGGTGCCGTTCCGCCCAGAGGCCCAATTCCTTGGCCTCGGAGAGCAGGCGGCGCGAGACAGTCCCACCCTGCCTGTTGACGTGGGCCTTGGTGGTCACGTTGTCCGTCAACAGGAGGACGTGTTGGCCAGCTAGGATATGTTGGAATTGCCGGAGGCCCAGGGACGCCGCTCGTAGCTCCAGGAGGTTGATGCTGGCCGTTGACTCCGCCGTGGTCCAGGTGCCCTGTGCCACGTGAGATGACGTGTGGGCGCCCCACCCGTAGAGGCTGGCATCCGATGTCACCGTCACCCGGTGAGGCTCGAGGAAGCAGGAACCCTTGCTGATCGCCTGGGACCGCCACCAATGCAGGGATCATCGGACCGTCGTCGGTAGCTGCACCTTGGCCGATGAGTTGGACTTGTTGGCCTGCTGAAAAGGCAAAAGAAACCATTGGAGGTCTCTGGAGTGCAGTTGTGCCCAAGGTGTTATATGTATGGTGGATATCATCTTACCCAACAGGGAGGACAGGAGGTTCAGCGGAACCCGCCCCTGTCCAAGAACCTGTTGGGTCAGAGAGGAAAGACTGAGTTGTCTTTCCTCCAACAGATACACCCTGCACTCCAGAGAGTCCACAATGGCCCCCAAGTGAGTGATGCGAGTGGAGGGAATCAAGTGGCTCTTCTCCAGGTTGAGAGAGAAGCCATGGTGCTGCAGAACGTCCATGGTGGTCTGCAGGTCCAGCTCTGCCCGGGCCAGGGAGGACGACTGAATTAAAATGTCATCGAGGTAACACTGTACTCGAATCGGCACCGCCCTCAAATGAGCTGCAAGGGCGGCCAGAATCTTTGTGAAGACCCTGGGTGCCGAGGAGAGGCCGAATGGAAGGGCCGAATACTGATAGTGTTCGTTGTTATATGAGAACCACAGGAACTTTTGGTGGGAAGGCCGAATTGGGACATGCAAATATGCCTCAGTGAGGTCGATAGAGCACATAAAGTCACCCTTACGAATGCCGTCCAATATGGACTGTAAAGTATGCATCTTAAATTTCTTGTACACCAAGAACTTATTAAGGCGCTTAAGGTCCAAGACCGCTCTCCACCCACCCGACGATTTCTCCACGAGGAACAAGTTGGAATAGAATCCTTGCCCCCGCTGGTCCTCCGGGACCCGCTGGATGGCCTCAATCTCCAGCAGATGCTGGATGGCTTCAAGCATCTGGGCCTGCTTCTGCGGGTTGGAGGACTGGGAGCACCTCATGAAGGAATCCGGGGGGGTGGAGAGGAGATCTAACGCGAGTCCAAGTGACAGGGTCTCGCGGACCCAAGCGTCCGTAGTAATCTCCTCCCACCGCCTAGCGAAAAAACGCAGGCGACCCCCAATGGGAGAAGTTGGGTCCACTACTTGTAGCGGCGGAAGGGGCGACCACCTGCCTTCCGAAAAGGGCGCTTGGAGGATTGGCTGGAATTGGCCCTGTCCTGACCCTGGTTCTGACGGGTCGAGGCCCGTGACCTGTTCTGAGCGTACTGAGGCGCCCGATATTGGCGCCTGGGGAACGTCGGGGCAGGGGTTTGCGGCTTGACCTGTGCCTTCCTGGTAGAGTTGGGCAAGACCTTGCGCTTGTCCTTGGTCTCGATGAGGTAGGGTTCAAGTGCCTCACCGAAAAGCGATTTGTTCGCCACTGGTGCCCCTGCTAGGCGCCACTTGTGACGGCAGTCCGCGGGCCAGCTCCTCAACCAGTGCATCCTGCGCGCCACCACAGATGTTCCCATGGCCTTGGCCGCGAACCGGGTGGCCTGGAGCGTTGCGTCCGAGGTGAACTGCGAGGCAGCGATAAGTTTGTTAATGTCCTGCCTCGCTCGGACGTCTGAAGGAGGCAGGTGCTCCTGCAGGGCCTTTAGCCAGCGGATGGACATCTGGCAAAAAAAGGACGCCGTCGCAGAGGCCTTGACCGCCTAGGCGGCCGCCTGGTGGGTCTTCTGTAGGGCCTGTTCTGTGCGCCTGTCCTCAGGGCGGAGTAACTCCTCAGAGTCCCCGGGCATCTGTGCAGGAGTGTATAGTGCCTTGATGGCGGGTTCCACCGGAGGTATCGGCAGATGTTGAGCCAAGGCGGTGGACACATTGAAGAACCTCAGGGTTGTCCAGGGATAGGGTGCCTGAGGAGCGCCGGTCCCTCTGGCCAGAGGTGCCAGAGGGCTCATGGTGCGCAGTGGGAGGAGCAACAGCAGGGGGTGCTGTGGTGCGCTCCGGGTCCTTGGGGGCCTTGTCCCTGTCCTTACTAGAGCGGCTGCTCTTGGAGGCAGTCTTGGCCTTTTCCACCTCACGCCTGTGGAGGGAGCGGTCCCGGTGGCTGGTAGGAAGAGGTGAAGATTTGGCAGCCCCACCCTCTTGATCCTTGGCCGACCTGGGCTTATTCCTGCCCGAGGTGGCCTTATCAGCCATGCTGGCAGGGACTGGGCCGGCAGCGAAAAGGCGGAAGAAAGAAGGGGGCGCTTTTACGGCCCAATGGAGTCCCAGTTGGCAGGGAAGTCTTGGAGGGCTCTGAAGACTTGCGCTGCCTCCCGTAGAGCTGCCTCCGCAGCTGGACGATCCGGCGGCCCGATCGGTGGGCGCGGAGCAATAGGGGCCGAAGAGGCGAAGATCCACGTCGCCGGGGAGCCGCGGGCCAGCTGGAGCAATGACGCGCCGCAGGGGGATTCCCTGCGGCGTGGGCGGGTGTACTGCGGCTGCGCGGAGGCCCAGGAGCCGCCCTCCGGCTGGAGACGCCGATCGAGGGAGTTCCCGGCTCTGACGAGGTGGCCACGTTGTGCGCCTGCGCGAGGAGCTAACGGCCCACACAGCTGAGGGGCGGGTGAGTCGCTCCTCCAGGCGGGAAAAGCTTCGCCGGCCGCTCAGGACCAATTAGGAGAAGGCCTCGCAGCCGAATCACTGCCGGTGAGGCCGCAAGACACCCGACGGGGCCCAATTAGGCCCTGAAGCCAACCGGAGGCCCAAAGGGCTTCACGAGGGCGGCGATGAGCCGGCCGATGCCCGGCTGTCCCTCAGTGAGGAGGGGCGGTCGCACAGGCCGATGTGCCGCCGAGTGGACCGCCAACACTCGCCCTCACTAGGGCCGCTCCGAAGGGGCAGACAAAGACTGTAGGCCCCAGAGTAGGAGCGGGACAGAGAAGAGACCAGGCCGCGCAAGCACTAGGCTACTGCGGTAGTTGATGGAATCAGGTCTCTCTCCTGCGGAAGTGGCCCAAAAAACCACCCTGGCTGCTGGTCACTCAAGCGCCTGGCTTCTGTGACTAGTTGATGGAATCAGGAATGCCAGGCCGCAATGTGAGGCTAACAGCCAGCCACTTAAGGTGGCAATAGGCCTTGGACCAGGCCGAGGCCTGTCCAGATATTCCAACACCCCCGATGGAATGGGCAGGTGGGAATTCACTCACATTCAATGATGGGTTGATAGTTGATCAGAAATCAGTAGAATCAGTAGAAGGTGATAAAACTGCGAAATGGGAGAAAACAATCCTAGGCTAGGACTGAGTCGAAAGAGGGGGTTTATGGCACAGTGTCAGCTTTTATATGAGGTCAGACTCAGTCCTGATTGGCTGATGGATGAGGTCATCCCAATCTTGGAGGCTAGCGCCACCCACTATGGAGAAACTAAGGTTTCTTTTTAACTTGCCCATCAACCAAGAAAATGTTGGCCAGATGTTGGCTTCTTTATAAGCACACCTGTTAATTACTGAATCCAATACATATCCCTGTCTTTCCCACTGATGAAAATATTGTGGTTTACTGTCCTGGTATCAGTCATACAACAACCAAGCTCCAAGAAACATAATAATGGAATTCAATCAGAATAGTGCAAATTTGGACCTGCCCATTCATCCTAGATAAATGAAATAACTTGTATTCTAGTTTTAGACTATTTCCAGTGCAGAAACCTAACTATAATAGAAGCTAGTTACTTAGTTACAGATAGAAGGTCTGTAACTATCTAAAGCTCCTAATCTAAAAAAAAAAACCCACCCTAATATACACCATAAGATTAGGGATAAAATTAAGACAGCTTTAATGTATGCTGTCTTCATCTTTTTAAGAAAAGGTGGAGGATAAATGTGATAAGTTCAGTAAAATATATTAACTTTTTAAAAAAATAATAGTATTAATTTTTCTTTGCCTCTAAAATCATTATATTCTTGCTTCCCTAAAATTTTGTCACATTATTTACCTTTATCTCTCACAAACACTTACACAAAAGTCCCTTTTCCCAATAAAGTTTCTAACTTCAGAACTCAAAACACACACTGAAGCCATTATCTCTCTGAATATGGAATTCAAATAAGTGACAAAATTTTCCTTCCTTGCAGAAACTAATTCCATAATCAGTGCTTTGGTTTGGAAGGGAAGATGCTTGCTATCAACTAGCACAACACCTTTGAAATCACTTCTCTCACTTATTAAAAAGCACCTCTTGAGGCTTATGATTTCCTGGTGCCCTTTGCACAAAAAGCCATTAGCTCTTTCCATCTGAGCCACAGAAGTTAGATTCATAGTCTGTTCCTTGGTTCAATTTTTCTTTCTATTCCCACTTGATTCTCTTGGTGCTGTTTCCTCTATGCCTCCCTGGGCAAGTGAAAAGTGCTTCTTTCCGTGCAAGTGATCTCCATATCAAACCATTTGGCTTTAGAATCAGTGTTACTTCCTCCAGTGTTCCCCTATTATCTTTTTTCACAACTGAAAGTCTGAATGCTGTTTCACTGCTATTGTCATGTTACACTCTATCATTGCCTAAAAGTAGATTTGCTAACAGTAGGAACAAATTCATAAGAGTTTATGGTGTTTTGCAGTATCTGCCTCTATTTCAGCGGTGAAATAGCGTGACGCTCCGCCCACCTGCCGGGACACCGCCATTTGAGTTCTTTTACCCTCTGCGCATGCACAAAGCGTTCTGTTCATGCGCAGAGGGTACAAGAACTCAAATGGTGGTGTCCTGGGGATGGGTGGAGCGTCACGCTACCTTCGCAATCAGCTCTCCGACGACCGACAGGTAAAAGCGAACCGGGAGCATTTCACCCCTGCTCTATTTACAAGTTCATTATTAGATTGGGGAGGCGGGATGAGCTTATTCAGTTTTCTGAGATTTGCAGGATCCAATCTGGGTGGATCACCAGGACCAGAAATTTTGTCTTCTGAGCTTTTAGATTCGTGCTGGATCCCATTCTCAGGGAACTTCTCTCTGGCAACCCAGATTGGATCCTGCAACATTATCCCAGGAACACATATATTCACCTTCATTTCTGAGATTTTATCAGGCTCTTTATGCTAGGTAGGTTACTATGACTCCCATCATCAGCACCACCCCTTCCCTAGACGCCTTGCAGGGCAGTTCCAACCTTGCTACGGCATCTGAACAATTTTATTCATGTTTACCTGAACATCCAAATTTTCCTCACAGTTATCTTATTAAATGTCAGGATCATGTGGAGAGTTAAAACACAACTTCAATTCAGGGGTGGGTTCCACTTACCTTCGCCACCGGTTCGCATCGCTCCGCTTGCGTGCACGTGTGCCTCCATTCGGGCAATTTCACTTCCGTGCATGCTCAGAAGCAAGAATCAGCCTGAAACACAGAACACAGCTGAGGGGCTCATCAGCTGTGCTTCAGGCAAAGAAATAAAGCTCAGAATTCAACCGCTGGTGGGCATTTCTCAAGCCGGGGAAGAAGAGAAGGGGGAAAAATTCACAAACCCCCCCCAAAAAATATGGCAGTGCGCACAGATCAGCACCGACAGTGATATCACCAGCGGATCGCTACCGGTTTGGGCGATCTGGTCCGAACCAGGAGGAACCCACCCCTGCTTCAATTTGTATTTTGCCTCACAATATAAGAAAGAAACAGGCAGGCACATAAGTGGAAGACAGGGCCCAGAGATTTGGCCATTTCCCTTTACCTATTGGAAACCTTATTATTCTCAGCAACGTGTGGATTAGGTTTATAAAGGATGTGGCAAGCAACAAAATGTTTGTATTCACCTCCCAGTTGGTGGATTATTTTACCATATTCTACTTCTATCCATTCTGGGGTTTTCATTTCTGACCTTCAGCATCCTGTGATGACCCGGGGCACGGCACAGAGATAACACAGGCAGCTGGCATTTCAAACTGCCCCTTTATTGTTTCAAATTTCCCAAAATGTTCCCACATTTCTGACAAGTCCCAGAGCAAAGTGATCACACACACACACACCTCAAGCAGCCTCTGGCTGCAAATAGTCTAGTCCAATGCTGTGAGCACCATAGCTGTAAAGCAAGTAATCCAACAGGGCCAATCAAGGAGTCCAGGGAGGAAGGGAGCATGGCAAGTAATCCAGAAATCCAGAAAGAATGCAAGGAATCCAGAAAAGTTCAAACTTCGGCACTCAACACTTCCTGAATTCAGCGTTTGTTCCCAATGAGCGATGAACAAGGACCACCCCCTCCTGATCCTTGAGCACGGAGAGTGGAGAGAAGGCAGGAACAGCGCAGGCTGACCCGACTACTTGTGAGGAGAGCACCCCACCCCTCTCCACAAGGCACACCTGGGGACTGAGACTTAAGGAGATGCTGTGGGGAGGGGCATTTGTCGGGAACAAATGCTGAATTCATGGAGTGTTGTGTGCCATTGCTGACATTGGACTTTTCCTGGACTTCTTGTTTTATTTCTTGCTTCCTGGTTTAATTGCCTTATTCTTTTGCTTTCTGGACTAATTGACTTATTCCCTTGCCCTGCTGGATTTCTTGTTTTGCAACCGTTGTGCTCACAGTTTTGTAATGGACTACTTGCAGCCACAGGCTGCTGGAATGTGTGTGTGTGTGTGTGTGTGTGTGTGTGTGTGTGTGTGTGTGTGTGTGTGTGTGTGTGTGTGTGATAACTTTGCTCTGGGACTTGCCAGAAATGTGGGAGCATTTGGGGAATATTTGGAGCAATAAGGGGGCAGTTTGAACTGTCAGCTGACTGTGTTGCCTCTGTGTCATGCCCCAGCTCATCACACCTGCTTGCCTCCAATTCTCAATTATCTCATTTGCCCCAATCAACTCAATAAACTACCTTGGATTCATACTGATAAGGTAACAATATTATGTTCTAGTGCAAGGACATTTGCTGGAAGAGGGTCATCAATGCTATCAAAATGGTGGTGACATCTAGGGAATTGAAGCCCTTTTTAAATGCATGTATTATGAATTGCATGCATATAATGTTCAGAGCTTTGATCACCCAGTAACCCAACATTTTGATTTTGCTGATGCCTCCTTGAGGATACACCTCCTCCTGCATGCTCTTCATAGCATTTCCAGTTCTATATCTTTTCAACTTTGTCTCTCAAGATTAGTTATGACTCCTTGTTCTCAGTCTTCAAGAGGGCCTTAAAACTATTTTATTCCACACAGCACTGGTACCACTTTAGTGAATTATAATAGATTGACTGTTGGTTATTTTTAGTGATTATCATAATGCAACTGCAGACCTACTAAAGTCCTTTGTGGAAGTGGGTAATCTATAAATAATTACACAAATAAACAGATTCTCACAATTCAGTGGGATTTGTTCCTATGTAAATAACTATAAGATGGAAGTCATGTTACTTTATTCTTTACTCCCAAATATTCAGAATGCTCTCTGGACGGATCACAAAGGAAGAAGAAATATCATGCTAGATTGAAGAGTCACAAAATAAAACCAGAATAGAACATTAGCCATCAGTTAATTCATTTTGTCAGTTTTAGAAAAATAAGCAATTTACCGTATTTTTCAGAGTATAAGACGCACCTTTTTCCTCCTTAAAAGTGGCTGAAAATTTGGGTGTGTCTTATACTTCGAATGTAGCTTTTTTTCCAGCCCTAACTAGGTGCTAACAGATCTTCCCAGCTCTTACTGGCTTGCAGGCTTTTTCATTGTTACTCTCTCCAAAGAATGTTTTTCCATCCCTAAGTCTTTGCAGAATTTTTTTTCATTGCTCTACTTGCTCCGAATAAGTTTTTTTCTAGCCCTAACCAGGTGCTAACGATCTTCCCAGCTCTTACTGGCTTACATGCTCTTTCATTGTTACTCTCTCAGAAGAAGGTTTTTTTAAGTCCTAACCAGGGGATAAAATAATGTGCTGAAGCTGACCAGACTAAGGACGCTAGCCAGATAAATACCTGGTAGGCAGATTGTTTTCCCCTATTTTCCTCCCCAAAAACTAAGGTGCGTCTTATACTCCGGTGCGTCTTATACTCTGAAAAATATGGTAGGTTTTGAAAGGTAACAAACTTGGATGCAATGAAATGCAAGTAATATCTGGTAACTTAAAAGCATTGATGTACATATTATTTTAGGTGGCTTTCTCCCCCTGGAAATGCATGAATGTAAAAGTTCCCTTAAAAGTGTATGAACTGAAGAAATTAGAACAAGTAGAATGGCTTACTTTTTAAGTCATAGTGATCATTGTTAGGAAGCCTTGATATACTCTCACAAGAATTTTAACCCCATTTCTTCTCACAATCAATAAAATTAATTGATGTCTCATATCTGGGAAATTATAAATTTAAATTATCTTAAAAGAACTCTGCATAGATATCCTTTGTCATGATACAAATCTTGAAGTGGTAAAATAAAGTGAATTTTTAAAATTGTAGCCCCATTAAAAAGTTATTCAGTCCTCTTATCTATTGTTTCTCAAAATGCAGTGGGAAAAATCTCTGGTATCAAATCTGTTCTTTTAAAAATTTAGCCTGAAATCCTATTTCATAAACTGCTACTCTCCAGATGTGTTAAGATTATGCAGCTCACAGAACTCCTAGTTATCACAGTCATTGTTCATGTTGTCTACCATAGTTGCTCAAGGTAGTTTATTCATATTCATATTCATATGCACCAAAGACAAATTCCTTGTGTGTCCAATCACACTTGGCCAATAAAGAATTCTATATCTATATCTATATCTATATCTATATCTATATCTATATCTATATCTATATCTATAACATATCTGAATGCTACCATATCATGATCTCTGTGGAGCTTCTTTCATGTCTTTTCCAATGGGATAGTACTGCTGGCTTTATTTATGATATAAGGAGGCTTAAGTCTTCAACTCCAAGCAAGGACACTTAGACCGTACATTTATTTAATATCAAAACATGTATGTTTGTCAGTAACCAGCATTCCAAGTGACCAGAAGACCACAGCTGGGTGGGTTCTGCTGGGTTATCTGGTGCAGCCCTGATGAGCAAGTAAGCCAAACCTAGCTTAGCATTTTGAGAGACATATTCTTCATCTGTCAGAGTAAAAAATGTTTCCATCACTTTGGTTTCAAGCCAGAGTGAATGTTCCTTTCCTTTTACAAATCACTTCTGGAATGCTATTAGTCTCCATTCTATTATCTCCATCTGTGTAATTTGATTAACTGATTATTGTTTTTAAAGTGGCAGCTAGAAGGAGATAAAGAGCCCATTAATCAATAAATGACAAGATCTCAAACAGAGGCATTTATTGATTCTTATCTTCACTTTGCCTGTGCAATAGATTTAATTATATGTACTACAGTTCATTTGCTTGGGGGAGAGATTTGTGTACAAATATAAAAAGAAAAAGTGTACATCAGCTTTGTAGACCTATTAAGCATATTATTTTTAAAACAATTTATTCCTTCAGGCTAGAAAGCATATGTTGGATATTCTTCAGTTTATCACCTTGGCAGTGTTAAATGCTTCACTGCTTTACAACACCCCCATAAAAGCTAATTTCCCCTTCAGTGGGTAGTATTAGACCAGACAATAACATCTAGAAAACTATTTTAAAAATAGCTTCGGTGAATGAAATCTATGAAAGGAATAACTCCAACACACTCATCAGAGTATTGCATGTTTTCCTTTTGCTTAGCTAGGATCATATATTATATGGATTCTCTGAACTGATAATGTATGTGTTTCAGATATTATTGCCTCGAAAATGACTTGAACATGAAGAATATATATGTAAATGAAAGCCAAGAGCTGAATTTGCGTGAAATAAAAGTCATTGGAGTCAGACTTCTCTTTCTTTAACATTTTTTTCCTTCTGGGAAATAACATATAGGGAAATTGTCTATAATGTAATTCCTATTCTTTCTTTCTTTCTTTCTTTCTTTCTTTCTTTCTTTCTTTCTTTCTTTCTTTCTTTCTTTCTTTCTTTCTTTCTTTCTTTCTTTCTTTCTTTCTTTCTCTTTCTGTCTTATCTATCTATCTATCTATCTATCTATCTATCTATCTATCTATCTATCTATCTATCTATCTATCTATCTATCTATCTATCTGCCACCTATTGTTGGGGGCAATGTGCTGACTCTGTAAACCGCTTAGAGAGGGCTGCAAAGCACTGTAAAGTGTATAAGTCTAAGTGCTATTGCTATATCTATCATATGCTGCCTACCGTGCCAAAGGCAACTCTAAGGGGCTTACAATCATATCAGTAGACTTCAAGCAGATAGTGCTCTTTATTTTTATTTATTTTTCACATTTTGGAACTACCGTATTTTTCGGAGTATAAGACGCACCGAAGTATAAGACGCACCTTAGTTTTGGGGGAGGAAAACAAGGGGAAAAGGCCTCTGCCTCCAAGCAATTTGCCAAACAGCAAACAGCACAGATGATATACACTGTTTGCTGTGTATTTCTGTGCATGTGTGCCTGACCCATAGACATAGCAAAGAATTGGAGAAATGTACATTATGCCAGAAAGTTTTCTTCAATGTAATCACACTAACTCTTCCCAATTATTTAAATAGATCTACTCCGAGGTAACTAAACTCTTAATACTAAACAGGACACTGTTACATTTCATACTATACTTGTACAGAGCTGTTAAAATTAATTAAAATTTCGGGAAGTATACATTACTCTCTATTATTTAAAAGAAGATACAATAGCACTGGGCCTCTTCAGAGCAAACATTTATTTTAAAAAGCTTCTTTATTTTGTTAAGTTGTTTAAATTTAGCTGTCACTATTACTATGTCCTTTCCTACACACACAAAGTGTTGTGGCCTGCCAGCTGCCAGCAGAGCTGGCAGCACTCAGATGAGGAGGAGGTTAGGGAGGAACTTGGGCCAGTTCTGGAGTCTGGGAAAGGCTCTGATGGATGCTCTGCGTTTGACGCAGAGATAGAGCCAGGGCTGTCTGACATTTCCCAGCCACTGGAGAGGCAGCTGCCTTTGGAGGCTGATATGAGTGAGGAGGAAGAACAGCTGGGGCCTGTTCCAGATGCACGTATGTGCAGAGCAGTTAGGAGAGGGAAACAATGGAGGACAAGGAGTTGACTTGGGAAGCAAAGCACACGTGGACTCTGAATGGCCCCTCCCTGGCTGGGGAATAAATAGAAGGAAAGGGGAGTGGCTCTCATAGGAGACAGCAGTTCGTATTTCTGAAGATTTTGCTCATTGTGTTTCGTGCCACAAAGACTGCTTGCCAGAACTTAATTTGCAGCCTTTCAGCTGGGAGCTCACAGCCTTGCAATTATCACAAGGAACTGATAAGGTCTGTTACTGCAATTAACTCCTTGAAGGACTATTGTCTGGACTTTTTGGTGGGTGAATGCAATTAATTCACAAGAGGTAAATAAAGAGGGGTTTTTCATGACAAGGAGTCTGTTTCTTGCTTCTGCTAAGGCTGGATCAGAACATAAACACACAAAATATATCTACACATACTGGGCATATATACACATGCACAACCTCATGCTTATATATGATGTATCATCAGATAGGATAAGACAAAAGCTCCTATCAGCAGAAGCACGTGATATCATCCCAAGGTCAAGAAAGGTAAGCAGCTTGGATTTCAGAAATGCCCTTTATTGTAGTAATGCAGCATAACAGAATCTTGAAAGCTTATCAAAGTTTCTACTCCATTTTATACCAAACAATATCAAGGCAGGGTTATAATGAGTTTCTTTCTAACATTTTCTTCTTTCTCAAGACTGAGTCATTTGTTTTCTTTACTTAATAGTTTGTTGCTCTCTACTTTCTTTCTTCCCAAGGTCTATATTCTTCCATACTGGACCATATGAGGAGGAAAAAGAGGAAGAGCTAGCTAGTGGAGGCAGTGGAAAAGGAGGCAATATGAAACAGAAGATAACTGGGGTGGTGCTTACTGCTCTTAGGACAGCCAAATATCCTGGCAATATTGTGATTGCCTATTCATGACCAGGTTCACAGACTTTTGTCATAATGCAGAAATATGTATAAGAAAGTGAACAAAACATTACGAAGAATGGGATCTGGAAGTTATGACTTCCTCTGGGGGCTCCCAATTGGTGAAATAGCCTTCCTTGAGAAGTCTAATCAACACCATCCTTGGAATCTTTTCGTGCAGTATGGAAGACAGGTTCTTTCCTAGAATTTCTGATATCCAGATGGTGGCTGCTGGGATTGGTGCCAGGATTGTATTTGGATGTGTGTTTAACATTTAAATTGTAGTTTTAACGTTGATCTATTTTTCATTGGATTGTAAACTGGCAAGAGTCCATTTGATTATGGTAGTTTATAAAATAAACCAATCAACCTTGCATTATGAGTCTTAGCCTTATAATTTTTCTCATCTGATGATCGTGAATCCATAAAGAAATATAGGCATATATCATAAACTAACAAGTCAATGAAGTGTTCTGAAATACAGGCAGGGAAAGGTATATTCTTGCATTATTTCTTCACTTTATAGTACTGTCGTTTTGGCCTTATAAGCCACATTTTGCCCCATGCAGCCTGAATTTCCTGGGAACTTAATTCAAAATCTCAGGGTAGCTGACACTTTGCAAGGGCTGAATGACATTCAAGGGCTGCATGAAAAGGATAAAACTATAATTCATAAAACTTTTCTTTAATAAAGAATTGTTCATGACTAACTATGAAATACAAGAACAATCATAACAGAATATTAATTAACGCTGATCATTAAATGCTGTTATGAGCTCTACACTGATTATACAAGAACAATCCATCATTGTAACAATGGCCCATTAAAAATACCATTATATTAATTCTAATAATCATCCACTTTAGTCTTCCTTTTGAATTTATTTATATTTCGTAGAACTATTTTTGGGGAAAAGTGGCTAGAAACATCTTAATCTAATGCTGTTTTTGACAATTCTGATAGTTAAACTCAGTTCAGAGTTGAGAAGATACCCTAATTGTTTATTGGTTTTGGATATTATAATGAGGAACATATGGGATGAAAAAAAAATATATAGGTCCAGAATAAATGTATATGCCCACTCCATAGTGATCTCATTAGCAAGAAATTTTTAAGATGTAACTACAGTTTTTTTTAAAAGGTCAAAAGTAAATGCTACATGTGTCATCGGTCAATATTAATGAATTGTTTTATTTTATTACCCATTTCTATTTTTACGGTGATCTATGAAAGTCTCAAATGAGATTGTTCTATGTTAGGTGCTAAATAGAAGATTTCTGAACTCAGGTTTCTGAAAATTCCAGAACAGATGACATGAAGGATGTCAGCTGGACAAACTGCATGCCAGTTTTTAAACTTGGCCAGCAAAGGGATTTTTAAAAATGGTAGAGTGTGGTCAATAGAAAGTTTGTGCCTGGTTTGGTCTTTTGGAAAATAATCTACCTCGGTTTGGACCAAATTGGAGGGTTTCGTTTTTCACTTGGATCCACTTCAAAATTAACAGAGTTGAAGCATCTCAGAATCTTTTCTCACTTGAATTTAACCATGATACAACCAACATTTTGTCTACTTTATTTTCATGATGAGTTTTTCATTTGATTCTCGCCCCATAGCTGAGGCAGCCTTAAATTGTTCTTGTGTTACCAGAATTAAAGCTGTGCTTTGCTCTTTATCTTAAACTGGGTTTCACTGTGGATACTATCTGCCATGCTTCATCAACCATTATTTTGGTTGCATAGTGTCGAGATAAGAATTTGCAGCTTAGAGGTGATGAGATCTTTTTCCTTGGAAACCAATCCTTAACAAATGAAACCCGATTATAAAGTCTAAAGTAACAAAATATTTATTTCAGTAGAAAAGAATATAAAAACATAAATCTTAATGGCTACATCACTGCGATCTAAGAACACACGTCCTCCTTCTCAGAGGACCATCAGCAGAAGAAGAAAAAGTTACAAAGGAATGTTGTACATGCGCAGATCACATATCACGTGCCTGCTTTGCTTTGCTAGGAATCTCAGAATATCATAGAGTACAGTATGTGAGCACAGCTGCCAATCAAAATTCACATCGTGACACATAGTCAGGTGAGCCTCGATTAGCCTGGTACCTAATGGTCATTTTAGCCTGGTGAGAACTAGAGATGTTTGGTGGTAGTGGAAGTAAACAAAGTCTGAGGAATCCTTATGTCTCTGTCTCTAAAGAACAATATTTGTTAGCATTGTGACTGGATACCATCAGGGTAGCAAATTCTCTGTGGGACTATTAGATAGGACTTTATTTGAGTTGGGAGGAAGAACCCTGAAAGCTGCTATCTCCCACCAACTATGTTTTTCAATTTTATTTTTCTCAGATTTGGAGGGAAGATTAAAGACTTCAGTAATCTTCCATATTGTTTAGCAGGCAAACTGAAAATATTCCATGTAGTGATACCAGAGGTGGGTTCCTGCCGGTACACTCTTACCTGTTGGTCGCCGCAGAACCGAAGAAGCTGGTGGCATTCGTGGCGCGGGGAGTCCCCCGCCCGCTTTCCCCCACCCACCTAGACACCACCATTTGCGTTCTTTTGCCCTCTGTGCATGCGCAAAGCATTCTGCTTGCACAGAGGGCAAAAGAACGCAAATGGCGGCATCCAGGCAGGTGGGGGAAAGCGGGCGGGGGAAGCCCCGCGCCACGAATGCCACCAGCTTCTTTGGTTCTGCGGCAACCAACAGATAAGAGTGTACCAGCAGGAACCCACCTCTGAGTGATACCTATAATTGCACACTACCTAACACTTACATTTCAGGAGTAGAAGTATAGGGATGTTGAATCTTTTCAGTTCTGATTTATGGAAAAACTATAACTTTGGACAAAGTTAAATGATATTTAAGTCCAAGAATTCACCAAAGTAGTCTAAGTGGAAACCCCCAATGAATAGTCTCAAGTTATTACATTGTAATATGTCAACTTTTTTAATTTTTGTCCCTTCTTTTCCCCCTATCCTAGACAAGCAAGTCCAAATAGATTTGGTTTTTTGCAAGCACCACACTTGCACTTGCTTCCTCCTCACTGCAAATGTTAAATTTCTTTCAAAACCTAGCAACAATTCAATTTCTGCTCAGGTCAATTTGTAGATCTTGTTTCATCTTAAAGAAGTCAAAATCAGTTTAGTTTGACTTGTATCTCAGGACAGAAATCCAAAGGATATCCATATTATTTAGTTCTGGTCACAAGTGCTTATTGTTAGGAATATCTGCTGAACAGAGGTAGTAAAGCTCATTTGCTTTACTATCTGTGCATCAATTTACCCTCTTGCCTCATTAAGTTAGACTTATGAAGCTGTTATTGTCATTCTATGTAATTCATATTTCACATCATATGCAATTTGGAAAGATTCACTTCCTTTTTAGGACATACCGTATGTTCTGGCATATAAGACGACTTTTTAACCCAGGAAAATCATCTCAAAAGTCGGGGGTCATCTTATACGCCGGGTATTGTCTTAACATCAGGCGGCCTCCCACTGAGAGCCGGGCTGCACCAAATGTTGGGCTTTGGGGGGGAAAAGTGGGGGGCGTAGGGAGGATTTTAAGGGGATCGGAGAGCTGTTCACAGATGCAGCAACCGAGGAGGAGAGGCGGCGGCGCAGCATTTCCAAGAGCAGAAAACCTTGCAAGGAAAGGCGGAGACTCAGAAGGGGAGGGGGCGCAACGGGGGAAACTTCACCTCGCTCTCCTTCCCTCCTGCACCTGGGGATTCCCCCTCCTCCTCCTTACCCCCCCCTGGTCCCCTCCCCCACTCGCAGCGTCCTTGCCTACCAGGCCCCCCTTGAGTGCCCATCCCCGAGAAGGGATCTCCACAGCACTTGAAGTAAGAGACATCGGGAGATCACGAAGGGGGGAGGAAGGGAAAGGAAACTTGGTACCCAACCCCCTCTTTCCCCTTTCCTACCTTTCCTCTAGGCGTAAAAGCTCTCTGCCCTTAACCTCTTCATTGAAGCCGCTGCGGGGAGGGGGCGACTGGGGCGCTGCTGCGCAATGCAGAAATCAGGATTTCTGTTGACAGCTTGCTCATAATTTAGGAACTCTACCACTGCAAAACATGCCTTTAAAGCAGAGGTCTTCAAACTTGGCAACTCTAAGACTTGTGGACTTCAACTCTCAGAATTCTCCAGAAGAGAATTCTGGGAGTTGAAGTCCACAAGTCTTAAAGTTGCCAAGTTCGGGGACCCCTGCTTTAAAGGAAAATAACAAGAGGAAAAAGTGGAATGGCTCCTTTACAAAGAAATCCAAAAGGCCTATTAAATAAGCCTTTTGCTTGTTTATTCACAAGAAAGGAACCCATTCCCTTCCCATTCAGGCACTTTCCAGAAGGAATGGCATGATGAATTAAAACCTATCTGTACTTTTCAGCATTCATGATCCCATCAATATTGCCAACACCACTGGCAATATTGAGAATTGCAGCCCCAAACAGGTCAGACGCTCCACCATGTTCCCTTGAAGGCAACAAACACTCATTTGTCCATCTCTCTCCAACTCTTCTCACATAGGGTTTCAACAATTGGATCCAAAAATTTCAAACTTGGGTTCATCGTTCCATAATACTCTTTTCCACTGATCATTAGTCCAATTTTTTTGAGCCTCAGCATATCTTAGCCTTTTCACTGTGTTCCCCTTCTGCAAGTGTGGTGCCTTGGATGCTACCCATCCACAAAGACCATTCCTGATTGTGCTTCTTCAGACAGAAGAAAGAAAGAAGAAAGAAAGAAAGAAAGATGGTAGGAAGGAAGGAAGGAAGGAAGGAAGACAGAAAGAAAGAAAGAAAGAAAGAAAGAAGGAAAGAAAGAAAGAAAGAAAGAAAGAAAGAAAGAAAGAAAGAAAGAAAGAAAGAAAGAAAGAAAGATGTTAGGAAGAAAGACAGAAAGAAAAAGAAAGATGGTAGGAGGGGTAGTCTTATACGGCAAGTATATCCCAAACTCTATATTTTAACTGGAAAAGTTGGGGGTCGTCTTATACGCCCAGTCGTCTTATACGCCGGAACATACAGTAATCTTAATTACTTCACCATCAAGCAGTGGATTTCTTCCTTCTAATATAGAATAGCTTCTACCTATTGGGCCTACCAGATCTGGGCTCTAACAATTTGGATGACAATCACATTATAAATTCTTCTAGTAGTTACCTAGATTACACACTGAGACACAGACAGATACACACAAAAACATGTAGACACACACATATACAGTATAATGTAGTAGCTGTAGATTATATAGATTAAAGTCCAGATATGGTAGCCCTAGTTTCCATATCAGCCAATATCAGCTCAAGAATTGAACAAATTCTAGTCATGGTGGCACTATTTTGATGCTTCTTAAAAGACCTAGACTGTATGTATATTTCCAGGTAACTTTCATTAAATGGGTATATTTTAGAGATAACGTGGAACTGTGACACACATAGCACTCCAGAATATTGGGATTTGCATAGGAAAAAAATCCGCTGAAAGCTCTTTTGCTGTTTTGCACTGTTCCATACAAAACATGATTCTGCTTTGGGTTTAAGATAGAGTTCCACTTCAGTTTTCTGAAGCGTATGTTGTCAGTTCCGAAAGCCATTATTTCTGTTTGCTTCAACTGCCACATATTTTAGCCTGGGAAATTGGGAGGGGTTTTTTTTGTTGGAGCGGTAGGAACTTAGTCATAACAAAATTCTTTACTCAAGGACAAATGTGCCTGCACCTGCGTGGAGACCATATCCAGTTGAACGTGAAGATTTGATTGGACCATGTGATGAGCTTGTGGGTGTGGGGCAGGGTTGTGAACTTTCAACAGGGTGGGGGAACCCTGGAAGCTTTCAGATTTGGGTTTCCCCAGATGTGCCAACATGACATCGCCAATAAATTGGAACTTTGAGGAACTTCTAGCCTCCGAGTTTTATTTCATTGGGGTGTTTACTGGAATGCTGACATATGTCCTCCATTCATCATGGATGCACAACCTGCATCTCCCAAAGTTGACATCCCAAAGCAGTTTTCAGTAGAAAAGTTAAAATTATTATTATTTTTTCAATCATAACCTTGGATAAATGGGATGGGATGGAATGGATGACAAAGGGATGGAGCCATCTTATAATTCAGGTAGAAGATGTGTTACTTTTTACAATGAACATGTCACTTTCTGATCTGATCATTCAAATCTTGTATCCTGTCTAAGTGAGGTCCCAGAAACATTTAATAAAAGCCACATGAGATTCTCAATCCCCCTTTCCCAAAGGTTTACAACCAGCAAATGGGAAAACAAATACATGGCCACAACTTCTTGTCACATTTGAGGCTAAATGGGCTGACATTTTGAAGCAGGATATATACAAATGTATAGAGATTATGTGTGAATAGGGTGCACTAACTATTAATTCATATCTCTTTAAAATACATTGGAAATGGAAGAAGCTCAATGTTGTGGGCATCATGATCCTTAGTGTGCTACTGCTTTATCCTAAACTGACTTTTTAAAGAGTCTCCAAGCACTGAAGTTTGAAAGCTGAAGGAAACTCATTTGTGGTTTGGAAACCTTAACAATCAGTAAAAAATAACAACCCAAAACTATACCTTTTTATGTCTCCTCCTCTTTTTTTTATGGACAGCTTCAGAGAGTTGTTCAGAAACAATTTATTCCCATGGAAAGCAATTAACCACAATAAAAGAGAATCCAATCATGTCCTACAACTCAATAGATGGTGGTAGCAGAATATTTTGCTGGTATTAAGGAAAATCTGGATTCAGTGACAGATTGAGTTGCTTTCCTGATGGAGCTGGTGACTTTTAGTAGACCTGTACAATGTCACAATTACTTGCCATGTCCTACTCATGTCCTACTTGCTTTAGAAACAAATACTGTAACCAGATCAGCATAATAAGGTTACTTCAAACAATGCTTCTCCTTGAAAAAGTAAATTTTACATCAGAGCAGACACATCAGATATAAGCTGCAAACTTTGGATGAGCAACAGATGGCAACAAAGCTAGTTTTCTGTATCCCTATGCAATCATCTAGAACTTGTGTAGAATTTCACAATCCAGAACTGATCACCTTTAAATAAGAGATACTCAATTTTTATGAAGTTAAGAGGTGAACCATTGTCTAGCACTAGGAATAAATGGAACCCTAACCCTACCCTACACTGAAGGTCTGACAACTCAAGTTTAAAATCTCCAGTTCCAGACTGTTCACTGCTGGAATAATTTCTGTGCATGGGTACTTTTTTTGTGTACGTTGCCTCTTACTCAGCTGGATTTACTCTGATCTTCACTGCAACTTTCTTTTTACTGCTCATTCTTAGCTAGATTCACTGTGCTTGACCTAAAACTTTGTCCTGGATTTTGTTTCTTGTGACCCTAATGCAATCATCCCTGGCAAGAAACACCCATTAGCAGTGGGAAAGCAATATTTTTAAACTATGTCACTATTGTGTCTTTAAGCCTTTTTTAAATTCAGTTTCTATATTTATTTTTCACTATATGTTGCCTTTAATTGGGTGAGGATCAGTTCTATAGAAACAGCAGGCAGGTTTCTAAATGCCATGTATGAGAATTCAGTACAATGCAGAACAATTGCCTTGAAGAGGTAAAAATTCTATTAACTTTGATAAGTGAGGTATGCATAGTATTTTTTTTTAGCACAACAGGAGCTATTGTGAACCTGCATTGGTTGGCATTGAATGTGAAGTTGGTAGCAACCTTTTAGTCATTAAAACTAAGCTACTGTCATTAGGATACAATGGGCAGCAATCATCTAAAATGTAAATCTTTTGGAACTGGGTAACAGACAAAACAGCAGGCGGGATAGAAAATAATCTGATTTCCAGGACTATTGCAAGATAAACACAATATTCCAAACATCAAAATAAAAACCTCATAAAAATGAATATCAGTGATATAAAAGTAAAGGCACTAATAAATACAAAAACTTGATAATATTCATCCTGGGAGGTCAGAGTAGTGCTTTAATGCTCTCATAGTATAAAGAAAGTGAATAATTTCCTACTCAGTTTCATAAGCACCCATAAATTCCACTCTCTAATTGTTCTGTCCCAGTCCAAGCAGGCAGAAACATGAGAGATGCGGTTGCAAGTTTTATTGTTGGTCTTTGAAAACAAAAGTTACCATCGCTTTACATTCTCACAGTGTTTTATAAATTCTAGTATTACTTATGTCCTTTTTTTCACTGTCTGTTCTAGTCATTTATCCATTTAAATTGTAAACTTAATTGTAATTTTATAGGATTCTCTTGTGTTTTAACTGCTGTATTCTGGGGAGATTGGCCAAGAAAAAAGAATATATATATTCAGGCTTGAACTGTCAGAGTCCTTGATGTTCTGTGACCTTAGTTTGCTTGTAGATATTTTATTACCTGATTAGGTAAAATAATCAGTGCTAGTGAATGTGGGGTTTGCACCCTGTTTATATGCAGAAGCTTGCCCTACCAGTGTTACTGGGGTTAGGTTTTCTCCTGTTATAAGGAAATATCCTTTTAGGTTCAGTTCCAAGTGGGGAAAAAGACACTGGATTCATGAAGGTTGCTTGGAAGGAAGGTTTAATGGTGGACAGGAGCACATGGCAGGAGCCCCTGTACAGAAAAGGTAACTTACATGGTTGTGTGGTGAAGAGAAAAAAGAGAAAGAGGAATGCGGAGTTCCTGGTTTTTATAGTCTAAGTTGGGTCCCACCTCTTAGATTTCCTTTTCCTGTATAGAAATGTATCCCATTGGCTCTCAGACCCCCCAGGGGCATGCTGGGGTGGCTCTTGGCTTTTGTCTAATCCAGCTTTGGCTGAAATGGAAGGGCCTTGGGCAAATCCTATTATGGTTTTGTTATGCAGAAGACTATCAGCCAAGTGAGAGGAATGTGTGAGCTTAGCAGGGGTGGGGGTTTCCAAGAGGAGTCTTTTGTCTGTTTAAAAAGCATGTTTCCAGATGTTTCCACAGAATATTTCCTACATTTTAATATCTCCTAGGATATCTCATTTCCCAGGAGAGGGGTGGGTGCTAACTTCCTACACTCCTTTGTAATTACTGAATTAGTGTATTGTTTTCTGCTTTATTGTCTGCTTTTAATCTGGGTGTTGGCCACTGGCAAGGAAGTGTTCTGGTCTTTTTGCCTAGGATGCTCAGCTTCCAAGTTGAAACTATGGTTGAGTCTGTACACGTGTGGTGAGATTAAGGAGGTTTTGTTGTGTTTTCTGACTGCCAATTAGTTAATTTTCTGACTGCCAGTTAGTTAGTTTTCTGACTGCCAGTTAGTTAGTTTTCTGACTGCCAGTTAGATTAAGGAGGTTTTGTTGTGTTTTCTGACTGCCAGTTAGATTAAGGAGGTTTTGTTGTGTTTTCTGACTGCCAGTTAGATTAAGGAGGTTTTGTTGTGTTTTCTGACTGCCAGTTAGTGTTCCTGGATGAGCAGAACAGAATTTCAAAATCCAAAGCAGTAGGAAAGAGAGACGTTAGAGCCATCCATGCTGATTCAAGCAAGAAAATAGAAAATTGTCTGCCTCTTCTGCAGGCCCTGGAACAGCGGTGAAATGGTCCCGGTTCGGGCGGGCCAGTTGGTCGTCGTAGAGCCAATAGCGATTGCAGTGCTTCCCCCACCCGCCGGGACCCCGCCATTTGGGTTCTTTTACCCTCTGCACATGCACAGAATGCTTTGCGCATGTGCAGAGGGTAAAAGAACCCAAATGGCGGCGTCCCGGCAGGTGGGGGAAGCCTTGCGTTGCGATCACTATCGGCTCTTGATTCTCGTATCAGAACAGGAGATGGTAAACAGGTCCGTTTGTATCAGATATGGCTGAAACAAGTACCTTGAGCATCTCTATGTCAGTCCTTTTTCTTCGGTTTGAACAACAAAGAGTGAAGCTGACTACTATAAAGGCTGCCATTCACTGTCACAGGTTCTCTCATCTCCTTCCTTTGCCTGGCTAAATTATTCCTGTTGACTTAAGTCTCCCAGTAAACTTTACTTTTTGAAACCCTTTTGATAAGCTTAAGCACCTTGCATTTAGCTATGTGGTTTACAGAAGGGATAGGCAAAACCTGAATACAAATGGATTTTTCTTCCTGGATGATTGAACACATGCAAAGTCAGACAGGGCACCATTATTTTTTAATAGCTGTTTAGAAAGTATTGTGGTCTATGTGGATATTGCATTTCTTTAAAAGATGTATTAAATGGCCCTTGAGGTTACTTTCTATTCTGATTTCATGTAGGGATAAAAAAGAAATAAACTTCCCCCTCCCTTTCCACAATGATTAAAGTTACAAGAGACCTGCTCGCTATTACATCTGCTCACTGTAGCTTTCATTGCCAGTGTGCTATTAAGCAGTTAGAATTACAACGTCCAGAAAATATTCATATTAAAATCATTCAAAGGGCACAGCAGGCCGTTAAAGACATGATTATGAATGTTCCACGCAATAAAAAAGGGATGTGTTTGAAGAGGCATACAAGCATGTTTTTTACTGGTAGGATATCATCCTAAGTCCGCCAAGATCTTCTAGTGGACCATGTATGGGCCATTATATTTCAAATTAGTTTCTGTGGTCAGTGTTAATATTTGTGCTAGATATGCCTCTATCCCCAAGATGTCAGATCAACCCATCTTTGCATCAATTTAACTTTACTTCATTTTGCTAGAAAGATTAGAGCTCAGCTTACATAGAGAGCTCAGCTTATCTATCTATCTATCTATCTATCTATCTATCTATCTATCTATCTATCTATCTATCTATCTATCTATCTATCTATCTATCTATCTATCTATCTATCTATCTATCTATCATCTATCTATCTATCATCTATCTATCTATCTATCTATCTAGAAAGATAGATAGATAGATAGATAGATAGATAGATACACACACACACACACACACACACACACACACACACACACACACACACACACCACGGGTGGGTTCTAACTTACCTCGCTGCCAGTTCGCTTCCTCTCACGCCGCATGGCCATGCCACATGGCTGCGCATGCTTTGCGTGCGCGTGCGCGTGCATGCACAGTGCCAAAAATAATTTTTTTAAAAAAAGCCAAAAACAAGGTGCTGATGCATGCACAGTGCTGGAAACTCAGCTTCTACGCATGCGCAGGAAAAAAACCCAGAAAAAATTCCAAAAAAATAAATTTTTTTAAAAAAAAATCCCCAAAAAAGATGGTGGCATCCACAGACCGGCACCGACAGAACCAGTTCCGTGATGTCATTGTGATGTCACCAGCGGGTTGCTACCCATTCAGGTGAACCGGTCCCATACATTTCCATCGCGATACATTTCAGTCATACACACACACACACACACACACACACACCACGGGTGGGTTCTAACTTACCTCGCTGCCAGTTCACTTCCTCTCACGCCGCATGGCCATGCCACATGGCTGCGCATGCTTTGCGTGCGCGTGCGCGTGCATGCACAGTGCCAAAAATAATTTTTTTTAAAAAAGCCAAAAACAAGGTGCTGATGCATGCACAGTGCTGGAAACTCAGCTTCTACGCATGCGCAGGAAAAAAACCCAGAAAAAATTCCAAAAAAATAAATTTTTTTTAAAAAAAATCCCCAAAAAAGATGGTGGCATCCACAGACCGGCACCGACAGAACCAGTTCCGTGATGTCATTGTGATGTCACCAGCGGGTTGCTACCCATTCAGGTGAACCGGTCCCATACATTTCCATCGCGATACATTTCAGTCATACACACACACACACACACACACACACACACACACACACACACACACACAATTGAAATTGTGTACATATTTGTGTGTATATTTATTCATGGTAAACATCAGGTTTGGATGAGCCTCACATTAAGAGACAAAACTGGATAAATGGAATATATATTTCAAAGCCCTGGCAAATCCAGTTTTATATAGTAGACTTTCACAATGCACTAGTCTTAATCTCCATTTCTGGAGCTTTTTTTTAATAGCATTCTTAGAAACTTTATTTTCTCAGACACTTGATGATGTAAGAATGAGGAAAGAATGGAGGAGGTAAAACAGGTTTAACATTTGTTTTGTTTTGAAAGGTGTCCTTTCAATTCACATTGTTCTTAAGCTTTCCCAAAGTTATTCATTCACATGTAGAACTGCATGCAAAAAGCAGTTTGAGCAACTCTTCCGCTTTATGAAGGCATGATGTGACTTTAATGATTAGGAGGTCATCCGTGAGTACAAAATGATTGCCTGCAATTGGGAGCTGGAGGTCAAAATTATCTTTACCAGAGATAATACAAACAGTTAAAAATTCAAATTAAGAGCCTGCTGAAGAAGAGTGTTTAAGGGCTTTTAAATAGCAAAACATTGGGGACAAAATGGAACTTGCGAGATGGACATGAGATCATTCCAAACTTCTCAAATCTCTGAAATGGTTAGTGGTATCAAAAGCCTTCAAAATTTGAAAAGGAACAAAAATCTTATATTTTCTGTACCAGTCGCCAAACATTATCCAATAGACCAAACAGAAGAGCTCATTATGAAGCCAGTCACTCACTTCCTCCAGAATTGTCTATAAGTGTCTGCTACACCATCTAGATCTCATAACTTAACCATGGAACATAGAGACTTGCCTATTATTCCCCATTTGGCATCTTTTGTTTAATGATGTTATGTGACATTCTTACTTAGAGATAGTGATGTGTTTGTAATTCATTTGATGGTGAGGGTTATCTCCTAAGTAGGTTTTCTTCTTTCTACTCAATCGATTAAGAATCACAAGTCTACAGTTGACCTCACCCCATTCCTAAGAGGTCTGTAAGGGGCGTGCATAAACGCACCACCGTGCCTACCGTCCCTGTCCTTCTGTCCTATTGTCTAATTTTACCTATACATACTTTGCTTTTATTTATGTTTATATCATACCTGTTCTCTTGTACACATGTTGACAAAATAAATAAATAAATAAAAATAAATAATAAATAAAATAAAAGTATTGCTTACTTTAAAAAAACAGTGTTAACAGTGTTAACTTAGTTAAATATTCTTTAAAAATATATTTATTAAAACACTGAAGCGCTTAAATTGGGAAATTAATCCATTAAATGGTTAAGGGCAGGAGACTTAATTGACAAAAATTAATCATTTGGAGCCTCAATTATTTACAGTAGGATTATGTAGATGTGTTCAAAATATTCTCTGCAGCTAAATACATGCTGAACAAGGCTAACCTCTTGTTTATAGCAGCTTAAGTTGTAATTAATGAAGATGTTACATACATTTTGGCTTTCTCTCCATTATTCATTGTCAAGTGATTAACACAAGCCATAATAATCCAGAAAGAGCTGTGCTGAATTGGTCCCCTACAGGTTTCTCCAAAAGCCCTTTCTACTTCTGTGTGGAAAGAGTATTATTAGTTTAGAAGTAATGAATATTCTACTGGAGTTGACTTGACTTTTTGCTGGCCTACAATTCTTTGATCCATTTCATTACTGGCCCTTGACTGCCTTTGAAGAAAAATGCAGTTGGAGAACTTTGAGCACAGCTTCTGTCCTCACTTATCTCACCAAGGAAAGAGCAAATATGAGTGCATAGGATCAATGAGTTTCAAGCAAGTTAAACTTTCACTATGAAAACACAAGTCTAACCATTTGTTTAAATGCAGAGATTAATATTTTGCAGCAACCTTGTGGAGAAAAAACCCCAAGCTAGATAATAAGTGAAATCACTTTGATTAGAATCATCTCTAATGAGATATAGATTCACTTTGTAGAGCTGGGGAGAAGCAAAAATTCCTGTATCAAAATATTATCCTGCTGTTTTAATAACTGAAGATCTTTATTAAGGTTCCAGACATTAAGTTTTAGTTTGCTTTCTAATAACATTAAATGCTCCAACAAGATTATTCGGCTATTGTCAATCACCAGTATAACTGGGTTAGTGTCAGGCTAATTACCAGAGGTGAGTATCCACAATCAATCAACACAATTTTGTGCAAGCATACTGTAATAAAGCTAGGTTCATTGCAATTATAGGTCTACATAGAGCAAATGGCCCCATCTTTTTGCTAATCCTATCTTTTGGCCATTGACCCTTGTGTCAAAACATCTCTGAGTTTTTTTCAAGTTTATGCAATGTTCACAACTCTTCTGAAATCATGGCCCAAATGAATATACTTAGATAGCTTTTTATGTTTATCAATTTGCATTAAGTTTTATTATTATGAATTCATCCAAGTCAACATTGACTATAACGGTTGGCTTTGGGGATACAAATATGACAGAGATCTTGACCCTTTAATTTATTTCTGTCTGTGGTCCTCTGTAGCACAGCTACAATGGAACAGAACACACATGCTATAATGTATGATCCTTCCTTCCTTCCTTCCTCAAATAAATAAACAACATGAAAGAACTGAGGAAGTGAGGAGAAACTTTCTGACAGTGAGAGCGATCAACCAGTGGAACAGCTTGCCAGCAGAGGTCGTGAGAGCCCCAACACTTGCGACCTTCAAGGAGAGACTGGACTGCCATCTGTCTCAAATGGTGTAGGAACTCCTGCTTGAGCAGGGGGTTGGACTAGATGACCTACAAGGTCTCTTCCAACTCTAATAATAAATCTAAACTAGGCATTACATTTAGTAGAGCCAAAAAGAAGGGTCTTCTCAATGGTAGTTTCCTGCTTGTAGAACATCACTTCTGCAGAAATAAGATTGGCCCCCATTTTGACACTCTTTTGCAAGGCCCTGGATTTTGCTAACAGGTCTGGGGAACCATGAATAGGATGGAGGCTTATAGAAAAGTGGCTTATAGAAAAAATTAAATTCAAAGCATTTAACCATAATGATCAAGCAGCACTAATATATATATATATATATATATATATATATATATATATATATATATATATATATATATATATATATATATATATATATATATATATATATATATATATATATATATATATATATATATATATACATAAAAATATCTGCCTATCTGTTTAGATGGATAACTAAATTATTTATTAAAATCTGACATCACATATGAAATCTATGGGCATATAAAAATGAAATAATCTGATGTTGAAATTAGAAGCAAGACAAAATCAATAAATGAAATTTCCAAGAAAGGAATTTTATATTTTACAGTACAAGAACTGGGACTACAGTTATAACAGAGTTGCTTCTTAACACCCTGCAGTTTTTGAAAGTCTTTGAGATGCAACATTATGAAGTTTAATTGCAATAGTTTAACAGACAAATATCTGAGGACATTTCACTTCTGTTTAGGTGACTCAAAGGTCCATTGACTAAGGGCAGGGGTGGGTTCTACTTACCTTCCCCACCAGTTCACATCGCGATGGAAGTGCACGTTTTGTGCATATGTCACTTCCCGGAAATGACCCTCTGTGCATGCGCAGAAGCCTTTGTGCATGCGCAGAGGGTTTTTTTCAATCCGCGGCGACTGGAAGACCAGTTCGGGAGCATGGACCACCGGTCATCACTGCTAGTTCGGCGAGCAGTGCCAAATTTCCGCTACTGGTTCTAAAGAACCGGTCCAAACCGGCAGCAACCCACCTATGACTAAGGGTCTAAAGTTTCATAGCCTTCTCAAGTTCAAGCTGATATTTCTTGGGAAAGACCCTTCCCATTCAGAACTGGCTAATGATTTACCCTCTGAAGCTTTGCATCATGTCTACAATTTGTCTTTTGCAGAACTGACATTGCTGCTCATTTACAGAGCTTTGAAGCAGAGCAGAGGCATCTGTTCCTCTCCGCAGTGGTGCCAAAATGACAAAACTTTGTGCATTGACATCACAGTGCAAGTCCTGCTCTTTTGAGGTTTTGCTACAATATTGCATGGAAATATGGAAGAGATGAATAGTGCATTTCAGTGTCATGATACACACTGTAAAAATAATAATAATAATAATAATAATAATAATAATAATAATAATAATAATAATAATAATAATAATAATAATAATAATAATAATAATAATAATAATAATAATAATAATAATAATAATAATAATAATAATAATAATAATAATAATAATAATAATAATCCATGAATATCTGGGCAATACCAGTCATAAGATACACGGCTGGTATAATTAACTGGACACAAGCTGATTTGGACATTTTGGACCGAAACCACAGAAAACTAATGACAATGCACTACAGTTTACATCCACGTAGTGACACTGATAGACTTTACCTGCCCAGAAAATCAGGTGGCAGAGGACTACTACAAGTAAAGCAAACAGTTGAAGAAGAAAAGCATGCATTGGCAGATTATTTAAAAGAAAGTCAAGAATATCTATTAATTGAAGTAAAGAACAAAAATCTACTGAAGGTCCAACAGACGAAACAAGAATACAGAAAAAATGTGATAAAATCAAGAATGGAGAGTTGGCAAAATAAAGCATTACATGGCCAATTTCTGGAAAAAATAAAAGACAAAGTGGACAGTGAAAAAACTTGGTTATGGTTAACATCTGGTACTTTAAAGAAAGAAACAGAATCATTGATCCTGGCCGCACAAGAACAGGCAATTCGTACAAATGCCATAAAGGCCAAAATTGATAAATCTTCAAATGATGCTAAATGCAGATTATGCAAGGAAGCTGATGAAACTGTAGCCCATGTGCTCAGCTGCTGCAAGAAAATCGCGCAGACTGATTACAAATTACGACACAACTCTGTTGCACAAATGATCCACTGGAATTTATGCGAAAATTATAACATCCATACTGCTACAAACTGGTGGGAACACAAGCCTGAAAAAGTCACTGCAAATCAGATGGTCAAGATCTTGTGGGATTTTCGTATACAAACAGACAAGGTACTGGCGCATAATACACCAGACATCACGCTGGTCGAGAAAAACAAGGTGACTATCATTGACATTGCAATACCAGGTGATAGCAAGGTCGATGAAAAGGAACACGAAAAAATTGCAAAATACCAGGACTTAAGAATCGAAATTCAACGATTGTGGCACAGACCAGCAGTGGTAATTCCAGTGGTGATTGGAACACTGGGTGCTATCCCAAAAGCACTGGAATTACATTTAAAACAGCTCAAAATTGACAAAATCACCATCAGTCAAATGCAGAAAGCCGCACTGCTCGGTTCCGCACATATACTTCGAAAATACATTACGACGTCCTAGGCCCCTGGGTGGGGCTCGACTAGTAATCAATGCCAAATCCGGCAAAACAACTGGCCGCTGTGATACAATTGTATAATAATAATAATAATAATAATAATAATAATAATAATAATAATAATAATAATAATAATAATAATAATAATAATAATAATAATAATAATAATAATAACAACAACAACAGAGTTGGAAGGGACCTTGGAGGTCTTCTAGTCCAACCCCCTGCTTAGGCAGGAAACCCTACACCACTTCAGACAAATGGTTATCCAACACTTTGTTAAAAACTTCCAGTGTTGGAGCATTCACAACTTCTGGAGGCAAGTTGTTCCACTGATTAATTGTTCTAACTGTCAGGAAATTTCTCCTTAGTTCTAAGTTACTTCTCTCCTTGTTTAGTTTCCACCCATTGCTTCTTGTTCTACCCTCAGGTGCTTTGGAGAATAGTTTGACTCCCTCTTCTTTGTGGAAACTCCTGAGATATTGGAACACTGCTATCATGTCTCCCCTAGTCCTTCTTTTCATTAAACTAGACATACCCAGTTCCTGCAACCGTTCTTCATATGTTTTAGCCTCCAGTTCCCTAATCATCTTTGTTGCTCTTCTCCGCACTCTTTCTAGAGTCTCAAACTCCTTTTTGCATCGTGGCGAACAAAATTGAATGCAGTATTCCAAGTGTGGCCTTACCAAGGCATTATAAAGTGGTATTATTAAGAGAATTTTTTTTACTGTATATGGTACACTAAAGAAGGAGGGAAACCTCTGTTGTGTTTTCATTGTGAACTGTCTAAATTGGAACACTTTCTTTGCAGTTGTTATAACTTCTGACATAACTTAAATGTGTTGAATAGATTAAAGAAAGTATAAAATCTCAAGATATTGTTTTAGGTAAATATTTAGCATACCAAGCTGATAACTCATGAAGTCAGGGTGGCCAAAACAGAGCTGCCTTTCTCTATCTAGACGTTGCTAACTATGTATTTGTTTTAGACTTTAAATTTATGCTACATAGGTAAGGATGAACTTGTTTCTCGAACAATTCTTTTATGACTAAAGCAACAAAACATCATTTGATGTCAGCATTTAACAAAAGCAAATGAAGCAAACATGAACAGGAAGTCTTCTAATGAATACATCTGAAAAATGAAATCCACCATAGAAGACTGAGACAAATAGGTTAATTTTTTCTCTTGAATTTTAAGACTGACTAAAAAGCAAAATATGTCAGCAATTCCAAAACTTCAAAAATATAGAAATCAAAGTTAGATAAAGGGTTCTCTATTAATAAACAAAAGCAGTTGTGCAAAACAGCATAGGCAACTATTTTTACAATGAAATTCTAAAAGAGAGCAATAAGAGCCAGCTACCACATTTAGATGAAAATTTACTCAGTCTCAAGGAATATTAAAATTTAAAAAAGAGTTATCTAATCCATTCCCCTATTGACTTAGGAATAGTCCTTTGACTTAAAAATCCTAAAAAAGAATAATTTAGGGCTATTTGTTGTATTAAAAAATACCAACTTGCATAGCCATTGCTCTGACACTTTCCCGCACATACAAATGATTTTAAATCAAAATCAAAATCTTCATTCATTTATCTACTCACTATCTATGAAACCTAATCAAAATATCCATTCATTTATCTGTTCACCCATCTGTCCATCCATTCATTCAAGTCCTGCTGTCTGAAACATTCAAGGAAAACTTATAGCCTGAAAATTACATGCAGCAAAAGGTGGCACAGCAGTTAGAGAGCAGTACTGCAGGCCACTTTAGCTGACTGTGATCCACAGGTCAGCGGTTCAAATCTCACCGGCTCAAGGTTGACTCATCCTTCCATCCTTCCGAGGTAGGTAAAATGAGGACCCAGATTGTTGGGGGCAATATAAATATGCATTGCTTACTGGTGTAAACTGCTTAGAGAGTGCTTGCATTGTGAGGCAGTATATAAATCTCACAAATAAATAAATAAATAAATAAATAAATAAATAAATAAATAAATAAATAAATAAATAAATAAATAAATAAATAAATAAATAAATAAATAAATAAATAAATAAATAAATAAATAAATAAATAAATAAATAAAAAATAAACAAACAAACAAACAAACAAACAAACAAACAAACAAACTTTTTATTATGGCCCCTATAATCATGCTGTTAAATTTCATCACTCTGATTGCTGAAAATTGGCACCATGATTTCTGACTGTTTTGATGTTGGAAACAAAATTGTAATTCTGGCATCATGTTTGAGGAGAAGCTGGGAAATTTACGGTGGAGGTGTTATGTAATTTATATCTATGGGCTTGGGGGTCATAGAATATTGGAATAGATTCTACTTACCAGTCTATATTTTGGGAAGGTGTTTGATTTGTAACCTGATTCTGGTTCCATGTCTGATTTTTTTTTTCATTTATGTATTGGTATTAAGTATAACTAAATCAGTATATATTTAGGATTAGAATGAAATTTGAGCCTCTTACAATGAAGTTCTAAAGGGTGTGTGTGTTAAATGTAAGTAAAATAAAGTATTTGTCTGGGAAACTGGTTTTTTAGTGAATGAAAAATATCCATCCTGGAATCTGGGGAACAGAATACAGTAATCCCTCGCTATATCGCGGTTCACCTTTCACGGTCTCGCTGCTTCACGGATTTGCGTGGGCGGCCAGGCAGTCAGCGGCAAAGCGCGCGGCTCCGGGACTCGCAAACCTCTCCGATGAGTTCTGCGCCTGCGTGGTGGTCTCCTGCTTCAGTCTGGCAGCGGCAGGAGAGTAAAGCGGTCCGATGAGCTCTGTGCGTGCGCAGAAGGACTGCCGCTCATCAGCTGTAGGGCGGGCCACGCTGTCAGCTTTCCCTGAGGGGAAATGGCCGTTTGCACCAAATCGACGAGGGAACTGCCTACAAGCTCGCTCAGGAGATCAGTGCCAAGCAGCCACAGCAGACGTCAAGAGAGGGAGAGGTTGGAGGATTTTTCAGGCTTTTTTTGGGCGCCGAAAATGCAGAAGCCGGGTAGGAGGGGTTAAAAAAAAGGTTCCTACTTCACGGATTTCGCCTATCACGGGTTCTTTTTGGAACCTAACCCCCGCGAAAAACGAGGGATTACTGTACTGTGATTAAATTTCCAGAAGTAAAATTTAACAAAATGGTCTTCCTTGCTATAGTTGTAGCCCCTATACAAAAATATCCACTAACCAAGTGTTGGCAATGCATTTTAGGGAAATACATAGTACAGTCCATTTTTGTTAGCAGCTTTGGATGTATTAAAGATTAGACCTCTGCTTCTGGCTACAGAGCCCAAACATATTTCCCCCCTGGAAGAATCAAACATTAAGTATGTGTTGTGGTTTCAGAAACTACTTCTATGAAGTGTGTGTTAGATATTTCATTGTGAAATAACAGTTACTAAAAATAAAGAACATGAAATGGATTTTAGAAGTGCCAGATTCATATCAACTTTGAACAGGACAAGCTTTTTATAGGATCTGACAGATTCTGTTGGTGACATGAAAGAAGAATAGTGACTATGGGTTTTAGAGGACATCAATGGCCAAAGAGTATTATTTGGCAAGTTCTAAGATTAGAACTCACCACAACAAGCCCCAAGTTCTATTCCACTGCTATACTCTCCCCTCCTTCTCAAGATACTGCTCCTGCTCTAGGAAAGTAGATGCATATTTTTACCCATGAATGCAGTAGGCTGTAGGGAGTTGCTTCAATTCAGACTCTGATGAGTAGAATATTTCACTAAGTTGACATTCAGTGTCTTATCCTACAGCAAGTACAATGCTAATATCTAACAGATAGGAGTCATGAAAACTATTGTAGTCGTCTGGACTACTGTAATGCGCTCTACATGGGGCTACCCTTGAAGAACATCCGGAGACTGCAATTGGTGCAAAATGCAGCTGCGTGAGCCGTATTCTCCGCCAGCTGCATTGGTTGCCCATTAGTCTCCGGATGCAATTTAAGGTGTTGGTTTTAACCTTTAAAGCCCTACATGGCTCAGGGCCAGGATACCTGCGGGACCGCATCCTACCGCATACCTCCCTATGACCAGTTAGGCCCCACAGAGTTGATCTCCTCTGGGTCCCATCAGCCAAGCAATGTCGGCTGGCGGGCCCACGGGGGAGAGCCTTCTCTGTGGGAGCTCCAGCTCTCTGGAATCAACTCCCCCCAGAGATCCAGACTATTCCCACCCTGCTGGCCTTCCGTAAAGCCATTAAAACATGACTCTTCCGGCAGGCGGGGTGATATTGAGATCAATCCCCCCACGTATGAATGTTGGTGTGTTTTTTAACTTTTGTAATTTTTAATCATTATCATTGTTTTTATTGTTCTTAGATTTCGCTGTACGCCGCCCTGAGTCCCACGGGAGTTGGGCAGCATATAAGAACCATTAATAAAATAAAATAAATAAAATAAACTACCAAAAGTATTAACTGTGTGATCGGCAATGCATATTAAATTTCAGTACCACTGAAGCACTGATGAGCTTTCAGACTGAATGGCCATGGCCTCTTTTTATTTTGTTCTGAACTTTCACCAGCAATTATGACTGGAATTTTCAGAGACAGGGGAGCTGCTTTCTGGTATGTCATTGTTAACTCACAGAGAGATTAAATGGGTTGACTGGGCTCTTGTGTTTGAAGCTGGAAAGTTACTCATTGATTGGTCCATATCATGAGAGTCCTAAAAAGCTGGTTCCTGATTGACTCCTCAACTGTTTGATCCATTTTGAAGAAATTTGAAGAGTATTGGTTCCTGAATGCTCTGTCTTTGATCTAGGCTGCTGATTGGTAGTTTGAATCGGTGGATTTCTGAAGGGATTTATTTTGGAAAATTCTAAGAGGACTGATTCCTGATTGGATTGTTTTTGAGCCAGGATAGGTACTATCCTGGTACTCTGTGCTAGGTACTCTGTGAGGCAGCTGCACATTTGATTAGATAAGAACTGTTTTTGATACTATGTTTATTACCCAACATGCTTACTTCATTCTGGAATAGAAGAAGGCTTGCCTTGTCACTCTGGCAAGCAAATTTGGTATCTAGCAAGTGGGGAAAAGGAAACTACAAATTGTAAATAAGTGAACAAGGGATTGTGCCAGTAAAAACAAGAAGTGAATATCATTACTTATCCAGGGTAGAAACCACAAAACAGCTTCCATAGCCTGATTGTAGCTCTGGCCCCTTGACAACCATTGCAACCCTATCTTCACTGATGCTATATTCACACAGCTATCAAAAAACAAATCACATCAAGCAACCAAGGTAGCCTTGTTTCTATCATTTTCTGAAGGCTGTCTTTTCATTTCCATGGATACTGACCGTAGTTGATGCAAATATATTCACTTAGTATATCAGTACCTTCATCTTTGGCCATACATTGGCTTCAGTGAAAAGTATAGTTAGTGCTACCAGTATGCTCCAGAAACAGTATGAGATCAGGAGATTTGTCCATTTTTACAAACCTCAAGTAGGTATTCAGGAATGCAAATCAGAAGCCTCTCCCAACTGTACCAGACGAGGATGTCATTTGAACAAACTTACTCTTTGCAAAAAGTATTGTCTTTGGAGACAAAAGAGCCACATGGTGCCTCAAATTATTATTATCATTTTTTTTAATGACAAAAATCCCAAGTAGAATATTCAAAGGCTGGTCTCTGAAAATGGGTGCTCCACAGTTAAATGTCATATTTAAAATGCTAGGCATTTAGATAACGAGTAATCATTCTAATTGCTTTTATCGTAAAAATGAAATACCAAGCACTTTGGAACATTAATTATGTGAACTCCACATGCTTCCAATCATCTGTCACATACGAAGTTTTAACATTCAGCATTGGCCAAAGGCTGAAAAAAAGTACAGATCCATTGTTTATATATTTATTCCTTACTGTTTCTGTGCTGCTCGCTTCAACAGACCTCAATGTGGCTTATAACAGCATTAAAATAAAAACTACAATAAGCAATAACAAAAGATTAGTACCCTGAAGGGGAGCCATAACACCCACAGCCATAGCAACAGAGTCCTCCTGATCACCAATCTATTTCCAAAGCTCTTTGGAAAAGCCAAGATTTAATGGCTTTTCAAAAGAAAACAACAATGAGGCCTGGAACAGTTTTACCTTTGAAGGAATGTATGCCAAAGAGGGAGGGGTGGGGATGGCAAGATTGAACAGGCTCTTGAAAATGACATTCCTTAAGACAGAAGATCTGGACTAGCCCACCTTTCCTGATATTATTGGGCAGCCAGAAACCATTAGGAGAAGGCAGTCCCATAGATATATCAAAATCCTAAACCAGACACATCTTTAAACCTGACAATCAGAGCCTTGAATTGCATTCAAAAGGAAAATTCTGAAGCTCTCACAGTACAAATATTACATGGGAAAATCTCGAAGTTCCCATCACTACATAGGCTCCTGCATTTGGAATCACGTGAAACTTCCAGGACAGTTCCATGTAGCGTACTTTGCAGTAGTCCAAACAGGAAGTTATGAAAGACATCAGCAACCATGAGCAGGGCCTCTTGATCCAGGAAGGAACAAAACTGACATGCTACATGAAACTGTACAAACATCTCCTTAGCCATAACTGCTAACTACTCCTCATGCAAGAGCTGTACCACCAAGAGGTCCCTAAGATATAAATTACTTCCACATCAGGCCTTAACACATTGTCCACATCCAAAGATGGAATATTTGATATATGAGAAGGTTTCCAAACCCAGAGATATGGAACTGAGCCTGAACCTGTTGATATCCATCCAGCCCATAAAAGCCTCCACATCCCAAGATAAGACTACCACAATATCTCATTTGCAACCCAGGCTGAAGATATTCGGTGGGGTATCATTCATATACCTGACCTCCAGCTGATAGATGACCTCACCCAGTGACTCCATGTAGAGAGAGTTGAACCTCGAGCATCTCATAATTCATCAATTTTTACTTTTTTTTCCAGGCAGATAGATGCAACCATTGTTGAACTTTTCTCATCAAAATCTTGGAAAACTGTTCATTCTATTTTGTGTATATTCCTGTTTTACATTTGTTTAAAATTCAGGGGAATACGTGGTGTTCTTCTTTTTTTTGTAATTTTCAAATTTCTCTAATGTTTATATTGGGTTGCTTTGGGCTAGTTCTCTGTCAGTGCATTGTAATTCACAGACTTATTGTAGCGAAAAATTGAAGGAGAGAATTCCATGTATACCTCCTTGAACTCAAAAAAGAAGGTGGAATATAAACTGAATTAAAAACTGTCCGCAAAATTAAATATGGAATATATATACACCTATACATACATATATAGTGCGAGTAAATATGAATTGGGTAAATTAGCTGTAGAAATAAAAGTTGACATTCCAATAGACATAGTTTATAAGAAAGATTAGTAGTAATAGCTAATAGGCTGTCAAAGAAGCATGATTTCACTTTTATGGTTTGTATTAGTCGGCGTTATGTTTGTAGTTGATTGTGTATGATATTTGCTTACTGTAGTGTTTTCTACAGTTTTTGTATTTGTTTTTTTTCTGTTGTGTTTATTTTTGTTGTTGTGTGTATTTAATTGTTATGTTTTTAAAGGAAAATTCAATAAATATTATTTTAACATAAAAACTGTCCACAACATGGAATTTGTACAGATTCTTCCTTAAAATATATTTGCTCATGCAAGTGTGTGTGTGTGTGTGTGTGTGTGTGTGTGTGTGTGTGTGTGTGTGTGTGTTTAACAAGTATTTGCTTCTGCTTTGTACTCACTTTTCTCTTAAACTTTCATGGGTGGGTTCCTCTACACATTATTTTGAGGATTATGTTTCCCAAACATAGCTTTTTTGTGTTCATTTTGAAGAGACAAATGTGAATCAACAGCTTTCATTGCCAGAAACAAATCAATTTGGGCTCCAGAAAATCTGTGGCAGCTGTCCTTCACACCACTACATTGCCCATATTTTTAATATTTTATCCCTTTAAAAAAAACCTGATCCCAGGTCACAGAATGGGGAAGAGAATGTATCCAATAACCAATAACGATATCGAGTGAGATATTGTAGCCTGCATACAGAAGATCCGAGGTGGCACAGCGGTTAAAAGCAGCACTGCAACCTATTTCAGCTGACTGCTAGTTCAGCAGTTCAGCTGTTCCAATCTCACCGGCTCAAGGTTGACTCAGCCTTCCATCCTTCTGAGGTCGGTAAAATGAGGACCCAGATTGTTGGGGGCAATATGCTGAACTCTGTAAACCGCTTAGAGAGGGCTGTAAAGCACTATGAAGCGGTATATAAGTCTAAGTGCTATTGCTATTGCTATTGCTTTGCAACTTCCTTTTAAAGAGCATCACGTTTCAAAATAATACGTGAGATTTTGGGGAGCTGCTACCATTGAACAAAGCTAACATTTCTCTATCACCAGGGGCCATATTTTGGCTCTTCTCAGATGACGCTAAACTGCAACTCCCAGCATCTTTTCTAGTGGACATATAGTTAGGGCTAATAGAAACTGTATTTCAGTATCGTATACTACAGAAGGTCACAAATTTTCTTTCTTCAGCCCCCATCAATATAAATGAATAGTTTGACTTAGTATTATTCAACTTGCTGTTCAAGATAGAAGTGTAAGTAATAAAAAAATAGGACTTGTGGCTTGTTATTCCCAGTGACTATTGCTTTGAAAGTGCTTCAGACATTCTAAACATGATCTAAGTTCTGGCAGAGACCTTTCCTTTTATTCTAAAACGCCTAGCCTATCAACTGCATTACATTTCTCAGATTTAAATGAAGCCATTGTGAGGTTCAAGATTAATCTAAATGAAGAACAATTTGAGAGATTTCTGCTTTTACAGTTGACAAAGCCCAATTTAGTTCAGAAATGATAAAGAGTAACTCAAACGTAAGAGGGTTAACAAAACAAGCACCACTTTTTTCCTCCTTCAAAACACACCATACTAAAGCTTTCAAGAGAAAGAGCAATCTACTCCATCTGTGAAAATGAGAACAATTATTTTGGAAGTAAGCCTTTAGCTAAAAAACAAAATGCTTTCCTACATCACACTTTTATTTACCGCAGACATTGAAAAAAATCCTTAAGGATAGCTAAAAGGAAAGAGTAAAGCGTTATTAAGTGATTAAAAAAAAGGTAAAAAAGAGAAACCCCTCACGTTTTTCATGAAAACTCTCCTGAATAGCAAATGTTCTGAAATAAAATAAGAACAGAAGAAAGCGGGTATTGAAGAAAAGGAAATGATTGTAAAAGATAAAAAGTCTTAAAATGTTAATTATTCATTTGTAGTCAATGTGAACTGCTATTCTTATAGTGGTTTATGTGTGTAATGGGAATTGTTCACTGTGCTAGAATAAATTGAAGTTTATTTAAAAGTATATATTTCTCTCTCTCTCTCTCTCATCTCTCTCTTTCTATCCCTCCCCCCTCTCTCTCATATATCTCTGTCTCTCTCTTTCTCACTCTCTCTCTCTCTCTCTCATCTCTCTCTGTCTCTCTTTCTCCCTATCTCTTTCTCTCTCTCTCATCTCTCTCTCTCTCTCTCAAGAGAGATGAGAGAGAGATAGAGAGAGATAGAGAGAGAGAGAGAAAGAGAGATGAGAGAGAAAGAGAGAGAGATGAGAGAGAGAGAAAGAGAGAGAGATGAGAGAGAGAAAGAGATATCTCTCTCTCATCTCTCTCTCTTTCTTTCTCTCTCTCTCATCTCTCTCTCTCTCATCTCTTTCTCTCTCATCTCTTTCTTTCTCTCTCTCTCTCTCTCATCTCTCTCTTTCTCACTCTCTCTCATCTCTTTCTCTCTCTGTCTCTCTCTTTCTCACTCTCTCTCTCATCTCTCTCTCTCTCTGTGTCTCTCTTTCTCCCTCTCTATCTCTTTCTCTCTCATTCTCTCTCTCTCATCTCTCTCTCGTCTCTCTCTCTTGCCTCTCGTCTCTCTCTCTCCCTTTCTCTCTCTCTCTCATCTCTTTCTTTCTCTCTCTCTCTCATCTCTCTCTTTCTATCCCTCCCCCCTCTCTCTCATATCTCCCTCTCTCTCATCTCTCTTTCTCTCTCTCATCTCTCTTTCTCCCTCTGTCTCTGTCTCTATCTCTCTCTGTCTCTCTTTCTCCCTCTCATCTCTCTTTCTCTCTCTCTCTCTCTCTCTCATGTCTCTCTTTCTCTCTCTCTCTTTCTCATTCTCTCTCTCTCTCATCTCTCTCTATCTCTCTTTCTCCCCCTCTCTCTCTTTGTCTCTCTCTCTCTCAAGAGAGAGATGAGAGAGAGAAAGAGAGAGAGAGAGAGAGATGAGAGAGAGAGAAAGAAAGAGAGATGAGAGAGAGAGAGAAAGAGAGAGATATCTTTCTTTCTCTCATCTTTCTCTTTCTTTCTCTCTCTCTCATCTCTCTCTCTCTCATCTCTTTCTATATCTCATCTCTCTCTTTCTCTCTCTGTCTCTCTCTCTCTTTCTCTCTCTCTCTCTCTCATCTCTCTCTCTCTCTCTCATCTCTTTCTCTCTCTCATCTCTCTCTTTCTCTGTCTCTGTCTCTCTATCTCTTTCTCTCTCATCTCTCTCTCTCTCTCTCTCTCTCTCATCTCTCTCTTTCTCTCTCTGTCTCTCTCTTTCTCTCTCTCTCTCTCTCATCTCTCATCTCTCTCTTTCTCTCATCTCTCTCTGTCTCTCTTTCTCCCCCCTCTCTCTTTCTCTCTCTCATCTCTCTCTCTGTCTTTCTCTCTCTTTCTCTCTCTCATCTCTTTCTCTCTCATCTCTCTCTCTCATCTCTCTCTTTCTCTCTCTTTCTCTCTCATCTTTCTCTCTCTCTCTTTCTCTCTCTCATCTCTCTCTCTCATCTCTCTCTCTCTTTCTCTCTCTCATCTCTCTGTCTCTCTTTTTCCTTCTCTTTCTCTTTCTCTCTCTCTCATTTCTCTCTTTCTTTCTCTCTCTCATCTCTCTCTTTCTTTCTCTCTCTCTCATCTCTCTCTCTCTCATCTCTTTCTATATCTCATCTCTCTCTTTCTCTCTCTGTCTCTCTCTCTCTTTCTCTCTCTCTCTCATCTCTCTCTCTCTCTCGTCTCTTTCTCTCTCTCATCTCTCTCTTTCTCTGTCTCTGTCTCTCTATCTCTTTCTCTCTCATCTCTCTCTCTCTCTCTCTCTCTCTCTCTCTCTCATCTCTCTCTTTCTCTCTCTGTCTCTCTCTTTCTCTCTCTCTCTCTCTCTCTCATCTCTCATCTCTCTCTTTCTCTCATCTCTCTCTGTCTCTCTTTCTCCCCCCTCTCTTTCTCTCTCTCATCTCTCTCTCTGTCTTTCTCTCTCTCTCTCATCTCTTTCTCTCTCATCTCTCTCTCTCATCTCTCTCTCTTTCTCTCTCTTTCTCTCTCATCTTTCTCTCTCTCTCTTTCTCTCTCTCATCTCTCTCTCTCATCTCTCTCTCTCTTTCTCTCTCTCATCTCTCTGTCTCTCTTTTTCCTTCTCTTTCTCTTTCTCTCTCTCTCATTTCTCTCTTTCTTTCTCTCTCTCATCTCTCTCTCATCTCCCTCCCTCCCTCCCTCCCTCCCTCCCTCCCTCCCTCCCTCCCTCTCTCTCTCTCTCTCTCTCTCTCTCTCTCTCTCTCTCTCTTTCTCCATGCCTGTCCCACAATCAATGTCCTACTGAGTACCACCACTGAATCCAGGTCCCATGCTTCACGCCTTCATCTGCCTCAACTGTGATTCTCAACTGTTCAACTGTGATTCTCTATTATGTGCATAAAGGACAAGTGTGGGAGAATTGAAATATAATATTCTTTCATTTTCTTGTATCAATAGAAAAGAAGCATATACTTAATAACATATGCCACTGGGACAGATAATTGAATATAAATATATCCTGATAAGGATGAAATTATCAATTGAGTACCTATGCTGTATTGCTAATATGCTGCTAAAGTTTGACTTTTTAAAATCAACAAACTACCCTAAGCTTGTCCAACAGAACATGAACCTCTCTTCTGCCATTTATTAAGAACACCATAACCTTCTCTTTTTCTGTTGAAGTTGGTATTGCAACTTCAATAAATTAAACAAAGAAAGAAAGGGCTTTTTTCTCTAACTAGAGTTCTAGGAAACAATTCTGTGTTGTATCTTTAAGTTTTCTTTTTTAAAAATTTTTTTTTATTATTTTTCTTCATTAAACATCTGAATATTTTGATACAGATCTACACCCATTTTTACAACATTGTTATATCTCAATTATGCATATTAAATCATAAATTTACAGTCTCTTCTGTCTTTGTTTTCTTCTCATGTTGTCACACAGTCTTTCCTCTTTTTTTAGTCCAGTTGTACCATCTAGTCCATGTTTTGTAGTATTCTGAGTGTATCTTTAAGTTTTCTAAAGTAACTCTCAAGCAGCTCCTATAGTATGTGCAGTGTTTCAGTTTATCTTTTTTCTATAGTATAGCTTTAAAGAATCAGAATTAAACCAGTAGCAATATTTTCTTACTCTATTTATAATTGCATTCCACCACCTTTTCTCCAAGGAAGTCAGAACAACATTCATAAATTTGTTCTATCACCATAACAGGAGAAGCTGTGCCCAATGTAATTGTTTTTCCCCACAAACTGATTTATCTGCTACACTTGGCATTTCATGCTTTCATCACAACCATGCTGTTGTTTTGCTGTCCATTCTACTTTGGAAAATTGGCAACAAAAGATCAAAAGGATGCAGCTGCAAAATTATTGATAAGAATTGTTCATTTGCAGCCCACTGTCACCAGCAAAAGTACCAGGGTCCCAGCTTGTGTATATCCTCAGATGCTGCCTCTGCTCCCACCAATGAAGACATATTGAAGACATGGGCCTTACTATTTTCTAATAAGGCTGTGAAGCAAAGAAGCATACAAGGCTCTCTATAAGCATTTTACAGTGAAGATGCATTGAGAATTCCCTTATCTGTCTTTCCTGCATGGATGACAATATTCCGATACCAAATCAACATACTGTAGTTCTTGATCTATGCCTTCCAATACCTAAATAGTATCCAATATTTATACAATATGGAATAAGTAAATAAAAGCCCACCACTCATTTGCAGAGCCACCCAAAAAGATCCTACTCAGCTCCCAAAGGATCATTAGCTTATACCTTATTATTTCTATGGTGGGTATCTTTCTACACAACATCAGAATTAAGACTTCTCCATGTTCCTTTAGCTGAATGCAGATGATCAGGAATAGGAATCAATACCCATGTATCTCTATTCAGTTTAGCCTAGTTTGAATTGAAGAATGACCATTAAGTTGTCATAGTGGAATTGGTGCATTTTCCATTGGGGTTTTGGCTTTGCAAGGAGAGTTAGTTGGCAAGATTGGAACCCCCCCCTCCCTAAAGAGGACTCACTCATCACTATAAATCTCTTTATGTTGTGTCACTTGCAAAGTCATGGAATCAATCATAAACCAATCCATTACCCTCCACTTAGAGACAAACAACCTACTCTCTAACAAACAATTTGGTTTCAGAAAAAAAATTATCCTGTAATCTGCAACTCCTACACTGCAAAAACATATGGACTATACAACTCGATCAGGGCAAAGCAATTTACATAGACTTCTGTAAAGCCATTGATTCAGTGGTACATGACAAACTACTTCTAAAACTAAAATCTTATGGCATCTCTGTACCCCTGTATAATTGGATAGCTGTGTTCCTGTCAAACAGGCAACAAGTGGTCAAAATAGGGAGCGCCCTATCAAATCCTGCACCTATTAATAGCGGTGTCCCCCAAGGCAGCGTTTTAGGACCAACACTCTTTATACTTTACATAAATGACCTTTGCAATCATATTATAATCAACTGCGTTCTCTTCACTGATGATGTAAAACTATTTAACACCACCAACAATACTGCTACCCTTCAAAAAGACCTTGACTATGTGTCAGAATGGTCAAACAATTGGCAACTTCAAATCTCCACCAACAAATGCTCTGTCTTACACATTGGCAAAAAAAATCAGAACACAAAATACAAGCTGGGTGGACACGACCTTGTAGACAACCCTCACTCTGTGAAGGACCTTGGAGTACTCATCTCTAATGATCTAAGTGCCAGAGCCCACTGTAAGAACATTGCCAAAAAAGCATTAAGAGTTGTTAACCTAATCTTGCATAGCTTCTTCTCTGGTAATATTGTACTGCTAACCAGAGCATAGAAAACATTTGCTAGACCAATTCTCGAACACAGCTCATCTGTCTGGAACCTGCACTGCATATCGGACATTAATACAATTGAGCGAGTCCTGAGATATTTCATGAGAAGAGTCCTCCACTCCTCTGCTCGCAACAGAATACCTTATGCCACTAGACTTGAAATTTTGGGCTTAGACAACTTAGAACTACGCCGCTTTCAGTCTGACCTAAGTGTAGTACATAAGATTATCTGCTACAATGTCCTACCTGTCAATGACTACTTCAGCTTCAACCACAACAATACACAAGCACACAATAGATACAAACTTAAGGTAAACTGCTCCAAACTAGATTGCAGAAAATACAACTTCAGCAACAGAGTGATCAATGCTTGGAATGCACTACCTGACTCTGTAGTTTCTTCCCCAAACCTCCAAAACTTTAACCTTAGACTGTCTGCTGTCAACCTCACCCCATTCCTAAGAGGTCTGTAAGGGGCGTGCATAAGCACACCAACGTGCCTACCGTCCCTGTCCTAATGTTCCCTTTTATTCGTATTCATTTCATGTATTCATAATCATGTTTACACTTATGTCTGTTATCTAATACATGCTTGACAAAATAAATAAAAATAAATAAAAATAAACATTAATAAAGTGTTGTTTGTGTCTGGCTCTGGCAATTCTATATTGCTAGTGAAGTAGGTTAATCACAAAAATAGCATTTGCAGGCTTGGCATCGCATATTCTTAAAACAATAAATGTTTGAACCAGTGTCTCCAAGTGATAGTTTGGCACTCATTTACACTAAAAACTACACCAATCATACAGAATTTAAAATAAAAACTTAACCCAAGAATCCATATAGGACTGATCAGCCTTGACTTCATATTTGGAGAGTTGACACCCAGGCTGAACTCCTAAATCTTTGGGCAAGGCCACTTCTGAAATATTACATCCTGGGAGTTCAACAACAAAGAGCAAAATGACTGGTTGCATTAAAGATGTTGGGAATTGAGAAAATAAGTGAAGCCTAAAGTAAAATATTGCCACCCAAAAAAAGCTCTGATCTGATTATTCAGTGTCAAGGCACAAGCAGAAAGCCATATTAAAGTGCCCTTCCTTGATCTAGCAGAACAATATGTTGGCAGAAGATCCAGGATCCTATTGGACCATTGGTAGCTGCTGTGGTCCTGACTGCTTTAATGCAGGAAAGATTAAAGAAAATGATTGGTGGATTCCCATACTTTCATTGCCCCTCCCACCAAGAGTCATTTGCCAGTGGCAAAACAGCCACCAATAATTCTTCCTAAAATAATTGGGTGGGATTCAGCAAGTATACACAATATTTAGAATGGCATTTTTAGCCACTAGTCAAGTTGCCGGACTTCATATGAAGAAGCTTCATATCTTAGACTTGCCTGTTGAGCTGTAGCTGAAGATTGATATTGAGCTGTTCTTAAAGAGTGCTAAACCTAAATCCAAAAATAAACTACTGAATGCCTTGCAGAAGGGAGTGATTAGTGAAAAAAGGAGGTCCATTCTTAACTAGCACTGCAAATGAATGGTGATGAGTCCAATTCTATTCTTCTGGCTAGCAAGACAGGGTGGGTGGCCATACAGCTGAAATGCTGTAGGCTAAATGGTGCTCCCTCAAGAAATATTTGTCAATAGATTGACAAATAATCAATCTATTGCAGAAGCAGAGGAAAACCAATTTTGCATTCAACTGTGACACACAAACTGCAAGACTTGGTAGTCTTTCTCCATTTACTTTGACCTTTAATGTGTTAGTACTGTTTTTAAGCACAGGTCTAGTACTCTTTGAAAAGAGAATTCAAGCTATGTACATATAAGACCTGCCAAGGATTTTGGAGCACTCTTGTCAGATGTTACATAGAGTTAAGTGTCTAGTCTCTCTTGCAGCACAAAACACAAATAACCATGCAACAAAGTACCTAATAGTCAGAAGGGAGATGGTATGCCCTGAACAGCAAATGAACTACAGAAGGTGGAATTTATTTATGTCTATGGTAAAAAAATAAAATAAAAGAGATACAGGAAACAAACAAAAATTGCAGACATGGGCATCTACTATTAGTCATTATGCAGAGAAACAGATGCACAGTGATGTCACAATTCAAATGCCACCTTTTGTGGCAAGCATAGGAGTTACAGGGGTTGTGAAGTGATATCATGATGCCCATGATAGTTGATAAACATGAGGCTGTGTACAGATAGTAGACAAGTACAGATAGTATTGAAGTGACCAAGATTGCTAAACATGCCAGGTATCTGACAGCAATGACAATTGCAATAAATGTAATGACGCCTCTAGAGATGTTGATTGACATCTCAGATAAGAGGAGGAGAATGTTTTCTAAAATGGTCTGAGAATGGGATAAGAAAGATATTATTAGATCTATTGACCATGCCATAGAAACAAGAGAAAGCAGAAGTACGTGGGAGTCTCTTCCTAGTTCCACTAGATGGAGCACAACCTGTCTTGTACAGAGTCATTAACAACAAAAATAGCACTATATTATAGATGACAAGGGTAGAAGGTTTTCTATGGAATGGGCAAGGAATGGCCAATTCCAGGCCCTGGTTATTGTCTGCATGGCAAAAATTGTGTCAGGAAAAGTTGGGAAATGCTACTTGAAATCTGGAGCAGCTAAAAATGACTTAAGCTGCCTCCACTGTAGACTGGGAATGAGATAGACACATTATATAGAAAGAGCTATTGAGTCATATTCATACTGCAGCCACAGAGACAAGGGGATGAGTCTCAGATGAGTCATATCACACAACATCTTAACTAAAATTTTCCATAGAGGACGTGAAGTTGAAACATTGTGGACACCAGAAGCACAGGAATAATTAACGGAGCTAAGAAATATTTTGACAGGTAGCTATCTGATTCAAAGCATATCCCAGTGTTGATTTGCAAATCTGCTTCAGTAGGATGATTCAATTGGAATTTTATTCAACTGAAATTCTCCTTTGAAGCTTTGCGTAGCTTTAGTAATCAATGTCCTCCCTTGATCAAATTTTTCAAAATGTTCACTCGTGAATTTGGGAACAAGGCGAGCAGCTGGGAAATTACATTTGGTCAAGAACAAAATAGTTGGAACTGAAACACACACATTCATGCACATATGGAAGCACAGATTCTGCCTGCCAGCAGCCCATGCAGCTGATAGCAGATCCCGTGCGAGAGGAGACCGACTTGGTGTCGCGCCAGCAGCCTGTGCAGTTGGCACCCAAGTTGGACAGTGAGGAGGCTGGCGAGGACTCGGTGCCAGAGGCAGAGGTTCAGTCAGAGCCTTTAGAACCTCCAGCACCTCCTAGCAGTGATGAGGGAGAAAAGGCTCCTCCTCTTCTTAATGCACGGGCATGCAGAGCTGCCAAAAGGCAGGAATGGTTACTCCGGAGGAGATCTCCTTGAGAGTAAGACTTGGGGCTAATTGGCCACTCCCCTAGTGTACTTAAGGAAAGCAGAGGCAGCTGAATCTCTGCAGGAAACAACATTTGAGATTCATGTGTTCGTTGTGTGTGCCTCGTGTCTGGAAAATCTCTGCTCTGTTTATCTGCTTTGGCTTGCTTATTGAGGATGACTTCTAGCCATTTTGCCAAGCCTTTGAAACTTCATGAGATATCAAGAACTACCGTATTTTTCGGAGTATAAGACGCACCAGAGTATAAGACGCACCTTAGTTTTTGGGGAGGAAAATAGGGGAAAACAATCTGCCTACCAGGTATTCATCTGGCTAGCATCCTTAGTCTGGTCAGCTTCAGCACATTATTTTATCTCCTGGTTAGGACTTAAAACAAACCTTCTTCTGAGAGAATAACAATGAAAGAGCCTGCAAGCCAGTAAGAGCTGGGAAGATCATTAGCACCTGGTTAGGGCTAAAAAAAAAACTTCTTTGGAGCAAGTAGAGCAATGAAAAAAAAACCTGCAAAGACTTAGGGCTGGAAAAACATTCTTCTGAGAGAGTAACAATGAAAGAGCCTGCAAGTTGGTAAGAGCTGGGAAGATCGTTAGCACCTGGTTAGGGCTAGAAAAAACTTCTTTGGAGCAAGTAGAGCAATGAAAAAAAAACCTGCAAAGACTTAGGGCTGGAAAAACATTCTTTGAAGAGAGTAACAATGAAAAAGCCTGCAAGGTAAGAGCTAGGAAGATCTGTTAGCACCTAGTTAGGGCTGGGAAAAAGCTACATTCGAAGTATAAGACACACCCAAATTTTCAGCCACTTTTAGGGAGGGAAAAGGTGCGTCTTATACTCAGAAAAATACGGGTAATTGCTATTATATGATTTAAGAATTTCTGAACTTATGCCAGCTGTTAATGACAATTAATTAGCAGCTGGTTGTTTGCAAAAAAAGACTGCTTTTAGGTTTGTTTGTGTGTGTGTATCCACTACTAAGCCAGTTATTGGTAGTTGCTTATTGATTAAACTATGTTTGAACAAACTGTGTGTTTGCTACGTTCCTAGCTGGGGCAGAACAGGTTCATGCATACATTTGTTGTTGCTAGTCGTGAAGTTGTGTCCGATCCATCGCGACCCCATGGACAACTGGGCCTTCCTGTCCTCTACCATCCTTCGGAGTCCATTTAAGCTCTCACCAACTGCTTCAGTGACTCCAGCCAGCAACCTCATTCTCTGTCATCCCCTTCTTCTTTTGCCCTCAATTGTTCCTAGCATTAGGCTCTTCTCCAGTGAGTCCTTCCTTCTCATTAGGTGGCCAAATTATTTGAGTTTCATCTTCAGGATATGGCCTTCTAAAGAGCAGTCAGGGTTGATCTCCTCTAGGACTGACCGGTTTGATCGCCTTGTGGTCCAGGGGACTCCCAGGAGTCTTCTCCAGCACCATAATTCAAAGGCCTCAATTCTTTGGTACTCAGCCTTTCTTATGGTCCAACTTTCACAGCCATACATTGCAATTGGGAAAACCATAGCCCTGACTATACACACTTTGGTTGGTATAGTTGTATGCATACATACATACTTCAAAAGAGGCATCTTGGAAGACCTATTATTTTTCTGTTTCTGAGTTTAGGATCTCAAGAGCATTTTTTCGATTTGGTATTATATTAATAATTTAATCATCTATCCACTGAATAGGTCAATTTACTGAAGGTGCTTTGCCATAATTTTGTTTGTTTTATAATATTCATCAGTCTTCTTTCAGGCAAACTTTAAACTTGGCAAAGTCAGAAATGCAAAAAAGTAAACAAATATAGATCTGCTATCATTGCCCAAGCCATCTCCTGAACCCATCAATTTAATGGATTTAGACCCTTATTTTTGATCTATGTATGTACCTCTTTGCAGAATGTCTAAGTTTCAGGCCTAGCTACTTATTTTTTTGCATTTGTCCCAATGTCATACTCCTTCAGTTTCTTGTAAGTAATGTGAGCTTTCTCTGCTTTGCTTCCCAACTTAGAAATATATTCAGAACAAATCTGCTGTCCACAATTTTTTTCTTTGCAATTTTTGTACTAAGTAACCTTATCAAATTGTATGTTTCTAAATGTTACCTCATCCCACATCAAATATGAGGGCAGGATGTTCTACTCTTTAAAATATTAAGTGTATAATGTTTTTTTCCCCTGTGCCTTAAAAATGTTTTAATATTTCAGGTTGCTTTCAGTTTCTGAGCATGGACAACATAGCTTTTAATACATTGTATTGATAAGCAGCAACAGAAAAAACAAGTCTCTGAGGAATTATTATTGTTAATCTTGGCTGATTCCAGAGAACCAAATGAGGTTGGAGATCAGGATAGAAACAACTAAAAAAATCCCAAGGCCCTATATTGGTTTGGAAATTAAAAATCAAATGGAAGAAGCAATGGCAAATCACTTCCATATCGTTGCCTCAGAATATTTTATGAATCTGTTCATGTAGCTACTAGTATAAGGAATTCAGCTCAACTCCAGGGTGTATTTCTACTTTCTACTTATATCTGTCTTCTTAAATGTTTCATCCTAGTAATTTCCTTTGATATGCTTAAAAATCAATCATTTCCCATTTTTCTTTATCTTTAAACAGCAAGCAAATTAGACTGGAATATACTTTATTTTTTAATTATTGGAAATGACATATTTAGATTTCCCTGGGTCTTTTTCTAGAGTTGAGTTTACTGAATAGCTAGTAAAATTCTCAATAACTAGACTCAGATTCAAGAGCATGTTTACCTGCCTTTGTCACCTGAATGGCAGAAAAGGTGTTCAAAAAAGGATTCTTCCCTATAGAAAGTAAGAAAGCAACTTAGAAAATTGCTTGAACAAGAATTAACCAATTATGAAGATTTTGCAGAGATCCAAATTTCAACACTCACGCATAATTCTCCAAGGGAAGGGTAAGAAAGTTTATAGCTACCTGCATTTGATGGCCTCTACTATCTTGCAATTGGCATAATGAGTATTAAGGAAATGATCTCTAAAATATTTCAATCCCTCTAAAGTGCTTTATATAATAGACTTTACTAAAGTCACCTGTTATGAAAGAAAATTTAGTGCAAATGGAAGTAAAGAGAAAAGTACATTGGCAGTAAAGAGGATTGAAAGGGGTGTGCATAAGTGCACCAGCGTGCCTACCATTCCTGTTCTAATGTTCCCTCTTATCAGTACCAATCTTACGTACATAAACAATGTTACATCTATGTATATTACTAACACGTACTTGACAAAATAAATAAATAAAATAAATAAAATAGATTAGAGAAAGACAAAGAAACCAGTTTTAATAACAATCTGTGGAAAGGAATTGTGTGAATGTGGGTGTGGGTGTGGGTGTGGGGGGGTGGATAGTTGGGTGTGGGTATATAGCAGTGGTGGCGAACCTTTTTCGGCTCGCGTGCCGAAAAAGGGGGAGGGGCGCGCTTGCGCGCGCTCGCGTGCCCACACCCATTCCCTCCCCCCCACGCATGCGCACAACACCCCCCCATGCTGCCCCCTGCGCATGCGCACAACACCCCACCCCCCGCACAAAGGCTTACCGGAGCCTGGAACGACGAAACCGGCAAACCGGAAGTGCGAAAAAACGCACTTCCGGTTTGCCGGTATGCTGTTTTTTGCACTCCGGAGGGTTCAGGGAAGCTCCCTGAAGCTCCGGAATGCAAAAAACTACAAAACGGACAAACCAGAAGTGCGGAAAAGTGCACTTCCGGTTTGTCCGTTTTGTAGTTTTTTGCATTCCGGAGCTTCAGGGAGCTTCCCTGAACCCTCCAGAGTGCAAAAAACAGCACACCGGCAAACCGGAAGTGCGTTTTTTTGCACTTCCGGTTTGCCGGTGGGAACCCTCACGTGCCGGCTTCTATGGCTCCGCGTGCCACCTCTGGCACGCATGCCATAGGTTCGCCACCACGGGTATATAGTCTTAGGATATTGTCATGGTGTGAATATTGTATGTATATGCAGGGTGATGCATCCCTATCCTAATATTATGGTACATTCCAATACAAGCAGGACACATGATGTGATCTTCTGCGCATGTGTGCATTCCTGATTCTCCATTATACACTTCTGCCTTTGATTCTGACCGGAGCGGTCACAATTTATTAGCAAGGATATAACTATTCATGATTTGTTGTTTTTGTACCGAAATAAATATTTTCTATTAGACTTTTAATCTCAGCTTTATTTCTAAATGTCTGAATTCCAAGAAAAGATCCACATCGCCTCTATGAGATTTATTCTCACCTTAACAGATATTTCATACAATCATTATAAATATCATCATCAAAACTCCAGAAAAAAATAAATGTATCTTCTTCATGGACTTTGACATTCCGATGGCCATAAAAATAGCAGGCATATTTATGACAAAAGTTAGAAAGAAATATAATCCTTTCATAAAAGTCTCCAAGCCAAATCCAGCTCTCATGTTCTCCTCATTTCATGGAGAATGGCAGCAAGACTTTCCTTGCCAATGATTTGTGTTATCTCAAAAATCTTAGCAAAATGGGTATTTTAACTAGCTTCCTGACTAGAAGTTGGCTTCATTTTTCAGAAATAATATCTTTGCTGCTTTGGGGAAGACAGTCTCATGTTAAGAAAGTTCCAAATAAACCCATTATCCCGAGAAGCCCTGTCCAGGCAGTACACAACAGCTTTATGCAAAGCACTCAAGCCAGCCTGAGAATAAAGAGTGGGATTCAGTTGAATATAATGCTGTATAGAAAAATAAATATTGGGAGTAATCCTGCAACTTGAAAATACATAAATAACAGGAAAATGGATTCTGTAGATGTTTTGAATTAGAAATTGTAGAGAATATTCATAGCTTGGATTGTAGATTTAGGTAGAAGTTTTTCTGAACTTACTGCTTGGTGACCACCACCTCACCAGTTGAACTTTTGCACCTCACAGCAACCAGTCAGAATCCAAGTCCACAAGACTAGAATCCGTCTTATGATTCAACCAGTCTTGTGGTTTAATCAGCCTTGTGATTGATTCCACCCAAGACCTATATAAAAGAACAAGACACTTCACCCAAAACCCCACTGAAGATGTTACATAGTTTGGTAACAAAATGTCCAGGAGCCAAGCAGCATATACATATGAATATATTCTCATATTATAGAATTTATGCCGACATGAAAAGATTGATAATATAAAAATCATAATCCAGTTTAAATGAAATATTGTAAAATCCATTGATTTAAATGGAAGTGTTAGAATTAAAATATAGGCTACATATTTAATGCAGCATGGAGTTCCCTTTCTTATTCCAAAGTAATATATATCGTGTGTGTGTGTGTGTGTGTGTGTGTGTGTGTGTGTGTGTGTGTGTATGTGTACATATACATATATAGATATGTATATTATATACTATATAAATATATATTACCCTATATTACAAAAAGTACTATTAACCATGTGTATATGTATGTATGTATGTATGCATGCATGCATGTATGAATGTATGTACATATTTCTATTTCTTTAAAGTCTTCCTGATGAGTTTTCTAAGACACACAATTTTTCATCACTGCAGTACATCAACTAGTAACATATAGGCATTTTTAAATTAGTATTTCAGTATGTCTATCAGTGCATTAAAAAAATCAGTGTTCTGGTTTGCTGTAATAAAATCTTAATAGTTGAAACCCGAATATCAAAAGTTCTACTCACTTGTTTAATACAGTTTTCTACTGCAAAGTTGTTAGGAAAGAGTTTGGTTTATAAGCATACAATATGTAGAATGTCAGCTAAGTTCAAGAAAATGTATTTATTTGTTTAAGACCTTGGATTATTCATTGTGATGCAATGAAGGGCTTCACAAAATGTGTCCAGATAGAAAACACAATGGAGGGCAATGTGAGAAAATCCGTATTTTTGCTCAGGCAAGAATTAGTCTCAGTATATCTACGTATATAGTTTCTGTACATAGATGTTATTGCAAAGGGTCTTTAAACATTACTATATTCTCCAAGTTGTAATCACCAGCACATACACATATGCTTACATTCATACACACTGGAAGATCTCCAAGGTCCTTTCCAATGCTGTTATTCTATATTCTGTAGTGTGTTTTTATGGACTGGACATTGACTGCAGTAAAGATACTTGTTTTATCCTAAAGGGTTATACATTTATGTTCTATTTTTTCCCCACTTTAAGAAAATAAGGACAATGGCAGAGTGACATGAGTGCACATGGCTGATATTTCAACTCTTTATTTGTTTCTTTTTCAGATGGTAGAAGTATTCAAATGAATTTGTGCTTCTCCCTTCTGTTTGCAGGTTGCATAGATTATTCAATTTATCAGCGTTTGTTGCATAAAAATCAAACCAGAAGCACACACAGATGACTGATTCAGCTGGATTCATAAACTTCTTTATAAACATAGTAATATATATATTTACAATACCATTAGCAGAGTTTTTCTTAAATGTAGCAACAGTTAAAAGTAAAACACAAGCAGCTTCTAGTTCAGAATTCAGAGAGTACAGAATGGACAGAGAGCAGAGTGGGCCTGGAGCCACACCCAGCCTTAAGCTTAAGTTTTCAGTTTCGATTCTCTGCACAGACTCAGAAGCGGTTAGCTCCCATTGGCTGACTTAGTTGCTATGCCTATTCATTGGCTGACCTTGTTACCACTGGCTCTCCCAGTTCATGAATATCTTAATACAACTGGATGATGTTCCTTAATCACCATGTGTTGTGTAAGTCTCATCGTTCCTATCACCCATCTCCTCCCACTTATGACTGTATGACTGTAACTTGTTGCTTGTATCCTTACGATTTATATTAATATTGATTGTTTCCTGATTGCTTATTTGTACCCTATGACAATCATTAAGTGTTGTACCTCATGATTCTTGACAAATGTATCTTTTCTTTTATATACACTGAGAGCATATGCACCAAAGACAAATTCCTTGTGTGTCCAATCACACTTGGCCAATAAAGAATTCTATTCTATTCTATTCTATTCTATTCTATTCTATTCTATTCTGTTCTATTCTATTCTATTCTATTCTATTCTATTCTATTCATCTGTCCATTTTGAATACATAGTAGAAAAAGGAAACTTGAGAGTTCAGAAAGTTGATGCTACATTGAACAAAACTGTGACTGAATCTGGATGTTATTACAGATTTTAATTCAAACGCAATGTTTGGAGATCTTAGGCTTTCAAAGGCCTTTTTGAGCCTTGAGGGATTTGGCTATTCATACTTCATCATAAGCAGCTATAGCATACAAGCTAAGAAAACCTTCTTAGCATAGGGAACTACATTTCCTCATGATACACTTCTGGGCTGCCAGACGCCAGCAGTCAGGTTGTCAAAGCATAGAAAAGCATGCTCATCTTATATACACACACATATAATTTATTTGTACGTACTCATTTTACATACTTTTTAAATTTGCTAATAAGGAGGAGTGGAGTGTTACTCAGTATATTTGGGTTCAGGGATATCAGTATTTTGGACTTCCCAGAATCATTGCTTCTAGCATACATCTCAGCTATTATTAGACAGCAAACTTAAGAGTCATGTCGAGAGTGGCCTTCAGAGTAAAGAAATCCAACAGTCAGTTAAATGCAATTTTAACTTCAAGTAATGGATATGATTTGTGACAATGGCCATAACCCTGAGATTTTCTCAGTGATACTGCATTGTTTTATAGAATTCTTCCCTTCCATCTTATTTCACTCTACCTGATTACATAATTTCTTACAAAGACCTTCTATGCTGCATTTTTTTCTTGCAGCATGCAGTCTGTAGAATGCTTATTTGGGTTCTGTAAAATGTACTGAAGGGGATTTATGAATTCATAATCCTGTATTTGATTCAAAAGCATTTGATAGCTATGAAGATGTTCTGCAAGAGCTTATTGTGATGATGCCTGGAGAAAATGACAGTTTTGCCAGAATTACTGATTTATGCTAGAACCTCTTCTTCAGCCTGATCAGGTATATTGTCAATTATGCTCTTTACCAAAGCTCATTTGTCATTCTCTATCATCTTGACCCTTATGTCCCCTCTGTTTCTCAAGCAATCAGTCATTCCTGGCTGTTAGTCTACATGATTTGAAGGATTTTTTTTGGTATAATTTTAATACACATCATACATATATTTCCAATGAGAGCTTTTCCCCAGTTCATGTGCAATTTATGTGCAGTGATTCGGATAATTTTTGGCTTTTCAAATCAGTGATCTGCGGAAGTCAGAGCATAATGTGTATACCCTTTACTTTGAAATGTGGGGCTCTTATTTTTTTTTTCTGATATCCTGAAAACACCATGTGTAACCCTAGCTACAGATGCACCACAGACTCAAATACACCCATGCAAAAATGTGATATGGTTGCGGTTCCTTATGAAGGAATATATCATCCAAGGTATATCATCCAAGTGACTTTGGCTTCCTACTGATAGGCCTGTGTTTGCTGTATCTACATAATAGAAATGTTCACATGTACAAATGTACATGCAATTCCTGCAACCGTTCTTCATATGTTTTTGTCTCCAGGACTTTCATCATCTTAGTTGCTCTTCCCTGTACTTTTTCCAAAGTCTCAACATCCTTTTTTCATAAGATGGTGGTGGCCATTCAGTGCTTCAGGCAAGAATCTTTTTCAGCTCAATTAGAGATGCCAGGATTCAATTTTGGACCTCTGTAAATGCAGTGCTTGTCCTCTAACCTTGTGAATAATAGTGGCCTAGATCTCAGATCACTTTTTCTAATTAAGTCCATTAGAGCTGTATCAGAAACAATCACCTGGAAAATTTATGATAGCAATTTGAGGACTTCTGAACATTGTTCATGAATGAGATTCATGAAGATACCTCAAGATTCCATTCCTTTATCAGTATCAATTTAGAACTTTCTTCAATAATCTGTCCTCTCCAAAAAGATGTTCCTAAAAACCACTGAAAAATGTGTTCTTCTACTCTTCTTCTACTATTTCCCCTAAATTAATTTCTTTCCAGATATCCACTGGCATAATGGTGCCTTTTGTTTTGATGACTTTTCTGAACTGTCAATAAGAACAATTATTAGCTTATTGAATACTCTATTTTGCCTTCTAAATAACTCTACTATGGTCAAAATCAAACTAATATTTCTGAAGATAAGTGTATTAGAGAGGACAGTAAAATATTTCTGAAGATGAGTGTATTAGAGAGGACAGCAAAGTGAGGTTCTGAGATTTATATGGGTTCCAGCAATAGTTCTAATGAGGAAATATCATGCACATGCATGCCACCTTTCATAAAGACAAAAGGAAGCTTTTATGCTGCAGGCACTGAGACTATGAGAAACTTTACCTTTCTAATAAAGCTAGGATCTAGGGAAACATGGAAATGCTGCTTATGTCCTGTCCTCTCTATGCAGAACAGGTTCCCTGCCTGAATTATTGCACCTCTTGAATTAGCTATGGAGTTCCTGAAGCTAATTGTTCTCGGGGATTTCAACCTGCTTTTTCTGGAACAAGAGTTGAAGGCAGCTCAGAAGTTCATGGTTCGTACAACATTTAACGTATTCTAGAGGCCAAACATTTTTGCCTTGAGGCAAAATATGCAATGAGAGGTAAGCCTTGGGGACATTAACTTCTGTCTCTTGTCATCGTCAGAATAACCCTGTTTGCTATGGCATTATCTGGTGCCACAAAACTTTAAGGAGGATGACTTTATCTGCCCCATCTGCTCCAGGCTTCTAATAGAACCATGACTTCCAGAGGACTATGGGGGGAGTTTCTTGAGCTGAAGGTGAGCAGTTCAGGGAGGGTGGGAGCATCCTTGAAAAACACTGCACCTTCATAGCCACTCCCAGCTTATTGACCTGGGGAGATCCTTGGTCTTCTGGGGAACTTTATGGGATGAAGCAAACCAAGAAATGCCTGATGTGCCACTGGTTTAGAATGAGGATCAAGCATGTATAATACACCATGCCTGATATTATACATGTTTGATCCTCATCAAGCATGTAGAATCAAGCATATAGAATATACCATGATCAAGCATGTATAATATCCCACACCCATAGTACACTAAGCATGTATTATATCCCATGCCTACAGTACACTAAGGGGTGTACTGATCAAGCATGTATAATATTCCATGCCTACAGTACACTAAGGGGATAACTGGGATAAAATATTGGTATTCATTTTTATTATTTCCACAGATTGTCATCCAGTGGTCCTTTTTAAAGTGACCCATATCCATACTATGAGCCGTGATGGTGCAGTGGTTAGAATGCAGTACTGCAGGCTACTTCTGCTGGCTGCTGGCTGCCTGCAGTTTGGCAGTGAGAGTCTCACTGCTTCAAGGTTGACTCAGCCTTCCATCCTTCTGAGATCAGTAAAATGAGGATTCAGGTTGTTGGGGGCAATATGCTGATTCTGTAAACTGCTTAGAGAGGGCTGCAAAGCACTGTGAAGAGGTATATAAGTCTAAGTACTATTGCTACTAAAGTGAGTAAGCATGGTCAGAAATATAATCTAAATGGCTGTTAAAATGAATTTTCTAGACATCTGGAGAATAAAGCTGCTCAAATTTGCTCAGAGCTTGATGGTAGTTGGGCAGTCCAGAGAAGAGCACTGATGATGTTACCTAGTTTGATAGTGCAACATCTGCAAGAAAACCACCAAATTCAGAGAGCACTAAGAACCCCACAGTTCAACTCTGAGCCACAAATATTCTCTTCTTTCAACAAAAGATGATTGAGGTCTCACCTTGTGAAGTTATCTGGTGTGAATTTGGCCCAGTCAGATGTGAGGAAGTGGAATGGGATCTCTGCAATATCAGGTAAGGTATTTGTAGCCTTGACCCTCCTGGTTGATGAAAAGGTCTAGATGGTTCACCACTGGATCAGAGTGGTGCTGAGTTGAGGAAAGTATTACCACATTCTCCTCAAGAAGTCATCATTCAGTCCAGATATACTAGCAATTATTGAACTTTTGAGGGAAGGTTGCGGAAAAAATGATTGTGCTGAAATGCAGGAGGTCCTAGAGCAGGAGTGTCAAACTCAATTTCATTGACGGCCGCATCAGGGTTGTGTTTGACCTTGGGGGGCTGGAGTGGGCATGGCCAGCTCAATGTCACTTATGTGAGGGGAAACTGTGGTGGCCCAAGCACTCTGCCAGTGAAAACGGAAGCTCCATTTTTGTTGGCAGAGTCATCATGGGCCAGTCCTTCATTGTTTCCAGGGTGACACAGTCATTGTTCATATTGTAATACCTGCAGTGAGATTATTGCAATCTATCAATTTAAAATCTCATGATAGGATAATCACATGTACAACTCAGGGACTCAATGAAATTTGCCCTTGATCCTAAGGACACTGAGATAACTGGCAATCATCTTATAATCTTATCTCATCTTACCAATCTTATCAATTTATTATTTTTTTTAAAAAAAACCCAGTAAATGAAGTACTAATCCATTGCACATTTCCTGATCTGAATTTATGCTCCCTGCCCATGATGCTCTAAGGTCCTCTGTTCTCAACAGATTCTGAAAAATGCGAGCTGATGTTTAAAAGTATATGCACCAGAGCATTGAATATTTATGAGGAAAAGTTCCTGCAGCCCTCACAAATTATGAATTTGAAGGGCACTCATAATACAAAATGGAAGAGTGAAGGGGAAAACAACAAACAAGAAGTGCTTATAAAAATATGCATTACACAATTTTTACTGAACTATAGAATGTCATTAGTGAAAAGAATCTCTTATGAGAGGCAAGTGCTTGGCAGAAACCCAGCATGTGTCTGGGAATTATTAGACAATAGGTTGCATTTTGGTCTCATATTTGTTAAATCAGGGTCTATCTATCTATCTATCTATCTATCTATCTATCTATCTATCTATCTATCTATCTATCTATCTATCTATCTATCTATCTATCTATCTTCTCATTTACATCCTTTATATCCTTCTGTTCACTAAATATAGTCATTGATAGGATTTCACTTCAGTTACCAATTAAGTGAAATTGATAGATCAATTATGTGACATTTTGACTCCTAATGACTGCCTAGATCAGGGGTCCCCAGTCTGCAGTCCATGGGCCACAGCATGCCAGAAACTGGGCTGCGTGAACAAGTGAAGCCCCATCCATAGTATGCAGGCAGCATGAGAAACCATGCTCCCTCTGACCCATGGAAAATCCTCTCTCTATGGAACTGGTCCCTGATGCCCAAAAGATTGGGGGCTACTGACCTAGATTTCATATAATACTGCCCGTATTCCAAATAATCTATTCTTAACCTGGCCTTTCAGCTCTCACAATCCATTTGCTAATCAAGACCATTCAGCTTGCTGCTGGTCATTCTTCTTCTCTTTACTTCCATCTTTCCTAGAATTATAGAGTTTTTAAGAGAGCTGGATCCCCTCATAATATCTCTAAAATACAGCACTTAGAACTGAACCTAGCTATTTATGCTCGGAATGAAAACTGTGGATTAATTTATTCTACAATCCATTTGTTAGTCTTCTAGTTCCGATACTGAATTTAAAAAAAAACATCAATATTCTTTCTACTGTTTCTTCAAAATTCATTGCTCACTTCCATAGAGCAGGGGTCACCAACCTTTTGAACCTCAGGGACCACTAAATTCATAATGCCAAGAGAGAGAACAAGAGCCGATCAGACATTTCTGGAGTCAAGACACGGAGGAATATGAACATAGTTGTTTCCTGCAAATTGGCTCCTTCGTCGTCATCCCTTAAGTAGACTAGGGGAGTGGCCAATTAGCCCCAAGCCTTACTCCCAAGGAGACCTCCTCCTGAGGAACCATTCCTGCGTTTTGGAAGCTCTGCGGGCCCATGCATTGAGAATAGGCTCCTCCTCTTCTTCCTTGTCACTGATGGGAGCTTCTGGAGGTTCTGAAGGCCCTGGCACCAAGTCCTCTCCAGCCTCCTCACTGTCCAACTCGGGTGTCAGCTGCACAGGTCGCTGGTGCATCTCCAAATCAGCCTCTTCGCTGTCGGAATCAGCTACCAGCTGCATGGGCTGCTGGCGGGCCACAACAGAACCCACCTCTGCCCTCATCCTTTAAGTGAGTGGAATCTACACTTTCTATTTTGAAATAAGTTATTGGAGCTGTGCAAGGAGGGAATATAAGGTTCTGCTCACTAACTGGAGCAAGGCAAAAACTTATATAATGATCATGTTTACATGACCAAGAGTAGTACCCTTAGCAACTGAATACCCGCCTCCCTAGTTTTTCTCTTTTATATGATTAGCCTTAATTCCATTTATTCAGCAAGCTTTTGGTCTATTTTTTTTGCTCTAGCAATTGTTTTGCTTCTTTTTCTCAACAAGCTGCATAAGCTGTTTTTGCAAATTGTGCTTTTAAGCATCAGGCTACAATTTTTACATCAGCTGAATCGATTTTATTAGACCAAACTATTTCTTTGGTTAGTTTTCTCCTTCTCTTCCTTTGCTGTTGCTGCTGACAGTGTACAATGGAGGAGATAGTGGTCTGCCAGCTAGAGCCTTCAAAATCATAAAACAGGAATAGCAAGCAGCCAGCTGGGTTCTTCAAAAGGACCAATATCCACCAATCAGGGACTGCAAAGGGACTTTCACAGCAACAACACTAGCTCTCCTACCATAGTTTGCCAAGCACATTCCACCTAATCCAAAGCTGCTTTGGTGCTTTGATGATCCAAAACATGTCTTTGGGTCAACAAAGTTGAAAGAGCAAGGCAGAGTCCTATAATTGAAGCTGTTGGAGCCCATTTCCTGACAGGGTGTTTTGTCTGGCATCTGTTCTTCACCATGGTCCTCTCTTGCTGCCTTGTCCCTTTCCTCATCGATTCACCCACTTCCACTTTTGTTTTTATAGTTTTTCTCGGTTATAGCAATAGCACTTACACTTATATACCGCTTCATAGTGCTTTACAGCCCTCTCTAAGCGGTTTACAGAGTTCAGCATATTGCCCCCAATAATCTGGGTCCTCATTTTACCGACCTCAGAAGGATGGAAGGCTGAGTCAACCTTGAGCCGGTGAGATTTGAACAGCTGAACTGCTGAACTAGCAGTAGCCTGCAGTGCTGCATTTAACCACTGCGCCACCTTGGCTCTTGGTTATCCTTGTCAAGAGACTAAGTTTCATACATGAGTATGTGATGGTCACTGAGAGGGAATTTGTTTGTATGCATTCACGTATGCAGCTTACATGGAGCATACCAGTTCAAGGTTGAAACTGACTTCTAAGTTCAGGGATGTTTTGGAAAACTTTCTTTGATTTTCCATGCCTGTTTCTATCTTCATTGTTTTAAACATATATCATTGTAATACTGTTTCTTGTCTCTTTTAACAAGTCTAAAAATTCTTTGTTAATTCTTTCTTCCTGAAATCTTCATTTTTCTTGGTTTTGGCTTTTGTTCTCCTCTGTTTGTTCTGACATCCAGTTTGCTTTCTTCTATTTCTTGGTATTTGGCAGTCACTTTTCATAGTTGCCCTTAACAATTTGTTTGTTTCATTCCACAGTTGTTCAGGTTCTCTGTGAGTTGCAGGACTTCAAAGAACTTGAAGTGTATGCTAAAGATCATATTGTAGAAACTGGTTGGCTTTGTTCTTCTGCATTAGCTTGACTTGGAGCTTGCATATGAGCTGTTAATAATCTGTTCCATTTTCAGTACCTGTCCACATCATTGCTGATACAGCTAAGCTTTTCTACTTCCTTGTACCAATAAGACAGTGAATTTGATTTCTGAATTTTTTGATGATATCCATGTATGTAGACATTATTTTGGTTGTCTGAAGAATATGTGAGCAATAAACAAGTCACTGATAGACACTGGTATGACAAATCATTCTCCTGTTTTATTTCTGTTTCCTGGGCTATACAGTCCAATTTTCTTTTCTTCCAATTTTTTTTCTTCCTATTTCCAACTTCAGTATTCCAGTTTTCGAGCATGCAACACATCTTGTTTGCACTTTTTGTTAATTTCAGATTGAATTTGATTATAAAAATCCTTAACCTCTTTTTCATTTGCATCAGTGGTTGGAACAAAACTTGGATCATTATCACATTAAAGAAGTGAAGTTTAATTGGTAGGTTTCATTTGACTGCATTGTACTTGTTAAGGTATGTGCAAAGTATCCCTTGAATAACAAGGATATGCACATGGAAACGTTTATGAGAGTAGTTATGAATAATTATTCAGCCACACACAGATGCACTAACTTGAGTTAAAGTTTACTTTAAGAAATAGCACAATCAAATAAACAGTCCAGGTCATACATGTAATAGTCAGAATAACAGTCCAATAAATATCCAATTTCAAAGTCTTCTTACCAGTCGCCTTTGTCATGCACAGTAAACAAAGATATCAAGGTATAAACACAGCTTAGATACAACAAAGAACAGAATGTCAAAGAGAGCATGTCAGAGAGAGAGTAAGCTATGATCTCTAGCTCCCTCTTATGGCAACCTGCAACACAATCAACCAATCAGAAATATCATACAGTTAAAGCTACATACATCAACACAGTTAAACCTACAGACATACATTGTTGGTTTATATATTGCCAACCCAACTGATTGGACAGAGTCCTAACAGTACTCAAGTTTTATATTTCTTTTACTATGAATATAACACTCTTCCTTCTTTGCTTTCTATCCCCAGCATAATCTTCTGACTGAAAATGTCAAGTTCCAGTTGATTTTAATTTGCTAAAATGCCAATGTGCAGCCATTTCATTTCGTCTTTCTCTATACTTAGTTTTCCCATGTTTGTGCTTCTTATGTTCTGTGTTCCCAGTATACTTTTGTCTTTGCAGATTTGGATTTTCATTTCTTGCAGCATCAGAAACTGGACATCCTGAAGCTTTAATCTAGCCACTTCATGAACACCATTAGTACTGCAAAATATTCTCCGCTTTCCCTCAGTATCATGTTCAATGCCTTCTGACCTGGGTCATGTTTCCTTGTCTATCCATGTGGCTTTCTTCATAAAGTATAGGAGTAGTTTATCATTGCCTTCTCTCTGCATTATGAATTGATACCTCTGCCATTGTCATGAAAGTGATTTCTGCCTGCAGCATCTTCCTATATTGCTCTGCTTTAACTGGGCAGCTGAGATACTTACACCTTGACTCATGTATTCACGACAGAGGTGGGTTCCTCCAGGTTCGGACCAGTTCCATAGAACCAGTAGTAACTTGGCAGCCTGGGTCACTGGAACCAGCAGCGACCCAGGCGTGCCACGCCCCCAAGCTGGTTCTCTTGGCGGTGCCATAGGTGCCGCCATCTTGTTTTTTGCTTCTGCACATGTGCAGAAGCTTTTTTTAAGTACTATGCATGCGCGCAAAGTGCGTGCGCGGAATGTCCCTGAGCAAACCAGCAGTAAAGGAATCCAAAACCCACCCCTGATTCATGATGTACCTTCTTGGTGTTCTTTGTTCATCACTTCCATGAATGCAACAGAGAAGTTTGAAAACAACTTATCAGTTTCCATCTCACCAGCATTCATCCTTTTTCAAAACTCAGTACCGTATTATAGGAATTATTAAGGAAATAACATTCAATTAGCTCTGCAGTATTTACATAGCATCAATTTCTTCTGTCTGATGACATTACCAGATTATTGCAAACATTTAATGCAAGGACATAGATGAAGTATATTAATAATACACTAATTAATTATGTTAATAAAATGTAATTTTAATTTATTAACATTGCTCAGGTTGTCAAATCCAATATAGTTTGGTTCCCTGCTCTGTGCAGGGTAGAGTAGGTTGTATTTAATTGTATAGAGTAAAAGAGGAGGAGGAGGAGGAGGAGGAGGAGGAGGAGGAGGAGGAGGAGGAGGAGGAGGAGGGAGGAAAAATTGTGTGACATTCCCAGTAAAAAAATAATGAATTCATACCTATGAAAGAGAGGCTTCATCTAGTCTAAACTAATCAGGATTTGGGGGTCTGTGAACATATTTAGAATTTTGAAAGCATGCTGTGGATGCCACTGGAACCTGGTTGCCAATGTTGGCAAGGCCAGTCACTAAATATTTAACCTGGTGAAGTTGCCCCCACCCCATTTCCCAACATGGTACTTACCACTTTCACCTTACTTCTGACTTTTTGGCTGAATACAGCTGGGCACACTCCCAAACAAATTCTTGGGAAACAGCCATTGACTGTATGTACTATCCAAAATAAGAAGGCCCAGGGGCCTTCTTTTAAATAAAGAAAATGCCAGAGGGTTATGCCTTGCAGTTTCCTTAAAAGAGTAAAACTACTGTGGGAAAAAAAACAGGTGTAACAGGGAGGTTTCAAGAAAGATATTTGCAAGATGCTTAACCCTGCATCTGAAACTAGGTGCCACTGTTTAGTCAAGCTAAATTGTTCACTTCCAAGTGTGATGTTTCAGAAAAGGCATTTTGGGAAGCAGCCATTTGCCTTGGGCTTTACATTGTAAAGACATTTTTAAATAAATTTTAAAAACATGTTGAGCCATTGTGCTGTCTCCCTATAAATTGAACCCCTTCCCTCCATTTTGCCCCGTTTTATCCTTTCCTCAGCTAGAATTATCTAGTTAATCTAAAGACAATGAGACTCTTTTTTTCTCAGTAGTTAACTGAGTAGTTCACTTATGTTTCTATACGTAGTTTTATGTAAACTGATGATGAAAAGAAATATAAAAAACTGAGCAATTTTTTTAAAGAAATCAAAAACAAAATGATCTAGGAAAAATACTCAGCCCTCCTCAAATGTTAGCATCCCTTCCCCTTCTCCATTAACCTCCTCCTGAAATCCCTATTGATGTGTGATTCTTCTCTATGATTGGGTTGTGTTCTGTCCTCTTTTGTCCTTGGAGCATTCTCAGCTGTGAAACCAACCTGTTATAAGCAAAACAATTTATCTCTTCCTTTAAGCTTTGTTAGCCATGGCCTTCCTAAGGCAGCTAATCACATTATACATGACAATGAAGACATATTAAGGAATACATATCCTATAGCAGTGATGGCGAACCTATGGCACGCGTGCCACAGGTGGCACGCAGAGCCATATCTGCCGGCACGCGAGCCGTTGCCCTAGCTTAGCTCCAGCGCGCATGTGCGCGCCAGCCAACTGATTTTCAGCTCACGTGGAGGCTCTAGGAGGGCGTTTTCGGCTTCTGGAGGGCCTCCGTGGGGGCGGGGGAGGGCATTTTCGCTCTCCCCAGGCTCTAGGGAAGCCTCTGGAGCCTGGGGAGGGCGAAAAATGGGCCTACTGGGCCCACCGGAAGTCAGGAAATGGACCATTTCCGGCCTCCAGAGGGCCTCCAGGGGGCGGGGAAAGCCGTTTTCGCCCTCCCCAGAAATTGAATTATGGGTGTGGGCACTCGTGCCTGTGTGATAGCGTGCACGCATGTGCTTTCGGCACCTGAGGAAAAAAAGGTTCGCCATCACTGTCCTATAGACATGTGTTTGCAGTCATTGCAGATATAATTCCTTGAAGAAAATGCTACAAACCTTTTCTAGAAGAGGTCCTAGGCTCTTGAACCTAAAGCTTGTGCTGTCCCCTGGCGCAGCATTAACATTTGATCAAAAGGCATTTTGATTGGCTGGCTCTTGGCAGGATTCAAATTGTGTTGAAGAAGCTTCTTTATTTTATTCTTGCAATCAACTAAGCTTGTAGTTCTGTGATGTTTGTGGTGAGAAATCTCCATTCATTTTGTTTAGTAAGATCATGAGATCTAGCACCAAGAATGTGTGTACGCTGGCATGCCTTCTCTTAGATAGAATTTGCGGCATTCTCTGTACCTTTCTCAATTTTTTAAATGTAGCAATTCACATCTGTTGTACTTCCACAGATAACTTCCTGCAAACATGTTTTATGTGTGTATATGCATGCTTTGGAGCTATGTATGTATTTAGCATTCTCTTGCTCTATCTGCTAAGTCATTTTATTTAAGATAGTTTCTTCATTCCTTTCTTTGCTGTCACTGTTTATCACAGTACCATTGAAGAGACTAACATAACAACTCTATGGAGATTCTCAGTCATCTTTGTCACCTTTGGGACAACTCTATCAATGTTTACTTAGAAGTAAATCCCACTGATTTCAGTGAGACTCACTCAGCTAGTATAAATATTCTTTGAACACAGTGGAATTTGCTTTCAAGTAAACTTGCATATGATGGCATTATTTGGTATCTGGGCATTAGCAGAAAAGCAGCCATGTCATTTTAAAGCATACAATGGAGCAAAATCAAAGCCTTATATTGAATCTGTTTTTGAGAGGTCAGATTGTTTGGCTAATATGACCAGAACTATCTAAATCCCATTATTTTCAATTTGTTCACATACTTTTTCTGCAAATGGCTCAGTCCCAAAGAATCCCAATTGGATAACAGTGATATTGTAGAGAGAATGAATGAGGAAACACAAAATCAGGTGGTTTCTTTTTTCACCATGGGAGCAATGTCATCATCATCATCATCATCATCATCATCATCATCATCATCATCATCATCATCATCATCATCTTATCATACCAAGTTACATTATAAAATCTATTTCTTCTACAAGTGAGAAAGGTAATAAGGAGCCTTTTATATTTTACTGTTCTTTGATTCCTGTTGTAGTGAGTTTTTAGTAGAGAACATTTAATTCCATGTAAGAAAGAAATTGGCTGTACCTTCAGAATGCTGGAGAAATCCAAGAAGAGCACATCCAGTAAAAAGGCTTTATGGTATGTAAGATGTTGAAGGCACTTTCCAGTAGTTTAAGTTATGTTGTTGGTTTGAGCTCCGAGCTTGGCCAAGCTCGGAGCTCAAATCAACAACATACCGTATTTTTGGAGTATAAGATGCACCGGAGTATAAGACACACCTTAGTTTTGGGGGAGGATAACAAGGAAAAAAGGCCTCTGCCTCCAAGCAATTTGCCAAACAGCAAACAGCAAACAGCACAGATGATATACACTGTTTGCTGTGTATTTCTGTGCATGTGTGCCTGACCCATAGAAATAGCAAAGAATTGGAGAAATGTACATTATGCCAAAAAGTTTTCTTAAATGTAGTCACACTAACTCCTCCCAATTATTTAAATAGATCTACTCCAAGGTAAGTCAGGATTTAACTCTAATACTAAACAGGACACTGTTACATTTCTGACTATATTTGTACAGAGCTGTTAAAATTAATTAAAATTTCTGGAAGTATACATTATTCTCTATTATTGAAAAGAAGATACAATAGCACTGGGCCTCTTCAGAGCAAGCATTTATTTTAAATTAAATTAAATTTAAATTAAATAAATTTATTTATTTATATTTTGTTAAGTTGTCTAGATTTACAGGGGTCTCCAACCTTGGCAATTTTAAGACTTGTGGACTTCAATTGCCAGAATTCCACAGCCAGCAAAGCTAACAAAGCTGACTGTGGAATTCTGGGAGTTGAAGTCCACAAGTCTTAAAATTGCCAAGGTTGGAGACCCCTGGCTCTAGAACAATAATAAAGCAATCTTTAAAAAATAAGTCTAATAATTTGAACATTCTACATACACTTTTAGTTATTCATTTACACCCTTGCATCCAGTTCAGCAGAAAATAAAAATCTGTGTGTCTCTCCCAGCTATTTGCCTCTTTGCAGTTTCAGTTTCAGTTTCAGTTTCATTTTAACATGTGGCAAATCAGCTGGGGATCGGGAAACTGCTAAGGAGTTGTCTTAACAGGCTCTTCCCTGTTTGCTGCAAACAGGTAAATTGCTGGAAGACAGAGGCCAAAGGGTGAGGGTGTCTGGGTGGGTGGGGCTACATTCAGTGTATAAGATGCACTCAAGTTTTCACCCTCTTTTTTTGGGGGGGGGGGGTAAAAAGGTGCGTCTTATACTCCGAAAAATACGGTAACTACCAACATGAGCTACTAATATTCAAATACATTTCAGTTTCAGTTATATTTATGTTTAAATTGCTTAGTGGCTTTTAATTTTTTTTAATTGTTTCATTGTTCTGTTTCATTGATGAGGTAGGCTGTTGTATACATTTAATAACAAACAAACAAACAAACAAACCAGAATCTGCCTGCCAAAGGTGCATCTGTGGAGAGTACCTGGTGGGAGTCCCCATCCACAACAAGTGAGATGTGTGGAAACAGGAAGGCATCTTTGCAGGAACTCTCCATCTGTGGAAAGTCCTCTCACCAAATATAACAATCACATCCTCATTCCTGGTATCTCTATGTATCTGAAGTTCATGAAAGCTTGTATTTTTTTCAACAAAACGTTGTATAAAAGGTGCTACCATATTCTTGATGTTTGGCTCCTTTAGATTTGAGTTGAGGGTGAAATAATTGCCTTAACTGATATGAATCTGGCTACTTGGGTATCAGAAACATACTGGGCTTATGTTTATGTTGACTTTAGGTGGTATTACTATCATTATTAAGATATAACCTTGAAATATGTTGATTTATCATAATTTTTATTTGTTTTTATAAAACAAATATTCTATAATCATTTATTGCAGGTATTCCTAAACAGTGCTGTAAATCATTTAGCATTCTCATGATTGAACTGGTAGAGAACAGTTTGTATAATGAATAAATAAGTAAATACAAATTGTAATACCACAGAAATGGGAAAATAATGAGTCCATGAAGAGTAATCATGGATTGCATTTCGAATACTTAAATTTAATTTAATGGAAATTAAACTTTTGTCTTTATCCCATTCATTTCTGGAAAGTATCTTATTGCTCAAAGAATGAGGATAGCCCTCAGTCCCCAAATTTTGGGTATTGTTATATTATTACCAGAAAGGGAAGATTTACAGCACTGTAGCAGGTTGGAGACTATAGATAGGCCTCCTCCTCTAACCATGAAAATAGAAGTTCTCAACATCTTATCACCTCTTAGAGTATCATTTCTGGAGATCAGAGTTATGTCTAACAGATCAATTCAAACTTGGTGACTTTAACCAGCATGCTGGCTGGAGAAGCCTTGGAGTTGAAGTCCGCTCTCTCTTAAAGATTTGAAAAACTCTGATGAACTGAGAAACACATTTACTCTAAGTAATATCACATTTCTTCCTCCTTCCAAACAATCAGAAATACATACAGTGCAGAATAGTTAGCAATTAAACTCCCCCACCATGTAGCACAAAACCATAATGACAACCTCAAAAATTATATCACAATGAGCCATTGTGCAGATTAGCTATGTGATATTGGGCAATAATTAGAATGCTATATTATATTCTGAGGAAGATTGTAATGCAGTTGATTTCTCTTGTGACAGAAGTGGGAAAACAGCTTTATTTCTCTGAATTTAGTTTCTTTTTTCCTGTCATGGTTTGAGCTCGAGTGCTTAGAGTTTGTGGTCACTAACATAATAAGATAACTATAGATACATTTCAACAATGCTTTTAACATTTATTCTTTTATTATTATTATTAAAATAATATTTATTGAAATTTCCTTTAAAAACATAACAATTAAATACACACAACAACAAAAATAAACATTTTAACGTTTATTCTTAAAGGCTCAATTCAAGAACAACCTTAGGATCTATGCATACTGGAAAATCATTTCTATACTAGTAAAATTACGTCTTCTCCATATTTGATGCTGTAATATAACCAATGTGCTGTTTCTAGAAGTTACAAAGCCAACCTATCTGAAGGACACCAGACTGTGGAAAGTAACTTCCAATTAGCTCCATATCTGATCATAACCAAGGGCATGGATTATATTCCTGAAGGTCTTAACTACCAAGCAATTATGGCTTATGGTAAATGCTGATCTTTAGGTCCAGTCTGTTGTAGCAGGGAATCTCTGGTTCTTTTTTAAATAATAATTTTAATTAATTTTAATACTGATTTAATAATAATAATTTTAATACTTTTATAAAATATTATTACCAGAGTTAAAAACTAATACAAACTACAAAAGAGAGAAAAATAAATGAGAGAGAAAGACGTAGAAAAAGAAATAAAACAGAAAAATAAGAAAAATAAGAATATAGCAAAGAAAGAAAAAATATATAAAGAAGTGACTTTCTACCTTCATCACAGGTATAAACAATTTTAGTGACACTTTTTCTTAAAATACAACAAATTATCTCTTCCTCCCATATCACATCTCTTACCAATAAATAAACCATAAAGCATAATCATTTCAGTCCTGGTATCAGTAAATGTCATTTAAGAGTTACCAGAGATAACAACATTACTATTTTAACCTTGATCATATAAACCAACTTTATGTTCCTTTTTTTATTTCTTAAATGTTAGTTCATTCAAATAGTGTCCTAGAACTTGATTTCTTTTTATTTTTATTTGGTCCTTCTCACAAGATTCTTCAAACCTTTAACAAGCCTCTTTTGTAAATCCAATATGGGAAAATTACCCAATCATTCTCTTGATTTCTTATTTGTATATCCTTTTTAATTATTAAAACATCAACTGAATTCTTTTGTATGTCCAGTGTAACATCTGTGCTGTCATTGTTGTAGATTGTCATTTGTAAATCCACTTTCAACTCAGTATCAATTTTGTCAGGTAAAACGTGATCCTCTTTTATAACATCTTTTAAACACAGTCTCTCCATTGAGGCAGATAACACTATTAAAATTAACTTCGGAGTCCTCTGTTCAAAAATATCTTCAATATGTCCGGTGTTAGAATATTTTGCTTCATTCTTCAACTGTTGGTCATTTTTTAATATGTTTTTCTCTTTTAATTGTACTTCTTTAGTTTCTTCTAGTAGTTCTAATTTTTAAAATCTTATCTGTCTCCTTCCTAGAACTTGAGAGAATGACTCGCCCAAGGTCACCCAGCTGGCAGGACTAGAACTTACAGTCCCTAGGTTTCCAGTCTCGTGTCATAACCACTATTCCAAACTACACACACACAGACATATATATATATATATATGTGTGTGTGTGTGTGTGTGTGTGTGTGTGTGTGCACGTGTGTGTGTGTGTGTGTGTGTGTATGTATGTATGTATGTATGTATGTATGTATGTGTGTGTTGTGGATACACACACACACATTTAAATGGAAAAAATAAAAAAAATCCATATACTATTAATATAACACTAGCTTAACCTTTTCAAATATTACTAAATATACTGTATTTTTCGGAGTATAAGACGCACCTTTTTACCCTCAAAAAGAGGGTGAAAATTTGGGTGCGTCTTATACACCGAATGTAGCCCCACCCAGCCACCCCCACCCTTTGGCCTCTGCCTGCCAGCAATTTACCTCTTTGCCGCAAACAGAACAGAAAGAAGAAGCCTGATTAGGATAAGAAGAGAAGATCTGCCTCCCGACCTACAGCTGACAGGCTTGCAAACCAGGTGGTAAAATGAAACTAACTACGGTGGCTGTAATAAGACAAAATGCTGGGAGATAAACTGCTGGCAATGTTACACTGCTGAAATTGCAAGAAAGTAAGCTACAGCTACTATAGCCTAGAGGTAGAGCTCTTGCCTCACAGTCAGGAGGTTGTGAGTTCTATCCTAGGTAGAGGCAGATTCTGTTAATATGTTATTTTGTTAAATGTTTGTAGAGTGTTCAAATTATAAGACTTATTTTTTAAAGACTGCTTTATTATTGTTCTAGACAACTTAACAAAATGAAGAAGCTTTTTAAAATAAATTCTTGCTCTGAAGAGCCCAGTGCTATTGTATCTTCTTTTAAATAGCAGAAAGCCTTCCAGAAAGCCACATCAATTTTAAAGATCTGTAAAAGTATAATCTGAAATGTCCTGTTTTAGTATTAAGTATTAGTATTAAAATAAGGCAGCTGAATTAAACCCTGACTTAATCATGTTTGGAGTAGATCTATTTAAATAATTGGGAGGAGTTAGTGTGATTACATTTAAGAAAACTTTCTGGGATTAATATACTGCCATAATGTACATTTCTCCAATTCTTTGCTATTTCTATGGGTCAAGCACACATGCACAGAAATACACAGCAAACAGTGTATATCATCTGTGCTGTTTGCTGTTTGCTGTTTCTAGATCATATAGAAACACTGCACATTCAATAGTATAGAGATATTTCAAAAATTGTGAAAGAACATACCTCCAAGACTTGGATTGCTTATTGTTTCAATAGGAACTGTAGCATGGGAGTTCAATGTAACATGTTCCATGCCAGGAACGGTCTGGAAGGCTAGGGGACAGCAATACAGATAACCTGGATACTAAGAAAGCCATAACTTTTGAGTTTGACAACCAATTCAGTTTGATGCATCATGTTTTGAAACCATTGTTTAGAAAAATGGTGAAATGATGTAGCAATTGATTTTCTTAAAACTCTTTCTCTTACATACACAGGGAAAGATGGGAAGTTCAGAAAAAGAAAAAAAATCATTTTGTTTTAGTTTTAAATGTGGCTGCTGGGTTTCAAATCAGCAACCTTCCATCTGCAAGGCAAAAATGATAGCCATTATGCTATAATAGCACTTATGAAAAGGTAGCCTTTAAAGTATTTCAATCTATAATAAGCATTGACTGAATTGTGGGTTATTCCAACCTCGGCAAAATAGTCAGTGAATTGAGCCTGCGACTAACTGAAGCATGTACCTGAAACAGACAGGAGCACTTGAGGCAACAACATTGAAAAGTGTACTTTGGAAGTGGAGCAAAAACACACACCCTGAAGACACTTTGCTAATGTGTGGTGGGATTGATAGAAAGTGATGTCTGTTTCTGCCCTCCAGAAATGGCTGCCTGCACATTCTAGCAATCCAGCAAGTGGGCAATCCAGATAAGCATAAAAAGAATTAAGCTAATTCTAGACGCATTTGGGTTTTATGTAAGCCAGGGAATCCTGAAGACTGATTATAAACTGACAACAACAAAGATGCCTAAAATCAATTTTCCAAATCCCCATCGTTTATCAAAAGTACAGCATCATCTGAATCTATGTATATGAATTATTTATTTATTTATTTTAGTGTTCTTATATGCCACCCTACTCCCTGGGGACTGTGGCATACAACATGTAAAGAACAACTATAAAAAACAGTATTTAGTGTCAATAAAAAATAATAACAGTTTAAAATTTTTTAAAAAAAACATTCAAACCATACATTCATGGGGGAGACCTAAGATATTAAATGGTCTCCAATCACCCTGCCTGCAGGAAGAGCCATGTCTTAATGGCTTTTCCAAAGCCCAGCAAGGTGGGGATAATTCGGATCTCTGGGGGTAGTCGGTTCCAGAGAACAGGGCCCCCCACAGAGAAGGCTCTCCCCCTAGGCCCCGCCAGCCGGCATTGTTTGGTTGATGGGACCTGGAGGAGACCCTCTCTGTGGGATCTAACCGGTCGAAGGGAAGTGTGAGGTAGGATTCGGTCCCAGAGGTAACCTGGTCCCAAGCCATGTAGGACTTTATTTTTTTTTTATTTTTTTTATTATTTTTCTTCATTAAACATCTGAATATTTTGATACAGATCTACACCCGTTTTTACAACATTTGTTATATCTCAATTATGCACATTAAATCATAAATTTACAATCTCTTCTGTCTTTGTTTTCTTCTCACGTTGTCACACAGTCTTTCCTCTTTTTTTTAGTCCAGTTGTACCATCTAGTCCATGTTTTGTAGTATTCTGAGTCGCATTGTCCTTTGAGTTGAATAGTCAGCATGTCCATTTCGGCACATCTATATATTTTGTCCATTAGTATATTTTCTGGTGGGATTTGATTGTCTTTCCAATATTGTGCATATGTTATTCTTGCCGCAGTTGTAATATGTAGTATTAAATATTGTATATTTTTTGGATGTTGTTTTTCCATTATCCCCAGAAGGAAAAATTCTGGGGTAAATTCCATTGTTCTCTCAGTAATTTCTTGTAACCAGGCATGCACTTTTTTCCAGTAGCCCTTTGCTTCGGGACACAACCACCACGCATGAAAGAAGGTACCTACGTCTTTTTTACATTTCCAGCAAGCCGAATTCATTTTTGGGTATATTTTGGCCAATCTTGATGGAGCTAAATGCCATCTATAAAACATTTTATAATAATTCTCTTTATATGCTGTTGACTTAGTTATTTTGCAGTTTATATTCCATGTTTTCTCCCAGTCAGCTAAGTGTATGTTGTGGCCTACGTTTTTTGCCCATGCTATCATGGGTTCCTTGACAATTTCCTCCATTTTATCGAATTCCAGCAGATATTTATATAGTTTTGATATTATTTTTTCGTCCGGGCCAATCAAAATTTTATCCAGTTTTTGCATTTCCATTTCTATACCCATACCCTCAGTATCTTTTTTGTGTCGAGTTTTTAATTGTAAGTAAGTCAACCAATCAATATTTATATTTTGTTCCGCCAATTGTTCTCTACTTTTTAATTTCCCTGTCAGATCTAATATATCGCTATATTTTGCTGCTTTGGTTATATCAATTAGGTTGGGGTAGGTCATGGCTTCTATAATTGAAGCCATGTAGGACTTTAAAGATAATGATCAACACCTTGAATTGCACCCGGAGACCAATGGGCAACCAATGCAGCTGGCAGAGTATGGGTGTACTCTCTCTTTCCCAATAGATTCCAAGAGAGATGTAACATATGAACTACATCAAAATATCCAGAGCAAAAAAGGACTTGAAAATATCATTGGTATCTATGTATGGCAAGAATATATACACAGTGCATTTTATGCTCAGATGTTAATTTTCTTTTTAAAAAAAAAAACATTTAGATTCAATGAGATTTTCAGTTTTCCCCTCCACACAATAGCAGGCTAGAGTTTTTCTGAGGATCATCAAAAATCATGTCCCATTCAGATGAGTGGGACCTATGATGTTGGTGTGTGCAATTGGTTTGTTTCTATGGAACCAGTATAGAATGAAAAATGCCCAAAGTGCTAATGTTCTTTCTCCCTTTTTCCCTTTAATACTTCACAACTCTTATTGACCTGAAGAAAATATAAATGCCTCTTCGACCTTATATATGGCTCAACCTAAATAACTCCAGTGATTTGTTGTTTGGGGATCACTATGAAGCACAACCATTTGCCAAACTCTGTGATCTCGCTGCAGTTAAATATAACCTCATTAATTTACATACATTAATAGCTCCTGGGAGCATCATGCCTTTAAGCTTCACTTGTCATATTTTTTTAGTATACGGATCTCTCAGCCAGCCATTATTAGGTTCAAAATATATGAGGCTTTTTTATTTACAGGTAATTAATTTTCAATAACAGTCTATTCCTAGCTTGCATAATCAAAATGAATCAGGGGATCAGCTTCCCTGAAACTAAAAAGGCATTAAACAAAGGTCGCTCAGAAAATATTGAATGTCCTTCCCACCTACTTTTATGTTTGATATAAAATATCACCTACGCCAGCAGTTCTTATATATACAAACTACCACGTTCATTTTATTGGAGCTACAGATCTATGCCTGCAACAGAATGGTGATATGGCTATGTTGCCCCCAATGAAATCACTGGGTTGATGCATATAGTTAATGTAAGAAAAAAAGAGAGGTTAATCTAAATTCTGAAAGTGCATCAGAATTCCCAGGCCTCCTATGCTATAAAATGAAGCATACTTAAATAGCAATTGGATGATTTATTCTTCATAAATCTGTCTAAGCATTTAAAAAATATAATTCCTCTGTCAATTGAATCACATGCGGATGAAGAAAATAATCTCTTATAGATATTTTCCCCATGTAGATAATAGGAGGATGGAATGCAGTTCCCTAAAGGAACACTTGAGAAGCTGATTAGATGGTCCTTCACAGTTCTCCTCAACAGTATCTATATGAAAATTGGATATACTGCAGCCTCTTCCTGTTATAAACTTAAATTATCTTCTTTTTGTTAATGTATCGTGTAATATCATGAAATAAGTCCTGTAAAAATCCGATCAAAAAGTTATATTTTCATTTGTTTTAAATGTAGGATTAGACATTAATTAACCTTCATATACATCAGATGTAATGAGGATCACCCATAAAGTCACCCTAATCATGAAACTAGGATAAGGACTGTATAGCTGGAAAGACAAAAAAGTTCTCTAAGGAGCTAAGAATTGCAAGCCCCTCTCTGCATCCGAAAAAGTGAGCTGCAACTCACGAAACCTGTCTTTTAATAAAATCTATAAAATTGAAAACGTGCTACATGACTTCCCATTTTTCTCTAAAGCTATAATATGGCTTTCCTCATATAATGTCTCCCAAATAGCTAAAAACACAACATCAAATGGATCCGGAGATATATTAAGGATTATCCTGGTTCAGTGAGCATGTTGATACACGATTACAGCCAGACAAGAGCAAATCTTGTGAGTCTTAATATCCAATAACCCTGCTTGAGGGAATTGATTAATCTCTTGAGTAAGTTACTTGCCAGTATTGACCTCACCACATTCTATTCCATGGTGGAACATTCCAATAATAAGAGAAAATGTTTATCATGAATGTCACCTTGGACCCTTCACAGCAACAGCAACATTAGCAGAGTAGTTAATGTAGATCAGAATAGTTCATAAAAATGGATAGACAACAATAATCAACAGGATAATAAAATGCATTTAAGCATCCGAGAAGACACTATAATGACGATGAGGGACTTAGTGAACCAATACAGTATGTTATTCCAAGACCTCAAGGAATATGAATGTTTTGAACCTGATAGCTGGAAAATTAGTTTCCTTTCTTCTGGATTTTTAGATAACTTAAGTTTCCACTCAACATAGAATTATTGTGGTTTTCTTTAGCTCTTCTAATCAAATTGGGAAATATAAAACTCTTTAAAGGCGATATGCATGTAACAGCATATATTTTAGGCTTATTAGAATTTTTTGTTGTCTTCTTGTGAATAGCCTTATTGCTAATCATATCATTACCGAAGTCTGAAATTTACCATCAGCATGGTTTTAACATTTTCAGTAATAAGTAATAAATTATATGATTATTCTCTCAAAATCTCTCTTTCTCTCTTTCACAGAGTTTCTCTTATATCTCCCTTTGCAGATATATAACTGCACCATCAGAGGAGGGGGTTTACTCATGCATGGACTTCCACTGATTATATTACAGTACTTACAAAAGGGGGAGTGGGGGAACAATTCCTACAAATATCAATAAGGCTAATCAAACCATGGTCTATAGGACAAAACAAGCAGTCTGAAAAAGAGGATTGGAAAGAATTTGATGTGGCAGATGGAGGGAATGCATGTTTTAATCTTTTAAAAAAATGTATCTGGGCACACATACAAATTTAGAAAGCAGCATAGGTTTGTTTCAGAATGGAGGGATAAGAAGTAGCTCTATTTGGCAGGCAGAAAATGACCAGTCTGGTAGCTAAATCAAATGAAAGATTCCATCCTGTTACAATAGCATTGGTAACAGGATGGGCTCTTTCATCTCACTTGGGGAAAAACTGTGGGGATGCAGGGCAAATTATATGAAATAAAAACTTTCCTCTGACTTCTTGACCTCAGTATCTCCTTCCCTGGGTGACTGTCTAATTCTAAATGATGGTAGGTAAACTCTGTCTGAAGAACATTCTGAACTCTGTTATGTTACCAGTGTTTCTCAACCTTGGTAGTTTGAAGATGTATGGACTTCAACTCCTAGAATTCCCCAGCCAGCGTTGCTGGCTGTGGAATTCTGGGAGTTGAAGTCCACACATCTTCAAACTGCCAAGGTTGAGAAACACTGTTATAGACTATTTTGTTGTATGGATATCAATAGCTGATCAATTGAAAAGAATACTGGCCACGGGAAATGTAAGTCCTCTCCCACCAGACTGCAATTTCAGGGGCAAACCCATCCACCCTCGCCTTCAGAGAACAGAACAGTGTTGGTTCTTGATTTTGCTGAATGTATGAATGAGCGGAGCCTACATCTAAGATGTGTCAACAGAGGCTTCTGCCAAAGTTCCTATTCTAGTTGACGCTGGAGGGAAAAGGCAAGAAAAGCTGTGATTGTATTTCAGATCACATCTATCAATGAGTCAATGGATAGTGTTACTGGCAATTCAACTCTTGTCCAATGCAAAATATAGTCCCTGCTAAATATAAGCTCCAGGCCAGTACATGAACACTGAAGAATTTAAAATCATGAGAATAATTACCTCTTTTCAGAAATCTTCTGCCATCACTAAAGAGCTGGCTTGGTTTGGAACTACTGAGACCCTCTGAACTAAATTATGTGGCTAGACAATGCTTCGCTCTATTTTTCTGACACATACAAATACACATGATTTAAAACGGAGGTGAACTGTGTCTTATATGGAAACCTTCCTCTGAATAAAAGAAAGAAAAGGTAATCTTTAACAGGCCTAGAGCCTGAAAGCCGCTCTTTTATTTACAGGATTTATTAGTCTTGATGTCCCCTCCTCCCTTTTCACCACTTAGACCATAAAGTGATGACAGCTCAGTGACAGCAGTGCCTCCTCATTGGTGACCTTAAAAACCAGCTGCAAATAATGAAGCAGCCAGTACCAGATAATGCCACACAAATCTCTGCAGGAAGGCCTTTATGGACATAGGCATTAGTGCATCAAGGTCAATTGCCAATCCTGTGAAAGTCCAGGTCATATTAATATATTTGTTCCTCCCAGCTCCTTTCTTAAGGTGTGTGTCCACAGACTCCATTGTAATAAAGTACATTGAATCTTTAGTTCTTTTTTAAAAAAAAATTATGAGTTTATTTATTTGGAAAATATGGAATTTCCATCTGTGAGAAAATCGAAAGTCCTCATGGAAACACTTGGCCTTAATGATCTGAGTTATGATATACTTTCTGATTATGTTTTTCACTTGTCTCAACTTTGATCTCTCTTCAGGAGACAACAAATAATCTCCAGGTGATTTTGCCAGGTGGTTGTCCAGCCTTGCTTGGAGTTTGGCTCCTTAGCTTTGGTTCCATCTTTCCTAGCTGCATTGACTCCTCGTTAATTCAATGCTAGCTCTTTTACTCCTATGGTAGTTGATAGTCATTTGTTCCTTGCGGTTTTGGGACACAAATATTCTGAATTAAATTTGGAGATCTATAAAAGTCTTGTTTTCTTTTATCCCACTAATGTGATGGTTAAGGTAAACTGTAATCAATGTTGATGATGGAAATTCTTATCTGGAGCAGGTCCTGGATGCACCTGGAAGTCATGCTCTTTTTTTCCATCCCTAATTTTGTGCTGAGCTTAGCCCCTTAGTTCATGAAATACATAATCTAGGCTATATTATAACTATTTAAAAGTAATTTTTATACCCTGTTTCATATCTCTTTTCATTCTTTATGTATCTTTTCTATAACTTGCACCTTTAAAATACCCTTGGGCTTTTATATTTTCTTTTTCCTCTCATGTACTGGCTGTTGACCATGCTAGAAATGATACCTTATGGTGTTTTCTCTGGTTTAATATGTTTTATTCATTAGAAGGAGGGCCCCTTTTCCTGTGTTAATCATATACAAGATTATTATTATTATTAATTCAAAATGTAATATTCTAACATCATTGCAAACATTACCACACCATGGCCATGCATAACAAAAAGATGGGGATAAGGCTGTAACTCAGATACTTCCTTATTCATATTCTATTGACATGAGTGGCTTGGAGGGATTAATTTGAGCATATTATTGCAAGTAATTGTTGGGTATGTAAACTCCTTTGAAACTCAGTTGGGGTTCTTCACTGATCTGGGAGCCCTGAAAGGATAAGTTAATCACTGTGCACTGTTTATATATCCATAGCTATTTTTTTTTTACAAGTAGCACATAAGAGCATAAGTTTTTCTATTATTTTATTTTTATATTATTCATCAGTAATTGGTTTAATAAAATGACCAGCACTATTAATTTGTTAAGTCTACCAGAATTCAGCTAAAGTAAATACATTTTTATATTATTGACCAGTAACAATTTTAATTAAAATAACACTTGTGCTATTTATTCATGTGTGTGTTGTTAAGACGATCAGCATTCAGCAAAAGTAGACAACATTGCCCCTAATTAACAAGCTGGACATTTTGAGCAAGACCACAGTTGATGGGAAGTTAATAAGTAAGATAAATACTTAAATTAATTCACATAGTCTCTTTAGGAGACAAGCAAGAAATGGGAACAACCATGTGTCACAGTGGACTATCTGAAATCCCAACGCTGCAAATGCAGGACTAAGTAAATAAATGTGCTGGATGACATTATACTTCTGAAGACTTATATGCGTAGACCTGAGGCTCCTTCCACATGCAAAGGCTGTGCCAATCTAAAATTAGTGTTACATTGTTTTATTCTGACAACATCCTGCCTCTTGCTTAGAACTTTAGAGGTAGCCAGTCAATGTATGGTTCAACAGCTAATACAGAAGAAACGCTACAAAGACAGTCTTGTAAGGTTTTCTCTAGAGCTGTAGTTTTTCACTGGTGGGAATTCTGCCTGTTGATGATGCCAGGATGCCTTTCCCCATCCAGCACATCTTATATTTGAACTGAACATACATATCCCATTATTTTATTACCTTTATTACTATAATTCTAGATCACTTGGGATTTTAACTCAAAATTATCACATAGCTAGGAATAGCCTTTTAAAATAATAATTTTAGTAAAATTATGATTGCTATGATGAAAACTAATACAAACTAAAAAAACTACTAAGAAAAAATAGAAGGTGCTGAGAAAAAATAGAAAAGGAAGAAAAAATAAGAATTTAGTAAAGAACAACAAAATAAATATATAAATAAATAAATGACTTCATCACAACAAGTGTAAACAACTTTAATGATCTACTACCTCTTAAAATATAACAAATCATTTCTTCTTTTTATATCCCATTCCTTATCTATAAACAAATCCTAAAAGCCTTATGGTTTTAACCCTGATTTTTTAAAAAGCCAATGGGGTTATCAGAGGTAACAATATATCTATTTTAACTTTGATCAAATAAAGCAAGTTTATATTTCTTCTTTTTACTTTCAACAAGCTTGATCTTTAGAACCTTCAAATCATGTCTTAGAACTTGATTTCTTTTCATTTTTTCCCTTTGTTCCTTCTCATAAAATTCTTCAAAGATTTAAAATATAGGGCGGCTATCCAAATCATTCTCTTGGTTGTTTATTTGTATATCCCTTTTAATTAATAAGACATCAGTCAGTTTCTTTTATATGTTCAGTGTAACATCTTTTTTCCATTCTTGTGACTTGTCATTTTTAAATCTGCTTTCAAATCAGTCTCAACCTTGTCATGTAAAACTTGTTCCTCTTCTATAACATCTTATAAGCACAGTGTATCTATAATGGCAGACATTCTTGAAATTAATTCCTGGGTCATTGTTCAAAACTATCTTTTAATATATTCAATGTTAAAATATTTTGTTTCATTCTGTATTTGTAAGTCAAATTTAGTGCTCCTCTCATTTAATTGTAATCTTTAGTTCTTTCTAGTTCCCTCTAGTGTCCAACCTTCAAAGTCCCACTCTATCGTGATTTTTTAAAAACAAAAGCATTTTCCCATGAGACGATTTCTAGTAAATTAATTCCAAAATCTTTTTTTTTCAAATCCATCTGGAACCTTAGTCAATTGCAACTTTCCAAAATCAAAGTTCTAATCACCCTTTTTCTGTTTATTCTCCATCCCAGTTGTTTTTAATTTCATAAACTTGTATTTAAAACTTCTTTTGCCAAGGATTGAAAGAAACTCACTTGGTGCTATAAAACTTTTCAAGCTAAAAGTTCCTAATAGCTGAAAAGTAGTTCCCAAGTAGTTTTGGAAAGTGATTAGAAAGAACTGTAAGCAAATCCAATGTCCTTTTGAAGGTATTGGCCATAGTTTGAACAAGATGGCTATTCATCCTGTCCCAGAGATCTAAATCCCCCAGACACCATTGTTGTCTAGTTTCCTCATGAGGAGCAATTGTCTGGGGCACGTGTGGACAATCTTAAGTCCTTTCCTTGTCTGAAGAGGAATTCCAAAGAGCCAGTCTACTTGCTGGCACTTCCTTTCATTACAGACATCAGCTCCAACTTTTCATAGGTTTGCTATATCTTACCCAGAAATAGTCTTAATGATTAGTACTGAAAGAAGCAAGGCAGATACGAAAAGTGGAATTGCTAAAATATTTCCTTCACTTGGCTCTTTGTCAGAAATAGTTAGCAAAAAAAGGGAATTTTATTTTCTGCAAGCAAGATTTTTTTCCCCCCTGGCCATGCACGACCTTGTAACTTTCACAGAAAGCAGAAGGAATAGTATGGAACTGAAGCTCCCAATCCTAGCTTAAAGATCAAAGCTAAATTTAATTCTCAACATCTTTGGTCTAAAAAGATGAGTTGTCATTTAAATAAAGCTGTTTCTTTTATTATACAAATGAACTGCACAACAAATCTGTCAGTTCAGCCAATGCTATTCTTCTCTTGTACAGACATAAGACTTAAAGCTATAATCCAAAATACACTGGAGTAAGTCTACAGAATACAGTGGAAGTTATTTCTGAGGGAACATCAATGAGATAAGAGAGGGTATAAAGCTAGCCAGTCTGAATTAGGAGCTTCCCAGATGACAGCTCCTCATTCCTTTGATGATGCAAAGCAGATCCATACATGCAGGTAACAAATGAATTTAAACTTCTTTGTAAACTGAGTGTTGCAAAATGCTGGTAAAACTCAGACAAAGCAGCAAACAGTTCCAGACCCAAACTACATTTGATTTAATTTTGTTTCAATTGAATTATAATAAATTTAATGAAACATAATTGTTAGCATTGCTCCGAATGTATTTAATTCCTTCCCTCCACTATTATATTAAAATAACACGATGGCAGTTCTTGATAGGACCTGGGAGTTGCAAGTGGTTCTAGGGCCTCCGGCTGTGCATGCTTGATGTAACACTTGCTGGATTAGCAATTCCATGTATTAAATTAAGCCCTCTCCGAGTGGTGTTTTTAACAGGCTGGAGCTTCACATGTGAATGAACATGTCCACCCAAAATCTAGCTATATAAAAACATTTTTTCACAGTTGAGCCCCAATTCAACTGAGGCATTGAATGCTCTTTGAATTTGGATAAATTAAATAAAGATTGGTCCCTTTCTGGTAGGGCTAAACTTTGTTCCTGACTCTGTTAAGTACGGTAAGTGCCAGGTATTCTTGCTCTAGCCTTTGCCCTGGGAGCATGATACACCATTTCTATGTTTCCCATAGTGTCTGAAAGCACCATTTTCTATTTTACTGTATATTGGTGGGCTTGTGCACCTCACTGCAAAGAAATGGCTGAAAGCCCAATACTAAGTGATGAGGACTAGAGAAAACATTTTTCCAAGAGCTCAAACTTCTTGTCTGTTTTACTCTTATGCTTCTATTACTTGCAAATTATTATTTTTCTCATCTTCAGTCTAAAAGAAAGCCCTGGTGTTCTTATAATTCCTTCCTTCCTTCCTTCCTTCCAACCCAACCCAACCCAACCCAACCCAACCTAACATAACTATCATTGGAAAAGACAATTTTGTCATACCACCTCCTTTCACGGTGTGCTGTTCATGTATTTTAAAAGTGTACTCTCTGACAGGATGAACTCCTGTTCAATCAATTCTCTCTTCCAATAAAGTGTTCCTTAAAATCTGTTACAGTAGAATGTGCTGGAAAAAAGTAAAGTTAATATTCAGAATTATTTTGCACAGCCTTCAGCTTTTATGATTGTAGCATCAAAGAAACCTGAGAAAGCTTGAAGTTAGAATGTACCCTCAAGGCAAAGGGCTCATATGACTATTCACAGTAGAGACAAAAGAACACACAATGGAGGTACGAAAAGGCTACCACGTCCTTTAGAGAAGACCAAACAAGGCCATTTAAAACACACTGAGTCCAGTAATTGCACATAAGAGCACATGCTGAAAAATCAAGCAAATATCAGAATCTGGCCAGAATATACTAACAGATAAATAAACCATCAGTTTAGATGATGTTTACCAGTAGACTCACAGATACAGTAATGTGAAGCAAGTTGTTGTGTGGCATAAATGGTTCAAAATGAAAATCTGGCATGACATTCAGTTGTTATGGCTTGGAATGGATAACATGAAAAATATGTTGTTCTGAGCTGCAGAAATGGGCTTAATAGGAAGCATTCATGTTTGCTGTGTTCTGCATAAAATAAAACCTGAATCATTCTGAGACTTCTGCTATTGCAATAATAGAAATTAAAACTAGCCCATTACTCCTTCAAGCAATGCAATCTCAACCTCCTTGAATATTGGCTTGAGAAGTCTCCGTCTTCCTAATGCACAAGTCCAGTACACCCTCTAGCATCTGGCAACCTGCCAAACATGTTGAACAAATCTATTGTGCACTGGGAAATCTAACTGAAAGCTACATTTCAGCAAGAGCATACACAGAGTGTACAGCACTCTGAACAAGAAAAAGCAACACAGTATTTGCATTGAACAACTGGAAATGTTATTAGGAATTCACCTTGTATAAATTCATTTAGTACATGGTAAACATTTGCACATTTGCCTGGTAACTCTTTGCCTGCTGTAGATAACACAACACAACTCTGAACAAAACACCTGCAACATAGTTTAGGATTCTAATTTCTCTACTGCAAATTGTTTTTTTTAAAGTAAACTTAGGTATGTAACTAGCTGGCAGGAAAGTGACTTCTGTTTTCATCATTTTTTATGCAGAAGCAGTTCTAAATGCAGAAGCAGACCCCTGCCTGCCTAGATGCATCAGGAATAGGGGACCAGCAACAATAGCAAATATTTTGACTCAAGACTTGAAGAAAACTTGAAGGTTTCTTCTGAGATCAGCCCATACACACAGGCTCTGTTTCAACCATGAAACATTCCATTTTAGCATTTCAAACTGCATTCTAGCATTCTAAGCATGGAAGCTTTTGCCCTTCCTTCCTTCCTTCCTTCCTTCCTTCCTTCCTTCCTTCCTTCCTTCCTTCCTTCCTTCCTTCCTTCCTTCCTTTCTTCCTTCCTTTTTTATATAACCATCCATCTCACATAAGTGATTCTTGGAGGCTTACAAAATTAAAACAGAGAAGCCCACCAAACATAAGCCCTCAGCACCCAAGAATGAACTGTTTACCCAATTCACCACCAATAGTTATTCAAGTTATCTCCCCCGACCCAAATACTGAGGAAATAGCCCACCATGTTTCAATGACTTGCAATAGGCTAAGAGGGTTCAGGCTATCCAAATCTTGGGTTTATGCTGTTCCACAAGGTAGGTGCTATCCTGAGAAGGTCTGAGTCCAGGGTTCAACAAAATGACTTTGTTTAATAGAAAGGACTCAGTGCATGTCCTAATGCAGGGGTCTCCAACCTTGGCAACTTTAAGACTTGTGGACTTCAACTCCCAGAATTCTTCAGTCAGCTTTGCTGGCTGAGGAATTCTGGGAGTTGAAATCCACAAGTCTTAAAGTTGTCAAGGTTGGAGACCCCTGTCAACGTGCATATGCTCAGTTATATCGACCTTTCCTGATCTGGCACCCTTTAGATCAGGGGTGTCATGGCTATGGGCCATGCCCATCCCCGTTTTAGCAAAGGAGGAAAAAAGTTGCGATACGTCATGTGACAACGTGTCATCATGAGTTTGACACCCCTGCTTTAGATCATGCTTTAGTGGCTGGGGAATTCTAGGCGTTGAAGACCAAAAAAATTAAAACTGCTGAGGGTGAAAACATTGCTTTAGATGCATTGGAATAACCATTTCAGTATTCTTAGTCAGTTGTATTAGCTGGGTTGGTTGTGCTAGCTGAGAATTCTGGAGTTGCAGTCCTGACATAACCAGATTGGCACCAGATTGGGAAAAATTAAATCACATCGTTTCATTTGAGTCCTGCACTGAATATGAACTTTCATATGCTGTTTATATCCCTAAAACAAAAGATGGAGCATTGGACTGTTGAGTTTTAATTTGGCTTGACATATCTGTTTTGTTTGCTTGTTTAATAAGGATTAAATTGTCTTTTAGAAGGAATTCACCCAGTCTCAGTCCTCTTGATTTTTCAAGATCAAACAAACAAGCAAGGTTATAAGTAATAAAATGTCAACTGTATTTAGCTCCGTATAGATCAGAGTTCTTCCAAACCTGTTTACACCTGCATTTTTATGTTAATGGCAGTAAAAAGCTTTCTGATGAGGCCCTCCTACAATATTTCATTTACATTTCAAAGTGTGCTTAAAAGCCACAAAATGTAATGTTGTGCAAAATATAAATGTTAAATAAGCACTGAGAATAGCTAAAATGCATTTGAACACTGGTGGTGTGCTTTAATGTCCAATGTTATACATTCCACATAATTTTTCTAAACCAGACATGTCAAAAGTAAGGAAGAAATGCCAAATGTCATTGAAAAAATACATAAAAATCAATTCCATAAGTTAATTTGTGACTAACATTTAAGCTGCTGTGTAGCTTTTCTCTTGAGGCCATTTATCAAATGTAGTGAGATTTACTTCAGAGTAGACACACTGGAGTTTTACAACTGATTTTTATACATTTGGATTGATTAAGTTTTATTTAATATATAATTTTCTTCAGTTACCACAGTTTGTTTTTGTTTGTTGTTTGGTTTCCTCTCCTCTTTGCATACACACTCACCTCATTTCTTGAATATTCCTTGGTGTTTAGCAGTTAGTTCCCTGGGAGCAAGACCAATTATTTATGACACATTTCTCTGTGTAAGATTTTGCCTGCAAAAGTGTTCCTATGGAAACGGATGTTTTCAAACAGGCTTGTACCAAGTTCAAAACAATAATACTACATATACAATAGAGAATACAACTTTTAAGAGCAAGCATTTTCTAATGGTTTTTGTAACAAACCTCTTTTTAAAAGCTTGAAATGAACAAAATGATCTTTCCCTCTCTCCTCCTCCTCCTCCTCCTCCCTCTCACTCTCTCCCCCCTTTCTCTGTATAATAAAATGGGTTGTTCAGTTATCACTTAATAAATACAGCTGCTTTTAAATCCCAGTTATTAGGAAAGATGCAGCCAAACACATGTGAAACTCCTGTGAAAAGTCAACAGTAAAAATATGCACATTCAAATTCAAAGTGGTATTTTGTTTTTAAAGAAAAAGGCCAGCAAGTACATTATCAGCCATTATAGACTGCTGAACATTCTACCGATGAAGCACTAAAATTAGTAGATATTCTGAACATTTTTCATTTGTAAAATAACCAGAGAGCATGCTACATTTTGCAAAAAGAGAAGATTGCATTTAAGACCATGAGACCCATGCTGAAAAAAATTGGATGACCATTATATAGCATCAAAAAGATACCAAAAAAAAAAGCCCATCAAATGTTTTGTTTTCACCTCAGGGGCATCCATATTTTTGGCCCAAAGCTGATATCTCTAAGGGTAGGTAACCACATACTGTATATTGCTCATCACTTCATGTACGGCTGCATTCTGGACCAGATGAAGATACATATTACACAGCGACTCACACAGCTTCTAAAATAGGATAGAGTGATTCTGCATAAATGGGATGGAATATTCTATTTATTCACTAAAACAATAATTTATAATGTCGTTTCTGATGATCATAATGAAGAATGCTTTTAGGTACTCACTTAGGCAAAATCGTCTATATTGCTTGACTTTAAATGCAGTTAATAAGTATAATGACAATCACTGTGCACTCTTTCATAATTTGATGCTTATAAATTACATTATACATAAAAGGAAAATGTGGCAGCACCATAAATCCATTAATGCAAACATTAATCCATAACATCCAATTTACAAAAGCAAGAAGGGTGAATAGAGGAAAGATCTTCTAAAATTTTCTATGAATAATGCAGCCTTGTACAATTCAGACTGACAATTGTTTTTGGATTCAACTGACACAAAACCCCACAATGTCTGAGAGGCTTTGGGTTATGGGTTATGGAAAGTTAGGGAGAAGAGGCTGGGCTGCATTGGATCATATGCAGGCTAAAAGTATACATTATTTGAGTGAATTTCCTAGCGTTCTGATAAACTTTAGAACAGGATTACAAAAAACTCACATCGTCACGGCGGCATCATGTGATGTATCAGGACTTTTTCCCCCTTCGCTAAACTGGGCGTGGGTGTGGCCAGCGCGTGATGCATCGGGCCTGCGGGCCGGGAGTTTGACAGCCCTGGGATAAATAATAATTCCTTTAAGTTATGAAGACAGACGTTCTTGATTTTCATCATCATCATCATCATCATCATCATCATCATCATCATCATCATCATCATCATCATCATCATCAGTCCCAGCTCCATGTGTATATAAAACATCCAATATTTATCTCCAAAATTGCCACTATGTGGTTTTCCTGATTTGTTGTAGTCATGATAAAATAATAAATGGTAATATAGAAAATTCAGGCATATGGAAGCAATGATGAATATAACTAAAATACTTTTTAACATGAATGTAACATTGCCATCTTTATACATGAATATAACCATTTTCAGTTGTTGAACTAATAAGCTACAATAGATTCCCATCCTGAATGTAGTTCCATATGCACTTATCTGGGTTTCCTGCCACAAACTATCACAGTTATAACCTTCTGGTAACAAAGAAAACACAGAACAGCAACTGCACAGATCTTTTTTCCCAGCTCACATTTCCCTTGATGCTTGGAAAAAAATGTGGTTAAAAAACACAATTATATGCAAACAAGTGAAATCATTGAAACACCTGCCTTCACACTGATCTGTCTCAGTTGTGGTAGAAGTCATCTTTAAGGATATAAACAACATATTTTAAACTGCACAAAAGAAAAAAATGCCAGTTTATTAAAAGAAAAGACACAGTATATTATCTACCATGAAATATTTCAGTTTAAAACCATTCAGGTTTTATTTTCAATTGTAAACAAAATTTAAGCCATTTTAGGAATGATATTTCATAATTTAACTGTATGAAAAAAAAATTCTAGAAGTTAATTATTCTGTCACAAGTTCTCTGTTATTTTCAATTCCCACTGAGACTCTCAATGCTGAAGGAGGAAATTTGGCATTACAACGAAGAACATTTGCCTTCATAGGGAGCAACTGAAAAGAAAAGAACACACTTCTTTAATTTTCTTTTAGTCAGTGCTAGTTTTCTTCAGGTAAAAAGCAGGTAGTTGATGAGTAAATGATGGCATAGTAAATGTCAACTGAAATTTTGTGCCTTTAATCACCAGAAATTGCTGGATTCCGAAATTGCAATCATTGTAGTAAATGCCATTTCGTGTCTTTTTTCTTTTTCTTTTTTCTTTTGGCTTTATAGAATCAGTGCAGTTTTGTTCAAAATTATGGTAATTCCCTTTTTTTTCAACTTCTGCCAAGTTCTTGCATTGCATTCTTCTCTTCCGGGGTTCTATGATAATCTATTCTTCCATAATTTACCTTTATTTCAAGGAAAATCAACATCCGTGACAAGAAGTTATGTACAAGTTTACTTTCTCTGGAAATTCCTTCAGGTAAAGTATGGCTGGGAACCAGAGAGTTGGTTCCTCTGAGTTTTGTACAAAGAAATCCATAACATTCAGTTCTGTGAACATTTTTTCACCTTTTTATTATCATCCCTGATTTTAGCCTGCTTGATAATCTGTGATTATATCCAATGGTTTGTCTACCAATAGAACTAAACCCATCATTTGAAAAGATGCTTCTGCTTAATTTTTGAAATCCTCTGATCCTTCCAAGCCCCTCAGGCTCCCCATATCAATCCATGATGGTTTGGAGGGCTTCCTGAAGAGCTCTGTGGGTGTCATATTTCAACAATTCACTTCTATAACATGATATAGGCCTCTTAAAGCTGAGCATGCCTCAATTGAAAAGCTTAATGTTGTAGGTCGCAAGAAAGATTATTAAAATTCTGTTTCTGGAATTTGATCTCTGAGCATTCATGCACATCATTACTGGAATATATGCATCCTTTTTAAATTATAGATTGGCCGAGACTATACAATTCGCTTTGAAGGTCCAGAGGAGAGCTTCATTTACTCTGCAAATGCCAATTGTTTCCTAGGTTTGTTAAATCTGAGACTTAATCCTCCATATTCATATGATTAATGTGGGAAAAACACAAATGAAGTATTTCCTCAACAAACTGGGATAAACATGAATGAAAAAATAAGCAATCGTTAGAATATTTAAATTATGATATTAAGGCATTTGGCCATTGAGGAAGTCTGAGCAAATGAGAAGGAAGAACAAAACGAATTAGAAGTGGAGGTCAGATGAAGTGAAAGGCACACAATTTGCTTTGCTATATTTGCTGAGTCTAGATTAGGACATTTATAACAGAGGTGGGTTCCTACCGGTTTGGACCGGTTCTATAGAATAGGTAGTAACTTGGCAGCCTGGGTCGCTGGAACCAGCAGTGACCCAGGCCTGCCACGCCCCCAAGCCAGGTCTCTCAGTGGCACCATAAACACCACCATCTTGTTTTTTGCTTCTGCGCATGTGCAGAAGCCTTTTTTTAGTACTGCGCATGCGCGCCCGCACGGCGCATCCCTCAGCAAACTGGCAGTAACACAATCAGGAACCCACCCCTGATTTATAACCTCCATCAGCTACTTCCTTTTCCACCTCAAGGCAGAGATGGGAAACACACACAAATTTTAAGAGCTATTCACAGTTCAAAAGTCTTTTCTTAGGACTTCCCTTCACTGCAGGTATTTGAGCAGAAGCTCGATGTCAAGGGATGGTGCAATATTGTGCTGGAAGTTGGAGCAGATGATTTATAAGATCACTTACAATCCCTACAGTCTATGAAGGCAGAAGAAGTCTTACATAAGGTTGAATTATGTTCACCCCTATTTTAAGTTTATTCTGCATCACACCATCGACTTTGCAAATCCAAAGTGTGAAAGATATTTTCTCAGCATTTAGAACATCTACAGTACAAAGGAATATCTCCATTGCTAGTCTAGTTATTTTTAATTATTTTATAGTAATTTTATTAAACAGTACAATAAAAAAATTAACATAAACTAGAATAGAAAAAAGAAAATAAAAAATAAGAATGTAGTAAAGAAAAAGAAAAGAAATATATAACGAAATGATTTCCCCCTTCAAAGCAACAAGGTATAAACAATTTTAGTAACTTATCACCTTTTAAAATACAACAGAAGATCTCTTCTTCCCTTATTTCATCTCTTATCTATTTAAAAAAAACCTTTAAAGCCTCCTCATTCACTCCTAGTCAGCAAAAGTCCATTAAGGGTTGCCTGAGATAACAAATATCTATTTTACCATTAATCAAATAAAATCAACTTCCTTTCACTTTTAAAATTCTTGATCTATAATCCCTTCAAATAATGTCCTAGAACCTGATTTCTTTTCATCTTTTCTTTGTACTTACTCATAAAATCCTTTGAAACATTAAAACATTTTGTAAATTCAATGTAGGAAAGTTATCTATGTCACTCTGTGTTTTTTATATCTCTTCCACCCTCTGGAACCAGCTCCCTTTAGATTTAAGAACTACTCATGACCTGGCCACCTTCCGCCGTGCCCTCAAGACGTACTATTTTTATCAAGCCGGGCTAGCATGAAAAAGTTTTTGGGATTTTTAAGGTTTTATCAAATTTTAATTGTATTGTCTTAAATCAGGGCCACATCTAATATTTTCTTTTAAATGTATACATATTTTAATGTTTATATTGTGTTTTTTACTTGGCTGTTCACCGCCCTGAGTCCCCTGGAGAAGGGCGGTATATAAATTTAATTATAAATAAATAAAATAAAATAAATAATTATTAGGACATCAGCTGGTTTCATTTGTATATCCAATGTAGCATCTTTTTCCATATCATTCTTTCAGCTTGTCATTTTAAAATCCATTTTCAAATCAGTCTCAATCTTGCCCAGTAAAAATTGTGTTTCTTCCATAATATGTTTTAAATGTAGTTATCTATTATGGCAGACATTCTGTAAATTAACTTCTGGATCCATTGTTCACAAATGTCCTTCCGTACATTCAGTGTTAAAGTATGTTGCTCAATTCTGTATTAGTAAGTCAAATTTAAGTATTCTTCTAATCATTTCATTCTGGTTCCTTTTAGTCTCCAACTTTCAAAGTCCAATCCTATTTTTTTTTTAAAAAAAAATCAAAACAACATCATATTCCTACTGGAAGGAGTCTTATAATTAATTTCAAAATCTTATTTCAAATCCATCTGGACCAGTGGTGAAATCTACTTGCCTTCCCTACCGGTTCGGAAGTGCACACTTGGCGCTCGCGCGCTCGCCCCGCTCGCTCACGCCACCGTCGGGCATGCTTTTTCACCCTCTGTGCATGCACACAATGCTTTGCACATGCTCAGAGGGTTAAAAACAAGAAAATGGCGATGTCTGGGTGGGTGGGCGGAGCCTTGCACTGCCGCCACTATCGGTTCTCCGCTACCGGTACACCCGAACCAGGCCGAACCAGTAGCATTTCACCCCTGATCTGGACCCTTAATCCATTGGTAATTTTCCAAAACCAACTTTCCAATAACCCTTTGGCTGTTTATTTTTAATTAAACTTTATGTCCATTTAGGCTGCGAACTTGTTTGAGTTTGAATGAAGTCCCTTGACATCCAATCATTCAACTCAGAAGTTGACCCAAAAACCTCTGTTAGATATCCAGACTGCATGGTTACAACCAGGTCCTCCATTCTAGCGGGAAGAATGGAGACTACTGATTGGTTAAGCCATCTGACAGCTCCCTATAAAAGGGCTAGCTGTCAGACTGGCTCTCTGCTGGATCCTGTACACAGTTATAATAAAGAGCTGTTGTATTAAGCCTGTCTCAAGCCTCTTCAGTCCCAGGACTCAATAACCTCAGTTTCTGCATTTTAATTCATGAGGAGAGCTATTAGGGGTTATCTCACAATATCTCATTGTCGCAAAGAGACTTCGCTAACCAGAATTTGCCATTTGGCTGCTGATCTCAGCTGCAAAGCTATCCCTACTCCTTAAAGCAGGGCTATCAAACTCCCAGCCCATGGGCTGGATGCGGCACACACTGGCCACGCCCAGTTTAATGAGGGGGGAAGTCCTGATACATCATGTGACACCGCCGCGATGTGAGTTTGACACCCGTCTTAAAGGATATCTAATTCATCTTACATCCTCAACAGAAATCCCACTTTTCATTTTTAATTAATGAAAATTAATTAATGTAATTTGTTTTAGAGATTTTGATATATTTATGTTTTCGTTACATGGATGCTTACAAACTCTCATATACATTAAATCTTAAGTAATAATAGTCTTTCCTTTATATTTGGCACACTTGTCACAAAATAACAAAACTAAGTTTCTTATCTATACATGTTTTGAAATTATTTTAATACTTTTTAACATAATGGTACATATAATAAAATTATCTCAATGTGTCCAATCTGAAAACTGATTAGAAGAGTCATTTCTATGTGAGAAAAATTTGCTTAGTATTTCTTGAACTGGATAAAAAGTGATTCCCCCTCCCCCCGCAAATAAATTGTTCTATTTTTGGCAGTTTAGTAGATGGGATAGAAAAGTCACAATAAGCTTATGGTTGTTCCACTGTGTTATGAGCCACGGTTCTGAATTTGACTCTGACCTTGAATCTGATGATTGTTGCTCCAGCTGAGGCTGTGCTTCAGAATTGTCAGCCTCAGGAATCAGTAAGCCAGGATTCATTTGAGGCTGATCAGTCACAGGCATCCCCTGTTCAGCTGGAGCGTTAGATGATGAGGCATAACATCCAACATAACAGGTTTAGGTGCATACATAAATGAGCAAAGCAATTTCCTCAATGAGGCTCCTTGTGAAACAAAAAGCAAGGCATGAGTAATTGCAGCCAGATGGCTGCAGACAGATATGGTAAGCTCCTGTGCATGCAACCTTTGTTGGAAACAACTGTTCAGCTATCCAGCTTTTGAATCATGTTCCTGTTTCTTGCTGACTTTTGACCCTTGAACCAACTGAGTCCCCGATTTGGCCTCCTGTGACTCATAGAAATTTTGGACTGTGCTTTTGTTCCTTGGACTGTGCTTGGCTCTCTTCAGGCAAAAATCATTCACTGGGCATTTGAATCACATTTGCTGTTATCTGTCTAAATTACAGTAAATATTCCTGCTCCTTAAGTATTGTGTTTGTGTGCACATGTCAGCAATCCTGAAACAGAACAATCTGTGGGCATTCTGGTGGTTTCCAAGTGGAGGATTTTTTTTCCTGTAGCACACAGTAATGGTTAGGTAAATTAACTACTTCTGGATACCTGAAAGAGCAGGATGCTGGAAGTCAGGTTCTGTTAAGTCATTAATAGACTTAAGTCAGGGATGACAAACTTGCGTCATCATGGCGATGTCACGTGATGTATCGTGATTTTTTTCCTCTTCACTAAACCAGGCGTGGGCGTGGCCAGCGCATGACGCATCCGGCCTGCGGACTGCGAGTTTGACAGCCCTGACTTAAGTCCTATTAAGTTATCCTCTTAATAAGTCAGCTTCTGCTGTGATATTAACCCCCTGATTGCCATGGAGGATTTCCAGATTAAGGGCTTGTTGGAAGTTGTCCACCCTGGGTGCAATGTTATTTAGTCACTGCAATATAAAGATCAACATTCTCCAGTGCGCTGCTTAGGAGAGTCCAACATGGGTAAAGCTCAAGCCTGATTGGTAGGGACTGAGTTTAATTTGTTTGAAGTACGCCCTCTAGATGCCCATTTGGCCAGTTTAAAACTCAGTCGATAGTGTAAGGACGTATAGTTTTTCTCTCCTACAGGAAACAGATTATTACAGATTATTGATAGAATTCTACTTGTTGGACTCTCCTTCAGCAGATTGCATCTAAACAAGGTAAATATTCTAAGCAGACTGGCAGAGTTTGAGAGGGGTAGAGATGTTTTTTCACTTGGAGTTCCTGCCCTCCGCGGGCATTACTCTCTAGTAAAGCGATGTTGTTAATTAATAAAAGGGGGAGTTCCTGCCTTCCGAGGGCATGGCTCCGTTCCCAGATGGCCTAATTGAAAGCAGACCTGAGGGTCCATTCCTCAGCTGCTGCTGCAAGCGAAAAGAGAAAAAAATCAAGGCAAAAAGGCTTCCGCAGCCTCCCGCCTTGCATTTGAATCGGAGAAGCCTGGGGAAGAACAGGGCCATTGGAGAACAAAGTGGAGCCCCCCTGCGTGTGTGCAGAGACAATACAGCTTCCGGAGAAACAGCTTGGTGGGCGAATCGGCGCCAAATTTAAAGGTGGCCAGAGGGAGATTCCATGTGGCAGGGGGCATTTTTATCAACAGTTTGCCGGTAACTTTAAGAGGAAGGGCAGACCTCTAAGTTTAAGACTTTAACTTTAAGAGGAAGGGCAGTATTTGTGGGGGGGGGGTGCAGGAGTCTTGTTTCTGAAGGTTATCTCCCTGCTGGGAGTTGGGTAATTTGTGTTAAGTATTAAGGATTGTGGAGGTGGCCTATCTTGGTTCTATGTTGTCATAATCTTTGGAGGTGAAAGTGATTGTGAAAAGGTGGATCTGTTACTCACATTTTTTGTTGTCTCTGTAATGGGGAGACAGGAGTCAATCCTCATTTGTTTCTCTGCTTTGTTAAATTTATGGGTGCCAGTATCGTTACTGGGGCCTGTATAGGTTCTTTTCTTGCCTCTGGAGGGCATTTTTAGGGCATAGGGTTAGGTCAGAAGGGATAAGACCTGTCACAAGCTGGGAGCTTATTTCTGGAACTGCTAGTGTGTCCCCATCTTATCTCTTCCAATGTCTATGTGAGAAATGTGAAATTTGCAATCAGTCTTTTTCTAACGAAAACTCCAACTGATAGCGGCTCTTTTTCAGTATCACTGCTGAGATAGAGCAAAAAAAAGATGATTAAAAGTAGGGGGGAAATTAAGTTTTCTACTATTAACTTGTAGACATCTCATCTCATTTGATAGGAAGTGAGATTCACTTGCTGAGTTGCCCACTGAGTTCAGAGTTTTGGGCGAGGAAATTAAATCAGGGAGATCCACAATAATTGTTTCCCTTCTTCAGGAAAAGTGCAGATGACAAAACAAAAGAAGGGTAAGAGCCACAGGAGGCTATTCTTAAGGATCCAAAACAAAAAGTAAAGCAGAAAAATTCATGCTTCGGTAATGTACCCCAAAGTCACAAAAAGCAAGCAAGGTTTGGAATTCTTCCAGAATTCTTCATCGGACTGGATGAAAATGACTACCTGTCAATGACTACTTCGGCTTCAACTGCAAGAACACACGACCACACAATAGATACAAACTTAAGGTAAACTGCTCCAAACTCGATTGCAGAAAATGCGATTTCAGCAACAGTGATCAATGCCTGGAATGCTACTTGTCTCTGTGGTTTCATCCCCAAACCACCAAAACTTCAATCTTAGACTGTCTATTGTTGACCTCACCCCATTCCTAAGAGGTCTGTAAGGGGGCGTGCATAAGCACACCAGCGTGTTTACCATCCCTGTCCTACTGTCCCCATTTATTCGTATCCATTTCCTGTATTCATAATCATGTTTATACTTATATCTCTTAAGCTTGACAAATAAAATAAATAATAATATAATATAATATAATATAATATAATATAATATAATATAATATAATATAATATAATATAATATACTATACTATACTATACTATACTATACTATACTATACTATACTATACTATACTATACTATACTATACTATACTATACTATAATATTATTATATTATATTATATTATATTATATTATATTATATTATATTATATTATATTATATTATATTATATTATATTATATTATATTATATTATATTATATTATATTATATTATTATATTATATTATATTATATTATATTATATTATATTATATTATATTATATTATATTATATTATATTATATTATATTATATTATATTATTATATTATATTATATTATATTATATTATATTATATTATATTATATTATATTATATTATATTATATTATATTATATTATATTATATTATTATTATATTATATTATATTATATTATATTATATTATATTATATTATATTATATTATATTATATTATATTATATTATATTATATTATATTATATTATATTATATTATATTATATTATAATATATAATATAATAATATATAATATAATATAATAATATATAATATAATATAATATAATGATAAAATAAAATAAAATAAAATAAAATAAAAATATATAATAAAATATAATAATAATATAATAATAATATAATAATAACAATAAAATAATAATGAAATAATAAAATAAATAAAATAAATAATAATAATAAAATAAAATAATAAATAAATAAATAAATAAAAATAAGTTTGGTAGAAGTGTGAGAGACAGGTGAGCAGAAGGAGGAACATAAAATCTGTTGTAATGCTATCCTAGGATGGTAGGATCGAGTTTTGGACAAAGAAATAAAATAATGACTATTTTTCATACAGGGTGTTCAGTTTCATTTATGATTGCTAGACCAAAAAAAAAACAACCCTCACAGTCCTAGATCACTCTTGTGAAAATAGAAGCCAACACTTGTCTAGGGGTTACACAGAGTCCCACCCATGAATTCTCTGGAGAGATATATCACTGAAACAGAACTGTTATGTGCAAACAGCAGTAGTTCTGTCTTTCAAAAGAGGCTGCATCAGGGGAATTTTTATTTTAAAAGCAAGCATGAGGCATATTTACATGTCAAAGAGTGAAACCAATGTGATTTGCAATTTAAAAATGTTTTGAGCAATTTACGTTAACTGTTACATAAACTAGGAGAAGATATACACAAAGCTTCTGAATGTTAATGTTATCAGATTTGTTTTTTTTTTAAAAAAAGCTTATCAGAATTGCAATGGTGGCATGCTAATGCTGGAAGTAAAGCATTTAAAAAAAAACAAATTCACACCTTCATACACCTAACTGGATCTGTCTGCAACCTTAAAGCAAAGCTCATGGGCTTCTCCCAAGGCAGACAAAGCATATGAAAAGGTGGCAGCACTTAAACCAGGAAATCCAAAAGTTGATTTTATTATTAAAAGAAGCATTGGAGGACAAATTGTCCTGCAAAAGAAAATATATCTTCAGATATTCCTTTTGTTATAGAGGAATAGAATAGAATAGAATAGAATAGAATAGAATAGAATAGAATAGAATAGAATAGAATAGAATAGAATTCTTTATTGATCAAGTGTGATTGGACACACAAGGAATTTGTCTTTGGTGCATATGCTCTCAGTGTACTCAGTAATATTTGCTCATCTTTATAGAACACTATCAGAACACTTTTTTCTAAGAAGGGAATTAATGAAGGAGAATATATGTAGTTCAGGGCTGAAATGAGGGGTCCTTGGTATTCTCTGAGCTTGCTTGTTTTCTTGCAGAAGTTTCATTAACCAAACTAGCTGACATCATCAGTGCTAGTGACAATGATGATAACTAGTTTGGGCAATGAAATGTCTGCAAGAAAACAAGCAAGCTCAGAGAGCACCAAGGACCTCTCAAGAAGGGAATTGATTTTCAGAACAAATTCAGCCCAAAAACCACGTTAATAGTATCTCTTATTCCAAATTATCCTCATTTTAGAAAAATTATCACACACACTTTTAAACAAATACGTGCAAATTTGTTGATCCTAGTCTGGAGCATAAACCATGGCAATTTGTAGCCAACTTGAGTGGCATGATATAAAATTGTATAGCTCTAGTCCTGTAATGAAATAGGATAGAATAGAATACTTTATTGGCAAAGTGTGATTGGACACACAAGAATTTGTCTCTGTGCATATGCTCTCGGTGTACATAAAAGAAAAGATACATTTGTCAAGAATCATGAGGTGCAACACTTAATGATTGTCATAGGGTACAAATAAGCAATCAGGAAACAATCAATATTAATATAAATCATAAGGATACAAGCAACAAGTTACAATCATGCAGTCATAAGTGGGAGGAGATGGGTGATAGGAACGATGAGAAGACTAATAGTAATAGTAATGCAGCCTTAGTGAATAGTTTGACAGTGGTGAGGGAATTATTTGTTTAGCAGAGTGATGGCGTTCAAGAAAAAACTGTTCTTGTGTCTAGTTGTCTTGGTGTGCAGTGCTCTATAGCGTTGTTTTGAGGGTAGGAGTTGAAACAATTTATGTCCAGGATGCGAGGGATCAGTAAATATTTTCACGGCCCCCTTTTTGACTCGTGCAGTATACAGGTCCTTAATGGAAGGTAGGTTGGCAGTAATTGTTTTTTTCTGCAGTTCTAATTATCCTCTGAAGTCTGTGTCTGTCTTGTTTGGTTGCAGAACCAAACCAGACAGTTATAGAGGTGCAGTTGACAGACACAATAATTCCTCTGTAGCAGCTCCTTGGGCAGTTTGAGCTTCCTGAGTTGGCGCAGAAAGAACATTCTTTGCTGTGCTTTTTTGATGACGTTTTTGATGTTAGGTGACCATTTTAGGTCTTGAGATATGATAGAACCTAGAAATTTGAAGGTCTCTACTGTTGATACTGTGTTGTCTAGTATTGTAAGAGGTGGTAGAATGGGAGGGTTTCTCCTAAAGTCTACCATCATTTCTACGGTTTCAGTTCCAGATTGTTCCGGTTCCACCACGAGGCTAATTGTTCAACCGCCCGTCTGTAGGTGGTTTCATTGTTGTCTCGAATGAGACCAATCACTGTTGTATCATCTGCAAACTTCAGTAGTTTAACAGATGGATCATTTGAGATGCAGTCATTGGTATATAGAGAGAAGAGAAGTGGTGAGAGCACACAGCCTTGGGGGGGGGGGCTGTGCTAATTGTACAGATATCTGATATGATTTTGCCTAGCTTCACCTGCTGCTTCCTTTCTGTTAGGAAGCTTGTGATCCACTTACAAGTGTGTTCATGTACTGCTAGCTGATTTAGTTTAGTTAGAAGAATGTCCGGTATGATGGTATTGAATGCTGAACTAAAGTCTACAAAGATGACCCTTACGTAGGTCTTTGGAGATTCAAGATGTTGTAGGATGTAGTGCAGAGCCATATTAACAGCATCAACTGTCGATCTATTTTCTCTTGCAAATTGCAAGAGGTCTAACAATGGATCCATGATGGTTTTCAAGTGGGACATCACTAGCCTTTCAAAGGTTTTCATAACTACAGATGTTAGAGCAACTGGTCTGTAGTCATTCAGTTCCTTGATGGAGGGCTTCTTCAGCACTGGGATGATAGTGGAGCATTTGAAGCAAGAAGGATAATAGCATATCTCTAGTGATTTGTTCAAGATTTGGGTGAAGATGGGGGACAATTGGTCAGCACTTTTAAGCAAGAAGGAGTTCATGGCTTCCATGACAACCATGGACCTGACCCAAGTAGTTCAGGGTCCGACTCATGAGGGAGGTCACACGCTTGACCTTGTGTTTCTCTCGGGGCAGTGGAGAGATGATCTGAGACTAAGGGGTTTAGTCACAGTACCCTTGTCGTGGTCAGATCATTTCCTTCTGAGGTTGGATTTCATGGCGCCACTCCTCCACCGCAAGGAGGCGGGACCGATTAAGTGGTTCCGCCCCAGGCGCCTAATGGAATCCGAAGGATTTCAGAGGGAACTTGGGGAAATACCGGACTCCCTGGTACACGATTCATCTGAGGCTCTAGTGACTGCCTGGAATCAGGCGGCAACAGGAGCTTTAGATCGGATTGCGCCTTTGCGGCCTCTCCGTGGCAGCGGATCCCGGAGGGCTCCTTGGTTTACTGAGGAGCTCCGGGAGATGAAGCGCCTAAAGAGACGCCTAGAGCGACGATGGAGAGCCAGTAAAGCTGAGTCTGACCGGACACTTTTAAGAACTTGCATTAAGTCTTACTTAGTGGCGATACGGGCGGCAAAATGTGCGCATTTTTCCGCCCTTATTGCGTCCGCCGACTCCCGCCCAGCCGCCCTGTTTAGGGTGACGCGCTCCCTCCTCGCAAAGGGGGGGGGGCGAAGAACCCTTGCAGGGTAGAGCTGAGGAATTTTCCCAGTTCCTGGCGGATAAAATCACTCAGATTCGGACAGACCTGGACTCCATTTGGACAGGGCAGGCCGAGATGACAGGGGCGAGTCTTAGTCCTGTTATTTGGGAGGAGTTTGAGCCTATCACTCCTGAGGATGTGGACAAGGCCATAGGAGCGATGAGCGCCTCCACTTGTTTATTGGACCCGTGTCCCTCCTGGCTGGTTTCGGCCAGCAGGGAGGTGACACGCGGCTGGCTCCAGGCTGTTGTGATCGCATCTTTGAGAGAGGGGTCCGTCCCGCAGCCCTTAAAAGCTGCGGTGGTGAGGCCCCTCCTCAAGAAGCCTTCCCTGGACCCAGCGGATTTAAAGAACTTCCGTCCAGTCTCCAACTTACCCTTCTTGGGTAAAGTTGTAGAGAAAGTGGTGTCGCTCCAACTCCTGCGGCTATTGGAGGATACTGATTATCTGGATCCCTTTCAATCGGGTTTCAGGCGCGGCTACAGTACGGAGACTGCTTTGGTCGCACTGATGGATGATCTCTGGCGAGCACGGGATGGGGGTCATTCCTCCATCCTGGTGTTACTTGACCTCTCAGCGGCTTTCGATACCATCGACCATGGTATCCTTCTGCGTCGTCTTGGGGAGGTGGGAGTGGGAGGCACTGTTTTACGGTGGTTCTCCTCCTACCTCTCTGACAGGACGCAGTCGGTGTTGACAGGAGGGCAGAGGTCGGCCCCTAGGCCCCTGGTTTGCGGGGTGCCACAGGGTTCGGTCCTCTCGCCCATCCTGTTTAACATTTACATGAAACCGCTGGGTGAGATCATCCGACGACATGGGGTGAGGTATCAGCAGTATGCTGACGATACCCAGTTGTACATCTCCACCCCGTGTCAGTTCAGTGAAGCAGTTGATGTAATGTGCCGCTGCCTGGACGATGTGAGGGTCTGGATGGGAGTGAACAGACTCAGGCTCAACCCAGACAAGACTGAGTGGCTCTGGATTTTGCCTCCCAAGGATTATGTCGACTGTCCCTCCTTGGTTCTCGGGGGAGAAAAATTGACTCCCTCGGAACAGGTCCGCAATTTGGGTGTCCTCCTAGATCCACAGCTAAAATTGGAGCAACATCTTTCAGCTGTGGCTAGGGGGACCTTTGCACAGATTCGTCTTGTGCACCAATTGCGACCTTACTTGGAGAGGGAGGCTTTGCTCACAGTCACTCATGCCCTTGTCACCTCACGGCTAGACTACTGTAACGCGCTCTACATGGGGCTACCCTCAAAGAGCATCCGGAGACTCCAACTGGTACAGAATGCAGCTGCGCGAGCTGTAGTGGGTGTACCGAGATACACCCACGTAACACCTATTCTTCGCCAGCTGCATTGGCTGCCAATTAGTCTCCGGTCGCAATTTAAGGTGTTGGTCGTTACCTTTAAAGCCCTACATGGCTCAGGGCCAGGTTACCTTCGGGACCGCATCCTACCACATACCTCCCTACGACTGGTTAGGTCCCATAGAGAGGGCCTCCTCCGGGTCCCATCGGCCAAACAATGTCGGTTGGCGGGGCCACGGGGGAGGGCCTTCTCTGTGGGAGCCCCGTCCCTCTGGAACCAACTCCCACCAGAGATCCGGACTATCCCCACCCTGCTGGCCTTCCGTAAAGCCATAAAAACTTGGCTCTTCCGGCAGGCGGGGTGAATAGGAAGATCAGATTCCCCCCTTGAATGTTGTTTTTATAATTGTTTTAACTATGCCTTTAATTTTAAATTATGATAATTGTTTTTATTGTACGCTTCTTATTCTGATGTACGCCGCCCTGAGTCCCACGGGATTGGGCGGCCTATAAGAACGTCTATTAAATTAAATTAAATTAAATCTTGTCTGGGCCTGGTGCTTTTCCTGGCTTCTGTCTGTGAAATAGATCTTGCACTTCCTTTTCTGTGATCACCAGGGATTGTGAACCCAATGGGATGGGATCAGTTGTAGGAGGTTTGGCTGATGTTGGTGTGTCTGGGATGGAGGTTGTGGAGATAGGTGGCTGTAGTTTCCTTTCAAACCTGCAGTAGAACACATTCAGGTCATCTGCCAGTTGCTGATTTCCTTCAGCTTGGGAAGGAGGTTTGCCGTAACCTGTGATGTTTTTAAGAGTTTTCCACATGTTTGCTGGTTCATTTGTTGAGAACTGATTCCTTAGCTTTTCAGAGTAGCTTCTTTTTGCTGCTCTGATCTTCTTTGTTAACACATTTCTGGTCTGATTGTACAACATTCTATCACCTTTTCTGTAGGCTTCCTCTTTGGAACGATGTAGCTGCTTAAGTTTAGCTGTGAACCAAGGTTTATTGTTACTGTATATTTGCAAGTTCCTGGTCAGTACACATACAGTAGGTCTTCACAGAAGCTGACATATGATGTTACAGTATCTGTGAGTTCATCCAGGTCTGCAGAGGTATCTTCAAAAATATTCCAGTCCGTGCAGTCAAAGCAAGCCTGTAGCTTTAACTTTGCCTCTTCAGTCCAAGTCCTCACTGATTTAATTGTTGGTTTTGTGGCTTTAAATCTTTGTCTGTAAGCAGGTACAAGGTGAATCATGCAATGATCAGAGTGGCCCACAGCTGCTCGTGGTAGGACCGATAAGCATCTTTTAGTGTTGTGTAGCAGTGGTCTAAAGTATTCTTGTCTCTGGTGGGACAATTGACATGCTGAAAATATTTTGGAAGCTCTTTCCTTAAGTTACCTTTGTTAAAATCACTAGAACAATGACCAGTGAATCTGGGTATTTGGCTTCAGCCTCCATAACCTTATCAGCTAGAGTTCATAAAGCCTTGTTTACACAAGCTTGTGGATGAATATACATCACAATTAGTAGAAATGATGTGAACTCGGAGAATAAAATGGTTTGTGGTTGATATGTAAAGACTATAAGTTTTCATCACAGAATTTGTGTATTATAGTTATGTCCTGAGACCAGCTGTTGTTGATATATATACATAAGTCTCCTCCCTTTTCCCCCCCTGATAGTTCTACAATCCTGTCTGCTCTAAGTATCTGAAACCCTGGTATATGCATGCTATTGTCATCAATTTCCTCGTTTAACCAGGATTCAATAAAGCATAGGGCAGATGCGTTGTAAAAATCAGAATTGCATCTGTTTAAAAGGAATATTTCATCCATCTTATTAGCAAGTTAACGTCAATTGGTAAGAAAGATTGAAGGGAGTGGGTTTTTTCAAATCCCCTTATTCTTTAGTCTATTTAAAATTCCCGCCCTTTTACCTCTTCGCTGTCTGCGTTTGCTTTTGGTGATCCATAGTTCTGGGGAATTAGCTTCCTCCTGTGTTAGAATCTCCTCCGTGTTTGTAAAGACAGGTGCTGCTCCTACAGAGAGCTGCTCCTTAAATAAATGTTCCTTAATTCTTAGCAGATGGTCTCATGAGTATGAAATCCGTAGAGAATCACAGAGAATAATAGAAAATAAAGAAACCATTTGAGAGCATTTCACCGAGGCAGCCTTCGTCGGCGCCATCTTGGATCCATGGGAGTCAACAATTAAATATATCTGGTTGAAATAGATGAGATTAAAATAATGGACAATGGTTAACAAAATAATAGATTAATAACAATCTAGAAAAAGGGAGCTCCCAAATAATTTGCTGGCTCTGATTGGGATAAAGTGGTAAATGTCAAATTTGACTAAACAACAGCTAATTGTAGATTGCACCTAATTTGATGGCAGACAAGCTGACACCATGTCAAGCATTATCTTTTTTCTAAAACATTTGGAATTCATTTATTTTTGTTCATGAATATTGAATAATCATCTTTTAGTTAGTGTATAAACAGCTTTCATAAATATATGAAAACCTTTTTTTCATATAAATCTTTTGGACAGCTGTCTATTGTTTTATCACTATGACCTCTATGGCACTTCAATCTCTCTGACTGTAAGCAGCTTACAAAAGTCAGCCAGTACAATTAGCACATCAAAACATAGCAAGTACAGCATAACAATAGTTATGACTTCATTGTATTCATACCACCATTTATTTTAAATTTTTTATTTTCCATTTTTCCAATTTACATAGCAATAAACATTTTTAACAGTACTGTGTCATATGTCTCTTACAGTTATTTACATTTATTTCTATACATACCATTTATAACCAGAGGTGGGTTTCTACCGGTGCGGTCCAGTGCAGGTGCTCTGGTAGTAGCTTGCTGATGACATAATTTAGGCGTGATGGCTCCGGTGCTCTCTGTGCCGGTCCGTGCGCGCCACCATATTTTTTCCCTAATTTTCGGTGATTTTTCGGCTCTCTGAGCATGCGCGGAAGTAAAATTGTCCCTCTGTGCATGCGCGGAACTAAAATTGCGCGCCAGGACACACGAAACATCGTGATGCGCACCGGTAGGAAAAGGTAAAAGGAACCCGCCCCTGTTTATAACCCACAAGATGAGCATTCTAGCAGCTCACACAATCCTACCAGTCTTTAAAGTGTCTCTAAAAACAGCTTTCTGGATACCATCAAGGAAAGGGCAAAACTTACATTCATGGATAAACTGTTGCAGAAGACAGGGGTCTTTAAAGAAATGTCCTTGGATTCATCTACCACATTTCCTGTAATGCAGGACCTTTCAATGTGCATTCTCTGATTCCACATATTGATTAAGGAAATTGTTCCTGGAGCAGACAGTCTTGATCCTAATTAGTCTCAGTCATTTAATGATTTATAGGGATAACCTTGAATTGTACCCTGAAACAAACTGGTAGCTAATTCAGCTCCTGTAATAACAGCATAATATGAACAAGTTGACTCATTAACAAACAGGCAACCATGTTCTGCATCAATTGACCTTTCCAGGTGGTCTTCAAGGGCAATCCCAAGAACAGCAAATTGCAGTTTCCAGTTAAGAGGTAGCATGGGAATGAGTGATCATTTTCAAACGTTTCTGTTCCCAAAAAAGTTTGCAACTGATTCATCAGTCAAGGCCAGGCAAAAAACTTGGCCACTGGTTTCACCTGCTGTTTGAGCAGGAGCTATGAGTAATATATTTGGATTGCAAGCCTGTTCTTTCAGAGGGACTGTATCTAGAACCAAAGTTGAAGCCATCCTAAAATCAGCCAGCCTCTAAATCAGGGGCATCAAACTCAATTTCATTGAAGGCCGCATCAGGGTTGTGTTTGACATTGGGAGGCTGGGGGCGTGGCCAGGATGGACATGGCCAGCTCGATGTCACTCATGTCTGGGGTACCTGGGACAGCCTCCTGCAGCACTCTGCCAGCGAAAACAAGCGCAGCCCCCTACCCCGAGCTCTGTTTTCACTGGCAGCAATACTGCAGGCTGGTCCTTTGCTGTTTCCAGGGTGGCCCCATGGGCCAGATCTAAGTACCCCGCAGGATGGATCCAGCCCACAGGCCTTGAGATTGACATCCCTGCTCTAAATCAACAGCTACTCCAGGGGTGAAATTCAGCAGGTTCTGACAGGTTCTGGAAAACCGGTAGCGGAAATTTTAAGTAGTTCAGAGAACTGGCAAATACCACCTCTGGCTGGCCCCAGAGTGGGGTAGGAATTGAGATTTTGCAATATCCTTCCCCCAGGAGTGGGGAGGGAATGGGGATTTTGCAGTATCCTTCCCCTGCCATGCCCACCAAGCCATGCCCATAGAACCGGTAGGGAAAAATTTTGAATTTCACCCCTGAGCTACTCCATATTCCTTGAATGGACCCTAAGTCTATATTTTTCCCTAAGACCCAAACAGCTTCCAGACACTACATTAAGGCTTCTACTACATACCCCATCCAGCCCCAGGTGGAGACATCATGTACATATATGATATCATACACCATGCAAGAAATTCCAAGATGCCTCTGATTCTATCCTCAATGGTAGCAATTATTTTAGGCAGGAGATGTTATAATGTCATATAATCCAGTTGAGCAATAGATATTCTTGGTCCTGGGATCATCTGGAGCCTCAGGGACAAAGCTGGGCCTACAAAAACTGCCAGCTATGTACTAATGGAGAATACCTGCAGAAAAACAGAGTGTTGATCAATAGAATAGAATATAATTCTTTATTGGCCAAGTATGATTGGACACACAAGGAATTTGGTGCGTATGCTCTCAGTATACATAAAGAAAAGAAAAAAATAAAATATATTCATCAAGAATCTTAAGGTACAACACTTAGTGATAGTCATAGGATACTAATAAGCAATCAAATCATACTAGGAAACAATAAAACAATATAAATTGTAACAATACAAGCAACATGGTTATAGCCATAAGTGGGAAGAGATAGGTACTAGGAAGGATGAGAAGAATAGTAGTAATACAGTCTTAGTAAATGATTTGACAGTGTTATGGGAATTAGTTGTTTAGCGGAGTGATGGCATTCGGGTTAGGTACATAGTAAATAGTAAATACCATATTTTTCAGAGTATAAGACACACATCTTTACCCCCAAAAAGAGGGTGAAAACTTGGGTGTGTCCTATACACCGAATGTAGCCACATCCAGCCACACCCACCCTTTGGCCTCTGCCTCCCAGCAATTTACCTCCTTGCAGCAAACAGCACAGGGCCCGATTAGCACAAGAAACTGATTATCAGCCTCCCAACCTCCAGCTGATTCAGCACAGGCAGGCCACGCACTAGAATTGAAAGTGAAACTAGCAGCAAGGAGGCAAATTGCCGGGAGGTGACTGCTGGCAATGTTGGACTGCTGAAACTGCAAGGAGGTAAGTCAATAACTTACCTCCTTGCAGTTTATATATTTATATTTATAGACTATAAATGTCTATAGAATGTTCAAATGATTAGACTTTTTTTTAAACACTGTTTTATTATTGTTCTAGACAACTTAACAAAATGAAGAAACTTTTTAAAATAAATGCTTGATCTGAAGAGGCCCAGTGCTTTTAAATCTTCTTTTAAATAGCAGAGAATAACTATACTTCCAGAAAGCCACATCAAATTTAAAGATCTGCAAAAGTATAATCTGAAATGTAACAGTGTCCTGTTTAGTATTAAGATAAGGCAGCTAAGTTAAACCCTGACTTAGTCATGTTTGGAGTAGATCTATTAAAATAATTGGGAGGAGTTAGTGTGACTATATTTAAGAAAACTTTCTGGCATTAATATACTGCCATAATGTACATTTCTCCAATTCTTTGCTATTTCTATGGGTCAGACACACATGCACAGAAATGCACAGCAAACAGTATATATCATCTGCACTGTTTGCTGTTTGCTGTTTGGCAAATTGCTGGGAGGCAGAATTTTTTCCCCTTGTTTTCCTCCCCCAAAACTAAGGTGCGTCTTATACTCCAAAAAATATGGTAGGTACATTTAAGAAGAAAGTACATGGGTATAGTAATATATAGGAGCATTCACAATGCCCCTGAAAGCATCTTTCAAATAATTTCTATTTTGTTAAGTCTTATTATGTCTTTGGAAATCTCAGAAGGGATACCTTCAAAAGCATTTGCTGAAATGCTCCTCTGAAGTAACTCTTTGAAGCACAGCAGTGTCCCATTTCTGAAGTTAGGGGTGAAACATTGTCAGGATTGTGATAAAGTGTCTTACAGTCATTTCACAAGGGTTTCTACAGATCTTCTGATACTACTGGTATCAAATTCAGGCAGCTGATCAAGACAGGTCATTCAGGTTCTGCCTCACCGCTTTGCTGAAATCTTGTTTCTTGTGTGTCAGGCTGAATCAGGTGCAGTTGGCGCAGACTTATAACTTAGGTTTTAATACTTAAGTCTTCAGAATTCTGTAATGAATGACAGTTTGTCATGTGGTCTAGTCATGTTGACACTGGGATTTTCCATACATTACAGAGAGTTATGCAGGTTCCCATGGAGGAAGCCCATACATTTCAGTATGCAATATTGCTGCATACTTTTTGCTTCATACACGGTATATAACCAGGAAGCCAGAACTAAAATTCCTGATTTCTTTTTTACACTTGGTGAGAAAAAGACAGGTGCATTCAGTATACATAATTTCATAAGTGGCAGCATTGCATATAGTAATTTTGAAACTATTATAAATGTTAGAATTGAAGATTATGTTGTGACAAGTTCGGGTATTGGAATTCAGGATTTAGATACAACCACAGCTTTACAATTTGCAATAATAACATGAACGCCAACATTCTGTTAATAGAATAGAATAGAATTCTTTATTGGTCAAGTGTGATTGGACACACAAGGAATTTGTCTTTGGTGCGTATGCTCTCAGTGTACATCAAAGAAAAGATACATTTGTCAAGAATCATGAGGTACAACACTTAATGATTGTCATAGAGTACAATAAGCAATCAGGAACAATCAATATTGATATAAATCGTAAGGATACAAGCAACAAGTTATAAGTGGGAGGAGATGGGTGGTAGGAACAATGAGAAGACTAATAGTAATAGTAATGCAGCCTTAGTGAATAGTTAGACAGTGGTGAGGGAATTATTTGTTTAGCAGAGTGATGGCGTTCGGGAAAAAACTGTTCCTGTGTCTAGTTGTCTTGGTGTGCAGTGCTCTATAGTGCCGTTTTGAGGGTAGGAGTTGAAATAATTTATATCCAGGATGCGAGGGGTCAGTAAATATTTTCACGGCCCTCTTTTTGACTTGTGCAGTATACAGGTCCTCAATGGAAGGCAGGTTGGCAGAAATTGTTTTTTTCTGCAGGTCTGATTATCCTCTGAAGTCTCTGTCTGTCTTGTTGGGTTGCAGAACTGAACCAGACAGTTATAGAGGTGCAGATTAACATACCTTCTCTATTTTCTGCTCCATAGTAACTAGCATTATTCAGAGTTAAATAGCCTCAATAGAAATCCTTGGGGGCATCTGTTTATTTCTCCCATTATGAATGCTGTTGGTTTATCCTTTTCCTACCCTCTGCTTCTTGTCTTTCTGAGACAGCTTTCATTTACTCAATCAGTCCAGCTTACTGAACCCTGAATGAACTGTGCAGAAGCTGCCCGGAAATCATTCTCAAAGAAAGGGATTTTGTAGGAGGAATGATCTTTCCAAGAAAATAAAGTTAGGCCCTACAGTCTGGCCAATTTCTCTTCAAGTAGTTTGAAAACATTTCTTTTTCTTCTTCATGGATTTCTTATTGAATGGGATTGAAAGTCCCAGAGCTACTGGAGCTGACCTTCATCTAACACTACTGAGTTTTCAGAATATATTCATTAACCTTAATACAGATTTGAAAAATGATGAAATTGTGTCTTCTATTGTTAAACAGTGTAAAGAAGCTTTTTATTCAGATGTTCTTATACAAGGAAAAATACATTTTTTTGTTTTATTTGTAGTTTTCTTCTTTGCAGCTGGATATTTAGGATGAATCTCCAGAAAAGCCGACTCTAAGCCTTATTTGTATCTAAACTGAACATTCATTTTATAGAGTTTGGAGTTTTTGTGTAATGATTTTGCCCATTTTGCGATATCCATGAATCATATGTTAAATCTCCTGTTTTCCATCTCCAGGGATTTTATGATTGGTTGCTTATCCTTCTTAAAGATTGTCACATTTTCACTGGGAAAAAAAAAACCTTCTAAACCTCTGTGATAAATTGTCCTGTGTGCTGTTGAATAAGGACCGTTTTCAACTGCAAATAAGAAAATTGCTACTGATATTAACACAGCAGCAAGCAAACAACAGCAACCTGTTTACTGCAGGCCAGAAGTCGCAAATACAGAAGGTGACTGTAATCGTATCTTAAAGATGCAGTAACATACTTCTCAAGGATAACATTTAAATTCTGTTCTCAGGAGATAAAAGTTGGCAGGATGTGGCAGTTAAAATTGCAGAGACAGTCAATGGTTATTTTCTAAAAATATTTTTATCCTGCTTTTTTTTAGTACACAACTCAAGGTGATGAACATACCAATACCCCTTCCTCTTCCTGTGTTTCATAGGACAACAACTCTATGAGGAGGGTTAGGTTGAGACAGAGTAATTGCTCAAAATCACCTAGCCCAGGGGTAGGCAAAGTTGGCTCTTCTATGACTCGTGGACTTCAACTCCCAGAATTCCTAAGCTAGCATGATTGGCTCAGGAATTCTGGGAGTTGAAGTCCACGAGTCATAGAAGAGCCAACTTTGCCTACCCCTGACCTAGCCTGTTTTCATGCCTAAAGGACTAGAATTCACAGACTCCTAGCCCAACACTTTAACATCAAACTGTGACTCTCTATTTGTGTATTTGTCAAAAGTGGAAGGAAGGAAGGAAGGAAGGAAGGAAGGAAGGAAGGAAGGAAGGAAGGAAGGAAGGAAGGAAGGAAGGAAGGAAGACAGGACAGCAAAGTACACAATAATCACTTGGACTGTATAGCATATAGATGAAAATTATATTTCTCTCTCCACAAGGGGACAGGGGAAAGGGGAGGGAGGGAGGGAGGAAGGGAGGACTACAAACTACACAAGAATCACTTGGACTCTATGGTGTATTGATGAAAATTATGTTTCTCTTTCCACATCAGTAACTTATGTGTTCAACTTGTTTCCGTAACAATGCATGGTAGAAAAAGATAGATGCAGATGAGTTAAACAGAAATGCAAAGAGAAATTGAATGGTCCTTATGCAATGCAGCAAAGTGACTTCACATGTTTAGAATTGACCACTAAATATATAATTGTGTAGCAACTTTAACATTCCTGTTTTGCTGCAGCAGCTAAGCCTGATTAACTTCAATTGAACCTAGATCAAAGTAAAGTTTCAAATGGGTAGTTTTAAAGTGCAAAGAGCTAAAAATTCTAGAAAACACATTTCAGCTGTAGACCCCAGGGACCAGAGGATAGTGAATGCCTAAAACTAAAATCTGACCCATGCTTAAAGTGGGTCAGTTTTCTGAATGCTTGGAAGAGCTTTTTAAATAATCTATGGCTACAGTCTTGCGTACCACACAGTTGCTGACTTATTTGGAGGGGGTGAATTTTTGAAATTAGCTGTTATTCATTGCAAGAAGTAAGTTTTTAGAGGTAGCTTACAAATACCAAGGAAAAGGTAAGGAGCCAGGTAAATTTAAAAAACTATATATTTGGCAGGATTATGAAAAATTCAGAAAAAAAGTCCAACTTTCTATCCATTCCTATATTTGTTTTTTAAAATAAAGCAAAATTATTTTAAAAAACAACAAAACACAAACCATTAGAAAAATTAGCTGGATGTGAAGACTAACTTATCTTTTTCATAACATGTCATACATTTGAATAACTGGGACCATGGCAACAACTAAGTTTTCTTCTGCACAGTCACCCTGACATTATAACTTATTATTAGCTATACAGTGTGCCCCAGAGGCTAAACAAAAAGCATAATTGACTAGCTCCTTTGTGCTAATTATTGTTATAAAAGAAGAACCAAGTAAATGCCAAATCATCCCTCAGAAGGAGGGATTCCAAAATGGCACAGATCTATTTCACATTAGAGTCCAGAAGTGATACAAGTTAATTCATTTTGAAATGCTGACTAATTCTTCTGCCATTTTTGTGTCTGGCTTTTCTATTAATTCCCTAAGAAGGGTCCTGTCATAGTACCTGCCCTTTAGAAGACTATCTCTCCCAGGATCTGGATGGGCCTGACCATGCTGGATTTCCATAAAACCTTAAAAACCTAACTCTTTAGTTTAGGAGCTGAGATAGCGCAGTGGTTAAAAGCAGCATTGCGACCTTCAGCTGATTGCTAGTTCAGCAGTTCAGCTGTTCAAATCTCACTAGGCTCAAGGTTGACTCAGCCTTCCATCCTTCCGAGGTGGGTAAAATGAGGACCCAGATTGTTGGGGGCAATATGCTGAACTCTGTAAACCGCTTAGAGAGTGCTGTAAAGCACTATGAAGCGGTATATAAGTAAAGTGCTATTGCTATTGCTTTCCCCTGATACTTAGTCTAGGATGTTAAGTGAATGTGATTTATATGCTGGAAGTTTGTTTATTAAACTTTATTAAAGCCTGGGGACGGTGAAAAATGGCCCAATGGACCAACCAGAAGTTCATTTCTGAACTTCCGGTTGGCCCATTTGGCCGTTTTTCGCTGTCCCCAGGCTTCAGGAGTCCGGAGGCTTCAGTGAGGCCTATGTGCATGCACAGGGGGCAGTGTGGCCGGTGTTGTGCATATAAATGGTGGGGCAGCGGGGGGTTGTACGCATGTGTGGGGGAGGGCATGGGTGTGGGCACGCACACGTGTGCGCACACCCTTTAGGCACGCGAGCCAAAAGAGGTTCACCATCACGGAACTGGACAGAATAACAATTTAAACTTCCGGTTGGTCTGTTGGGCCGTTTTTCACCTTCCTCAGGCTTCAGGAGGCTTTCCTGAAGCCCGAGGAGAGCAAAAATGGTTGAAAAGAAGCCAAAAATCATCTGGCCAGTGCGCGCATACATGCTGGAGCTGACATAGGGCAACACCTTGCATGCCTTCAGATATGGCTCTGTGTGCCACCTGTGGCACACGTGCCATAGATTCGTCAACACTGATCTAGTTATATGGTGACTCTAGATAGGTAGCCATATAAGTATTTTTTTAAAAAAGAGATATTAATCAAAGAAAAAAATACTTCAGATTACTGATTCCACACTGGAACACAGAGCTGTGGAATGGCTTGTTCAACTTTCTGTCTGAAGTAAGGCAAAGGGCAGCCTCTCAACTCCAGTAATGAAGTCTGGTTGCTTTTTATTTATGGAACACAGGTAAGGTGTTCATCCTAGGGAACAAAACATCCGGGGCGGCCCATCTGTATTTTATCTTTTAGATATGGAGTTTCTAGCTGTAGTTTAAATTTCTGCTTGTGCAGGAAGAAACCTGTAAAAACAAAGGCATAGTACAACATCTAAAAGAAACCATTGTTTTTCAGGAGGTGCCTTGCAGTTCAATGGCCCAAAAGACCATCCAATATAAATTCATTGATTGAAGTCACATGATAAAATATATTGTGTCTGCCAATTGCTCTTCTGATTACCACGCATTCTACCTCTTATTTTTTAAGCTTCATAAATTAGGGTAATAATAACAATGGCAAATTACTTTTCACTTATTTGTGCCATGGATATTTTCATGTTTAAATTAATTGCTGTCTAATTTAGGGATGCTAATGAGTACAAATTATTAATGACTTAATTTAATGTCTTGTTACAGATGCTGATGTCAGGGAGGAAGGTCTTGGAAGACACTAGAGTAATGGTGCAACCTATTAAGGAAACTCCAAATTCTACTCTTCAGTGGGTTTCATTTGGGTCCAAGCTCTGGATGGATTGCACTGAATTATTTCATAACATAAATACAGAGCTCACATTCAGATAAAGTGGTTCTAAGGCAAATCAGAATTGAGGATGTCCTGTAAGTTATTCTTATTGCAAGAAGAAAAATAACACAAGGAGATAAGAAATGCTACCTGTCTCGCACACCAGATTTCCCATGTCTTTTCTCCCCAGGCCACTCTGACGTGCAAGGACAATTTCAGCAGAATAAATGTAGTACAGATGCAAATGTGTTTCCTGATTGCCAGGGGTTTTTGCCAAGTGCAGTATGATCCCATATTATTAGAACTGCATAATAAGAGCCGAGGTGGCGCAGCGGTTAGAGGCAGGTACTGCAGGCCACTTTAGCTGACACTGATCTGCAGGCCAGCGGTTCAAATCTCAACGGCTCAAGGTTGACTCAGCCTTCCATCCTTCCGAGGTAGGTAAAATGAGGACCCAGATTGTTGGGGGCAATATAAAATATACATTGCTTACTGGTGTAAACCGCTTAGAGAGTGCTTGCACTGTGAGGCGGTATATAAATCTCACAAAATAAATAAATATAAATAAATAAATAAAAGGAATGAATGCCTTTGTGTTAGAGGGATGTTTAGAAACACTGGCTGTGTCCTAGCGAAGCAGAAAAATGATGAGGGTAACAACATTGGGAGGCAAAGTCCAAACAAATGGATTGAGACTCCTCAGTAGAAACCATCTAAACAGGGATGGTTTTCACTTACCTTCCCTACCGGTTCGCAAATGTAAGCGCACGCCCACCTCCGCACATGCGTACAGCCACCCACACATGCGCTTTACTTGCACGCGAGCCTTCTGCACATGTGCCCGGACTCAAAAACGTGCACAAATAGGATAGCATAGAGCCGGGGCGGGTGGGCAGGGCCACCCGCGATTTCCACTACCGGTTCGGGCGAACCAGACAGAACCAGCTAAATAGCACCTCTGCATCTAAAGTAGAAACCATTTAAAGTAGAAAGCATCAGTTTGTATTTCTTGTTGACTGATACAGTAGTAGGTATGGGATTATAATATAATTTGATAAAGTAAGGCAATATGCGCAGGAAACATTTCACATGTTATGATTATGATTATTTGTGCTGGGCTCAGTGACCTGCTTCCAAATATCAGTTATCAAGGAATAACAATAGCAGGAAATTATTACTCCAACTTCTGCTTGTGAGCTCCATAGACATATTTTATTTATTTATCTATCATATTTAAGAACTTCTCATCTGCCTCACAGAAGGACTTGGGTGGTGTACAATAAAATATTGAAAGCAGAAAAAACAGTATGTAAAATTTAAAAGAGGCAAGGAATGTTAGACATTGATTAAGGGTGGGAAGGGGGGGCTTTCAAGGTGCTAACCAGCTCCATGGTGTGTCCCAAGCAAGGACACAGAAGCATGTTTTTATGCCTTTATGGAAGGCCAGGGGAATGGAGGCCACCTCTGTCATGTAGTGAATATTGTCAGTTGTATATCTATACAGGGTGATGCACCCCTATTCTAATATTATAGTATATTCCAATACAAGCAGAACACGTGATATGATCTTGTACACATGTCCACATTCCTGATCCACCATTAATCACTTTTGACTTTGACTCTGACCAGAACGGTCATGTTTTATTAGCAAAAATGTAATTACCCAGGATTTATTGTTTTTGAAACGAAATAAATATTTTCTATTAAACTTTTAATCTTGGCTTTATTTCTATCTGTCTGAATTCCAAAGAAAAGATCCAAATCGACTCTATGAGATTTATTCTCATTCTCACATGGTAGCATTCGGACGAATGCTTCCCTCAACAACCTCACTCCACAGGAGGTGGAGAGAATGTTCCATAAGTCAGGTGCAAAATCAGGGAAGGTTTTCTTCCTTGACTGTGTCAGTCAGAATTCTTTGACTGACAGGATCTCCAATGTACCTTCCTTGTCCCACCGGGTGGGATGTGGGCTAATGTAATTGGATGGAGATGGTACCAAAGATAACTTGGCTCTGTAGCACTTAAATGTTATAACCAACACCTTGAATTGGACCCAGAAGCGGTCTGGCACTCAATGCAGCTGGTGAAGCAGAAGTGTTACATGTGCCATTCTTTGGGTGGCCAAGATTGTGCCAGATGAAGCTACCCTACTTTTCAAGGGTAGCCTCATGTAGAGCACATTACAATAGTCCAAACAGGAGATGACAAGGGCATGAGTGATGAAGCAGAGAGTCTCCTTAATCAGGAAAAACATAATTGGTGTACAACATGAAGCTGAGCAAAGGTCCCCCTAGCCAGGATTGTCCTCTGCTCTTTGTCTGCGGTAGTGCAACTCCATCCAAGACCAAAAGTAATAAACTCCCCGATGCAGAGGGATTCCCTATCCACAACCACTCTCTCTTACTACGGTTCAGTTGAAGTCTGTTGTCGTCCATCCAGGTCTCCAAAGCCTCCAGATATGATGAAAGAATGAAAGCTATCTTATTGTCTACTGTACAAAATAAAATGGTGGACTAAGTTGGGCCTTGGCCTAACCCAGCAAGGCTATTATAGTCCTGCTGGGCTGTAAAAATCCACATTATTATATAATGTTCTTGCTTTGGTTGGATATATAAAGCAGGATTCAATTTCTTTTTTTCCTCTCTCTCTCCTTTTTTTTTCTTTTTGCTTGACCTGATCGGCAAAGAATAACTTTTAATTTTAATTTAATAATAATAATAATAACAGAGTTGGAAGGGACCTTGGAGGTCTTCTAGTCCAACCCCCTGCTTAGGCAGGAAACCCTACACTGCTTCAGAGAAATGGTTATCCAACATCTTCTTAAAAACTTCCAGTGTTGGAGCATTCACAACTTCTGGAGGCAAGTTGTTCCACTGATTAATTGTTCTAACTGTCAGGAAATTTCTCCTTAGTTCTAAGTTGCTTCTCTCCTTGTTTAGTTTCCACCCATTGCTTCTTGTTCTACCCTCAGGTGCTTTGGAGAATAGTTTGACTCCCTCTTCTTTGTGGCAACCCCTGAGATATTGGAATTTAATTTAATTTCAGAGAAAATTATTCCTATTCAGCTGGAAGGAGACAGAATGGGGCCATTGGGTAGCCAAAGAAACCCTAGTTAGTCCATGGGGTAAATAATTTCAGCAGCTAGTGCCAAGAAGCTTGAAGCTAAAGCTGGGGTGCTTTTGTGTGTTGTGCAGTTTTGCACAAGTAAAAATTGAAAATAGATTACAATCTCAAGACCAGGAAAAACTGAACCATTTCAAGGGATTGAAATAAAGGCTTTTAATGACAATGAATATAGTAATATATGCCTGGAAAAGAAGTGTCTGGTGGTATTTTAATCATGGTGCTTTTAAAAACAGCCAAATAAGTGAAGGGCATAAATTATGGACCATGTTTAGTTATTGTTGACATTGGCTTTCCATACATATGCAAGTAGAATTCTAAACTGCAAGCCTTGCAGAACTTTTAAAATTAATATTAAGAGCTGACCATGCTTCACATTAATCTGGAGAGAAGTTTTTCAGGGCCACCAAGTGCTGGTGTTCATGCCTTCCAATTTTATAGACCCAATGTCTAGGTTTTTTTGGCAACAATGTCCCTTGTTTTTGTAAATCAGTTAATTAATGCTGGTATATTGTGTTTCTATGCAGATACTTAGTATCATTATCATATTCTTGTTTGCATTATGTTTTATATTTTATTTATATGCTCTTTTTCATTACTGTATGTAGATATACTATAGGCCCACAGAGCTTTTAATTTTCGATTTTGAAAATTGTTAGGTATTTGAGACTTTCTTTAGGAAGCAAATGGGCATGAACATCTGAAATATGCTCCAGATTGTATGCATCTAGTTGCTTACAATGTATTGTAGTAGCAGTAACAACATAATTACAGTTTTTGAGCCTGCTGAATCTCACAATTTGATGGTATTAGATGGAAAAATCTTTGAGGTGACTTGGGAACAGCTTCATGGGTCCCTGAAGTCCAGTGATATGGATACAAAGATATCAAGTTATTCACTGTCATGTTTACCTGTTTTTCAGACCCTCATAGCAATAGCAATAGCAATAGCACTTAGACTTATATACCGCTTCATAGTGCTTTACAGCCCTCTCTAAGCGGTTTACAGACTTCAGCATATTGCCCCCAACAATCTGGGTCCTCATTTTACCGATCTCAGAAGGATGGAAGGCTGAGTCAACCTTGAGCCTGGTGAGATTTGAACAGCTCAACTGCTGAACTAGCAGTCAGCTGAAGTAGCCTGCAGTGCTGCACTTTAACCACTGCGCCACCTCGGCTCATCATGTTTTCTTCTTAGAGTATGGTTTACTACCTGAGAAACTTCACCTCTTCCCATAGGACCATTGAAAATGTTTGGCTTCCAAATAGTTAATTTAAGAAATCTTTTGAAGCAAGAACAATTATCCATTAGTGGCTAGATAAAAATCGATTTAGCCCCAGAGATTTGCCCTTAACCAATGAAGGCATTTTCTGGAGGATATGCAGAGATTTACTATCTTATTACAGAAATAAGTAGTCCTCATTTGCTGAGGAGATTCTTAATCGGAGGATTGTTTATAGCTGCCAGGGAGTAATATGTATCAGTGCAAAGATGTTTAATGACTGCCTTAATTTCTGTTAGTCAGTTTTCCTGAGGGCTCACTTTCCTAGCTGACAGCCGCCCAGAGTCCCCCGGGGGGTTGGGCGGCATACAAATCTATTTAAATAAATAAATAAATAAAATAAATAAATATTCAGGCACATTTAGTGCTGTTTCCCCCAAAAAAATCTCCATCACACTGTTTTCATTATGAACATTGGTCATTCAGAAGTGACATGTTCAGTTCTCCTTTAAAGGTATCAGCATCTGTAAATCTGTTGTTCTGTGCTTTATGAAGAATTTCAAATTTCCTAATATATTTTTTAAAAATGGTCTTCCCCCCCTCATCTTCTCCTACCCACTTCTAATCTTTTTTTTAACGCAATCTGATTTCCTTTGCGCCTCTCATCACCATTTCTGCACCATTCCGCTGTGTATTCAGTTTTATTTCTTCATTATTCCTCAAAGTGAGATGTTCAGCTGATTTGCCTGCTGGGAAGGTTGCTACTGTTTTTGTTTAATAATACTTTTTGTTTAATAATAACACTGATGGTGTTTGGGTTTGATCAGATATTGAATTGGTTAAGTTGGACTCTTCAGCAATAATTAAGCAACAACGGGTGGTACTTTACTGTTCATTCCTGCTGCTTAGATTAAGGGTGGTCAAGGAGTGTGTGTGTGTGTGTGTGTGTGTGTGTGTGTGTGTGTGTGTGAGAGAGAGAGAGAGAGAGAGAGAGAGAGAGAGAGAGAGAGAGAGAGAGAGAGAGAGAGAGAGAGAGAGAGAGAGAGAGAGAGAGAGAGAGAGAGAGAGAGAGAGAGAGAGGTGGAAAAATTGTGGCTATTTGCTTAGCTCCAAGGCCACAACGGCTATGATGAGTGGAGCTAGAATTTTCAAACTCCTTTTTTTGCCAGATGGATCTTGTTAAAATAAAGGAATTAACCCTACTGATGGCATAGCACATCTATTTTATTCCCTTTTCCCATGTAAAACAATTACAGATTTGTTATTCTGCATTTTTTTCTTTTTTATGACCCTTTAATCCCTTTTTTTTATAGGGGTGGAGTCGTGGTGACCGAATAGAGCTGAGTGTTTACTGGCTGGATGCCCTTCCTGATGCCTACCCAGAGTTTACAGCATATATTTTCTCTTTGTGTCCTGATAAAGATCTGTCGCTACCTAGGATTGAACTCTCAACCTTCCAACTACCACGCTGCTCATTTGTTATTCTGTAATATCAGATAGAAAAGAGAGAGGGGGGAAAGAGAAAGACAGAGTAGAATTTCATTGGCTGGTCACAATCCCAATTTTGGATCTCTCCACTGACTTCACCAACTTGGAACTACAAATTTATTCCCAACTGTACATCTTTGCATGTTTTCCTTGAGATCTGGACTTATGATTGGCACAATAATTGGGAATGACTGCATACATTTGGCTATATGTTTAGTAGTCAAAAGCAGAGATAGGAAGAAGAATCCTGCTCAAGTATTCATTGTGTGGGAAGGCAGGAGGCAGGTCATAAATGTTGAAATGTGACAATGTGAAAGGACAACTTCACTTGTCTAGACAGGATTCTTTTAATTTTTTTATCACTCAACCAATGTTTCATCAGTCTTGCTACTGAAATTCTGATTAAAAAACCAGTAATATCTACACTATTCAGGAAGTTTTCTGAATTGAATACAGTAATAGAAGCAAATATTCAGGCAAATTTGTTTGTTTATATCCTGCCTTTATTATTTTTACAAATAACTCAAGGTGGTGAGCATATCCAACACAACTTCCTTTTCCTATATTCCCCACAACAACAATCCAAACACCTGTTTCTTTACTGTCCTAAAGGTGCTTTTTCAGGAGACAACTGGACTTTCTTGTTTTTTTCTTATGAAGACGTTTTGCTTCTCATCCAAGAAGCTTCTTCAGCTCTGACAGGATAGTGTGGAATGGAAGGATTTATATTCCTTGCAGACAGCTGTTCATTTGCATCCCTTTTTTAAAAAAAGCACCTTAGGGACAACCATGACCTGGATGACTACAGTTTCTTTACTGTTTTTCATTATTTTTTGGCATGGGTGGGTATTGATATAAAAATTAATGGAGTTTTGATTAGGATGAAGCACAAGTAGGAGTTAATATTCGGACAGAGGTCAATTTTAGTGCGTCTGAAGAACAAAGGCAGTCTGCTTGAGAGAATTGTAGAGGAGATTGTAAACTACTGAGACATTTCAGCAGTTAGCAGTCTACAAACAGCAAATACCGTATTTTTCAGACAATAAGACGCACCCGAGTATAAGACACACCTTCGTTTTGGGGGAGGAAAATAAGAAAAAAGCTGATTGGCGGGTGGATCGGCCTCGCGGAATACCCCCAATCAGCTGTTCCCAGAGGTGAATTTTAGCAACAGTTTCATTGTTTGTGAGCTCTGCGCCTTGCTTTTTTTTCTGCCTCTGAAACCTCCATTTCAGAGACTTTTTTTCTGAAGCTCCGTTTCAGAGGCTTTTTTCAGCCTCTGAAACCTCCATTTGAAAGACTGGGTGGGGCTACATTCAGGGTATAAGGCGCACCCAGATTTTCATCCTCATTTTTGGGGGGGGGTCTTATACTCCGAAAAATATGGTAAATAATGTAAATAAAGTCACGTTAGATACGTTTTCGAAAAGATTACCAAAAATTGTGTAAGCCACCCCCCCATCCAAACAGCTTTGATCTGCCCTCAGATGTTACCTCGATTTGATAACATCACCTCATCAAATTATTCTGCTTTAGTAAGTATCTCTAACGAAAGGCTCAGCTGGATAGCAGCACATAAAGTGCAGTGTGAGGTCCCTTTCAGGGAGTCGTCAAAGTAAAATAAATAAATATTTTAAAATTTCTCAGTTTTAATTTCTAATACAATAAATATTGATAGATATAGCCCACATAAATTAAAACTCTTTGTGGCCCTGATTCGTTTTCAGTAATGTATATTAAAATAAGGGCAATGCAAACAAAATGTTTGAGAATCAGTGAATTAGACCATTTTGATATCACTGCACTATTCAATCCAATGGCAAGGGGCCATGATCACCCAGAGAACAGAACCCAGAATGAAATGAACTGGACAACCCTAATTCAATTCTACAATTTGCTTTCATGGGATATATTGATCAGAGCTTGAATTTGAAGTGTTCCTTCAAAGCCTTCCTTACCCATTATAGAAAGGCTGATTCAAAGTCCTAGAACAGCATTAAAATAAATCAGCTAAGGACTTTATTCCAAGCCTCCACAGAAATGACTCACTCCAACTGAAAATCACACATACACATATGCTTGCTTTTTTGGCGGCAGGCATTTCCAGAATTTAGGGAGATTGAATAAATTGATATGCAAATACAATAAAATATTTGTTTCTGAATGATAAGCTGCTTTTTCACCAAGTTCTTCCTCCTGATAGAACTGGTAATGGAGTCAATGCATGGAGCAGGACACCAAACTGGAATGTTCTCAAAATGGAATTATTAAATTGCTAGAAAGCCACACATTCTAGTCATTGGTATGTAAGTCTATGTATACTGTAAGTTATAAAGTTCAGTGGAAACCTTTAAACTAGTATCTCTCTCACATACATACATACATACATACACATACTTTCACACAGATCTGGGTTGCTCAGATCTGTGTGATTTGGACATTTGGACCGGTTCTATAGAACCGGTAGCGGGAATTTCCCCCTGCTCGCCAAACCGGGAGCGATTGCCGGTTGGCCACGCCCCCAAATCGGCTCTAATGGCAGTGCCGTAGGCACCGCCATCTTGTTTTTGGCTTCTGTGCATGTGCAGAAGCTGTTTTTTTGCTTCTGTGCATGCGCAGAAGCTTGGTTTTTGACACTGTGCATGCGTGCAGGGCTGCACAGTATGCAATGCGCGCACAGCCACGTGGCGCAGGAGGAAGTGAACTGGTGGCGAGGTAAGTTAGAACCCACCCCTGCTTTCACATATTCATACACATACAAACACTACCTTACATACTCTGCAGGTAAAAGCAAACTAAAACAAACAACCCTATCCCCATGTGATGGCACAAGAACAATCTCCCAGCAACAATTATTATCTACTAATGTAAGATCTACAGGGCAAAGTAATGGCATTTTGAACATTTATTTATTTATTTATTTATTTTGTTATTCTTATATGCCGCCCAACTCCCGAAGGACTCAGGGCGGCGTACAACAGGGAAAAATACAAGAATAATCAAAATACATATAATTAAAAAGGAACAAATACAATTTTTTTAAAAAAAACAATATTAAAACAACAACATCCATTCAACGTCATACATACTTGGGGGGGTAATCTCAGGTGGATTAAGCTGTCCCCACCACCTGCAGGAAAAGCCATGTTTTGACGGCTTTTCGGAAGGCCAGCAGAGTGGGGATGGTCCGGGTCTCTGGGGGTAGTTGGTTCCAGAGCACGGGGCCGGCCACAGAGAAGGCTCTCCCCCTAGGGCCCACCAGCCGGCATTGCTTGGCCGACGGGATCTGGAGGAGGCCAACTCTGTGGGCCCTAACCGGTCGGAGGGAAGTATGAGGCAGAATGCGGTCCCGAAGATATCCTGGTCCTAAGCCATGAATGCCATAAATGTAAGACTAACCCTAACCACCAGGCTAGGTCTTCAAGTGATAACAGTAGTTTTGCAAGCATTTTCGGTACTTAGAACCTTTATTTGAAAAGTATAGTGGCACACATAAACACAAAATATTGATGAGAGGTTAACTGCAGGGCTATTCAAATTGTTGGCCAACGATAAGGTGATTCGGTTGAGCATTTAAAAAAAAAAAATTGCCCAGGACACAATAGAGACTTTTTGCTACACTCAAAGTTCCACTTAACCAGTAAGTTTATCCTTGACCAGTAAAAGCATGCTTTGTTTGAAGGATACAAATGTTATAGGAAGAGACCCTAAAGATAGTATAAATTCTGTAAGAAAGGATTCTGAAGGCCAGTACTTATGTGAAAGAAAAATAAAGATGAGCTCTATTTAGGAAATGACATTATGACGTTTATCTGAGTTATCTGTGTGTCTGGGACTATTAGCCTGTAATATACTGCCCTCCATCACACGCACACAGTGTGTGCATGTGTGTGTGTGTGTGTGTGTGTGTGTGTGTGTGTGTGTGTGTGTGTGTGTGTGTGTGTGTAGAGAATATGAGCACAAGTCAGTTTAAGGGACAAATAGGAAATAGGAACTGATGTCAAGAAAGAAATGATGAAAATCTTTAGAATATCAGTATAACTAAGAAGAGGCATGGTTCCATAGATACATGCAACATAAGTCTTTTAGACAAGAGATGGAGATAAAAATGCAAAGTCTCTAATTATCTGGTCCTATGTCATTTCATTCTCAAAAGAATGAGGAGGATTACCCCAAAAGATACTTGCACTGTAAAAGAGTGGAAAGCCATAACCCCATTCTATCCATCATCATATCCTACATTTAGCCTGCTGATGTTGCTTTGCAGAGAAAAAGATTCAGCTGTGGATCTCTGCCAGTGGTAACCATCTGCTAGACAAAGAATTCCCACGGAAGGTAGTGGTTCCCTCTTAAAGGCTCCTTATGTCCCTCCTATCTTTTTTTTTTTTGAAGATTGGGAGGATACCGTGGACCCAGGGAAGATACATGGGGAAGGGCAAGGGAGGAGGAGAAAAGAAAATCTCAGGGTAGACACAAAGTCAATTTGCATAATATAGTTTTCCAATAGCATAGGAAACTACAGATATTCTTTGGAGAAGGAATGCAGAAATTAGGAAAGCAAAAATTAAGATAGGAAAAGAAGTAAAGATTAGAAAGTGACTCCACCTGAACTCCAACATTGGAAGGGCTATCACAAAGAAGAAGGGGTCAATCTTCAAAGCACTTTGAAGGTTAGATAGAAGCAATGGATGGAAACTAATCAAGAAAAGAACCAACGTAGAAATAAGAATTTTGCTGACAGAACAATTAATCAGTGGTAGAGGAATGAGAGGGAGGTAGAGGGAGGAGAGTGATATAAGGCAATATGGGAAAACAGACAGGCAATTTGGTTGTGAAAGGTGCAAGATTAGGATGTTTATTCATGGTTTATTGGACAATAATATATAATTATGTGAATGAATGATAAGATGTTATGGTATATGTATTAATGTTTATGTAGAGTGTTCAAGAAACTTTTTAAAAAAAGTTTAAAAAAACAATAAGTGGAATGGCTTGCCTTCAGAAGTTGTGGATGCTCCATCACTAGAGGGTTTTAAGAAGAGATTGGACAACCACTTGTTGAAATGAAATAGCGTCTCCTACTTGAGCAGGGGGTTGGACTAGAACAGCGGTTCCCAACCTTCTTAATGCCATGACCCATGCCCCGCCCCCGCGCCCCCACTGCGCCCCAGCCCGCCACTGCTATTTGGGTTCCTTTACCCTCTGTGCATGCGTGAAGCATTCTGCGCATGCGCAGAGGGTAAAAGAACCCAAATGGCGGCGGCGGGGTGAGGCTCAGTGGGGGCGCGGGTTGTGGGGCGCAATATCATAGCCAGGCTTGTGGCAGTGGGGGGGAGCTGAGGATGCTGAGGCAACCCCTGGGAAATGGTCGTTCGACCCCCAAAGGGGTCGCGACCCCCAGGTTGGGAACCGCTGGACTAGAAGATCTCCAAAGTCCCTACTAGCTCTATTATTCTGTTATTTTCTTTGGGATATGAGAGAGGAAGTTAAAATGCTGTCTAACTTTCAAGATGCTGTTACTGTAGCCCTTTATCAAGAAAGTAGAGCTCGGTATTTCTTGTGAAGTCTGTTTCTGATAGGTCTTACTTCAAAGGGTTAATATGAGAAGTGACATGATTGTAGCAGAACTTCTAAAAGCAAATCCAGAACAGTGGATTTTGTCTTCTGTATTAGCTTTTTATAGTCATGTATATAGATGAATCAATACAGATGTCCAGTGAGGATAAATGCTGTATAACCATCCCAATCTTTTAAAAAGGAGACAAGTTCAATACAGCAAATTGCTGCCAACTGTATTAAGTATAATAAGCAAATTATATGCCAGATGTCTCTATATAAGATGGATGGACTGAATAATCTAATAAAAAATTTAAGTATTGAACGTGCTGGCTTTAGACCAGTTTTTCAGTGTATCAAGATATCAAAATTTAGCTGGAAAATGTTCATCTCTCATCCAACTTTTACACTGCCTTCTTTGACCTGGAGAGGGCTGTTGAATCATTCTGTTGTAAGCAATTGTAACCACAACTGCTTCCTCTTGAGTGTAGATGTTTGCAACTAATTGTAATGCTTGATGAGCATACCTCAATGCAATGCAAGTTAAATGGGATGCCACTAGCACTCTCACACCGTCATTTCCTACACAAAAAATGTATTAAACATGGATGTATCCTTGTTCCTCTTTTAGTTAACTTTTATATTTAATGTATTTTGCAAACTCTACCTATATGTGAATTCCACCTTCTCTTGCAAAATCAGTCTAATCATCACATTTCTCTAGTCTGATGATACCACCATTCTTTCTTTAACCCAAGTTGGCCTTTGTTGCTGGCTGCGGGAATTGGCTATAATCTGCCACACTGAGAGGCTAGAAATCAACTATTCTGAATTAAAGATACTGCTGTTCATAAAGAAATTGCCAATATAAGTGGAAAACTAATAATTTTCCAGTTGAAGAAGTGTTTAAATATTTAGGCATTTACATACAATCCTCTGCTTTCTGGCTGTGTCAAACCTGCTAACATATTTTACATTACTGCCTTCCTTTATTTTGCTTGATTTTTAGAACATATATCCCTACTTCTAACCTGCTGCATGGGCTGATTAGAAATAGAAATGGTTTGCTTTCTACTCACAGACTTTGCAGTGGAGAGTTCCAAAACCATAGAAAATTTTGCTCCTTTGGTAATGCCATTAGGTTTGAGATCTGATTTTAATACAGGATCCAATCTGGTCCAGTCGAGTCCAAACTTTCAGACTCATGCTGGAGCCCATCTTCAGGGAATTTCTCTCTAGCAGCTACTAAGATTGTTGGGTGAGCAGGCACAAAAACAGCTTGGGAATTGATTGAAGCCTGGGAAACCAGTCCCTTGTCAGTCAACACGAGTGCCGATTTACCACCAGCTTATCAAGTACTTAGAAGGCAGTACAAGCAAATGACAGCCAATGACTTAATAGACAGCCATCAACACCCCAATCAACATCTAAAAAGCCACATACAACAGGCACCATATAAATACCACACACAAAATAGCACACGCACTGTGCTAGAGAGGAGTTCCCTGAAGATGGGCTGCAAATGAGTCCAAAAGCTCTGTAGAAAGTCAGCAACCCCCCCCCCCGAAGAATGAAATATTTTGGGAAATATTAAAAAGGCAGAATATTATATTTCCCTAAAGAAGAAATGCTCTTGGAGACAGAAAGCAGCCCCCAAGTCTTTCTTAATAGCCCCAGCAGATATTTTATGCCCATTAAGAAAGATTGGGTCAGCCTATTCAGAAACCATCCCCAGTTTCCCTGCCCCAAGCAGAAACTAAGACTAGCTTTTAGAAATGCAGATTTGGTAATCCATTCAGAAAGACTAGGTCAAGACAGAAACTCAGATAACAACAAACAAAAGCTTGACAAAATTAGCTCAGACAAACACCTAGGATTTGCATTTTCTCTTTTGCTTATAGAGCCAGCTATGTCCCCTACATAACCCCTACATGACCCCATAGGAATCTGACAACAGCCAATAGAATATTAAAGGGCATGTTATTGCACAGAAATAGGAAGCTCAAATACAAAGCCCAAAGAAGGTATAAAAACCACCCAGTCTCAACTCCCTGGTGGTTCTGTTCATCAATAAATGGACCCTCTTTCCCAGGGTTGTCAAACTCAAGGCCCAGGGGCCAGATCCGGCCCACGGGGTGCTTAGATCTGGCCCGCAGGGCTGCCCTGGAAACAGCAAAGGACCAGTCCACGGAGCCTCTGCCAGTGAAAACAGAGGCCATTGCAGCTGAAAACAGAGCTCGCAAGGGCTGTGTGCGGCCCTCCTGGGCTCCGTTTCCCCTGACAGAGGGTTGCAGGAGGCCACCGCAGCCGGAAACAGAGCTCGGGAGCCCGTTTTCACTGGAAGAGCACTCGGGCCTCCAAAGGCGCCTCCGACACAAGTGATGTCAGCTGGCCACACTGGCTACCCGAGGTCAAACACAACCCAGATGCGGCCCTCAATGAAATCGAGTTTGACAACCCTGCTCTTTCCAATCAGCCTCCAGCATCCATTGTGTCTCCATTGCCTTTCTCCCAGCTTAGAACTGGAACTGGATATTTCTTCCAACAGCTCGGAAGACAAAACCTCTGGTCCCGGTGACTGATCCAGATTGGATCCTGCAACATTATCCTGGGACATGTATATTCGCCTTCATTCCTGATTTTGATACTCCCTACTTAAGGGAATGGGTTTTTGTTCTTTTTGGAAGTGAATGCTCAAATCCCATGAAATCCCATGAAAAGAATTAGGGATAGTGAAAATCCTCTTACCTTGTCAGTGACTGAGGATCCTTTTTTTTCCTTTCCTTTTTCATATTCATATCCTTTTCCATTTCACAACTGCATGTTCAGTTGACCATTGGGTGGTCAGGAAATAATTTTAGAAGAATTATTTATTATTTATTATTTATTATTAGGTTCTTCTATGCCGCCCTACTCCCTAAGGAATCAGGGCGGCATACAACATTTTGAGAGAACACTAAACAATAAACTTATTTAAAAACAGTTTTTAGAAAGTTAAAAAACACATCCAACAACATGCATACAGGGGGAGATCTCGGATATAAAATTGTCTCAGACCCCTGCCTGCAGGAAGAGCCATGTCTTAATGGCTTTTCGGAAGGCCAGCAGGGTGGGGATAATTCGGATCTCTGGGGGAAGTTGGTTCCAGAGCGTGGGGCCCCCCAACAGAGAATGCCCTCCCCCTAGGGCCCGCCAGTCGGCATTGTTTGGCTGACGGGACCTGGAGGAGACCCACTCTGTGGGACCTAACCGGTCGGAGGGAAGTATGAGGCGGAATGCGGTCCTGAAGGTAACCAGGTCCTAAGCCATGTAGGGCTTTAAATATGATGATCAACACCTTGAATTGTACCCGGAGACCAATGGGCAACCAGTGCAGCTGGCGGAGTATGGGTGTTACGTGGGTGTATCTTGACACACCCACCACAGCACGCGCAGCCGCATTTTGCACCAACTGAATGATGCACTGCATGTGTTTGTAACATAGGGACAGGGAGGGAAGAACATTTTTTAAAGCGTATAGAAAGAAGAAAGAAGAGCATCACCAACAAAAAGAGTTATCTTGTTTATCCCCCACTTTCTTTTATAAACAAGACAAATTTAAAGCACCCAGCATTGGGGCTGAATATGGAGACAGACACAAGATTTATATCCCTGGTCTGCATTACTTACAAATGTAGAACAGTGTTTCTTTTCTAAAGATGACAATTCAAAACATCAAGCAAATTTCAATATGTACCGTTTCCTGCAACCTAATGGACAGAATGAATAGATGACATGTGATTAAATTATACCCAGAGTAATAAAGAGCAAATATCTGGAATCAACTGTTTCTTCATTTTCTCTTTCATAATGTATACTGCATAATGTATGCCTATGAAATGTGATTTCATTGGGTTAAAAATGCTTAGTGATTTTCCTATTGCAGCACAACTCTACCAAGTTAAAAAGAATTGCCTTTAAAAGAGGCAATATGGAAAAATGAGAAACAAAATAAAACAGAAAGAGGTTTCTATTGCTATTGCTAAATGGGTAGATTCCATTCAGAATTGGCAACTGGTGTCTTTCTGTATTTGTTGTTACTCAACCTGAGCTCTTGACGGTTATGAATCAAGTACATAACAGAATAACAGAACTGAATAACAGAACTGAATAAGAGAGTTGGAAAGGACCTTGGAGGTCTTCTAGCCTAACCCACTGCTCAAGCAGGAAACCCTGTAATATTTGAGACAAATGGTTGTCCAATCTCTTATTACAGGCTCTTAAAGTGATATCAGCCCAGGCACCTTAGTGACTCATTTCTAGTATTACATCATTGTAGCAGCTGGTCAGATCTTAAATCATTATCCTGACAGCCTTGATGTTGATGTTGAAACAGGGTAAAGTATTTTTTTATTCCTTCATGCTTTAAGTATTTTGTTATTTTTCTTAAAATAAATCTTCCTTCCTTCTTTCCTTCCTTCCTTCCTTCCTTCCTTCCTTCCTTCCTTTCTTCCTTCCTTCCTTCCTTCCTTCCTTCCTTCCTTTTCTAATTTTCAGTGCTAAATATGGTTGACTTCAGCATTATTCTGTATAATCTTTTCTCATAGGCAGCACAGAGATGGATTAAAGGTACTGTTGCTTGCAGTTTATGATGCTGAACAAAATATTTTAGTAACACTTAAGCCACTTTACTGAACTATTCACAAACCCATATCATAAGCTTTCCTAAAGGTTCTTTCTTTGGAAATAACATTAGTATTGAAAATTGAACTGATATGAAAGATGCTGATAATGACATTTTAAAACATCCAGCCTGTAAGGCAGACATAGGATGTTTAGAAGAGATTACCTATACAAATTTTTAAAAATGCTTACTGGTGTATTCTTTGAGATATGCTAGAGTAAGTATCGCCTTAGGAAGGGATGGACATAAAGAAAGAGCCAAACAGTTTTTGGAAACACTGATACTGAACATCAGCAAAAGAGTATAAAATTAATAAGCAGGTAGAAACACACAAACTCTTAACATTTAAATTGAACACTTTGTATTTTGTGATGTATATAAAGGATGTCCCTTTAGTTTCTTTGGTCCATGGTTTGAAGCATATTAATCAATGACCTCTTGGACTGATATGCAAGGCAAAACATCAGACTAAATTACTGAATTATGTAGTTTTCCAAATGTTATGATGCAATTTCAACTTAAAAATAAAAGGACCAACATTCTTATCAGGGGCGGGTTCCTAATTTTTTTACTACCACTCTGTGGGCATGGCTTATTTTGTGGGTGTGGCTTGCCAGCCATGTGACTGGGTGGGCGTGGGCCTCGGAAGCTTGGCAGCGGCCGGAGAAGCGGGGGGCATTGCCCACCCGCAACGCAGCCCCCCGCAGGGGGAGCAGCAAGACCGCGGCAGTGGTTCTTCTAGGAGGCTCCATCTGGCCTGAATGCTTCTCCCCATTCGATGATCCTAGGCTCCTGCCGCCCGTTCCCCCTACCCTCAACAGCTTGAGAAGCCTCAAATGTGCGAAAATGCCTAGGATCATCACCGCACGTTCGTGGCTTCTCAGACTGCTGAAGGGAGGGGAACTGAGATAGCTCCTGCTGCACTGCATCCCATGGTCAGTAGTCTCAAGAAAAAAATGGGGCAACAACTCCACCCCCTCCATCTCTCTTTCCTTTCTGGGCTCAGTTTGGCACAATGTTAAATAATCTGAGGTTTCTACTAAAGCGATTGATCCATCTAGGATAATTATTTCACTTAACCAGAAAATGGCTACTCAGAGCTGCTTCATGAAGCAACCTTGTTCCTTTCCTTTCCTTTCCTTTCCCAGAATTTAGTTTAAAAAGCTTTTCAAAAAGCTTCAACTGCCTGGGCTGAACATGAAAAGAACAAACTGGCACCTGCTAGTAACTGTGACACCACTTAAACAATGAACATCCCAAAGACAGCTCAAGCCTGGGGCAGAAGTCATGCTGGGTAAACTGGGGAACATTTTGCCCTTATTTTTTGGCTAATGTTTTAGGTGTATTTTTGCAACATACTTTCTTATTTTGTTTGTTTGACTCTCTGACCAATAATTTAGAGGTCAGCTAAGAGGGCCATGCAAGCTTGTACAAAAAGCTAGAGGGAAATTCAATTTGTTTTCTTATAAAATACATTAAAACGATCCCTCTAAATTTTATTATTACAGTTAGTCTATCCAGTCTTAATTGCTGTTACCAATGCATCCAGTATAAAAAAATACTAAGCCAGTTCTTATATAAGCTTTAGCCTGTAATTACAAAATACCATATTCAAATAACAAGCTCTGTGCTCTTAAAATACAGATTTTCTTGCTTTAACTGTTGAAAATTCAGTCACTATTTCTTTTAGATCCAGTTTTTCAACTACTTCATGCTCGACTGATACTGTGACAAATCCAACAGGACTCTCCCTGCACAGTTGTTGAACTGAGATAAATTTTATCACTTTAACTTCAAGAAGCTATGTTCTCTACTACTTGTAGATACTGGCAAACTTTAAAAAAAAGATTAGGATTATACTCCATGATTTATGGTATTTATTTTTGCAGTATGTAAAGTATTTTAAGTTAATAATTCCTCAGACATGTTTTTTTCAAGCCTTTCTTTTTATGTATTAATCATTTAAACAAAAGAACAAGCAAATGAAATGAATTAGGAGGGAAGGAAGAAAAAAATGAATGCAGAAATATAATATCAGTAAGTGCACAAAGGGATTACCTACATAGTACAGCTAATGCTTAGTATGAGGAGAAAGTAACCAGAAATGTTGAGAAATAAAATTCATATCTCCCCTATATATGCAACAGGGAGAAAAATGAAGACAATTTTTCTATTTTTCTTTACATTTATATGTCATTTTGATTGCTTTACAGTTGTTGTTTCTCAAAACTTGGCCACCAACTTGTTCCCTAAGCTACCGGCAGTATTGGAAAAGACTTGCAGCTAATGTCTATGGAAATTCTCAGTCATCCAGATCATGGTTGTCCAAAGGTGCTTTTTCAAGAGGCAACTGGACTTTCTTGTTTTTCTTTGAAGATGTTTTGCTTCTCATCCAAGAAGCTTCTTCAGCTCTGACTGGATGGTGGAGAATGGAAGGATTTATATTCCTTGTAGACAGCTGGTCATTAGCAACATGGCATATGCAGTACAATGCAGTGATATCTATTTGGGACCCTGAAAACACAACTCCTCTGTTGTGATGCCTGCCCTCTGGAATAAGATTCTCCTTAAAATGTCACCATGATGGCTTGAAGATCTGGGCTAGGATGCCTGAGCTCCTTATTGGGTCTCTGGCATATTCTTTATTGTTGTGGGCTGGATTTGCTATCATTTTTCATGTTTTTGTTCTGATTTTATATTTTGTTTTTATACAGTGAGCCACCCAGAGTTGATTTGGAGTCAGGTGATGCCTAAGTTGAATAAATTAAAATTAAAATTAAAAAATTATCTCTCTTTTAAAAAAATGAAGGGTAACAATTGTAATATACACATACACATCAGAACCCATCAGAACCCAGCATATTGTTGTGCCAGGTAATATAAGATGACAGGGAAAAAGAACTGGTCATTTCAAGTATTCCATTCTTTTGTTTGTCCCTCTTTATCCAGCTTTCTCTCTAATATACATCCTAACATCTTCCCATTACTTTTCATTTTAACGGAAAGAGGGCATGACTAACCTACTCTTTCTAGCCTATAAAATTTGCACCAAGGCAAAAAAAAAGAACGACATATCACATAAAACCAACTATAAACATAAAACAAGCACATACAAACTATTACAATGCAATCATTTTCCTTTGACAGCCTTTCAGTATTATTTTTTTTACATAAGTACATTTTATTGTTATAAAGTTAACATTTCCTTTAAATTAAATCTATCGAGTCACCGATTTCTATTTCAACAACTATTTCATTTATTTTATAATTAGTCATATTGTGTTACTTTACATACAAAAGAGTGAAACAGTCTAAAGTAGTATATTGTGGTATGTTGCAATTTATTGTGTTGTTGCAAGAAGTTGTATTATAGTAAATTTCTATATATTTTTTGTATTAACCAATTATACCATCTGTCCCATGTTTTGTAGAAATCTGTTTCAGTTTTATCTTGGATTTCCATAGTTAGTTTACTCATCTCTGGTGCTTCCAAAATTTTTGTAACCACAGTTATCATACTCGGTATTAAATCTGTCTTCCAATTTTGTGCATAAGTAATTCTCACCGCGGTAATAATGTGTAGTATGAGGTATCTATCTTCTTTGTTAATTTTTTCTCTAAATATACCTAGTAAAAATAACTCTGGTTTTAATTTGAGATTTTGTACTATAATTTGTTCTATCATGCTCTTAATCTTATTCCAAAATGGCTTCACCTGTGGACAAGTCCACCAAAGGTGGTAATATGTCCCAATTTCTTTTTTGCATTTCCAGCATTTCGGGGAGAGTTTCGGGAACATCTTTGCCAATCGTGCAGGAGGAAGATGCCATCTATAAAACATTTTGTATATGTTTTCTTTGTATGATATTGCAAGCGTTAATTTGTAGTTTTCTTCCCAGATTTTTTTCCCATTCCGACAGTTGTATTGTATAGCCGAAGTTTTTTTTTCTGTTTTGTTTTTTAATTTTTGTTGTTTTGTATATATTTTGTAATTTGTATTTTAATAGAAAAACTTAATAAAGATTATTTTAACAAAAAAAATTTTCCGCACCAAGGCAATTTTTCTGATATTTTTATCATTTTAAAATGATAAAAACATGTTAACAGGCATTTTAAAAATTGTTAGTATTTGTACATTCTTGATATGAGGATGGGGTGAGAGTTGGAAAAGGCCATAGAGATCACAGACTTTGTGCAATTCTAGCAGAGACTGAATATGTAAAATGGGTTGAGGAGAGAGAGAGGGGGGGGGATAACTACAGGCTTCTTGTAGAAAAGTACTCGGATGTTGCTGATGGTTCATAAACCTGACTCTGCTATGTAATGTTCCCAAGGGAAAAATGTGTCTTGGGGCCCACTGCATTCAGAGCCGTGATGGTGCAGTGGTTAGAATGTAGTATTGCAGGCTAACTCTGCTCACACTGCCAGGGGTTTAATTCCTTTGATCCTGACCGGCTCAAGGTTGACTCAGCCTTCCATCCTTCTGAGATCAGTAAAATGAGGACCCAGATTTTCAGGGGAAATATGCTGAGAGTGATGTAAAGCACTGTGAAATGGTATATAAGAATAAAATGGTATATAAGTGCTATAAATTAGAATAAGTGTTCTAACTTATGGTACTCTAGGCACACAGCTTCCTAGGAATGAAAGGAGAGTAGAACACATTTCTGGTAGCTCCAGTTAGGACAGAGATACCTCCTGGTTTAACTAGTGAGAAGGCAGTGTTGAACACTTGTGAATACTTCTAAATCGTGTGAGTTAGAACTGAAAAATGTATTGAAGGGCCAATTGAACTTTGAGTCAATAAACCTGTGCAATTGCTTTTGAAATGCACTCTGTTGCCTTCTTGGCTAGTGTGCCCACTGGGGACACAGCTCTTAAATTGGTTAAAGACTAGTCAGTCCAAGCCTCTGCAGCAAAGCAGAATGGAGGAAAACAATGTAAATCTCAAGAGAGTAAAGTGTTTTAGTATTCAGCCTGACATCACTTTAAAAGCCAATTAAACAATACATACTATTTGTAGCATCAAGGCGTTAAATTATGGATGCTGTTTAGCCACCTGCCTTCCAGTAATACGCAATAAGGTGTTACCTTTATTGGTTCACTTTTCTGCCAGCATAGGAGCTTCCCGCTTTTAAGAGTATCATGGCTATCTTAAATCAAAATAAATCTAATTAAGAATAGACTGCATTTCAGACTGCTGTAAGCACTGTATTAATACGGAAGCACCCGAGAACATAATCATTTTTCTTGACAGTAAAAATGAACAAATATTATTTTGAAACATTACTAGTCCATTTATTTGTTAACTATGAAGAATATCATTCTAGAAAATAATTGTGATAAAGCTGCTAATAACATGCAGATTGGGGGGGGGGGACGAGAACAAGAGTGTAGGAACACAAATCCTACTAAGAGTTCAATCTTAGGCATGTCACCCTGTTTAAGTTCATGACACTTCCTCCCAGGTGACTCCTCCCAGAAGTGCAATTGGTTCTGGAATCTTCTTGGAACTGCTGCAAGAGCTGTGTTGTAGACTGGAGATAGGTGGTGTCTTATCCCTCCCTCTCTGTTGAGAGAGGGCTCCTCAGTGATAACATAAATGGCCTCTTTTACCAATTGCACTCTGATTCAAGTGAAATTTGGCAAGGTTAAATCCCCAAGTGGCCTTAAGAGCTCCCAAAGAGTGCTACCAACCAGATGACTACAAAGAAATGCAATCATTCCTCTCCCCCTCACCCACCACCTGACCATCAGGTCAGAACCTATCCTTCCATTCCTCCACCATCCAGTCTCAACTATCACTATCTATTTTTCCATTCCCCGCCACCACTACCACCATCACAGCTGATGAAGTCTCTTGGAGGAGAAATGAAATGTTTTGTTCTTCTTCCTCCAGGGGGAAAAAAACAATCCAGTTGCCTTTTGAAAAAGCACCTTTGAGACAACTATGACCTGGATGAATCTCCACTGACATTCTATTCCAGGACATTTGCTCAGAACTTCTCACTTGTCACTTCTGCCTTGAAGGTGATGATGTGACAAGGGAGATCAATTATGTAAAAGGTGTAAAAATGCCGCCTGAGTATTTATGCTCACAGAGAGGCTAATTATGTGCTGAAGTCTGACCTCTAATTTTTTGAAATCTGTCTTGCCCTTGAAAAAGGCTTCTACTTTTCTATCCCATTCTCACCATGTTATTGGATTTTTTAAATTTTTCCTTCAGCTGTGCTTTTCCAAATAAGATATTGTTGTGAGGTGATCAAAGTGCTGTATTTGTTGCTTTCTTTTTCTATCACTTAGCAGACCCCTTTGCTGCCTCTGCCTTTCTGGTTTGAAAAAAGCCCCAGAGGAGTTTCCTTATGCTGTCTTCTTCTCCTGTGATATTCTGTGAAAGGTGGGAAGTCAAGAAGGCTGTAAGACAATAGAGAGGTAGAAAAAGATAGAATTTGGTGAATTTAATAGAATTTAAATGTGGGAATATTGGAAGAAGTTTTAAGGAATGAAAGCATGAAGGGACAAAATTTCTAGATTTTATCTTTTGATAGTACTTCATTTAGTGACTGTTGCTGAAAGAAATCTGGTCCTCAAACTTACTATCGTTCCTCACATTTACAATTGTCACAGTATCCCCACAGTCTTATGCTCAAAATTTGAGTGTTTGGCAACCAGAATGTATTTATGATAGTTGCAAGATCCCAGACTCACAAGTTCACAATTTGCCACTTTCCCAGCTGGCTTCCCATAAGTCACATAAGTATGTTATTTCTAATTTATTTTATTTATTTATTTTGTGAGATTTATATACCGCCTCACAGTGCAAGCACTCTCTAAGCAGTTTACACCATTAAGCAATGTATATTTATATTGCTCCCAACAATCTGGGTCCTCATAATGACTATCATGTTTTTTTTAACCTATTGTTTTTGTTGTTCAATATCAGGGGTGAAATCCAGCAGGTTCTAACAGGTTCTGCAGAACTGGTAGCGGAAATTTTGAGTAGTTCAGAGAACCAGTAGTGGAAATTTTGAGTAGTTTGGAGAACCGGCAAATACCACCTCTGGCTGGCCCCAGAGTGGGGTGGGAATGGAGATTTTGCAATATCCTTCCCCCAGGAGTGGGGAGGGAATGGGGATTTTGCGATATCCTTCGCCCAGGAGTGGGGTGGGAATGGAGATTTTGCGATATCCTTCCCCCAGGAGTGGGGTGGGAATGGAGATTTTGCAGTATCCTTCACCTGCCATGCCCACCAAGCCACGCCCACCAAGCCACACCACACCCACCAAGCCACGCCCACAGAACCAGTAGTAAAAAAAATTGGATTTGACCACTCATTAAGTTGTGTCCAACTTTTTGCAACCCCATGGACCATAGCATGCCAGGTCTCCCTGTTCTTCACTGTCTCCAAGAGTTTGCCCAAATTCATGTTAATTGTGTCAATGCTATCCAACCATCTCATCCTCTGGCATCCCCTTCTTTTTGTCTTCAATCTTTTTTCCAATGAGTTCTCTCTTCTCCTTTGGTAGCCAAAGTATTTAAGCTTCTGCTTCAGTATCTGTCCTTCCAGAGAATAGTCAGGGTTGATTTCCTTTAGGATTGACTGATTTGATCTCCTTATAGTCTGAGGGATTCTCAAAAGTCTTCTCCAATAGCATAATAAAAAACTATCAATTTTTTGGCACTCAGCCTTCCTTATAGTCCAACTCTCATAGCCATACATAACTACTGGGAAAAGATAGGGTGATATTGTCTGAATATTTGAGGTTGTTGATATTTCTCCTGGCTATCTTAATTCCAGTTTGTGATTCATCCAGTCCAGCATTTTGCATGATGTACACTGCATATAAATTAAATAAGCAGGGTGATATACAGCCTTGTCGTATTCCTTTCCCTATTTTGAACCAATCAATGCCTGGTTTTAACTGTTGCTTCTAGATCCACATACAGGTTTCTCAGGAGACAGGTAAGGTGTCTGGTACTCCCATCTCTTTTTAAGAACTTGCCACAATTTGTTGTGACCTACACAATCAAAGGCTTTAGTACAGTCAATGAAGCAGAAGTAGATGAAGCAGAAAGCAAGGAATACATTGCTTTCTCCATAATCCAGTGAATGTTGGCAATTTGATCTCTAGTTCCTCTGCCTCTTTAAAATCCACCTTGTACTTCTGGTAGTTCTCCGTTAACATATTCCTGAAGCCTAGCTTAGCCTGTTGTATAAATACCATTATTTGCCCTGTACAGAAAGAGAAGATAACAAGGATAAAAGAAAATATGTAGGTAGATTTGATTGTTAAGCCTCCCTGGGAAAGCATTTGGCAGAATTTTGATAGAAAGGATACAAGAGGAAACAATGAGCAAATTTTTTGAAGTGCAATGAAGCTTTATGCTGGAAGGAGATGAATAGAGAGGTGTTTTCCTCTCTTGCAGTTCACTGAGAAATGTATGAATGTTAGAAATGTGAGACTAGTTGGGAATATAGTGAGTCCACAAACTGGATAAAATTAAAAACCAGGTAAAATTGATCTACCAAAGAAGTGTGTATTCTATGAGAGAAAGCAGTATTAAAGGATGGGAGATTCACTGACTAGAAGACTTAGTGAACATGCAGGGTTGAATAATTCCTTGTATATACATGGAAAGTGCTTGGAAAGTTTTCTTACTATTCTATTCACATAAAAGGAAGATAATCCTGAATCTATGATGAAACACACTTACCAATGAAGATTAGACCTAAAAATTGATCTGTTCCAGGTCTACGTTATTGTGAATCTTGATTGACCCTCCCATTTTAAATCAAAGTTTTTGGAGAGAAAAGGATGCCTTTCAGATTAGTGGTTGGTAGATTTTTCATTTGTGTGTGAGTGAACTGAAGAATTGTGACTTGTTCATAGTGAGGCAAAATGGCTCTGTGCCACTGATTTAACTATTTCTTTCTATTTCCAGTCCCTTGAAGTAGCTTTGGAAGGCTTTTACACACAGAGTACTTTAGTCTGCTATAATGCTATGAGCAAGTAAATGAAAGCTGAATTAATTTAATATGAATGTCAGGGAACATTGCCTAAGGCGAAACCTTTTATCCTGGACTGAAAAATGGGAGCACTTTGTAAATATCTTTTTATGGATTTTGTTGTGTGTTTCTCAAGAAAGTTATCCTATTTTTGGACTTCCCAACTCCCTGGCCAGTACCTTCATAAATGTGAACAACTTACATTGATATACTTCACTTTATTTTATAACACTGTACTTTTGATATCATTCCATTTTGTGTAGTACATACATATTAGCCTGTACAATAAGAGCATACAGTTCCTTCAGTGTAGGAATTATTTGAAGTTATTATTTGGCTAATAAAACAAAATGGAAATGTTTTTCTTCCTCATCCAAACTTTATACTTTATTTTAGAAGATTACAAAATTTAAACAGCATATCAGAATGTACAACAACAAAATGAAACGAAACAATCCAAGATAAAAAAAATCAAAAAATAATAATAAGAAAAGGCAAAAGATTTTCCTCAAACTTATAAAGATCCTTAAAAAAGTACAAGCTCCTTTTAAGGCTCTAATAAAAAAGGAGCTAGGCACATTAAGAAAGCCACTATATTATATGAAGAATTAGTAAAATCATACAGAGACATTAAATATTGGGAGGGAATAGCTTTCTTTTCATCAATATTCTCCTAAACATAGTAGAAGAAATTTTGGTGTATATATTTAGAGAGTGTGGTATATTGCAGGAGTTTCTTTAGAAGGGGTAACCACATTTTTGGGATATATTTAATTGCCTCCCAAATATAGTTGTGGATATTTATTGGATCTATCTGTGACACCTCAAGTTATTGAATAAAGCTATTAATGTAACTGTTTGTTAATACTATTCTTTGTTCAGGCATAGGTAATATACATGTGATTTACGAAGTAGGTTGGTCCTCTATTATGCATGTATCTATTGAATTCCCCAGAAGCATGAGGGTAAGAAGATAAGGGAGAAATCTAAGTTAGGAGTACATGAAATGGTTTTATCTGCTATATGTCTCAATGCTGTTTTGGATGCTGTTTTGGATACTCTTTCTTTTCCTTATTCTTCCACCACTACCACTATCAGCAGCCCTCATCTCCCAAGTTGGCTGCTGAAGAAAACAAGACTTAATTCATCACTTGCCAAGGGCTTTTGAAATTATAGCAAAGATAATTAATTTAGGAAGAAATCTACAAAACACTGGGCATCCCTAATGCCAACAGCACCTTTTATTTCAGTCCTCAGTGCAGCTTTAGTTATACTACCAGGAGATTTTAGCAAAATTTCCAATTGTTGTAATGGAGCTGAAGAAATTTTAATGGATCAGATGCCCTGTCCTTCACTGGAAGTTTATGATTACTTCTTTTAAAAAAAGGAATATATAATTGGATTGAGGTAGAGAATTTTGGAGTTGGAAGATAATTAATGGATTCCTTCCAAAGCATTAATGTTCAGGTTTTAATTATCATCACTGTTCCTCCTTTGTGGAGAGAATTGTTTAGCCTTATAATCATCAGCCGAGAAGGTAGGATAGAAATTTTTCCAGAAAAACATATTTTTCCATATTTCAGGCATCACTCAACCTTCCCAACATTTCATGGCTTGAATAAGAAAAAAATAAGCTAGGAGAACAGGTTGAGGAAATATTTATGGAAAGCAGATGAAATATCTATGGAGGAGGAGGAAAGTGGCTAATTGAGAATTAATAATGACTTCTTCAATTCTGTGTTGAAATGCTATTTTTCTACTCAGATATTGCGTGGATATTATGTTAATTATATTTTTAAAAAATATTTAAAACATTTTATTTCCACCACCACCCCAAAAAAACTCTTGACAATTCTTGCCCTGCTCCTTACTTTGCAATGTAAATTTAAGTTTTCTCATATAATTTCACTCATAAGTTCTCTACAATTTGCTCCTCCCATAATTTCTCACTGTTGTGTCTCCCTTTATTATTGGGGTTGAGTGGGATGGTGGGGGTGGGACTGATGCAATTGGAACAAGCAAAGAAATTGCATCGTGCAATTTCACCATCTGCTCCAAACTTGCTGAAAATGATAGAAGGGGCCTCTGGAACTGAAAATATTAAGTAGAACATAAACTTTAGCATTATCCCTAAATATAACCAAATATTCAAGCTTTGTTAGCAGAAATCTGACACCAATAAATTTCCCACTAAAATTAACATTTTGTTATAGTCACAACTGGGCCATGATTCTTTTAACTAATGTTTCTTTCATTCTTTTCTCTTTTTTGGTGAAAAGACAATAACCTAGAAGCCAGAGAGTTACTATAAATCTCTTCCAATAGCCCTGCAAGAGAGAATTTTGCTAACTTAGTATCATAAATAAATGTTGTGCAATACTATGTCAGGCTAGAACGGGCACCTTTTAAGAAAAGAAAATGCATAAACAAATAGAAAAGCATTTTGTGCTATAAATTGCTTGCATTCAGTAGCTCCATATCAACCATAAATTCAGTTTGGACATTCTGTCTCTGTGACTTGTAAAAGAAAACCAATTAGAATAGGTAAGCATCAATAATCTCATCCAACTTTTTACAATAGTGAGATGATCTGGACTTAAATATATTTTAAAAGACTTCATTTGGAAGAGAATCCTTACTATTACAGAGCAAACCTGTATCAAAAGTGTCCTGCTACCATATTTATATCCTTCTGTCTTCAGAGAATGGAAGGTTATTTGATACAATAAGCCTCTGACTATCAGAGGTAGATATTATTTTCATCGCTCTACCAATGATATCTCCTGCAACTCCTGTACTCTACACATTAAGTATATTCTCTGAGTGCCACAGGAGTGACAAGAAATTGAGGAAAAACTGCCTCGCTTTTCTGTTTCAGATTTTTGGGGGAATCTTTTTGCAGAACTCCCTTTAGGAAATCTTAGAATTTAATCCATTATCACATTAGAAAGTAATTGTCAAGCAAAGGAAATCAGGACTACAGGTAGTTCCATTGAATGTATAAGTTTATTGTATGCTAAAGCTCTCTTCAAAAATCTGAACTAGAGTCAAAACAAAATGGAGGTAGATAAGAGTCAATGGAATTCAGGGTGGGCTGAACTTGGATCTCTTGTGAGTGTGAAGAAACTCAAGACTGATGATGCATTTGATCCCGTCCTCAGGCTTAGCCTGGTCATCAGTGATATTGATTAAGTCTGCCTTCCTTCCTTCCTTCCTTCCTTCCTTCCTTCCTTCCTTCCTTCCTTCCTTCCTTCCTTCCTAAAGTGGAAGATAATAATGATTTCCTTTACTAAATTAAGTCCTCTGATGCAAGGGAAGAGGAAGATCATTCATGCTAGATCCTTATATCTCAATGTGATCAGGGCATAGGAGAAATGTGTAAAGAACAGAAACCAGAATCCAGGGTCCATTTTAGGATTACAGTGGAGCAGAAGAAGATCCGTTATTTATCAAAAATGGGTTTATTGTAAGCTGAATCTTCCAGCCTTCAGCAATTGAAAAAAGGAGTTAAACTGAAGTGCCCTGAATAATTTACTTCACAGTGAACAATCACTGAAGTATAAACAAAAGGTGTGTGTGTGTAAGCCTGGTTGTGAAATTTATGATTTGATCTTTTTCCACATCTCCGAATGAGTTCTCTCATCCAATTTGTGAACTACAAGGGCTACTCCAAGCAATGCTTTTTATTTCTGAAATGACTGATTTTCTAATTTTTAAATTTGTTTATATGCATGTATCTGAGTTGTTATTTATTTATCATTGGATTTATCTAGCTATACTGTTTCTGTTTCTATTTTATTGTACTGTGCTTTCTATAATGAAAACATTTATTATACTGTTTGAATATACTGTCAATACGTGTGTGTTTGTGTACTGTTTATTGTGAGCTATTAGGCGACACAGATCAGCATTTTAAAATCAACTTGCAAATGTTGTTAAAATCAACCAAAGAAAATAGATATAGTTTCCAATTAGACACTAAACAGAGAAGTGTATAGGTGTTTCTAATTATAACATTCCTTCACCAAGAAATGACAAAGAAGTATTCTTTATGCATATCAAAGCATGTTTTATACAAAAGTAGTGGCTTACCAGATGAGACTCATTATGGCCTACTATATAAAGGACCCATGTACATACTGTATATATGCACTTGGAAACTCATTTGCAAAAAGATCTGACAGAGTAAATATTGATTAAATATTTTCTGCCAATTTATCTAGTGAAATATTGGGTGGAGATTATCGTCTTCTCTTCCCTTCCCTTCCCTTCCCTTCCCTTCCCTTCCCTTCCCTTCCTTTCCTTTTTCCTTTTCTTTTCCTTTCCTTTTCCTTTCCTTTCCTTTCCTTTCTTTTCTTTTTTTCCCAGTCATTTGGCCACTCCCTGAAATTTTGCCAATGCCTGCAAAAGGGGTGGGGGGAGGAGACATTGTGGTGGTTGCCTAGCAACTTCATTACTTTCTTTGCCTGCCAGAGGTAAGCTGCAAAATAGTAAATAAAAAGGGAGGTGGCTCCTAGCTGGAGATGAGAAGTAACCTTGGCTCAGCTAGGTGAGGAGCCAAGTGCTTGAAGAAGAGAGCAGAAAAACCTCATCTTTTGTGCATTGCTTGATGCCTAGAAAGATATATGAGTCCTTAGGGAGTAGGGCGGCATAGAAGAACCTCCAAATAAAATAAATAAATAAATATATGACCATGTGCTCTTTCCTTAATCTAGTATGGAGACTGATGACAGTGTCATGTATTTCCTAAAAAACATATACATAGTGATTATATGGGGGGGAAACATTCTACACAGTACATGTTTACAAACCTGTGAATGGATAGACCTACTATTTGCTGGAAGAAAATATTATGAAATACTCTCCTTTAAAATTCAGGAATAGCTTTCTTCACAACAAATCAATATTGCAAGCAGATCTCTGGCTCAGGCTAAGAATGAGGCCTTCTGTAAATTTTATGCACAGTGCCTGATTATAAAGAAAATCTATAACGGACTGCTATGCCTTAGAGTGTATAAGCCAAACTTAGACTAAATCCATTTGAAAAATAGTCAGCAAATCATCTTGTTGTTGCTAAACATTATAATGTAGTGTTTTTCCCCCTTGTCTTATTTATATATAAGCACTGTCTTCTCAATTAAATTTCTAAAAGTCCAATGTTGATTAGATTCATAATTTAGTGCACCCCATTTGTATTCTTCCCTATCTATCAGGTTTCCTATTCAGCATTACTATCTGATGGACCTCCTTTTTTTTTAATTTCAGCTTTGTATTTTTGAGATATCTGTTTTCTTGGTATGGAGGTTTAAAACTGGCATGCAACCCTGGGGTGGTTTGTGGCTTGAAAGCACATCCTCTGGCTTTTTTAACTTTTGGGATTTTTTTAACATTCAAACTTTTAACTCTGTTTTTAATATAGAATAGAATAGAATTCTTTATTGGTCAAGTGTTATTGGACACACAAGGAATTTGTCTTTGGTGCGTACTCAGTGTACATAAAAGAAAAGATACATTTGTCAAGAATATTGTTTTTAACTACGTCTGTTTTTGTGGTTTTAAGAGTCACATAGGTGAGATGAATGATATAGAAATGTAATAGATAAAATAAAAAGTAAATAAAATAAATTACCAAGAAATGGTAAGTCAGAGAAATTAAAGACATGAGATCCAAAAGGGAAAAGAGCCCATAACTAAATATGTTTATAGCAACACCATTCACTAATTTTCTCCATATCTTTATGTTTCTGCAAATCATCTTTGCTTACCTAATGCCTACACATTACTATATATGTTGTTTTTTATTCTCTAAACTTCTTACAGTTCTCTTTTCTAGGATCTCTCTACTATTACATTCAGGCATAATTTTCTCAGTCTTCTTTCCTCGATCCACTCGATTCACCTTTCATATATTTGTTTTGCAATTCAGTTCTCATTCATTTTCTCTCTATAACCAAACCACCTCTTGTACTTGTTTCAAATTGGTCACTTATTTTTGTATTCTGTCCACATTCATTCAACCCACATACAGTCTTGACCATATCTGTTCTGGTCTTAACACATATACACTTCCTACATAATACCTTCCCATGCATTCAATGTCCTTTTATGTTACCCCTAGCATACTTCATTCTCACTTCTATATAACAAAAATGGTTAGGAGCTTGATGTTATATGTAGCCTTTTTTGCTTTGTTAAACTAGCACTCATTCTTTACAACACACCACATACTATCTACTATCTTTCTACCAGTACTTGTATATATTTAAGTTTCTCCATTCACGGCAGCATCTTTATTATGCATCATATAAATATATACAAATGCAACTCCTTGCTCTAGTTTTTTACCCTTTATGTATAATTGCAATTAATTACCTCTCAGTCAGATGTACCTTCCTTATTGTATTGTACAGTCTGCTTAACGTGCATTGCAAGTCCAGGTTCTAATCTAGGCCAACCATATGGATGACCTGCTTACAAATATACAAGTGTATTAAGATCCCCAATCAACTAATCTCTAACATCAGATATTTTTCTTATCCATTTTTTTCAAGATACATAATACTTTTTGAGCGTCTAACATACCACATTCCCATACAGATCTCTAGAGTATTCCTTCCAGCATTATCTCATTGTAGTTGCATCCCTAATTATTTTATCATGTTTATTTTTAATTCTGTTCATTCAGCTGGAGACTTTGTGCTCCTTGGAAAACAATGTTTTTATCAAAATTGCTCTGCAACTTTCTTAGTTCTTTTTAATCTTAACCATTCATATTCTCTTTAATTACCTTTATTGTAATTGTCTTTGTCTCTGTATTCACATATCTTTCTCTCATAATTTATTGCAGCAATCATTTATTAAATTATTTTTTTCTTTTGTGCAGTTCTTTTCCTTCATCGTTTTCAAAACATTCTTTTTCATACTTCCCATTGTAGTAATGCCACATATTTCTGTGGTGCTCTGTGCATAATTATTTTCACCCATGTGATTTCCATATTCTCTCTCCTTACAACTGCTTTCCATTCCTTCTACTGAAAGATTACTCTATCTTCAAATATTTTTATGTACATGACTTTCTTTGCTTGCAAAAGTTCTGCTTTCAATGCATTCTTTCCTTTTTTCTGTTCATTTTCCCAAGGTCCACTCTTGATAGTCTCAAAAGGTAGTCTATTTCAGAACATCCCATAATTTCCTTGTTCTTCACAGTTGCTTCAATCTTTAATCAGAAACAATTTAATCAACCACACTTGAAAATGTTATAAAACCCTTTACTTGTGAATAGGCTTATGCCACATATCTGAAACAGATTTTATTTTAAAGTAAATACTCATCAAAGAATCATCATTGTTATTCATTGTTGAGCTGCAATGGCTCAATAACATTTTTCTGTTTTCATTCCACTTGTGTCATCGAGTAGAACTTTTTTTTTCTGGATTGCATGCATTCAGGAACCTGTACAATTTTCCCCAAAATTTATATCAGGGTTTTCTATTACTAACATCCACTGAAGGCTAGCAAGTGACCTACATATTTTTGCTTTTATATGCACCCATGACACTCTAGATAAGATCAAGTTCATATGTTCTAACATACATTTTAATCTGTTCGTTTATGACTGGACTATTTTTTTTCAGATCTATTAAATCTTTCTCCTGGTTTCAGACAATATATCAATTTTTCTTCCTTCATGTTATTTGCTATTGTTTATTTTATATTGTGAGCTACAGTATTCTATATGTCATAGTCATCACTAGATGCTCACATAATACTTTTGAGTAAGATTGAGAAGCTGCAGATTAGGATACCAGCTTTAGCCATACCAGCACTGGATGCAATGTTCCCTGCTAATGGCAAGGACAGTACCGGTTATTTTGGCAGTGTGCCACAGCTGGAATCAAAACTCCAGTTTTTCCCAAGCACCAGTATAGGAGGAGAGATGGGTCAGTGTATGATAGGAAACCAATCATAAGGACTCTCATAGCATATCTTCTGACTAATACATTTTATTCAAAGGCATAAGCTTTGTTATAGGTCATGAAAGTTTATGTGTTTTGCTAGTGAGATTCTTCCTGGTTACAGGAAAATTAGGATCTCAAGTTCAAAGATTTATTTGCAGCCTAAAGTACTGTTGACTGCATCATTCAAACAGATGGATGGGTAGATGGTAGATAGATAGATAGATAGATAGATAGATAGATAGATAGATAGATAGATAGATAGATAGATAGATAGATAGATAGATAGATAGATAGATAGATAGATGGTAGATAGATAGATAGATAGATAGATAGATAGATAGATAGATAGATAGATAGATAGATAGATAGATAGATAGATAGACAGACAGACAGACAGGACAGGACAGGACAGGACAGGACAGGACAGGACAGGACAGGCAGGCAGGCAGGCAGGCAGGCAGGCAGGCAGGCAGACAGACAGGCAGACGATAGATAGAATATGCTTCCAGTTAAACAATAGCTCAGAAAAAGTGCCTACAGATTACAGAGTACTAGCTTTTTGTGTGGCACATTTAGGACATTATCTTGGGGTTTTATTTAGAGGTTACTTTTGTTTATCTTGTTAGGATATTTGCAAATCTGGCACTCATTGAGAAGGAGTCCCTACAGATTTTATTCTGCTACTCGTTGTCGACCACAAGGGGGGCGCTCATCTTCATTTCTCATTGAGGAGACTTTCTATATCTGAGAATAGAAATGCATGAATATTTGCAGTATTACTTATCTTTATATTTAGCATCATGTTTTTCAGTAAGTCATCCCCATTTAAAGATAGCTACCTAATATTTTTTTTTTCTTACAAGGTTTTAGCTAAAATTTAAGTTTAGCTAAGTTTTGCATTGGACATAATTAGAACATCTTGGACAGACCCCATTTTGTTCCTTGATAACATATACACTATACATCAAAAGTATTCTTCCACAATTTTTAAATGGCAGAAATCCCTAGTGATGACAATAGCATCATTATTTTAAAAATCCTATAGCAATGTATTCTCTTAGATTTAATTGAAGTATGGCATCTAGGGAAGCTGCAGCTCACTAGAAAGGTGATTGTATAAATCCATGGCCACCGTGTAACCAGGGTTAGGTTCCTCCCGGTTCGGATCAGATCGCCTGAACCATTAGCGATCCACTGGTGACGTCACGTTACTGGCTCGGCCAGTGCCGGTACGTGCACGCCACCATCTTTTTTTTATTCAGCAGCTCGAAAAAGGGCCCTCCCACCCGCCCCCGGGTTAATACTGACCTTTATTTCTTCGCCCGAAGCACAGCTGATGAGCTCCTCAGCTGTGTTTCGGCCTGATTCCAGCTCCTGAGCATGCACGGAAGCCTAATTGCATGAGGGGGATGTGCACGCGCACGAGCAGAGAGCACGCACGCACGCATAATGTTGTGATGCAAACCAGTGGGGAAGGTAAGTGGAACTCACCCCGGCGTGTAACTAAATAAATGTACAAGCAACACAAACCACCCATGTGAATGTCACCGAAATTCTTTTCTCATCTGAAATAATTTCTAAACCAATTGTCTTTCCTCAAGTAGAATGAGTCTGGTAAGACCACAACAAAGAGAATTTCTCTTTCTCAAACCCCAGCTCACTGCAGAGGGTGTCTGTGGATGCCTTTAAACTGAACGGTTTTCTATATAAATTCCATAAGGCATCTCAGAACCTTCATTGATTTAGAACTACATTTTTCTTTCACCATTACTCTATTTCAAAGTAGCACACTTTCTCACATGTAATGTTTCTAGGAAAGCAATCCTATTTGGATGTTGTGGCAATAACAGCACTGGAAGGACTATTTCCATTGCTTAACAGCTAGAGATATACGTGTAAAATAACTCCTCTGGGAATGTTAAAACTCTCTGGGAATGTTAATATACATTACAAGATGTATAGCTAAAAGAATAATAAAAAACCTGAAGAAATTATTATTTGATTTAAATGACTGGTTTAATGTATATCTCATGATACTCTGCAAATGGATCAGACATTTTAATACAAGTGGATTACAGACACAATTGTGCTAATTTTCGAACACTAATACAAAATCACTGGCTTCCAACTTTTTATTTCTTTATTGAGCAATCACTTAGGGAGAAGATGTCTCCTCCATGTCTTCCTGTTGTTGACTGGTTTTGGTGGATTCCATTACTTCTTGAGATTCCAGTGCAGATACTTTGCTGTACACTTAGATGCTTTTAGTTCCTTTAAGTTTAAAAAATATAAAGCAGTGACTACCATCTAGTCACTTTCTAAGATAGAAGAAAACACTCTAAGTAAGGCAAGGAATCAGACTTTTTTTTATAAATGGCTGGGATTCCTACCTTTGCTAACCTCTCCTTGTCTAACAATATTAGAAAAGTCAGAGTGGATCAACCCAAAGGACCCTCTGACCCCCTTGTTCAACAACCTATTTCCTACAGTAAAAGGACTCATGTGGATTTTATTCTGCTAGTCATTGCCAACTATAAGGGATGGTGCTCATCTCCATTTCAAGGCCATTGAGTCCATGCTGTCTGAATACATTTCTGTGGTCATGTGGGCAGCATGATGTCACAGAGTGCTGTTACCTTCCCACTGAAGTGGTACCTATTTATCTACTTGCATTTGTATGTTTTCGAACTGCTAGGTTGGCAGGAGCTGGGTGAAAGGCTCACCCTGTTGCGTGGAGCTTGGGTCTCGAATCAGGTCTGCCGGCTTTCCAACCAACAAGCCCACATCTTAACCGCTGAGCTACCATGCCTCCCCATGTCCTACAGTACCCAGTAAGATGTTTCCCAAGGGGAGTCCAAACAGAACATGAGGACAGTAGTAGGTATGCCCTGGCAATGGGAGAGGGACACTATTTCTGATGCTAGATAGAAATAAATGTAACTGTGATGACTAGGAATCATTCATAGCTTTGTATTTTGAATCAAGACAGCTGATTCACCTCTTTAGTTTCTGCCTAAGGTATGCAAGGCAGGCTTCAGGCCTAGCAAGGCAAATGTATTCCAAAACAGTCTATGTGAAAGATTCAGAAAAAAAATGGTGGCTATTCAGTGGCATAATTTTTTCATACAATTCACTCACCCACAGACTTTCTATGTTACGGACCAGAATATTGCCATTGAAATTCCTCATAGTGACACTGAATATTCCCTCAGTAATTGATTCAATAGCTTAACTCAGGAGTAGGCAAAGTTGGCTCTTCTATGACTCATGGACTTCAACTCCCAGAATTCCTGAGCTAGCATGATTGGCTCAGAAAGTCTGGGAGTTGAAGTCCACGAGTCATAGAAGAGCCAACTTTGCCTACCCCTGGCTTAACTGGAAGAATTTCTTTGCATGGTCTTTAGGTGAATTTAGGCTCTTACATAATATTATTAAAATCATTAAAGTCAATTATTATCTCACTGGGACAGTGAAATGGCAAAAGAGAGAGTTAATCTTTAACTTTCTTCCCAGCAGCACTCTGGTAATTACATTAGTAATTCAGAACATCATCATATACATTGTCTTAGGAAACCTTGCACCTCAATATGGATTTGTGTCTAGCTCATACTAATTACATTGGGGGTGGGAGAGGGAGGGAGGGAGAGAAATCCAAATTTGCATGTATTCCTTGCAAGAAAAAGAGAAAATCCCCATAAGGTTTCATGTAATTTTTTAAAGATATGGACTTGTTTCCCAATAGTAAAATCAAATGTGTGAATATCGGAATCAAAAAGCAGGGTGGGATCCAAAATAGTTAGCCTTTCTCACTATTTGGGGGGGGGGGGGTTGGATTCAAAAGGAACATGTGATAATATCTAAATGTGTAAATCTGGGTGAAATCCAGCAGGTTCTGACAGGTTCTGGAGAACTGGCAAATACCACATCTGGCTGGCCCCAGAGTGGGGTGGGAATGGGGATTTTGCAATATCCTTCCCCCAGGAGTGGGGAGGGAATGATGATTTTGTAGTATCCTTCCCCTGGACTGGGGTAGGAATGGAGATTTTGCAGTATCCTTCCCCTGCCATGCCCATCAAGCCACACCCACCAAGCCACACCACGCCCAAGTCACGCCCACAGAACTGGTAGTAAAAAAAATTGGATTTCACCACTGGTGTAAATGCTTTTGATTCAGTCTGTAGGTAGATCAGGAGATTCTGGATAGTTTTGGGTCATATAAAAAGACACATTTGCATTCCATAGAGCCTCATGTTTGACCAAGACAAATGCTTTTCATGCATTTGCAGAAAAGACTCACCCATTTTCTTTGTCTCACATACTTTCTGAAAGAGATGTTCATATATCACTGGAGTAGATTTCATTTTTTTCAACAGCAGAAGCCAATGTGTTGCTTGTTGAGCTCCAGGCAAACAACATTGTTAGTGACTCACTCATTAACACTGTCTGGTACTGAGGAACTGTTTAGAAAGACGTCCCTCCCACACAGGAACTAAGGAGAGTGACTTTGCCAGTGTTCTGCAGAAGCACCACTTACCATATGGAAGATACTAATAATAAAGTACTTGGAAAATTCTGAAGATACTGTATGTTCCCTCACTGAGACTCTACAAGATCCAAATACATCTGACTTAGAATCAACATTAGGAAAGTTTTGGTAATATTGTGTAACATTCAAATATATTCAAATTAATAGATGCTTAACTATATATTTGTCATTTATTTGGAGCTTGATTGGCGAGGGGGGGCACTTTAAAATATTAAATATGAATGAAACAACTTGTGTTTACATTAATTATGTCTTGCCTTTGTCACAAATCATTGTGGAGGAATGACAGTGGCACTCTCCAATGTAGACAATGAATGTGATAATCATTAGTGACAGACAGTATCACACTTCCACACTGTCTTTTTGTCTTTTTAGTGCAGCTGACCAGTGGTGGGTTCCTACCGGTGCGGTGTGGAGTGCAGTTCCGGTAGGAGCCCGGTGATGACATCATTTTCTGGTGCTTCTACGCGTCCTGAGCTGTTGGGAAAAAGCCCTCCCACCCGCCCTTGTTTCAATACTGACCTTTATTCTTCCTCCGAAGCACAGATGAGAAGCTCCTCAGCTGTGTTTCGGCTTGTAATGTCATCCTAAACATGCGCAGAAGTGAAATCACCCGATGGAACGCGAGTTCACTTCTGTGCATGCTCGTGATGCGCACCGGTAGCAAAAATAACCAGAACCCTCCGCTGCAGCTGACCTATATACTTTGGAATTAAACTTCTTAAGTCAAATATGTAGGCTATACATGGAATGAGAATTTCCCTACTGAGAAGTCCAGCTAGAACATTCCAAGAATGGCCCAGTCCGAATCCTCTGATTCAGAACTGCAGAGGAAGAAGTGTGCCTAAGAAATGAGGTTTCAGTTCATCAGAATTTTGCATCATTTCTTGATGCATTTTATTGCAATAAAATGCCCCCTCAAAGCTCCTGTAGTAATACTGTATAGAATTTATCATTGAAAAACTTCCATTAAGGAGAGTAACATTTGCTTATGTGTTTTTCCTCTTCTCTTATCCAGGTCTCACTCTGGTTTGCATTTCAAACTACCTCCTACGCAACACATGACTTTTTATCTGTTCTCTTCCTCTCACATTTCTGCTTTTGAAAGAATTTCAGTTCAATTAGCAGCCAATGATTTCATTATCTTTCCTTGTAAAGTTTTAATCCATAAAATGCATATCAGACATAAATACAATCGAGAGACATAAATACAATCAAGAGAGTCCAGAAATATTTCACAAGAGTCCTTCACTCCTCCACTCACAACAAAATACCTTATTCCACCAGACTTGAAATACTGGGATTAGACAATTTACAACTACATCGTCTCCGATCTGATCTAAATGTAGTTCATAAAATCATATACCAAAATGTCCTTCCTGTTAATGACTACTTCAGCTTCAACCGCAGCAATACACGAGCATGTAATAGATTCAAACTAAATGTAAACAGCTCCAAACTCGACTGCAGAAAATACGGCTTCAGCAACAGAGTGATCAATGCCTGGAATGCACTACCTGACTCTGTGGTTTCTTCCCCAAACCCCAAAAACTTTAACCTTAGACTGTCTACAGTCGACCTCTCCCCGTTTCTAAGAGGTCTATAAGGGGCGTGCATAAGCGCACCACTGTGCCTACCGTCCCTGTCCTATTGTCCTATTGTCCTCTTTTATCGTTACTTTTTACTTATGTTTATACAAACTACTACTATTCTATACATGTTTGACAAATAAATAAATAAATAAAATAAAATAAATAAACAATTTTGGGGGTGATTCTTTGAGAGAAGTACATTATGTAAAATATTGTCAAGCATAATTTTACACTGCCCTTTGGTTCCAATATATCAAACGCAGTGGACATGTGGTATTCCTAGGCACTAACCAACATGTATATACAGTGGGCATCCCTTGTAATAGTGTATGATACTCAGGATTTAATATTTCTATGCACTAAATTTTGTTTCTGTGTAAATATTTCCCCTATAAATGATTCTGAGGCACATCTTTTTCAGTTGCAAACTATATCACAATATCCAGAAAAGGGCAGAGGTGAATATATTCTGATTGAAGTATATATTCAGAAAATATAAATTTAAATGAATTCATGGAAAATATGAAATTAAATGGGTTTATTTATTTAAATGAGTTAAATGAGTTTCCTCCTGGGCTGATAATACATCCTGTTATTCTATTTCTCTAACCCAGTGATGGCGAACCTATGGCACAGGTGCCACAGGTGGCGCGCGGAGCCATATCTGCTGGCATGCGAGCCGTTGCCCTAGCTCAGCTCCAGTGCGCAGGTGCGTGCCCGCCAGCTGATTTTTGGCTTGCGCAGAGGCTCTGGGAGGGTGATTTCGACCTCTGGAGGGCCTCCGGGGTGGCGGGGGGAGCGTTTTTGCACTCCCCAAGCTCCAAGAAAGCCTCTGGAGCCTGGGGAGGGTGAAAAATGGGCCTACCGGGCCCACTAGAAGTCGGGAAATGGGGGAGTGGGGGGTCATGCACACATGCGCAGGAGGGTGGGGCAAGTGGGGGGCTTTGAATTATGTGTGTGGGCATAAACATGCATGCGCGTGCGCGCACTATTTCGGCACCCGAGAAAAAAAGGTTCGCCATCACTGCTCTAACCCCATCAGATACAGATAATGCTTCAGCTGTGCTGATGTTCTCCTTCTAAGTGCTTAAGATTTAGGTGATGAATAAGTGAAATCCAACCAGTTAATATAGCCTGAATAGTATGGAGTCTGTTCTAGATGGATTCATGCTGTCCGAAAGGCTGGTGTTCTCAGTCTGATATTACTTATTGCTCCAGCAAATTTCATTAGGATCTAAGTAGATTCTTTATCAAGTGTCTATATCAAGTTTGACTGATATACCAAGTGTGTCAGGCTTCTAGCAGGAACTCCAGCTGAGTTCAAGAACAAGTCTCTCAGAGCTCTTATTAGCAATATTTATTTAGATTAGTAGTTGTAATAATAACCCTGTTCTCAGTATTTTGCATGGAGGAGGATGACCTATTACTGTAGGTGTTCAGAAATATTGTTGGTGCCCACTTTACATTCTCTCAGCATATTTTAAAATTCTCTTATTCATCCAAGGCTTTTAAACTTTTGCTTTATAGCATTAAATTTGTGTCTTAAGTGTGCTTTACTTTCAATACTTTTCCTTGATGGCCATTGTTATTGTTCTTACAGCCTGTATAAATTTAATCATTAAATAGATAAGTCAATTTTTAAAAAATAATAATAATAAAATAACGGAGTTATCTGAATAATAAGACTGTTGACACAGGATGGGATCTATCTTAATATTTTTGGCTAAGGCATAATTACTTCAAATACTGCCCGGATTTGATAGCTGTACCTCAGATAAGGTACAATATGCTATAAAAGGTGCTGGAAATATTGATTAAACCCCTCAAGAAAAGTCAGAAATAATACTGGCTCTTAATCTTAATTTATGTACTTTTATCTACCCTCTAATGCTCAGGGTATTCGAAATTAACATGCTGAGTTGTGTGATAATTTTATTTCACCTATTTTCAAACTATTGAAAGATTCTGCATCCTGTCTATTGAGTACATGAACCTCAGCATTTAACTCTCCCTCACTCCCCCGGTGTGTCTGGCAACCTTCTTTGCCATCTTGTCTCCTTGATTTTATCTGTTAATGTTTTTAATTGCTGTGTTTTTCTAATGAATGCTTTTAATGTTTTTCAGGTTTTTTTATGTTGTAGACCACACAGACAGGGTCATTGAATATGAGATGGGCAGTAAAGAAATATTATAATTTAATAAATAAATAATAAATTTTGTCATTTAGAAATAGCAGTATCATATCTGAATTGCAAAAATCAGGATAGCCACTAGATGACAGCAACAGGTGGAGTTTTCTGTACCTCCCTGCTACTCTTTAGTGGCCATTCACATTTTTGTTACCCTTCACTTAAAAGTAGATTGAAGAAACATTGGGGACTTGTATTCAAAGACACTTAATTTTGTTTTCTTAAAAGTTTAGATCTCTCCACCGTGATAAAACGAAAAGAAAATCATTGTTGTGCCTTCCTTTTTCCATCTATTCACATACAAAAAAGTGTTCTTCTTTTACAGGATCTTTAATTGAAATCCAGACTGGTTTTTACTTTATATTAAAACAAATCACTGATTTTAATGCTGAAATATGTAAGGCACGTATAATATATGATTTTGTTTTATAGCCTCTACAAATTCCCTTAATTGTCTTCCCTTTGTGACTAGTGTTATAGCTGGAGTCTGATCTTGTCCAGTATATTTTTCTACTCATGATTTTCACATGTTTCCTCTCACCAGTCTATTGGTTAATCTACCTAAAGTGCTTCAGATAAGACTAAGCTTTTACAAAACAAATACAAATCCTGATATCCATATTTTAAAAACTTGGCACCAACTCCTAGATCATCCCAGATGTTGTCAGAGAATTCTGGGAGTTTGACCAAGGTTGAGAAACATGGCCTTAGGTAGTATGCTAATACCCCTTTGCTCACCCAAATATCTTTTTTCTCATTAATGCATTTTTACACCTCTTAAAACAACTTCTGAGGATTTAGGTCATCCTTAAAAACATTAGATGTAGTTTAGAAGCTGCAGATACAGATAGAGGCTGGTAAAAATTAGGGAAGCGAAAATATTGCATTTTCTCATCCTCGCCTTTTAGAATTGTGTTCACTCTCATCTAAGTCTATTTCTTTGTGTATTTCACAACCGTTATATTTCTTAGTAGTGCATAAAAGTGGTTCTCCCCTTGGCTCTGTTCAACTTCCTTGCTGAACCTCAGGGCTGTCAAATCAGCTTCTGACATTCACATTTTAAATTCATATTTTAAAAGTTGATCCCTATGTACACAGAATTAAGTTTGTACTTTACATTATTGCAAGAAAATTGCAACCTAAAACATCTTTTAAGAGTCTGTAAATAACAGAATTAACAGTTAACGGAATAAAAGTTGGAAGGGATCTTGAAGGTCATCAAGCAGGTGACCCTATACCATTCCAGACTATGTGGCTGTCCAGTCTTTCTTAAAAGTCTTCAGTGATGGAGCAAACACAACTTCTGACAGCAAGCTGTTCCACTGGTTAATCATCCTCACTGTTAGGAAATTTCTTCTTAGTTCTAGGCTGTTTCTTTTCTTGCCTTCTGGTGCTTTGGAAACTAGGTTGATCCATTCTTCTTTGTGGTATCCCCTCAAATATAGGAACCCTGCTATCATGTTACATTCATGAACAAATACTTGATTTCCTACTCTTTAGGTTTTCATATATATTTGGACTAACTAAATCAAGGTAGGGGCAGAATCCATGTTCTTATATCTTCATTGCTTATTGACGTGAGCATGATGAAATGTGCTAGTATTTTTTCTATTCCAAATGCCTAGCAAATAGTATGGCTTTGTGGCACTTTGAAGTAGGGTAAGACAAACTCAGGGATGAAACAAACTCAAGATTAAGACAAATTCAAGGAAGTAACACCACTCAAAGCATGGTAAATCATGATTATCATTTCCAATATCTTAGTGCCATTTGCTGACAAACTCAAGCAGAAGTTACAACTATATTCATGACCTGTTTATGGACTGCTTAGTCCTTCAAGAGGAACCATATTGCACTAGAAAAGTACTTATTTTCTTAAATTTCTTTATGATCTACTACTATCTTCTCTGCTCATATTAGGTATGCCTAATACCTGGAATAGTAAAATTTACATGGCCTCTATTGGAATGGAACTGCATGCAAATGGGTCACTCTGATGCTTTCTTTTGACTTTGTTAATAGGAGTCAAATAGAGCCAATATCAATTTCAGAGCCTCCATCTTCATATATTTCCTCTTCATGCTATAACATGACAGAACAGTGAAGAGTAGCTTTTATATACTTATAGTATAGGCTAAGGTTGGACATATCATTTATTGAATAATGAAAGAGCCACTTCAAATAGCTGAAGTTTCAACAAAGGAGAATGAGAACCATCCTAAACCAACAAGTCACCTGTCCTCCAATGGCCTCCACTAAATCAACCAACAAGCAATTGATCCTGTCAGCAAAGCTGATAGAAAATATATTTATGTGAAGGAATAATTTTCTACAGTGGGAGTAATATTAGCCAATTGTTATCTGCCAGTGAAACGTAGTTGCATTTTACAAATGTCTTTTTCGTTAGCAGGGAAGTCAATAAATACATTGATGCTACAGTGTTTTGATTCTTTGCAGGGGGGATTCTTAGGTAATTGAATTAAATGTTGTATAAAATAAATAGTGTGCCATAAGACATTACTCCTATGTGGAGGGCCCCAACCATATATTATGAAGGTTAGGAATAAGTTTTAAATTCAAAGAAGCAGCTGGATGAAAACATAGCTATGCTTTCCAAAATACAGTGTTATAGCCATCTTCCAAATAAATAAATAGCAATAGCACTTAGACTTATATACCGCTTCACAGTGCTTTACAGCCCCCTCTGTTTACAGAATCAACATATTGGCCCCAACAATCGGGGTCCTCATTTTACCGACCTCGGAAGGATGGAAGGCTGAGTCAACCTTGAGCTGGTCAGGATCGAAGGAATCGAACTCCTGGCAATGTGAGCAGAGTTAGCCTGCAGTATTGCATTCTAACCACTGTGCCCCTACAGCTCATATGGTTCATCACTGCTTATTTGAACATGGATCTGCTGGAGTTTTATTTTTTCTGCTCTCATGTTCCTTTCTATTTTAGTTACAGTTGGAGAAGGCTGCTTATGCCGGTCTTATTAGTCGGCCTTAATTTGACTGTTTAGAAAGGGTATGTTATATATAGATTTACTTTGAATTCATTTGTCTCTCTCACATACACATATAGAGTTGTTAAGCTTACAGGGTACAGTTATATTATTCTTAGAATTCTGAATAACATGATTAAGGTTTATCACTACTTAAGATTGTTCTTAGGTTTTTCGTGTTAATTCTGCTTTAATTAAATATTAAATATTGACTCAGTCATAATGTTCCTGTGGCATGGGGTGGGTTCCTCCCGGTTCGGACCAGATCGCCCGAACTGTTAGCGACCCGCTGGTGATGAAATGATGGCATCACAGATCTGGTTCAGTCGGTGCCAGTCCATGGGCATCACCATCTTTTTGGGGAAATTTTTGGTGAATTTTTCCGTGTTTGGATGTCTTCTCCTCTTCCGTGGCTTGAAAAAGATCCCTCCCGCCCACCCGCGGGTTAATACTGACTTTTATTTCTTTGCCCGAAGCACAGCTGATGAGCTCCTCAGCTGTGCTTCGGGCTGAATCCTACTACTGAGCATGTGTGGAAGTGAAATTGCATTGGGGAACGTGCCGTGAAACATTGTGATGCGAACTGGTGGCGAAGGTAAGTGGAACCCACCCCTGTCCTGTGGTTGATTTGGGGATTGTATTGTTGCTTCTATTCTTCTTCAGTGGTTAATCCACAGCTAGTTTTTAAACAGGGAGTCTTGTTAGGCCATTTTAATAACATTTTCTATTGTTTGAGCAACTGAAAATTGTCTGTAAAATTTGCACTTTGCACCCACCTATGGAACACCATACACACCAAAGGTGAGATTGGCCTCATCTCTCCTGTTTTCCTGAAATCCTTTAAAATTTGGTTGTGTCAACAGGCTTGGGTATTGCAAGAGTGTGGTAATCGGTTAAATGGCTCAATTGTTTATATTCTCATGCTCTCTCTAGCCTTTCATAATATTATTATTTGTACTTTTGAATGTTTTTAAAATTGCTTTATTTGTTATTTTGTATGCCAACCAAAGTCACACTATGTGAGATGGGCACCCATATAAATATGATAAATAAATAAATAAATAAATAAATAAATAAATAAATAAATAAATAAATAAATAAATAAATAAATAAATAAATAAATAAATAAATAAATAGATGTAAAATGTCATATACTCTAAAATACCAGCATTCTTTTTTTACTTAAGTATCACCATTATAAATAATAATAATGAGAGTGGCACAGTGGCCTAGTAGTGAAAACACTCACCTCCCAGTCGGAAGGTTGAGAGTTCAGTCCTAGGTAGTGGCAGATACTGTATTTCTCTTGTAGGACACAAACAAAAGAGCCGAGGTGGTGCAGTGGTTAAAATGCAGCACTGCAGTTCAGCAGTTCAGCTGTTCAAATCTCACCGGCTCAAGGTTGACTCAGCCTTCCATCCTTCCGAGGTGGGTAAAATGAGGACCCAGATTGTTGGGGGCAATATGCTGAACTCTGTAAACTGCTTAGAGAGGGCTGTAAAGCACTATGAAGCGGTATATAAGTCTAAGTGCTCTTGCTATTGCTATATCTGCTGTGAACTCTGTGGCGGCAGAAAGGGCACCCAGCCAGCAAACACTCAGCTCCATTTAGGGTTGTAAAAAGAAAAAACAAATAGGATTTTGAATCAAATAAATAGTATCAGAATGCAAATTCTAAAATAAAGGGGTCCTTCCTAGGCTGCTTTGGACTGATGCTTTTTTTTCATATGTGTATGAATATTGGTGCATAAAAGTCCCAGAAAAACAATAGTGCAGAAAAAACTGAGAAAAGGCCATCAATATCTAAAGCTCTGAAAATTGAGTACTACATTTTTATTTTGTGAATTCCAATTTCTTTTCAGCTTAATCCAGTACTTTAGCCAAGCAAGTGTGTAAGCCTGTGGACCTTTTCAGGCTTTATTTAACATGGAAGTCTGTCATTGTGGCTTAGTATCTCACAAATCTGTCCTCAGAGACCATCTTTCATACAGCTCTCTCTTTCATTGGATGTGGGCAGTCCAGAACCAACACAAAAAGAGCTTGAAACAATATCAGCACAGACTGTTTCTCCGATATGGTACAATAGCACACAACTATGCAAGGTCCTGTGTTTGAATCCTCTCAATTCTCTCTGAATCCCTGGAGATTGTTAACAATTTCTGCAGATGATACAAAGACAGATGGACAATAATCAGATAAATTATGTAAGTTATGATTTCACTCATAACAGAAAACATGAGAGAGATTCATCACCTTTCAGAAGAGTCAGTTTCTCCAGTGAGTTTACTTTAGGCCTAATAGTTGAATTTTAATCATCTTTGTACTGTTGTTAGAAGTCATGCAGACTTCAATGTTGCAGGAAATGGCCGGGACATTTTCAGAAAGCCAATATGTTTATTTTGATTGCCAAAAATATGAAGGACATAATGCAGGATGCCTCCAAGGAAATACTACTCAAGTTTATAAGTATACATTTTATACTTCAGGGTGTTAATAACAATAGGTCAAGTTAACCTGCACTATTGAATAGAGAAACCAGAATAACAAAGTCATTTTAACGAATTTTTACCCTTCCTGTGTGGCACCAAATAAAATGTAAAAGGTTACACTGTTAATTCATAAACTAAACTCCAGCAATAGGCATCTTGTCTTGTAGTCTCATTTCTTATATTTGACTGCTATAATAGTTGACTTTTTAAACCACTCTACCCCTTAACTATCCCTTGGAGTGCTGTAGAAACATATTGATGCACTTGAAGCCTGGGATTCCATGTTAAATGAGGGAAAAGGACAAAAAGTCGTTGTACAAGCACAGCTGGAGCGATTTGCACAATCAACACTAATGTAAAGAGCTGTGAAATAACTAGTGTAACAGTTTACACAAAGAACTAAGAAAACTGGATTTCATCCTTACAATAGGGTGCAAATCGGTTTTTCTCTGAGTGGGAGAAACTTTGTGTGGTAGAAATTGGATACAATTTCAGATATTACCTCCGGGACCGCATCCTACCTCATACTTCCCTTCGACCAGTCAGGTCCCACAGAGTGGGTCTCCTCCAGGTCCCGTCAACCAAAAAATGCCAGCTGGCAGGGCCTAGGGGGAGGGCCTTCTCTGTGTGGGGCCCTGTTCTCTGGAACCAACTACCCCCAGAGATCCGAATTATCCCCACCTTGCTGGCCTTCTGAAAAGCCATTAAGACATGGCTCTTCCTGCAGGCGGGGTGATTTAAGACAATTTCACTTCTTAGGTCTCCCCCACGTATGTATGGTTTTGTATGTTTTTAAAATTCTTTTTAAAATTCTTTTTAAATTATTATATTGTTTAGTTGTTCTTTAAATGTTGTACGCCGCCCTGAGTCCCCAGGGAGTAGGGCGGCATATAAGAACACTAAAATAAATAAATAAATAAATAAATTACAATTTTAGTTTTCATAATATTAATTCATGATGGTTGTGATTTTTAAAATTAACTTACCATGGCACTGTCTGAAACCTACGTTCATTTAATTCATTATTTCTTATCAAGTATCCCAGGTTGATTCTGTCTCAGGGGAACAAGGCCATAGAACAATCTAAGTATTTACAAGGCAAGGGCAAGATTGGAAGGGAAACTCACGATGCAAAGCCATAAGCAGAACTTGAAGTATGGCTAGAATTCATTCCTGAAGTTCAGGCAAGGTGAGAGTGTCAGTGGCAAATCAATCTAAGAACTGAAAAGAACAATTTCATGGGAAATCCAGTTCATAAATCAGGAGGTGGCAGATAGATATTCCTGTGCTAACTGCTAGGAATAGAAAAGATTTTAAAGCCCAAAGATCTGCCCTTCAGTTGCATCTCCTATAAGAAGATAAGAGTAGCTTTGCTAGATTAGCTCAAAGGCCATTCTAATCAACACCTTGATTCTCACAATGACCAACCAAGGATCTCTGGGATGCTCACAAGAAACAAATGGGACATGCCCTTTTTCTCCATTGTTCCCCTACAACTGCTATTTGGAAGCATGCATCTGCCAAAATGTTGGTGACACTGAATCTTAAAGTATAATAGTGTTAAATCTGGTGAGTGAAGAGACTGGAGACAGGCTTCAGACAACAAGCTCTTTATTCAACTATGTACAGACTCCAGCAGAGAGCCAGTCTGACAGCTAGCCCTTTTATAGGGAGCTGTCAGATGGCTCAGCCAATCAGCAGTCCCCATTTCCCCCACCTGAATGGAGGACTGGTTGTAACCAGGCAGTCTGGATATCTAGCAAATAGCTTTTGATCAACCTATTCTTTGTTATTTTATATAATACCTCTTTAAAGCTAACCATGTTAGCTGCTATTGTGTGTGGAAAGAAGGACTTTCATTTGTCTGTTCTAAATCTCATTAGCTTTATTGGATTTCCCAATGAGGAATGCCCATTGAAAGATTTCCCCAAGGTCCCTTTTTCCCATGGCATGCATGATTTTATACAGCTGATTGATCTCTCAATTATTCTACAGCTTGATGGTGCTTAGCTCTTTTTTCCAAATTAGGTGAGAAACCATCATCTTCATAATAGTCTGAATCTGGACTTTTGTGTTTATGACCAGGTAGAATCAGCTGCACTTCAGAGGATTCAAATGAAGGCCATTCTCAAATAAACAACATGAGGCAGAATAATTGCATGTGTTACCCGAAGTTGCCAGGAACCTTTTTAATCACTGAATATGTGCAGCTTCTTTTTACAAAGCAATTAAAACCGAAGGAGTAATAAACACGGCATAGTTATGTTCAAATCTGCAAGTTTAATTTGTACTTATGAAAAGACGGAACGAATCCAATGTTTTTTTTACATTTTCAGAGTCTTGTAGATTAGGTAATTCAGATATCTGAATTTAAAAATCCTCCTTCTCTTCTTTTGGGAAAAATAGTTTTAAAACATGCCCAGGCAATTGATAAATATGAATGACAGAGGGAATTAAGAGATATTTAACAGATTCAAAGCAACTGGACTTTCAGCCAGCGGTGGGTTGCTCCTGGTTCGGACCGGATCTTAGAACCGGTAGTGCCGCTGCCAGGAGGCTCTGCCCACCTGCTTGGGACACCCCACCCACCTACCCGGGACGCTCCGCCCACCCACCTGGGATGCTCTGACCACCTGCCCGGGGACACTTCTGCACGCGTGCATGAACTGGTAGCAAAATAATTTACAACCCAACTCTGGTTTCAGCTAATAGATAAAAAATCTGGCTCAACAGTAATACTGTGAGAGGGATCTAGCTGTCCTAGTGGACTATCATTTAAGTATGAGCCAGCAGCGTGCTGCAGCTGCCAAAAAAGCCAATGTAATCCTAAGGTGCATTACTGAGGGATAGTATTTAGATCATGAATAGTGGTAATACTGCTTTATACCACACTATTGAAGCCATACTTGGAATACTGCATTCAGTTATGGTTGCCACAATACAAAAAAAGATGCTGAGACCCAAGAAAGAATGCAGAGAAGAGCAACAAAGATGATAAGAGGTCCAGAGGCTAAAACGTACAATGAACAGTTACGTATGTCTAGCCAATGAAGAGAAGGATAAGGGGTGATATGAAACTGTCTTTCAGTACTTGAGGGCTGTCATAGAGAAGAGGGGATCCAAAGTACTTGAGTCCAGGACAAGAAGCAATAGATGGAAGCTTATTAAAAAGAGATCCAACCTGGAACTAAGGAGAAATTGATGACATTGAGAATATAGAACAGATTCCTCCTGAAGTTGTGGCTCTCCATTGCTGGAGATTTTCAAGAAAAGATTGGACAGATTGGATTTGTCGAGGATAGTATAAGGTCTCCTGCCTTGGGCATGGGGTTGGATAAGAAGACCAAGGTCCTTTTCAGCTCTATGATTCTATGTTCTATTATCACATTCTGGTGCAAACATCTCTTCACCAGAAAGAAGAGAAATTGCATTAAAGAAATATTGTTATTATATCATCATCATCATCATCATCATCATCATCATCATCATCATCAATCATCTCCTTGAATTTCTAAGCTTTGCGTTTAAGATGTGATGCCTCAGAAATTTATGGACATTCACACAACCACTAAAAACAAGTTTCCATGTGATCAAATGAGTTGCTCTGACTGTGGAAATAGAGACAGTCACACACAGAACTTCCATTTAGAAGAATCATTTCTCACAAATGGCAGTTCTGTGTGAAGGCCTTCTGTGGATCTCAAAGACCAGCAACAGGCCTCATACCTATCAAAGATTTGTTGCACCCACCTTACGAAGGGACAAGGCAGCTTGAAAGAGTTTTACTTTATAAGAGCTGAAGTGGTGCAGTGGTTAAATGCAGCCATTGCAGGCTGACTGCTAGTTCAACAGTTCAGCTGTTCAAATCTCACTAGGCTCAAGGTTGACTCAGCCTTCCATCCTTCCGAGGTCGGTAAAATGAGGACCCAGATTGTTGGGGGCAATATGCTGAACTCTGTAAACCGCTTAGAGAGTGCTGTAAAGCACTATGAAGCGGTATATAAGAAAAGTGCTATTGCTATTATTGCTATTACTTTAACAATTATATCTAAAATGGAAATGGCACCTTTTTCTGGGTTGAGGATCACAACTTCAGTCAAACTGTTAATGAATGTGAAAGGTTTTACAATGACAAGGTGGTGCTTGTGGAGGTGTGGATGAGAAAGCTTGGGGTTTGACTTTTTTGTTTTTTTTTTCCTTGATTTTGCAAGGCTTTTGAGAATGGGAGTGGGAATGGGGCCATTTTATTTCCACCATCCTGGCCCAATCTATTTTTTCTGCTGATATCTGGTAGTCCAATCTCAGGGACCTCCAGAGTCTATAAATGGGAAGCTGAAGCTGCTGGGTCATAGAATAAGGTGACCAGATGTCCCGCTTTTGGCGGGACAGTCCCGCTTTTTAATAATTTGTCCTGCGTCCTGCAGCGTTTCAAAAAAGTCCCACTTTTTAAATTTGAATTTGCCCTGTACACCCCTCTGCCTCCTGCCTCGCCTGCCTCCTCCTGCCAGGTGGGGAGGGAGGACAGTGAGAGGGGCAGCGGCGGTCTTGCCTGTTCATCGCCGCAGAGCCGAAGAAGCTGGTGGCGTTTGCGGCGCGGGGCTTCCCCCGCCCGCTTTCTCCGGCCGCCGGGACGCCGCCATTTGCGTTCTTTTGCCCTCTGTGCAAGCAGAATGCTTTGCGCATGCGCAGAGGGCAAAAGAACGCAAATGGCGGCGTCCCAGCAGCCGGGGAAAGCGGCCGGGGGAAGCCCCATGCCGCGAATGCCACCAGCTTCTTCGGCTCTGTGGCGACGAACAGGTAAGCCTGCGCCAGTAGGAACCCACCCTTGGCTGCAATGAAGGGGGGAGTGTTTGGGGGGGGTGCACAAAGCTGCAGGATAAGAGAGACGGACCCCTCCTGTCTTGCTCCCCTAGAAACCCCCCCCCATCAATGGTGTCCCGCTTTACAAAAAATAAAATCTGGTCACCTTATCATAGAAACCTAAAATACAAAACACATACTAATGTACAAATGAATACAATATACATATAATACAATACAATATACAAAAGCAATTGCAAAATATTTATAATACGAAAATAGTGTTTATAAAACTCCACAAAACAAAAGCAAAAAACCTCAGCAAAGTAACATTGTAAAGACTATCCAAGAAAGTCTTCCTGTTATTTCAAAGCTTTCCTGGCTGCTCCCACTTCCAAGCTGGCCCTGGCCCTCTGAAGAAGTTCCTTCATGAAGCCTTCCCTTAGAATTCATTTAAAGTACAGGAAGCCAGGGAGCCTACAGACAATAGATGACATTCTACCCACCAGCAATTGCACTGAATTCTCTGCTCTGAAAGAAATTTGGAAAGTGAATTTCTCTTTTATCGAACTCAGCAAGAATTGTAGGGGCAATAAGGGAGGAAATAATTTTAAGGCAATGCTATCTTAAATCATTTAGGAAAGTACCAGACCTTTAAATTTAGTCAGAAACAAAGCAGAACCCAGTTGAACAACTATTAGAAATCATTTATCTCTCATGCTATATATTTTTGTGGTAAACCACATTAAGCATAATGCAAAAAAGGAGTAATAAATAGTAAACAGAAAATGCATGAGATAAAAAACTTCCTTAGATACTTCCATTGCTGAGAGGGCCACTTGTATCATTCCTTCTCCTATAGTGTGTACCGCGTCAGTAGTTTTTGTGATATATATTAATATTTTTGTGTATTTTTAACAATTGCATTTATATTTGTCAATTGTTGACAAATAATTGTTGTGTACCATCCAGATTTGCTTCTGGTGCTTCTGGTGAGATGGATAGCTACATAAATTTGGTTAATAAAGTAAATATATAAGAAAAGGAAAAGGAAACAGTGCTAAAACTAGCAATGCCATTCATTTTTCCACCTTTTTGCATAGTGCCATTAGCATAAATCTACACATTTTTGTAATTTCTTTTAATTCTGTTGTAAACAGCTTCCATATACTGTATGTTCCTTCACATTCATTTTCCATTCGCTAGGTTAGTAGATCAGTCCTCTAATATCTTTGCATATAGGATTCTTAACATTCCCTACTTTGTACTTTGTACTATAGTTTTACTTTCTTTCACTTCCTGCCTTTGCTTCCAAGTCCATGTTTTCTCAAGATCCACTCTTAACATTGGCAACAACTATTCTAATTCATATTTAGAATTTCTCATCATACCTATATCCTTCTTTAATTCTCTTGATCTTCCACCAAAACAACCATATAATTTACAGTTTTAGAATGTGCTTTAAAAATGTCTGTGCTTTAGTCAAGCAAATGCAAAATGAGACCTATCAGAAGAAAAACTCAAACTCTTCCACACTAGAAACATTTTTGCTGGTAATAACTGACTATGAGGGAGATCTTGGAGTTAATGCTGAGAAATTCAATGCAAATGTTGCCCTAACATGTGATATCTATAACAAGTAACTTCTGTGCTAGCAACTGAAAGGAAGGTAGGTGGGGCAGTACTGTATAGTAAAGTAATATTGTGATTCGAAATTTTCTGACAATTTTAGTCAATCAATGCTCACCCTATTTGAATGAATTATGACATAGGGAAGATACCTAAAATAATTTTCAACAGTGAATACAGGTGTAGAAGAGCTTATAAATATTGGCATGATGTCACACACAGAATTCTGATAATTAGCTTCTCAAAATGCTCTCTGTCAGAATGGTATCTTCACTGGATCCAAAGGCATTGCTGCAAAAAAGTTGGAAGTATGGGCTGGTATTTTCCTTTGCAACAGGCCAGATTCCTTCCTAAAGTGAAAAATGGATTAAAGAGCAGAGAGAGAAAATGATTATTAAAAATCTACAGGTGTATCCATTGGCCACAAGTTTCATAATTGTTTCCAGTTATTTCATTTATTAAAAATATTTTAGTTTAAATAATTAGCAATAGTTTCAATAAATTCCAACTTTTAGGCATATGAGATTAGTTATGAAATATTTGGATTCCAGCCCTTAAATCTAGGGGAAAACTACAGACAATTCAATTCTACACGGTTATGTATACTTTATGTCTTTATGTTTTATGTCTGATTTTTTTTCCTGATGCCATTTTAGTGGAAATTTTGTTTTTCAAGTTGCTTCTTATTTGGATGCTTTTTTTTCTTGACAGACACAGCAATCTTATCTCATTTATATGTAAAACTGCATAAAAAACTTAACTACTTACTAAGCAATGAATAATATTAATATGCTCATCACACACTGAACTATTCCAAAAATGTTTAATTCTGCTTTTTAATGGAAGGCAGGCGTGTGATTAGAGCAGGGCTTTCAAACTCGAGGCCCATGGCCCAGATGTGAGATGCTCAGGCCACACCCATGCCCGCTTTAGCGAAGGGGGAAAAAGTTGTGATATGTCACGTGGCAACGCCATGACGACGCGAGTTTTACACCCATGGACTAGAGCAATACTTTTCATCCTTGACAACTTTAAGATGTGTGGACTTCAATTCCCAGAATTCCTCAACCAGCATAAGTTGAAGTCCACACATCTTAAAGTTGCCAAGGTTGTGAAAAAAATGGACTAGAGAGTTAGAGTTAGAGAAGCTACATTGCTTCACTTTATTAGCCAATTGGTCACTCATGTGCGCATGTGCGTGTGCAAACACAAACACAGAGATACTTAGATACGTTGGGCATATGTATGAGATAGAGATTTCATATCACCGCCCTGAGTCCTACAGGATTGGGCGGCCTATAAGAACTTTAAATTTAATTTAATTAAATTAAATATTTTCAGTAGCATATTAAAATAACATGTTTACACATTCCCTTTATTGCTCTCATTTTTTTGACCTCTCATTAACATCAAACATCTTTTGCTCCTTTTTCTCATTATTTGATACCCTATTCCACATATCTCATTAAATCACATACCTAACACTAGTGAACATTGCTTATGTTGAATTATAGACTCTAGATAGCAAATTAGAATTGTAAATTCTAGATAGGCTCATCATGAACAGAAATCATAGTGTGTCTAATTACTTTTCATAAAAGAGTTAGGAAAGCTTCAAAATATATTCAAAGGGAACTTACTGGTTAATAAGTCTGTTGTGTGAGGATCTTAATACTTATGTACATACCTACTACTCGTACATACTTATGTACATACCTACTACTCGTATAGAGTATAAAAATTGAAAAGAATTTTCCATTCCAGTGGAACAGCTTGCCTTCAGAAATCGTGGGCTCTCCATCATTGGAGGTTTTTAAGAAGAGACTAGACAGTCACTTATATGAAATGGTATAGGTTCTCTTGCTTGAGCAGGAGGCTGGACTAGAAGACCTCCAAGGTCCCTCCCAGCTCCGTTCTATTCTATTCTATTTATTCCCCTTGAGCTTCTCAAAACCACACAGCACATGAGAAAATAAGTTTTCATTTCTAATTAAACAACCTGTAAATATCTTTTTCTGGTTTGCAGGGTATCATAATTCACAAGTCTCTGCATTGAAGGATATCAATGCATTGAAGGAGCCGAGGTGGCGCAGTGGTTAAAAGCAGCACTGCAACCTACTTCAGCTGACTGCTAGTTCAGCAGTTCAGCTGTTCAAATATCACCAGCTCAGGGTTGACTCAGCCTTCCATCCTTCCGAGGTCGGTAAAATGAGGACCCAGATTGTTGGGGGCAATATGCTGAACTCTGTAAGCCGCTTAGAGAGGGCTGTAAAGCACTATGAAGCGGTATATAAGTCTAAGCGCTATTGCTATTGCTATATGCTCTGACATGCATTTTAGAATATAGCTTCCCTTATGACTTTAAAGAGATCTCCCTGATAAAGTTATGCCTGGTCCATCTATATAGGGGCGTGCATAAGCGCACCAGCGTGCCTACTGTCGCTGTCATAATGTTTTCTCTTATCAGTACCCATCTTATGTATATAAACAATGTTATATCTATGTATATTACCAATATGCACTTGATAAATAAATAAATAAATAAATAAATAAATAAATAAATAAATAAATAAATAAATAAATAAATAAATAAATAAATAAATAAATAAATAAATAAATAAATAAATAAATAAATAAATAAATAAATAAATAAATAAATAAATAAATATACAATGAGAATGCTACTGCAATATTCAACCAAATCATTGTGCAAAGAGAAATTGAACCTGTTTGCTATTTCATCACTGGCATCCCTTTTAAGTAATAATGAAAACATCATGTCTTGAATATCTGCCTCCTTAGCTCAGAGTTAACTTCAATAACCAATGGAAAACTGACGGATTTATATCAGATGAACATTGATGTAATTAATCAACATACCACACAATTAGCTTTGTTCTTATACATAAAGATGCTCCCTATTTACTTTCCCTCTTTCTGTAAATTTAATCACTGTGATAAAAAAAGTGCAAGTTATATAAAAAAAGAGTCAAGATGTTTTCATTGGCACATTATATCTGTCGTGGCAGATAACATTGGCCTCTGCTGAGTGAGGGCAATGATTTTAACTCTGCAAAGTTAAACACTCTGCTTTCTCTCCTCCACTTATTGTGATTCTAATAAAGATATTGTTTCTCATATTTCCCACTTTTATTCTTATTTTACTCCAGATGATAGGTAAATAAAAGGATCAAGTTGCTGGAAAGATGTACAACTGCATGCCAAGTTCAAATTGTATGTTTCAATGAATCCATAAATGAGCAGAAACTGGCACCGTTTCTTTCTGTGTGGTATAGAGTTAAACATGGCCTCTTTCTGCAGTTGTAAATGTAAACATGCTCCTTATGTGGAAATTACAGATTCAAGAAACACTGAATAAGTACATAAGATCAAGCATATAACCTGTATGAAAGTCTACTTTTTATCATATTGTGTTTTCTCTTCCCCTTGGCACTGTAGCTGCTTTGTTTTATATAGATTGTAAAAGAAGAAATACAGTGAACCCTCGTTTTTCGCGGGGGTTACATTCCAAAAAGAACCCGTGATAGGCGAAATCCGTGAAGTAGTAACCTTTATTTTTTTTACAATTATTATACAATGAAATACTCCATAATACATTGAAACCAAAGAACAAAACCTTTTTACAGGCCCAAGCATTTGTTTAACAAATAAAAGTACTGTATAAACGTTTTTTTTACAAATAACTACTGTACTGTAAAATAATAATTTTAATCATCAATACGAACTGAAGGCTTCAAATTGCGGAGATCAGCACTGCCCCACCGCGACCCGAGTCATTGGATTAGAACGGGAGAAAATGAAAAATGATTATGAAAAAAAATACAAAGTACAGTAGGACAAATAGTGACTCAAGTGTATTTCACTGCTCTTGGCAAGCTGTTTTACGTACGTGTATAAACCGCAACGTTATTGACACACAGTTAGAGAAGAAGTGGAGAGACTGTTTAGCCAATCAGAATGCAGAACACAATGCACGATGCAAATCCGTGAAGCAGCAAGACCGTGAAAGGTGAACCGCGATATAGCGAGGGTTCACTGTATTCAAAACAAGCTATACCTTCCTTCTAAAAATAAATTTTCAATAGATTAGTAGCATTTTGGAAGGTGATAGATGATAGATAGATGATAGATAGATAGATAGATAGATAGATAGATAGATAGATAGATAGATAGATAGATAGATAGATAGATAGATAGATAGATAGATACGAGGGTGAGTCAAAAAGTAAATCCATTTTCTTTATTTCAGGTGAAGTTTTTGATAAAAATACCTGAAATTTTTCCCAGTTATAAATGATTATATCATTTACGTTTTCTTTTTGAAAACCTTCAGTGATGGAGCGCCCACAACTTCCAAAGGCAAGCTATTTCATTGGTTAATTATTCTCACAGTTAGGAATTTTCTCCTTAGTTCTAGGTTACTTATTTCCTTGGTTGGTTTCCAACCATTATTTCTTGTCTTGCCTTTTGGTGCTTTGGAAAATAGTTTGACCCCCTCATCTTTGTAGGAACTCCTCAAATATTGGAACAGTGTTCTCATGTCACACACACACCATCATTCCTTCTTTTCATTAGACTAGACATACCCAATTACTGTAACTGTTTTTCGAACATTTTAGCCTCCAGCCCCCCTTAATTATTTTTGTTGCTCTTCTCTGAACTCTTTTATGCAATCACCTCATGTTGTTTCTACGTATTTTTTCTCATTTAGGTTTGTTGGTTGACTGACAGTTTACAATGGTTCACAGTTCTTCTCTCAGTTGCTTTGATTCTCTCTGAATCTGGATGTTTGCTCCACTTTATTCACTTCACATGTTGAATTTTTCTATGACAAAATCCAGGATCCAATATTCTTTATAATGTATATTAAAAAAAAACACATTTTCACACTTCCAGAGTTCATTTTGCTTCTGCTTTCATATTTGGAAACACCATACTTGTCTGGCCTTGATTGATAATCTGCTTAGAACTCCTTTCATAATTCTGCGATTAGAAACATGTCCCTTGCAATTTATACTAGGGAATGAATCTTTATCACTATTATTCTTTTCTTCTTGGGGCACCTGTTATTGTTTTTTGGTGCTCAATAATATCTGTTTTCAAGTATTCTGTCACATCATTAATAATGTACTCACTTCCCTTTTTTGAACATTAAATATGAAGTATTCTTCCAAACTCATTACTGACTCTTGTAATGTATGCTTTAAAATTATCCATCATTTGACCTGTTCCCCTGATCACTGAACACATGACTGGAGACCTCATAAATAAATGTCAAAATATTTCTTTTTGGAGTTTTAGTCTTTATGGATTCACCAATATCATTGTGAATCTTTTCTGTATGACACTAAATCTCTCTTTTCTTAAGCTAAAGAATAGTTTTGGCTCTCATTTGCAATATAGATTTCATATTGCAAGAATCTATCTTCATCATTCCGCAAATCCCCCTTATCAAGTTGAGGCATTATTTTTAAGTGAATCTAGTCACAAAATCCAGTACTTCTTACATGGGTATTTTTTCATAACTTAAGCTTTTGCATTCACACAGTCTTCTCTAAATATCCCTCTCTTCTTAATAATATCTTTTGTAAGCAACTCGTTTCCATCTCTGACAAAATAAATTTGTAATTTGAAACCCAGATTTACCATTCATTTGCTCTCAGCAAAGATTTGTCTTCCATCTGCAAAACAAAGGGAAGTATTGCAAACTCCATCCACTTCAGTAAAAATCTCTTTCTTTAACCAAGTGCCTGCATGTGTATTCCTTTTATAGGAAGGAGGATAACTTTTCTTTTTTTTTAATTCAAAAAGTTTTATTAGTACAGAGTACATACATTTTTCTTTTTTTCTCCCTCCCCTTCCCCCCTAACCCCAACCCACCCCTTTCCCTTCCCCCCCCTCCCCACCGGACTTCCCAGAAAAAGTACAGGGCATAATATTCAAAAAACAAAAAATTTAAATTAAGTTAAAAAAAATATTAATTTCCACATTTTTTTAAACCTTTAACTCCACATTATTCAAAACCATTTAAAGCGTAATCAAATAATAATAATTAAATAATAATTAAATAATAATTATAATAATAATAATAATAATAATAATAATAATAATAATAATAATAATAATAATAATAATAATAATAATAATAATAATAATAATAATAATAATAATAATAAGATTTTTTAGAAATTGAAAAAACAAACAAATAAGAAAATAGGAACATTATATTAGTCAAACATCATACCACAAAGTTTACATCACTAACCTCTATCTTTTATATAATCTATATATAGGCTAACAAAAATAAAAATAAAAAGAAATAAAAGTAAGAGAGAAACACAAGTGAAGTAAAAAAAAAGAAGAAAAAATCTTTCCTCCCCCTTTCAATCAATTACAACACAGAACATTTCCTAAAAACTAACACTTGAATAAATATTACCTAAACAATAACTAAACATTAAATATTTATACTTATTCAAAATACCTAAATATTTAAAATATTCTTCAAATTATTAATTCCAATATTTTAAAACTAACCCCTTATACTTCAAAGACCTTAAATTTGATCATAAAATCAAACACAGTATTAATAACATAGTATTACAATATATCAAATTATTAGCTTCAAAAAACTTCTGAATCTTTAAAGAATATTAAGAATATTAAAAAAATAGAGAAAGTAAATACAATCATATTGACCTCTCCATCCATAAATCATTAGAAAATATTAATAATAAGGAAATAATAAGGAAAAAAGAATAATAATAAAAAAAGAAAAAAAAATAGCCTCTCCGTCCATCCTATAAGTTTCCTCACTGCATCCTTTTATAACTTGATAGTTTTAAATTTGTCACTTCGCCTCCCTGCTGACCCCGATCCTCCATCTCCTTTTCCACGTTTTAAGCATCTGTCTGGCTCAGCCAATCACTTTGAATCTTTGAAAGTGCTTCGGTCTGGTCAAATATGGGTGGCTCTTTCTTCTCCTCCTCTGTTAATTTCATGTTTCTTTCCTCTGGAATTTTGGATATATCAGCTTTTAAAACGTTGACATAAAATTCAATAGCTTTCTTTATTGTATTAAGCCGGTATCTTTTTCCCAAAAATTTCACGACTACTTCTGTTGGTGTAGTTTATATTGTAAATTTCATTTTTTAAACTCATCAATCAAGAAGGTATAATCTTTTCTGGCTTTAAGCATTTTAGAGGGGATTTCTTTCCATATCATTATTTCTTGGCCATTTATCTGAAGATTATTCTTGAAAGTCGCCTGTGTAATTTTATTCCGTAAAGCTCTTGTGGTAAAATATATTACAATATCCCTTGGCAGATGTTTTTGTTTTGCATACCAAGAATTGACTCTGTATATCTTATCAATTTGCATAGCCAGTTCCTCTTTAGACATTCCGGACACCTGCTCCAGGGCCTCCACCATCCTTCCTTTCAAATTTTCAAATTTTCCCTCTTTCAGGCCCCTCACTCTTATAGCAAATTCCATACTTCGGAATTGAGACATTAACACCTCTATTTCAAAATTTGCAATGTCATTTTGAATCTTGTCTATGTATTCCCCTAAAATTATCAAAGCTTGTTTATTTTTTTCCAAATCATTCTCTAAAACCTCCATGTTTACTGCTAGTCCTTTACAAACTGTCAACACATCCGCTCTCAATTGTAAATCCATCTTCTTTAAAGCAGCCTGCATTTTTTCATCTATTTCTTTGATTTTTAAATTAAATTCCATAATGAGTTCATTTTTCATACTTTTTAAAGTGTTAAATAAATTTTCAGGTGTTACAGACTGTGAGGGTGTTAGGTCAGAAGTAGATTGCATTTTTGAAATATGACCAGAAGAATACTCAGTTCTTTTATTCAAAACAATCTTTCCAGGTTTAGAAGCCATTTCAGTATTTCCAGAGGAGTAGAAAGAAAAAATCAAATCTCTACTTAGCAAAGTTCTTTCTCGATCCAAAGCCAGTTAATCTTTTACTTTTTTACAAAAATATAAGTTGTTATTTTAATCCAAAATCAGGAAACAAAAAGAGAAAAAAAATCAATTCTCAGGGTCAGAAGTTTCCATAAGAAAAAAAAAAGCTAATAACAAAACGAAAGTTACTTTCACTTCAAATGCAGCACCAATTAAATTTTAAAGTTAAAATTATAGTTTAGTCCAAAGTCCAAGTCAAAGATGATGAAAAAGAAAAAGTTTCCCAAAGTCAAAGATCATAATAAGGGCTGCAAAAGGAAACTTTCTTTTAAACTTTCACTTTTAGGAAACGCCCTTTCCAACTTCAATCGCCATTTTAAGACAGTTTGCTATCTTGTAGCTTTCAAAGTAGAAATCAGAGTAGAGTTAAAAATAGTTACATGCCCAGCTTGCCTCCTGGCTTTTTCTGCTGCTTCTCTTAGAAAACGTTGGATTCTGTCATCTGAAGCAGAATTGGTCGCGTTCGTCTTGCTCCGCTTAAAGCGGAGATGTCCCAGGTCTGGAGCTTTAGGCAGGTTCCAGGGAGCCCTCACCCTTCACGCCCCAGGATTTCCACCTGGGGCACTAGGGGGGCTCTACCTGCGCCTGCCAGCTCTTCACCCTCCCCTTTGCCCGGGGAGGGAGTTTTCAGCCGCCAGTCAGCTGTTTGTCAGCTTTCTGGCGGCTTTGACGGAGCCAGGGACCGGTGCCCCGAAGAAGGAGCATCTTCAGCAAGCGTGGAGCCAACCGAAAGTCGAGGATAACTTTTCAAAGTTACCTCCAAAAATCTTCCCTGTATTATTATGATAAAGTTGCTGCCTGCATGTCTGTGTATATTGCTCCTATGATTCATCCTCTCTGGAATGTAGTTTAACTTGATTGTCAACAATAGTTTCTTTTCTCTGAGGTACTTAATTTGCATATGTTTATTGCTGCCACATCTTCTTTCTCTCTGTCTAGTTTTTGAAACAACTTCTCCACTCCCTGCTGAATTTTTGTCAGCATTTTCCTATATGCTAAAATCTTCTAAAAAGTTTATTACAAATTGCAAGGTTGTACCTGTTGGGGTGAGAATAAAATCTCATAGAGGCAATGTTGGATCTTTACTTGGAATTCAATCATTTAGAAATAAAACCTAGATTAAATGTCTAATAGAAAATATTTATTTCAGTACAAAAACAATAAATCCTGAATAATTACATCTTTGCTAAGAAAACACGACCGTTCAGGTCAAGAGCCAAGTCAGAAGAGAATTAATGGTGGATTAGGAATGTGGACATGCGCAAAACATCATATCACGTGTTCTGCTTATATTGGAAAGTACCATAATATTAAATAGGGGTGCATCACCCTGCATAGACATACAACTGACAATGTTCACTACGTGACAATACCCTACATCATTCTGAGAGACTTGGCATCGGTTTTAAAACATTTTGGCAGGCTGTTTAACATTAACCCAATTAAGATTGTCTCAAGTAGATCACTCACTGAACTTCTAGCTGGTAGAACAAATAAAGACACAATTGATATATGGACACATATTAAGGAAAATCCAAACTCCAATAGAAAGCCTCTCTGTCCTCGCGGTGGGGAGAAAGGAGAAGAAGAGAAGGCAAGACAGGAGAAACAGATTGACGAAGAGAGCTTAAGAGTCTTTCAATTAAGGGAAAGCAGAGCGCAAGTAAAGCCAGGAAGATAGACAAGTGATATCAGACATCTCCATGACATCATTGTATAAATGACATTGATTCTAATATCTGTTCCTAATGCTCAAGACAAAAGGTACTAAGGTGCTTCTGAAGCTACATCATTTATCTTCAGCAGTTTCTGGACATTTTCATGGAAAAGTTCTAGAAGAAGAAGCAGTATTATGAGACAATTTACCCCAGAAGGTAAGGGGTAGGTAAGGACAGCATCCCTCAGTCTAGTTACTGAAGCAAAATTGGAGGCAGCAGATGGGGCAGGAGATTCAATGCTGGCATAATATTTAGCTGGCTCAAGGACTGGTGCATTGTATTGTAAGGAAAGTACTGGACAGGTGCCCTTCCTTTCTTTGCTCTTTCTCCTAATATTGTATGATTTTAATATACTGTATTGGAGGCAACATATTATGTAATCAGTTTATATCATCCAACTTAAAGTTTTCAAATTACTTCACATAAGATACTTGGAAATGCTAATTAGGTGGGCAATCAAAAACTTCAGTATAGAGATTGGCACATCAGTGTTATGACTGTTTGATATACACACCCTGCAGAAAGCAGCACTAATTTTTGCTATTATTATTTTTATAAAGTTAGAAAAATGATTTACTTTACTGTCGCTGCATTTGCATTATATGCGTGTATATGATTTATTCTAGAAGACTTGAGCAATCTAAAATGTCTGAGTTTATTTGTTTTAAAATGGATAAGAGCTTGATAAAATGGGGAAAAGAGGGAGAGATTGGAAAGCAAGTGTGGCTTAACATCATAGCTAAATTTATATTGTTTTACTGGGCCTTATGATGAGCTTTTGTTCATGGACATCTGCAGTGAGGCCAAGGGACAAGTGATATCAGAATGATCATGATGGTTGGTGTTGAACAAATGACATAAGCTACACACTGTATATAATTCATGCAATTATTCAATTGATGCAAATTATACAACTTATGTCAGCTGCATGATAATATCTTTGTAGCTTCTACTAGATATTGATGACCCAGCAAGAAGAATTCTGGAAAAGGTACTTATTAACAGAGTTTTGTTTTTATGGACCTTCAAGTCAATCTTAAATCCAGGTGACTCCCCTGGACAGCTACGTACAGTTTTCATGGTAACATTTTTGGAAATAATTTACCTGTACTTTCTTCCAGAATATCAGTGTGACTGGCCCCAATCACCCAACTGTATGCCTCTCTGGACTCTCCACTCCTAGTTAAACTACTTTAACCTCTATACCAAACTGGTTTGCATGCTTCATTCACTGAATTAGATCACACACCCCTAAAAAGGGGGATCAAATAGTATAACCCAAGTAGGAATATCATTAGTTGTACTAAAAGAAGAAGAAAGCTTTTTGTTATCGGAATTAACATTTAATTTGAAGATTTGGGTAATTGTGAATTCTACAGGATATTCTTCACATTTAAGACTTTACTCTAGAGACCATTTACTTAAATTAAGAGTGGTAAAGTCCCAGAGTAGCATTGGAGTAAGCTTAATGAGAATAAATCTTCTTACTTACTACGTACTCATTAGAAGATACCTAAAAGCACTAATGTTACTAGGTAGGTTAAACAAAAGATGGGCGAACAGAGAGCTCATTGCTCCTGAACGTGTGATGAATGTGCAGTAAAAGAAAATCAGCCATTCTTATTCTAAAATGTTAAATTGTACCTGTCAAATCTATTGACTATATAATAGCTGTTATCCCTTTGGCATCTTAATACCTTTTGTACTGATTGCTACTAGGAGTGCTGACTCCTTGTGTGAAACATGGACAAGTTGTCTAGCATTTAGCATCTGTTTCACCCTATTCCACTTTATAGACACCCATAAGTTGTTCTCCAAACATTTAAAAAAATTTTTTTAAGGATTCAGTGTCTTTAAACCCAGATTAATAATAAGTAGGAATCCATGGTAGAGGAAACAAATGGAAGAAGCAGCTCATGGTGGATGCAAAAAACAGAAGATTTTAAGAGTACAACTGGGGAGAAAAATCCAATATGAAGAAAAATACAGGTCAACAAAATACACGTCAACAAAGGAGCCAATATGGTCACACACAAACAAAACTTAATGACAACCTGAAAACAAGAAAAGACATATATAGTAAATGAATACTGGATAGTAAATGCATACATATATAGTAAATGAATACTGGAAACCATTCCATGTCACACAAAAGAAAAATATAAACCTCCCAAAACAGCAGAGCTGCTGTCAAAAAAAGAAAAAGTTCAGAACACTTAAATTGAAGAAAGGTATCAAACATGTTGCCATATATTATATGCCAGTCTTGGGTTCTCTATACTTTCATTCATGATCTGGATGGAGGATTGCTTATCATATCTGAAGCTCATCCAAAATTGGGTAGAATAGCTCAAGCAAACACACAATTTGAAGAGCTTTGATTAGTTGGGGAAATGGGTTGAAAGTGACAGACTGAAATCTAACAGTAAGTGAAAATTTACAATAAAAGTCACATGCAGAAGTATAGGATTACGAATACATGCTTTGGAATACTAATATCTTAGAATGGTAGATACTTGCAAATTGAATCTGAGCTATAAATGGGATGTGGCTGTAAAGAAATAGATGCAATTTTCTTCTGCTTGAACGGAAGTATAACTGGCCAGCCCTCTTTTCAAATACTGTGTCTAGTTTCTGGGTACCATTGTTGAAAATGGTTTGGAAATTGATTCCTATAACTCTGTGAAGAGGGATTTATGAAATAGAGCATATTTACCCTTGGAAAAAGATAACTAAGAAGTAATAAGATAATGTTCATCCGAAAGTATGTTTCATAGAAGGAGGTCAAGACAAGTTCTCTCTTACTTCACAGTGCATGACACTGAACAATGAATTGAATGATGTGACGTCAATTCTAACTGAATGTTAGAAAAGGTGTCCTAGGCAAAAAAGAAAAAGTCATTTAACAGTGGAACTATTTACACAGATAGGTGGTGAACTGTCCTCCCCAGAGGTGCTAGACAAACATTGGATTGTTTTATTTTGAGCTAGGAGTTGGATTCAATTGGATGGCCGAATGGCTTCTTCCCACACAACAACACCACGATTCTCAGATAATACATATTCAATCTTCATCTTATAGAACTAACAGAATTCTAAATATAAGTTTGAAGAAAAGCAATATGCTGACTGGAACAAATCTCCTTTTATTTGAAAATTAACAGAAATGAGAAATGAAGCAATATGTAAACAATCCTAAACTTCTCTAGATTGGATACTTACAGTAGCTGCCTTGTTGTCAAAGCAAAACTAGAAAAAAAAGTTAAGGTTTACCTTAATATATGAATTTTAAGGCAGAGACAATCCAACCACAGTCTTGTTTATCACTCTGATACACTAATTTGCTGGAAAATCTTGATTGCAATTTGTACTGCTACCCTGTGCTGCTACCCTGCATTTGGATCCAAAGTTTTGAATGTGGATTTAAAAAAAAAAAAGCTCCATGAGATCTCTTACCTTTGCAAACACAATTTTCAACCAACTGATTTATTGCTATCGTTTGATGCCTATCTTCAGCAGGATCACAAGAATATGGTATGTTGAAACTGTACTGCAAGAAGGAGGCTAAATTAAAAACATAACTCTCCATTTTATTGAGGCAGTGGGGGCTGTGGGAGGAGTTGCCAGCTGTTTAAAAGACAAATACTGTCTGCATTCTCTTGTGCCAAATCAACAAAACACATCACTGTGATAATATAATGGTTTCTTATAAGTCATTTCTCAAATGCTATTATTTCTTCAGATTTTTATTATTTTTCCTAGTTCAAAGTCCCTGACTTGAAGATAAATATTTGGGCTAAAATAAGCTTATCAGTGGATATATGGCAGCCATTCTGAGAACTTTAACACCCTATAAGTCTATTTAAAAATAATGCAGATGAATTTGTTTTGTTTCATAGAATAACAGGAGCTTTATTTGGCTAACACTGAATAATAAGCTTGCTTTGTATATCAGCATTTAGCGAGAGTTGCAGCTCTCTACTCAAATCTTTTATCTTGAAAAAGAACCATAATTATTATGCCACCATTACTTTCAGAAACGTCAACTTGGCAGCCTGATCCAGAAAGCTACATTCAGATAATATTGATTTTAAATGGCAGCTTTAAAGGAAAAGCAATGTAGTCATCACAACTAACTGGGTTATTGATGTCCCGTCCCTTAATCTTTTATTACCCTTCAATTGGAGGGTAAGGAAATTTTTACATCATCTCCGTGGATATCAGATGAATTATATTTGAACTACAGCTAATATTCTATGCATCTGGAGTTACTTATTTACTTATTTTAAAAACTTAAAATATTGCCATTCATCTGATTAAAAAAAATCATATCATAATTGATCTTGTTTAAGACTTTCCAATTATGTCAACTGAATGATCAAGTAGCAGGTATTCTTCTTTCACTGTGTTATATTTTACACTTAATGGATAATGTGTTGGTGGATTAATGGTGGGAATAAGTTAAGAACCATAAAGAGCCTTATCACACAGAAAGGTGGAGCAGTGATTTTTACAGAGTTCTGGGACATTTCTCCTTCTCCTCCTCCTTCCCCTTCCCCCTTCGCCTGCTTCTTGGCTTACAAAATAATTTTCTTGTGCTTTTTCAAGGCTTAAATGGTACTCCTTATTTTGATGTTGTTAACACACATTTACTTCCTCCACCTTTAACCTAAATGTTTTCTTTGACATCTTTTGCTTTAAACTTTTTCTGCGATGTAACCAATGTTTTAATAAACTAAAATTAAATCAGACTATTAAGGTACAGAATGGAGTGAATATTGTGAGATGCACATTACAAATCTCTAATAATATATGTGCCGGTAAATCTATAACAGTTCCATGCCATTCAAATTAAATAGTCTCTCCCCCCCCCCCCCCCGTCTGAGCTTTCTCCAGTTTTATAAATTAAATTGTCTATGATTTCTTGTAAAGTCAACAGTTGTGCAATTTTCTTTTGTTACTTCTTGACGGATCTCTTCTATTTCAGTATTTCTCAGATAATTAATAATTTGAAGGTCTGTGGCAAATATCTTCAATTTGCATAAATATGTATAGAATTTTTTTAAAAAATAAACTTTATTAGTTACAGCTAGACAGATCCTGTTTATGTCATAAATTTATGTTCCAGAAATATAATTTCTTTGTTTCTGTTGTTTCCATCAATGAGACAATAAATTTCCAGCTTTCTTTCCTAATTCTCAAATAGTTCTGACTGAAAATTAAAATGTTCCAAATATCATATCCAATTAAAAAAGAGAAATGGATTGACTGAATGCAAGTCAATGACTATTATGAACGAAGTATATTGTGGTTTGGTTATACAGCAAGAAAAAAATGATAATTGAATACCCCCCCCAAAAAAACCTGAAGAAAAACTAAATAGGTCAGGAAGAAGGAGAAGGTCAAGGAAGTCATGGTCAGATGGGGGTTTGTAAAGTCCTCAGAAAAAAGAAAGAAGTTCGAATACAAAAGATAATCTATGAGGCAAGTGATATAGTGGAAGCAAGGACGTTTGCAACGATAAAAAGGTACAGAGGTCATAATGTCAATAAGAACAAAATTTAGATATAAACTCTTTTCTTATTCATGCCTTTAATTTCTTCAGTATACGATTTCTGTCTTTTTTGTGATTTGCATAATTTTACTTACAACAAAAGAGAAGAATGTGATGGACATGTATGTATGTATTTATTTATAAAATTTATGGGCCACCCACCACAGGCTAACTCTGGGCAGCTTACAGTCATAAAAATCTATCGATATACATTAAAGCATAAATATATTAAAACCAAAGATTAAAATATAAGAACACGTGGTGAGGGTGATGGCAGAGTGGAGGAAGGTGGGATCTATTGTTACTAAATCAACCACCTCCACTGGCCTGTTCCCTCATTGGGGCCCCAAGCTGACTGATTTAATTTAATTAATTTAATTTAATTTAATTTAATTTAATTTAATTTAATAGATTTGTATGCCGCCCAACTCCCGAGGGACTCTGGGCGGCTGATAGACCTGATAGAGCCAGGTCTTTAGGCCCTGACAAAAGGATAGGAGGGTTGGTACCATATTTCTTACATCAGAAATAAAAACTAATAATATTTAACATATTATTATTTAATCCATAATCACTGGTACAAAAACTGAAAACAAATATTTAACAAAAAAATATCCCTGAAAACATACATACTTGATTCCCCTTCTTCAAATAAATGGAGCTGGATCATGCCCTGAATAAACAACATAAACAATAAACAATATAATTTTCAAAATTATAATAACTTAAGACTTTTTCAGTTGAACACACATAGGACCACATACTTTCTTTATTGTATAATCTGTAATAAACATGTGAATTCCTTTGCAAACAAGATAATACTGTTTGTAGGCATTGCTTGGAGGTTCTGTTCATTGTTTAGTTGTTCAGTTGCTTCCAACTCTGTGTCAGGATTGTCTCTCAGGAACTGCTTCTTTGCATTCTTACACGCTCATGTTCATGCTCTCAGCCTTAGTATCCAACTATCTTGTCTTCTTGCGGCCTCTTTTCCGATTGTCTTAGATTTATATTTTTTGCTTTCCTGCTATGTTCCTAAAATGTTTCAACTTCACTTTTGTTGTGACTGCTTCTGGTAAGTTGTTTGGTTTCATTTTATCTAGTACTTAATTTAATTTAATTTAATTTAATTTAATTTAATGGATTTGTATGCCGCCCAACTCCCTAGGGACTCTGGGCGGCTCACAACATATTCGGATCCATTTCGACAATACAGTGCAATAAAATACAATAGTTAAAAAACATATAACATATAAAAATTAAAAGAGTATCGTCACGCTTTCACCCCGCCTGCCGGAAGAGCCAAGTTTTTATTGCTTTCCGGAAGGCCAGCAGGGTGGGGATAGTCCTGATCTCCAGGGGGAGCTGGTTCCACAGGGAGGGAGCTCCCACAGAGAAGGCCCTCCCCCTCGGCCCCGCCAACCGACATTGTTTGGTCGACGGGACCTGGAGGAGGCCGACTCTGTGGGCCCTGACCGGTCATAGGGAGGTATGCGGCAGGATGCGGTCCCAAAGGTAACCTGGCCCTGAGCCATGTAGGGCTTTAAAGGTAATGACCAACACCTTGAATTGGATCCGGAGACTAATGGGCAACCAATGCAGCTGGCGGAGAATTGGTGTTACGTGGGTGCATCTAGGAGCACCCACCACAGCTCGCGCAGCTGCATTTTGCACCAGTTGCAGTCGCTGGACACTCTTCAAGGGTAGCCCCATGTAGAGCGCATTGCAGTAATCCAGCCGTGAGGTGATGAGGGCATGAGTGACTGTGAGAAGTGCCTCCCTCTCCAAGTAGGGTCGCAATTGGTGCACAAGACGTACTTGTGCAAAGGTCCCCCTAGCCACAGCTGAAAGATGTTGTTCCAATTTAAGCTGTGGATCTAGGAGGACACCCAAATTGTGGACCCATTCTGAGGGAGCTAATTTCTCTCCCCCAAGAACCAAGGAGGGACAGTTGGTCACGTCCTTAGGAGGCAATATCCATAACCACTCAGTCTTGTCAGGGTTAAGTTTTAGCCGGTTCTTCCCCATCCAGACCCTAACATCATCCAGGCAGCGGCCCATTACGTCTACGGCTTCCCCGAATTGAGACGGGGTGGAGATGTACAACTGGGTATCATCAGCATATTGCTGATACCTCACCCCGTGTCGTCGGATGATCTCACCCAGTGGCTTCATGTAGATGTTAAACAGGATGGGCGAGAGGACCGAGCCCTGAGGCACCCCACATAGTAGGGGCCTAGGGCTCGACCTCTGCCCCCTGTCAGCACCGACTGCGTCCTGTCAGAGAGGAAGGAGGAGAACCACTGCAAAACAGTGCCGCCCACCCCCACCTCTCCGAGACGACGCAGAAGGATACCATGGTCAATGGTATCGAAGGCCGCTGAGAGGTCAAGTAGCACCAGGATAGAGGAATGACCTCCATCCCGGGCTCGCCAGAGATCATCCATCAGGGTGACCAAAGCCGTTTCCGTACTGTAGCCGCGCCTGAAACCTGATTGAAAGGGATCCAGAAAATCCGTGTCATCCAACAGCCGTAGGAGCTGGAGCGCCACCACTTTCTCAACAACCTTCCCCGCGAAGGGAAGGTTGGAGACTGGACGGAAGTTCTTTAAATCCGCCGAGTCCAGGGAAGGCTTCTTGAGGAGGGGTCTCACCACCGCAGCTTTTAAGGGCTGCGGGACGGACCCCTCTCTCAAGGAAGCGTTGACCAACGCCTGGAGCCAGCCGCGTGACACCTCCCTGGTGGCCGAAACCAGCCAGGAGGGGCACGGGTCCAATAAACAGGTGGCGGAGCTCATTGCTCCTATGGCCTTGTCTACATCCTCAGGAGTCACCGGTTCAAACCTGTCCCAGATAACCGGACTAAGACCTGCCCCGGTCATCTCGGCCTGTACTGCCCAATCGGAGTCCAGGTCTGTCCGAATCTGAATGACTTTATCCGCCAGAAACCAAGAAAATTCCTCAGCTCTACCCTGCAAGGGATCTCCGCCTTCCTCCTTAGCCAGAAGGGTGCGGGTCACCCTAAACAGGGCGGCTGGGCGGGAATCAGCGGACGCAATAAGAGTGGAAAAATGCGAACATTTTGCCACCCGTATCGCCACTAAGTAAGACTTAATGAAAGTTCTTAAAAGTGTCCGGTCAGATTCAGCTTTACTAGATCTCCATCGTCGCTCTAGACGTCTCTTGTGGCGTTTCATCTCCCGGAGTTCCTCGGTAAACCAAGGAGCCCTCCTGGATCCACTTCCACGGAGAGGTCGCAAAGGCGCAATCCGATCCAGAGCCCCCGTTGCTGCCTGATTCCAGGCTGCGACCAGAGACTCGGATGAACTGTGTACCAGGGATTCAGGTATTTCCCCAAGTTCCCTCTGGAATCCGTCCGGTTCCATTAGGCGCCTGGGGCGGAACCATTTAGTCGGTCCCGCCTCCTTGCGGTGGAGGAGTGGTGCCATGAAATCCAACCTCAGAAGGAAATGATCTGACCACGACAAGGGTACTGTGACTAAACCCCTCAGCCTCAGATCATCTCTCCACTGCCCCGAGAGAAACACAAGGTCAAGTGTGTGACCACCCTCATGAGTCGGACCCTGAACTACTTGGGTCAGGTCCATGGTTGTCATGGAAGCCATGAACTCCTGGACTGCCCCTGAGGCTTCGCCGGGCGATGGCAGATTAAAGTCCCCCAGCACCATCAACCTGGGGAACTCAACCGCCAACCCTGCAACCGCCTCGAGCAGAACAGGCAGGGCCTTTGCAACGCAGCTAGGAGGCAGGTACGTTAGCAAAAGGCCCACCTGGACCCCTAAGTCCAACTTCAGAAGGAGCGTCTCACACCCAACAATCTCTGGGGCAGGGCTCCTTCGAGGACACAGATTCTGGCGAGCTATAATTGCCACTCCTCCACCCCTTCCCTGGGGTCGCGGCTGATGCTGAACCGAGAACCCGTCCGGGCATATTTCCGAAAGGGGCACTCCCCCTTCCTGGCCCAGCCAGGTCTCGGTGATACACGCCAGGTCCACCCCCTCTTCCAGGATTAAATCCCGAATAAGGGGGGCCTTGTTGGTGATCGACCTGGCATTTAACAGCAGCAGCTTGAGCCCTGGGCCCTGACATCCCTGGTTACCAGGCACTCGGGTTGAGCTAGATGGAACCAGACCAGAGGGGCCAGAACAAGGAATCGCTTGCAAACAGCGAATTCTCGTTCCCCGAGAGCGGCCTACCCCTCTGCTCCCGCCATACCTGCCTCTCCCCGTTACGACCGTAATGCTCTTACTCCCCACCCCCCCAGAGATCCCCTCCCCCACCCCACTGGTCCCCCACTCTCCCGGCAGGCCATACACACCATTCATACTGAGCCTGGGGGTGGGCCAAAACCCCCCTCCGCTTCTGTTTCCACACTCAGCAGAGGGGGGCCAGGTCCAGCCACCCAGCTCACTCATGTATTCTTACAGTCAGACCACAAAGCATTTATTCATATTATCCATACATACACATGCTCACCGATACTCTCTCCTGGGGTCGGGTCCCTTCTCAAGTTAATACTAATGGGGCTCAGATCTAATAAGTCCCCCCAAAATACACTTCTTCACTTTCTTCTTCTTCAGCCCCCTAGCAGTATTCCCAACACACATAAACATAACAGTCTTGATGATAAACTCTTCTTCTCCTTTGACACTTCGATGGTAATAGAAGAACAGCCTGTCTAAGTAGAAGTTCGTCCAAAAAGACAGGCAAAAGGCCAGGGCTGCGTCAGTCAAAAGAGGCCTCACGGCCACAACAGCTGCAGCGTTAATAATAGGTTTTAAATAAGAACGCCGCCATTCTTGAAGAAGGAAGACTGTCCGGCAAAGAGTTTTAAAAGGCCTCCCCAGGCTTAATTTCCGCCGCAATGGGAATACTGCTGCCCAGGACAGCTCACTGCAATGTTGGGAGAGAGGCAAGCACCTTCTCAACTGGCCAGGTCGCTCCTGTTGCCAAAACCAGCTAAAGTCAAAGTCAAAACAGCCGTCGCCATAGAAGAGGGTGGTAGCAACAATAATCCCGGCAGTAAAAAGCATAGCCAGGACTTCTATTGGCCGGCAAACCTGGGCATTCACCCCAGAACCAAACCAGACTCTGGGTAAGATGATCTCCAGGGGGCCCAAATGGAGCAAGGTATCGAAGCTGTTAAACTGCGGCAAAATAAGACCACGGCCCTGAAGCAGCCACACCTCCAGCTGCAACACCGACTGCTGAGGGATCAGGCCACGATCTTCCAACGGCCCAGGATCCTTCCAACGGCAGCATCAGCCCTCAGATGGCAGCGTCCGTCCTCAGCGTCCGTCCTCAGATGGCACGTACCTTGCCTCAGTCGGTAACCCTCTTCCCAGGTTCCTTTAGATTGTAGCTCGTCACTTTGTCTCAGCTGTTAAGCGTTCTTCGATGTTTTTTTGGTGTTCTTAGTTGTTCTTTCGTTTCGTTTCGTTTCCTCCTTCCGAGAAGATCTACGGTCTCGCGGTCGCCATGTTAGAATCGGCGTCCTACGCTCCTGGATCCTCTCGGGTCTCTTGCCTCTCTATCGGCAGTCTCCTTCCTCCTAAGAACTAGGAGGGGGGTCCTGAGATCTTCGGCTATCTCCCGACCCAAAAGAACGGAGAATTCAGGTCGGGGGGGGCGTTATCTCGCTAAGAAATTCAGCAACCGGAGCGGAGTTCTGTGCTCCTGCTGCCTCTCCTTAGCCCCACCCCGGAAATGCTTGATTGATTTTCTGTTTCATGATCTGTTCTTGCTTTCCAAGGTATTTGCAACCATTTTCTCCAATGTCATAGTTCAAACGCATCCATTTTTCTTCTGTCATACTTGGTGGTGGTCCAGCTTTCAGAGTCACATACTACTGGCACAGGGAAGACCATGCACCTGACCATTTGTTTTTGTCTTCCCAACAACTATTTGTCCTTGCTCAAGTTCCTCAAAAGTCCTAATAATTTTGACCCCCAATTTGAATCAGACCCTTTCTATAGGTCAGTGCACAATGTCTACCTCAATGATATTTTCACTTATCCAAAACACTACATCTAGGACAACTGCTGAGGATTCAATCACTAAGATCATCTATGATTCACAACCCACTACATACTTTTACATAAATAAGCTCTAAAAGCTTTAAGCCCTCTTTTTGGACATGACTGCTAAGGAGGCAATTTGCACTGAGGTGCAACTGTGATTTCACCAGTTCAAAGTAGAGCTTCATGGAGATTTGGGGATCAGGATGAGCAAAGTTAGACTCATATGGTGTGCTTAAAGTGAAAAAAAATGGTTCCAAATAGCTCCTACTTATCCTGGTTCAGCCTTCATCATGACTCAGAATGCATTCTTAGTGAATAACCCAATCTGATATCTTTAAAACTATAACCCATAGTGGTGTTGCGGCTTATTTACATTCTCTGGAATTTAATGCACCATTTTTCTTCTTGAATCATGGAGTGTTCAAATACATCTAAGACAAAGCATATTTCTCTCTGGTTTTCACCACTGCCCTTGAAAAGCCAAATGATTTTTAAGGTAGGCTCTAAATCTGCTTACATCCAGCAATGCTGCTGCCTTTAGCTGCTAAAACAGCAAACAGAAATAAGGATACACACATTTTCAAATGTTATATTTTTCTCTCCTGGGAGTGGCTGCCTTTTCCAGAAGCAAAGAAAATGCCATAGCTTCTGAGGGAGGAGGGGGGAAATGGAAGGAGAATTAAAAGAAATGCTCCTTTCAGTGTAGAATGGGAATTGTAGAATCAATAGGACCCTTAGAAAACTGATTAAAAGTGTAAATCCAGAAGAAAGGCTCTATAGCAATGAATGGATCCCTCTAAAAATAGATTCTGCTCTAAAAGTCATGTCTGCAGATTGGGTTGGAAAGACTTTAAAAGAGAAAAAGAGAGAGAAATAGAGAGAGAATGGATAGATGCAGAGGTGGGTTCCTCCCGGTTCAGATCAGTTCGCCCAAACCAGTAGCGGCCCGCTGGTGCTGGTCCATGGGCGCAACTATATATTTTTTATTTTTTTGCGAATTTTGTACTTTTTGCAAGGTTTTTCCTGTTCTGCTGCTTCAAAGGGCTTATACTGACCTTTATTCCTTCACCTGAAGCACAGCTGATCAGCTCCTCAGCTATGTTTCGGCCTGATTCCAGCTATTGAGCATGTGTGAAAGCAAAATTGCACGAGGGGACGTGTGCATGTGCGCGAGCAGAGCAAGCGCACACATGCAAAATGTCGTGATGTGAACCGGTGGAGAATGTAAGTAGAACCCACCTCTGGATAGATGGCATGATAAGATAAAATCTAGCTATACTTTGATGGGGCAAAGTAGTTAATCATCTTTCAACAGATTGGTGGGATTTCATTGTTTGCATAAGAGGTAAGCACCCTAGCAACAGCTTGTGTCAAAAGTTATAGCAATTTACAGCACTTTGTTGACCCTCTCACAAAATGAATGCTATGGGGATGTCATTCCCTAAGAATGATTGGGAAGAAGTGCCAGGAATGCATTTTCTTTCCCAGCTAGTGTGAAAGCCAGAAAAAATGAGACTGCTTTAAGGAACAAATGCTTGCACTTGGGTGAGAGCTGAAGTGATTCTTCCAGAGGTGGGTTGCTGCCGGTTCGGACCGGTTCTTTAGAACCGGTAGCGGAAATTTACCGCCGCTTGCCAAACCGGGACCGATGACTGGCGGTCCACGTGCCTGAACCAGTCCTCCGGTTGCCGCAGCTTGCAAAAAAACCCTCTGCGCATGTGCAAAGGCTTCTGCGCATGCACAGAGGGTCATTTCTGGGTCCTTTGCATGTCGTGATGGAAGTGTGCAAAACACGCACTTCCGTTGCAATCAGAACCAGTAGGGAACGTAAGTAGAACCCACACCTGGATTCTTCCCCAATATTTTCAAAGTATAAAGAACCTTAATAGACATGCCCAACCTATTTGTTCCTTGACATAGGGAATTGTAGGTCAGCGGTATGTGATGGGCGAGCGATAACCCACTTTCTTTATAGACTTTCTAATTTCTATTCCACCGCATGTTATGATTGGGATGTCTCCCTCTGCAGGCAAGGTTGGTACCAATCCTATTTATGCCTCCTGCTCTTTAACAATAGCAATAGCACAGACACTTAGGTTTACAGAGTCAGCATATTGCCCCCAACAATCTGGGTCCTCATTTTACCGACTTCAGAAGGATGGAAGGCTGAGTCAACCTTGAAGCTGGTGAGATTTGAACAGCTGAACTGCAGCTAGCAGTCAGCTGAAGTAGCCTGCAGTGCTGCATTCTAACCACTGCGCCACCTCGGCTCTTGCTTTACAGCTTAGATTGAATGTTAGAAATTGCAGCTACTTCTTAAGTGGCAAAAGCATGTTTCAAAGTATTAGCAGAAAGGCCACCTATGCAGGAAGTCCTTGGAGTAACTTCTCTGTAGAATTTTAATTCAATTTTAATTCAATTGAGAAATTAACCCATAGCTATTCCATTCTGCAAACTGGCTTCGTTTATGTGGGCACTCCCCTGGTGTGCGAGTTTAAAGTATTGAACTTGGAAGTTTTACAGAACTATCCATCACCCCAAGCATCAGCTCCTGCTGGTAAAAGCCAGCAGAACTTCAGATGTAATCGTAGATTCACCACAGGATTTGTATTCCCTTGCTAGATGATTTGATATACTCCAACTTCTTACTCATAGTTGAGAAACTAGGAACTAAGAAAAAAAGAAGTAGAAATAAAAGAAGCGAAGTCCACAGGCTTGAAATTATTGGCCTTTTTTTAATACAGATGACAAAATAGGAAAGGGCCTTTGTTGACTGTTCTCAGGGATAAAGTAGCAATTTGTTCAATGGGAGCTCAAGAAATAAAATCCTTTATTAAAAACTAAATAAAAAAGGCCTGCACTTCTGGCTTTGGGCAAGAGATGGCATGGTGTGCAAACTTCCTCTCCAGGAACAACAAGGAGGAGCCAAGCAATTAAAAAATTAGCCAACAGTTGTGCAGGCTAATAAACTGAATCATCCCCTACTTCTAAAACAGTTCTCGTTGCTATTTTTCTTTCACCTTTTCTAAAATTTGCAACAAGATATTCTGATCCAGATATAACACCTTCCGTTTTCAAAGTTGCTTCATCATGCCAAAAGATACTTTTTTCAATTTTCCCCTCCAAGTATTGACACAGCTGTAGTAACACAGCTACTGGAAACATTGCAATTTAACACTAGATACACAGCACTTTTCTCAGGTGGATTGGCCTCAGTCCTTAAACCTTACTTTTGATCTTTCTTTAAATGGCTAACTTAAACAATTCCCTAGAAAATTCAGGAATAGCTAATAAAAATAGGGAGTTCCAGTACATTTTGGCTCCAAGGACTACTGTTTCTCTGGCTTGGGGTGTCAGAGTCATCTCCAAACATAACTTAAAGAAACTTTGTGAATGTTATTAACCATAGCATTAAATGTAGAGGGAAGATTTGTAAGACTTGTAGAAGGGTAGTAAATAAAAGGCTTAGCCTGGATCAGGGGTCCCCAAACTTGGCAACTTTAAGACTTGTGGACTTCAACTCCCAGAATTCTGGGAGTTGAAGTCCACAAGTCTTAAAGTTGCCAAATTTGAAGACCTCTGGCCTGGATCAAGATACTGTACAGCATTTTGAATTTGATTCCATAGAGGACTTTTGGAGAACGCAGGGGTGAGAATGCAATGCCTGTCTATAACTTTTTAAAACAGCCATGTCTTTCACAAGATCACACATGTAAGGTCAATTGCAGTGGCATTTGCCAGACAATCTCAAAAAAAAAATCAAATCAAAGCGACAAACATGATGTTACAATCAAACCACCCCATTTTTAATTTGTGTTACATAAAAAATGCAAAGCTTCAATTTTACCTTCACAGGTGCTATCTTGACTCTTTGACAATCCCCTTCGCTTGTCATTGGCTAGACCACTGCACTAACCATCTGATGATTTATACCTGGGTACAGTCTCCCAGGTAAACTTCCTCATTAAAACTGTCTAAGTTTAATGGAAAATTTTAGAAACTCAGTTTGAAACAATTCACATCAAAACAACTTTCTGCAACTCAAATGTTTCAGTTATTTATAAATTTGGTGCACTTCATTAATTGACTTCTCCTGAAAATATGAAAGTGAGCATTTATCTCTGGGAAAGGGGAGGGGGGCAAGGTAGAATACTCTTCTCAACATCTGTCAGCCTGTCCCAAATAAAGATAGATCCATGAGCATTAAGCTTAATGATTTTTATAGCATTAAGGCAGAGGTCAGCAACCTTAAACACTCAAAGAGCCACAAAGATGCTAACCGGAATCCCCCCATTCAATTCTGGAGCCGACCGAAAGTCCAGTTCCCCCACCATAGTCTCCTCCTAGCGTGGCGTCCTTTTTCCTCTACCAGTCCTAACCAAAAGCCCTATCAATTGTGGAGCTGACCGGAAAACCCACCCCTTGCCATAGAGTCTCCTCCTGGCACGCCCTGCTTCCCCCCGCCCCAAACCAGAAGATCCTCTCAAAATTGGGGTGCTGACTGGCGACAGGGAGCCGCAGCAGAGGAATGAAAGAGCCACATGCGGCTCCAGAGCCGCAGGTTGCTGACCCCTGCATTAAGGCATCATGCAGTTCATCTACTCAACTCTCCAGATTGAAAATGTACTTTGATGTAAGGTTAAATGAGAGTAATAAAGGACAAATGGCCATTCATTCATATATCTGCTTTTAAAAAAAAATTAGAACTGTGGCATTGGAGACAAAATGCAAGCTAGATAACAATTATGTCCTTTATCTTTGTTTGGGCTTTTATATGTGTTTGTTTGTATCCATCTTTATTATTTTTACAAATAACTCAAGGTAGCTAACATATCACTCTATAAGGTGAGTTGAGAAAGAGTGGGTGGCCCAAAGTCACCCAGCCAGCTTTCATGGCTAAAGTGGGACTAGAACTCATAGTCTCCCACTTTCTAACCTATTGCCTTAAGCCCTAGACCAGTGATGGTGAACCTTTTTTTCCTCGGGTGCCAAAAGCACGCGCGTGCACGCTATTGCGCATGTGCGAGTGCCCACACCCATAATTCAATGCCCCCTGCACATGCGTGTGTAATCCCCTGTGCTGCCCCGGCCCCCGTGCATGCGCGCATGATCCCCCCACTCCCCCGTTTCCTGACTTTGGGTGGGCCCAGTAGGCCCATTTTTCGCCCTCTCCAGGCTCCAGAGGTTTTCTTGGAGCCTAGGGAGGGCAAAAATGGCTTCTCCAACCCCCCTTGGAGGCCCTCTGGAGGCCAAAAATGCCCTCCCAGAGCCTCAGAGAAAGCCGAAAATCAGCTGGCCAGCACACACATGTGCACTGGAGCTGAGTTAGGGCAGCAGCTCACATGCCGGCAGATATAGCTCCTCATGCCACCTGTGGCACGCGTGCCATAGGTTCGCCATCACTGCCCTAGACCAAATTGGCTCTAGTTACTCTTAAAAAAAAAGGATTGGAATCTTAGAAATGAAATGCTTTTTATTCCCAGAGCTAAATCAGTTCAAAATGTGTGCCTGCACACACACACACACATACATGTTTCATAGCTTTGTGTAATCTAGTGAAAGAGAAATAAGCTATAAGAAAACTACTGAATGGCTAGGAAAAAGCAAAGCATATCTTAATATAGTTCAGAGTAACTCCTGCTGGAGTTGTAATTCCTGGCCTTTCTGGGTCTTTCCCACAAACTCCTTTCAAATTAAGTGTTTGGACCACTCGGCATTCTTCAAGGAAGGTGGTACAAAAAGTATATATTTTTTTATTTTTTTATTTTGTCAACACGTGTACCAGATAACACGTATGATATAAACATAAACAAAAGCAAAGTATGTATAGGTAAAAATTAGACAATAGGACAGAAGGACAGGGACGGTAGGCACGATGGTGCGCTTATGCACACCCCTTACAGACCTCTTAGGAATGGGGTGAGGTCAATGTAGACAGTCTAAAGTTAAAGTTTTTGTGGTTTGGTGATGAAACCACAGAGTCAGGTAGTGCATTCCAGGCACTGATCACTCTGTTGCTGAAGTTGTATTTTCTGCTGTCGAGTTTCGAGCGGTTTACATTGAGTTTGAATCTATTGTGTGCTCGTGTATTGTTGCGGTTGAAGCCGAAGTATTCATTGACAGGTAGGACATTGTGGCAGATGATTTTATGAACTACATTTAGATCAGATCGAAGGCGACGTAGCTCTAAGTTGTCTAAGCCTAAAATTTCAAGTCTGGTGGAATAAGGAATTATGTTGCGAGTAGAAGAGTGGAGGATTCTTCTTGTGAAGTATTTCTGGACTCTCTCAATTGTATTTATGTCCGATATGTAGTGCGGGTTCCAGACAGGTTCTCCTCCTTTTTGTTCAACACAAGCACAGTTGGCTACCATGTGAAGAAAGAGAGAGAGAGAGAGATGGTGGCTCTAATGCTTAGAAAGCCTTCTCAGCTGGCAAACTCTTTTTTGTCTAAGTTGGTTTCTTCAGTTCTGCCCCAGGTGGCCTTCATGACTGGATTCTATCTGTAAGCAAGGGAGAGAGAGGAGAGAGAGAGAGAGAGAGAGAGAGAGAGAGAGAGAGAGAGAGAGAGAGAGAGAGAGAGAGAGAGAGAGAGAGAGAGAGAGAGAGAGAGAGAGAGGAAACTGAAACTACATGCTCTCACCTAGTCTGATTTCTGTTCTCCAGAACTGGGCTTTATTCAGTTGATAGTGGATTCTTTTCCTTTCACCAGATCTTTGAATCTTCCTAAACCTGATGCTGTGATTGACTAAAAGAATGGTATTTCAAAGAACCCTTGATTTCTTTATCGTATGGAAAATGGCTTAGCCTGCAACAAAATGGGACTCTATGAAATGTGACTCATTTCATATCATGATATGCATCTTGCCTAAAGTTATCTGAGTGGAGTAGTAGGATTCATAGGTATCAAGTATCAGATCTTTTTTTTTAAACTTTGCATTTAAAAGCCATTAAAAAAATCCACAAATCCATCTTTAAATCCTTTTATTTCTATGCACACAGGTCTCTTCTAGATTTTTGCCACTTCATGCATGGCTTTTCATTATGGTATCTGAACTATCCTACTAAATCCCAATCACAATACCATCTTAAATGCTAAGTGACAGAACTTCTCATTCCTCCTCCTCTTCTTCCTCCTTGTTGTCTTTTTCCTCCTCCTTCTCCTCCTCCTCCTAGATGGGCCACAGAATGTATGGCTTTGAAAATCTAGACTCTTCAGTATTTTATAATGAAGAGGCAGAAACTATAGATTCTAGAGGTTACTAGGACCTCCAATATTGTCAACTACAATCAATTGTTGAGCAGGGACAATGTTTTAAGTGTGTCCAATTTGTGCAAGCTACTTATCGCATGCTAGGGAAATGTCTATCTTTGTACCATGTGACCATGTGAAATGAGAACCCACCTTTCCTTGAAAAATGTGGCACTTCATTGAACCAAAGGAATTACATGTACATAGTGATCTATGCTACAAATGACTGAGGAAAATGAAGGTTTATATAGATTTATTACTTTGATTTATGTTACCCACCTGGATACTGCTCCCCTCTCCAAAGTGAGGGGGGGCTCCATAGTATCTCAGGATGACATTTACAATGCTAAATTAGAATGTGATGACTCATTGTGTTTCTAATATAAATAACAGTATAACCATGTGTATACTCAGAAATGAATTTGAGCCTTATTATTCTCTACTAAGAATTCTATCTGATATAAATTAATCATCATAACATGTCATCAGGGGAAAAAGTTACCATCATCCGAATGAGGAGGAGGAGAAATAGTTTGGAATTTTGTTTTCTAAATTTGCTTTTGTGAAGCACTTTCCTGTTTCATTTTAGTTTGCCTCCTCACATAAACCAGCATTGTTTATATCAAGTTTTTACTTGAGGCTAGAACAATCTGTCTGGAATTAGCATGAGTGAAGGCAAGATGTCAAGCAGAAATAAATGGGTGATATTTGGAAAGCTGTATTCTTCAGATGGTTACATTTATTTATAGAAAGCCAATTTTAATTTGGAAGGAAAATTGAGTTCAATAAAATTAATCACTATCACCACCTTCCAACTTTCCCTAAGTAAGTGTACAGAATTACAAACTGTACTTAGATCATAAAATACATTAATTTTGACTTTTGGGTAGATAGAAGCCAAAAGATCTAATGGTAATTTCACACATTATGTTAATGTTTCTATTGAGCCTTTGCAATACAATTCCAATGTGAATCTGTAGTTAAGGTTAACATAGAACAAGACTCAGGAAAATACTTTGGGGATTTTAATGATTAGTCTAGTTTAGGCAAGTTTGATATTTACATTTAAAAAGTGAATTAAATGTATGCAGAACTGGAAAAAAGAATCAGGGACTTCAACACTTTTATTGTCAAACAAAAAATATTAGTATACAACCTTCCTTAATAATTAAATCATAATTTGTTTATATATCCACATATTTTAAAATTGCCAAGTTTGAAAAATACTAGACTACCCTAAGCCAGAGAGTTTCTGTGATGATCAGAGTGGATAAAAGATACTGTGGTCTACTTAAGTTTGTGTTTGTTTAAGAGGGAAGGATAGATAGGAACAAAATGAAATAAATCAAGAATTCGCATCAGATATGGCAGTCTTAAAGTTTAAAAATATTAATAAAACTGTTGCCTTAAGAGAAAAAAGAAAGCTGATTTAATGACTGTGTCATCAGTAAAAACCTGGCTTCAGGCAGGATGTTCAAGTGCACCTGGTTTTCCAACTATGGTTGCTAATGGAATTTACAAAAGATGAATGGATATTGCAAAGAGGCTAACTTGGTCTTTGCCACCATCTCAGAAAGAGAAAAAAAAAATCCTAGTAGGATATTCCATTTACAATGAAATTAGTATGTGGTTTCCTTCTTCCAAAGGGAAAAAAAACCCTCAACTTCATAGCATAAGAACTAATTAGCTTTATTTCTTTTCATAATTAATTAATGTACTTGGGGTTGAATCCAGATATTTGTGAGCAATGTCCATGTGTAGAGCAATCCTGTGGACTATATTTTAATTTGTTCATTAAAATGGCTATCATACTGGCAATGTGTTGCATGTAAAAGTCTATCCTGGATTTCAGTTTAGCTTCATAAAAATTGTAAGCTTCATAAGAGTCACCTTATGGCAAAATGGGCAGCAAACAAATTTAACAAACAAACAAACAAACAAACAAGATATGCCAGATCTTAATGATTTGAAAAATGGAGGAAATTCCCTATTTACTTTCTCCACACCATACATTCTTTCATATATCTCTGTCATATCCTCTTTACTGACTGTAGATTTGTTTCCTAGCCTAAAAGTCCTAAATCATCTTTCCATACCAAAGAACTGCTTTGATTTTTGATCATTCTATTCCCCCTTTTCTGGTTTCTTTGCTTTCCTTTACTTCCTGTACAGATTCATCTCATGCTTCCTTCCTTCTTTCTTTGCTTTCCTGAGGATATCATATGTGATGCTGATGTGGAAATAAGGAATAGTCTCATCACAGATCAGCCTGTCATGGTACAAGAACAATAGCCCCAGATTGTACCCAATATGCACCTACTATTTATTTATTTATTTATTTATTTATTTATTTATTTATTTATTTATTTATTTATTTATTTATTTATTTATTTATTTATTTATTTATTTATTTATTTATTTATTTATTTATTTATTTATTTATTTATTTTGGTTTTCTTATATGCCGCCCAACTCCCGAGGGACTATTTCTGGTACTAAAGGAGTCCCTGTGGATTTTACTCTGCTAGCCATTGCCAAATATAGGGGGAAGTACTGATGTCTGTTTCAGTTCTGTTTCAATGTGTTTAGACAACACTGTCTGAAGACATTTTCACAGTCATCTGGCCAGCATGATCTCACGGAACACTGTTATCTTCTCACCAAAGTGGTACCTATTTATCTACTTACATTTGCAGGCTTTCGAACTGCTAGGTTGGCAGGAGCTGGGATGAGAACAGGAACTCACCCTGTTGTGTGGCACTCAGGTCTCGAACCTGGGCTGCTGGCTTTCCAGCCAACAAGCCCTGCATTTTAGCTGCTGAGCCACTGCACCATCCCAGGTACTAATGGTACACAGTATTCAGATCTAGCATTACCTTACAGGTTCCTCTTTGGGAATCCTATGAAGTGTGCCATCTTTTTCATACCAGCTGCCAATACCACAATCTCATCTACATTCTGCAACTTTTGGAAGTATTTCCTCAAAACTAAGTCCTTAGAGTACTTTCAATAACTTAGCCAAACATCACGATACTCTTTTATCTCTAACCTTTAAGTTAGGATCAAGATTTTCATACAGCAGTTTGATTTGTGGAAACATGGCTTTAAAATGTCTCTTAAATGCTATTTCAGGACCTAAAATATTCTACTGCTTACGTAGTGTTGCTTCTTTCAAAGACTCAAGCATCCTTCCAATTCTTTCTATGCTGAGAGTCAGGAGATTAGGATGTTCTTGTTTCCATGTATTTGTGGGTTCTGAATACAGTGTACCTTGGTACTCAACTGCTTTGCAACTCATCAAATATGATACTCAACTCATTTTGATGTGAAAATTTTGTTTCGGTACTCATAATTTGTTTGATACTCAACACACAAGCTAGAACTTGTTTATTTATTTATTTATTTATTTATTTATTTATTTATTTATTTATTGGTATTTCTTATATGCCGCCCAACTCCCAGAGGACTCCGGGCGGCGTACAACAGAAAAAATACAAGAAACCAATATAAGCATTTAAAACAAATATAAAATTAAAAACCATAATCTTAAAAACATTTAATATCAATTCGACGTCATACATACTTGGGGGTGAGTTCAAATGGATTAAGCTCTACCCCCAGCCTGCAGGAAGAGCCATGTCTTAACAGCTTTCCGGAAGGCCAGCAGGGTGGGGATAGTTCGGGTCTCTGGGGGAAGTTGGTTCCAGAGCACGGGGCCTGCCACAGAGAAGGCTCTCCCCCTAGGGCCCGCCAGGCGACATTGCTTAGCCGATGGGACCTGGAGGAGGCCAACTCTGTGGGCCCTAACCGGTCGAAGGGAAGTGTGAGGCAGAATGCGGTCCCGGAGATAACCTGGTCCTAAGCCATGAAGGGCTTTAAAGATGGTGATCAACACCTTGAATTGGACCCGGAGACCAATGGGCAACCAGTGCAGCTGGCGGAGTAAGGGTGTCACGTGGGTGTACCTTGGCACACCCACCACAGCACGCACAGCCGCATTTTGCACCAGCTGAAGTCTCCGGATATTCTTCAAGGGTAGCCCCATGTAGAGCGCGTTGCAGTAGTCCAGGCGCGAGGTGACAAGGGCATGAGTGATCGTGAGTAGAGTCCCCTTCTCCAAGTATGGCCGCAACTGGTGCACCAGGCGAACCTGTGCAAAGGCCCCCCTAGCCACAGCAGAGAGATGGTGATCCAATTTTAGCTGTGGATCTAGGAGGACCCCCAAGTTGCGAGCCTGGTCCGAGGGGGTCAGTTTCGCTCCCTCAAACGTCAAGGAGGGACAATTGTCATAGTCCTTAGGAGGCAATATCCAAAGCCACTCAGTCTTGTCGGGATTAAGTCTGAGTCTGTTCCTCCCCATCCAGATCCTAACGTCGTCCAGGCACCGGCACATTACATCAACTGCCTCTCTGAAATCAGACGGGGTGGTGATGTACAGCTGGGTGTCGTCAGCGTACTGATGGAAACGCACCCCATGCCTGTGGATGATCTCACCCAGTGGTTTCATGTAAATGTTAAACAGGATGGGCGAGAGAACCGACCCCTGAGGCACCCCACATGATAGGGGCCTAGGGGACGATCTCTGCCCTCCTGTTAACACCGACTGCATCCTATCGGTGAGATAAGAGGAGAACCACCGTAAAACAGTGCCTCCCACCCCCAACTCACTGAGACGATGCAGAAGGATACCATGGTCGATGGTATCGAACGCCACTGAGAGGTCAAGTAGCACCAGGATGGAGGAGTTACCCCCATCCCGGGCCCGCCAGAGATCATCCATCAGAGCGACCAAGGCAGTTTCTGTACTGTAGCCGCGCCTGAAACCCGACTGATAAGGATCTAGATGATCTGTTTCATCCAGAAGCTGCAGAAGCTGAGTAACCACCACCTTCTCCAAGGTGTTGGTATTGGCTGCCTTGTGACTCACTACATTATTCCTTATGGCAAAAAATTGTTTGGTATTCATCATTTTTGGTATTCATCACCTCTTCTGAGACCAATTAACAATGAGTACCAATGTATTTTTATCACATCAACTTTGAAAGTGAAGGAAATACATTTGAAATCATTTTTGGGTAGGACACAGGTCATAACAGATAATCATTATCTCTGCATTCCCCAGACACACACAGCTAAGTTACATCCAACAATAATTCGGACAATACTGATAGTAATTCTGCCAAAGAGTTTGCAACCTGCTGGTTTCTGAAAGGTTTCTTTGAAAGTTTTGTAGGGATGGAGGTGGAAGAAAGGCCACTGCATGTCTATATTAATTACATTTTTTTACCTTTTCCTTATTGATGTTTGGAAACGGGCAATCCTGCAGAGACCTATTCTAATTATGTCCCATTCAGTACAGTGGGGTTTCCTTCTAGATAAGAAGATCTAGGCCTGTAATCTTATTTCAAGACTGCTAAACCCAAGTAGTAAGACAAAAGAGAATGGATGAATAGCAATTTGTATATCTCATTACTGCCAAAATGTTTCATGAATACTAATGGGAACTGATTTTTAACTGAATAAATGAGTAAGTAGAAATAGATAACATTTCTAATGCTCACCGCTTGGCTGTACAGTATGCATACACATGCACGTGTGCACACACACACACCAGATCTAGGAAATTTGTCTGCCTACAATTTTTCTTTCTGAAATTGAATTGTTTGTTTGCACTTTGTCTGTTTTAACCAATATAATTTGATCTCCTACAGAGCATAGAAAGAGAAGGTCAATTGCAGAATGCCTTATCAAGAATGACATGGGGTTTTCATTGTTTTCAACATCTGTATGAGATTATGAATGATTCATGTTTAAATAGATCCACTATATTAAATGAAAAAGTAGACCGTCGGCCTGTTAGTGATAGGTTGATATTACTGCAGCGTTAGTTTTATGAATTGGTGGCAGGGCTGACAATTCAATTTTAAAATAACATCTAGGAAATTCATCAGGCAAAGCAGCTGTTTGCAGACTCAGGGCATAATATTTGGAAAGTCCAACTCCAGAGAATAGGCCACCATTCATACTTTATTTCTCCATTGAAAAAGATAATTTGTGAAACTGATGGTTGCTTTATCTTTAAACAGTATGTACGGACATTCCATTGCATCATGTTATAAATGTAGAATTCAAGAATTTAAATTAACAATGTTAATTTCTTTCTCTATTCTTCTTTTCTTGAGCTTCATGTTTACTTTAACTTTATCAAGGGGCTATCCTACCACCAATTACAACGTGGGCACATTTTATAAAAGTAGCAAGATAAAAGTATGAACTGCACAGGAAGCTAAGCCTACCTGAGGAAAAGCAACATTCGGCAAAGGTCTATCTCACTGACCCTTTAACATTTCTTTGAAAACATCAGTACATATGTGGCAAAGGTTGATCAGGGACAATGTTGCTTTAGAATATGCAAAGTCTATTACCTCAGGCTGCCAAATATGTTTCTTATATCTTTTTTTTTACATCAAATTCTCAAGGAATAAAATGCATAACATGTTATTTTGAAAAAATTGAAGAAAAAAATATGCTAAAAAAAGAAAAAAAGGTATATATTGGTTTAACAGCTAACAATTGTGGTTCTAAATATAGTTATCTAATGTAAATATTATTCAGTACTTACAGTACAATATATACATATTCAAAAGTCAATATAGTTATTTATAATGCCATAAATAAGCAGATGGCCTTTAAAAAAAAGCATGTTCTAAGCACTGTGTTTATTTACTTTTATATTCCATTTCTATTTTTACATGTTATTTGCATGTAGTTTCCTTTGGAGGGGGCATTATTGTTTTTAATAGTACCATGGATATTTACATTTTGTTTGTACTATGTATGCTGTCAAGAATAATTTAATTGCAGTAGGAAATAAGTTTAATGAACAAACAAACAACATGGAATTTGCAGGATTTGTTAGCGTTCTTTTCAAAGTGAATGAAAGGATTACAAAACTCTAAATGTGGTCCCAGGCACTTAGGTACAAAAGAAGCATCTCATTGAAAAAAAAACATTTTTATTTCATATGGATCTGCATTTATGACAAGTTGAGAAGGACTCTTGGGACTGCAGTGGGTGACTCATGGAAAATATTAACTCAGTCTGTGGCAGCTTTGAGATTCTTGTGCAAGAGAGTTAGAAATAGTAGTTTATAAACAACAACAGAAGTGAAAGAAGAAACTGGTAAAAAAAAGTAATAAAACTATAAACAAAGGATTCCACACACACCCCACAAAAAACCCCACCCCATATCTACCTATGATATTATATGCCATAATGGAACGGGTCAAACCTGCAGTGAAAAACCTCTTGGAATGCTGTCTTCAATTTTGGTCTCCACACCTCAAAAAAGATTTTATGAAGTTATAGAAGGTAAAGAAAAAAACCAACCAAAAAGGGATTGGGGAAATTCTCCTAAGAGGGAAGTTTACTGCAGTGGATTTCAATTAAACAAAAGTAGGACTCAGAGTGGGCATGATCTCAAACTGAATTAAAACATGCTGAATATGGAGATACTTGATGAAAAGAAACTTTCTATCCTCTCCTGCCACTGTATCCTTGAATGAAGCCAGGGGTGGGTTCCTCCCGGTTCGGACCAGTTCGCCCGAACCGGTAGCAACTTGCTGATGATGTCACAATGATGTCACCAAACCAGATCGGTTGGTGCCGGTCCGTGGGCGCCACCATCTTTTTTTATTATTATTATTTCCTTCTGAGCATGCACAGAAGCCAAGTTTCGGCACTGTGCATGCGGTTGCCATCTTTTTTTACTTTGTTTTTTTTTAATTTTTTCCAGAGTTTTCATTATTGCGCATGCACATGCAATGCACACGCGCACCCATGAGGCATGCCCACGCAGTGCGGGAGGGAGCGAACCAGCAGCGGGGTAAGTTGTAACCCACCCCTGAATGAAGCTTGATGGGGAAAGATTAAAAAACATGAAAGAGAATAGCATAAGACAGTGGCCCCCGACTTTTTGGGTGTGAGGGACTGGTTCCGTGGAGAGAGGTTTTTCTGCAGACCAGAGTGTGTTGCCTGCATCCTGTGGATGGGGTTTTGCTTGTTTTTGTGGCCTGGTTTCTGACATGCTGCGAACTGGTGCCAGTCCATGGACTGGAGGTTGGGGGGATCCCTGGCATAAGACAAATAGAAGCATTTTAGAATCTAACTTTTTTTTAAAAGGATATCTTCTTGGCATTGAGCATGGTATTGCAAATGACAGGCCCAAATCATATATATGAGATTCTGAAGGGGGAGGATTTGGGGTATTTTCAGCCTATAGTACCTTTAAAACAGATGGATGTAGCTATAGATGACACATAGATGGTAGATGGTATAGAAACTGTACCTTTTTTAACCCATAAGGGTTAAATTTTAGTGACAGTTTCACAGGGAGCTCTAATTCCCTTTTAGTGACATTTTCACAGGGAGCTCTAATTCCTGCAGCAAGTAACCATCTCACTCCCTCTACCCTCTTATAAAAGCAGTTGTTTCACTTCATGATAGGAGCAGTTATAGTAATTGGAAGCTTCGGGATCAAAGTGACAAAGAAAACACCACCTTTTTGAAAACAGTATGGCTTTTATGATGCCCTCTGAGACTAACCACAGTCACCTTGCATCTCGCCATTGATGTCTTTGCTTAGAGTTTGTGCAATTTAGAATTATGTGGGGGTGTTTTGTTTTGTTTTTCATTTTTTTCCTTCATGCTTGAAAATTCAGTTTCCATCAACCTGGGGTATGTTCTGCTTCTAATTACAGTTTTGTAATTCAAATATGTGTTAATTTGTTTGTTAATGTGAATTTTACTCTTTACATTAAGCAGTAGATAGAAGAACTATAGCATCCAACTCCTTGCTGTGAAAGGAAACTCAATATTTACATAATTAATTTCCAAGCTCTGTACATGAAATGTACAAGAATTAAAACATTAGAAAGAAAGGGCCATCCTAGATATGACTGGTTTTACTCTGATTGTGATAAACCTGTTGCAGGTATCATAAACTCAACCTGGAGTCTCTCTGGCTTAAAAATAGGGATTAATATACTGAAGAAAATGGATATGTGGGCTATTTTTTCCTACTTTATCATTCTAATGCAGTAATGAGATCATAAAACGCTATAGTTGTGATTGGTACCTACTTTACAACTTCAGTTTATTTTAGGCAACATAAAATGGCAATTATATGAAAATATTCAAAATGACTTAAATCATCTTGGTTCTTCAACTCTTGTTAGGGAGGGATTCATTTTTTAAATTTGTTAACTTAGTTCCTAAATATACCCCAATTCCTCAGTGGAGTTCAAAATAAATTATACAACCCCCTTTTCCTATTTTAGCTTCATGATAATCCTAAAATAAAGTTTAGGCTGAAGATCTATTGCTGGCCCACAATGTTGGACTGAATATTAGAACTTGAATCTTCCTAATATTAGCCTTAATCACTTCTCCATAACCTCTTGTTTCATTTCTACATGAAAATTAAAGCCTAGAATGGAGAAACAAATCTTTTGATTCCACACTTGGAGGTGAATTTTCGTGAACTTCATAAACTAGTGGGTATTGTGGTTAAGGTATTTGGCTTGCATCAGAGAAATGCAGATTCAAGTCCCACTTATGCAGATAAATTACCTGGGTGCCGGCAAATCAGTTAACTCTTAGCTCAATTTTGTGGGGAAGATAGGTTTGGTACTAAACTTAGGTACAGTGCATACCAAATGCAAATAGTAAATACTAATGCTGTTAAATATGTGAAGCAAAGAATAATCATACGTTATACTTTGGCTTGGTTCTTAATGTTATTACATAGATGAAACTTTGTGAAAACGGCATGTAGTATTTACTGGGCAAGGTATTAGAACTATTAGTAGTAGATATTTAGCAACAGAGTGGTAAATGCCTGGAACTCACTACCTGACATTGTGGTTTCGTCACCAAACCCCCAAAACTTTACCCTTAGACTGTCCACTGTTGACCTCACCTGATTCCTAAGAGGTCAGTAAGGGGCGTGCATAAGTGCACCAGCGTGCCTACCGTCCCTGTCCTAATGTTCCCTCTTATCAGTACTCATTTTATGTTTATAAACAATGTTATATCTATATCTATATTACCAACACATACTTGACAAAGATAAATAAAATAAATAAAATAAAAATAAAATATTGGCCCTGTGCAAAGCAGCTCTGTTCGGCTTCAAGCTGGTATCTGGAGCCTACAGTACATCCTATAGTAATTTGATTCAAGATCAGAACATCAACTCAGTGCATCTAATCAAGGTGGGCCAGAGAACCTTTTGCATCTGGCTCAAAATAGGACAGCTGCTACAATCAAGAATGTTACTTTGATTTTGTACTTGGCTTGAAGAAGTCTTCCATTTGATTCTGTTTAATGGAAACATCTCTTCAAAGATCCCTATAGCCCTAGCAGACATGAATGTGATTATCTTCAAGTTGCTTGTAACCCTTTAGGTGAACATGATCATTTCTGAACCCCCTACTTTAACCAAATGCCTATTATTTGGATTGCTTTAGAAATGTTTCATAGCATGTAGGAATATTGTTTGTAACAATATAAATTTGTTCACCCTGATTCAATCGTCCAAGCTTGTGTAATTGATTTCCTTTATGTAATTCATTAACTCTGTTTAATTCATCTTTGTGAGACTGAAATAAAAACTGATGCAATGGAGCTCAGGACACAAGTTCATTAATTTTAGATGCAGCGTTTATCTTAATAAGTTATGGAACAGCGTGATTTTGTAATATAGTATTATCAAACCATGGACATTTTCCTTTGTCACTTTTTTACATAATAATAAGATTTCAGAGTTGCAAAGCATAATTTCAAAGCATGGGTTATGCAAATTTCTAATGCAGTTTGGATATGATATAACCAAATTGGGCAACCATTTGTCTGCAATGGTATAGGTTTCCTTGCTTGAGCAGGGGGTTGGACTAGTCTCTTCCAACTCTGTTATTCTGTTAAATCTTTGTCCAGGGGTTGGTAAATTTTAACCATCAGCCAACTATAGATGTCTACTAATTACATTTTACAAGATCAACTCAAAGGAAAGGTGTTCTTTAAGTTGGAAGAATTTTTTAAAGCAAAAATAGGTTGGAGTTTTTTTGTTGCTGTTGGTTTGATTTTGTGAAACATAGAAAGGTTGGTCCTTATAAGCTTTCTCAATAACTCATATTTAGCATTGGATGTATTCAAGGAAAACAAAAATGTAAATCCCTAAATATGATACTCAATGAATATTTCAACAGATAAATTGCAGGGTTCTTGCTTAAAAAATCATGATGTGGAATGTACTATACAAAGGGATTGAAAAAGTGTGCAATTATACCTAGGTCTATGGAGATTCTCAGTCATCCAGGCCATGGTTGTCCCAAAAGAGCTTTCTCAGGAGGCAACTGGACTTTCTTGTTTTTTCTTTGAAGATATTTCGGTTCTCATCCAAGAAGCTTCTTCAGCTCTGACTGGATGGCGGCGAATGGAAGGATTTATATTCCTTGCAGACAGCTGGTCATTTGCATCCTTTTAGGCAGTTGTTGAGGAACTTGGAGGTTTATCTGTGTCCTCAGGGTCACCTGAGTAGTGCAAATGGTTCCTGAGGTCTGCAATTTTTTGGAAATTTTTTGGAAGTCCGTTCATACTTGCACACCATCCTTCCATTCCCCACCATTCAGTCAGAGCTAATGAAGCTTCTTGGATGAGAAGCGAAACATCTTCAAAGAAAAAAACAAGAAAGTCCAGCTGCCTCCTGAAAAAACACCTTTGGGGCAACTATGACCTGCATGACTGAGAATCTCCATAGACTTTTAGCCATGCACTTTGGGATGAACACCCTTTGAATGGTGTGGGAGTATGAACGGATTTCCAAAAACTTGCAGACTACAGGAACCATTTGAACTACTCAGTGTCCCTGAGGACATAGATAAATCTCCAAGTGCCTCAACAGCTCTAAAAGGATGCAAATGACCAACTGTCTGCAAGGAATATAAATCCTTTCATTCACCACCATCCAGTCAGAGCTGAAGAAGCTTCTTGAATGAGAAACAAAAAATCTTCAAAGAAAAAACAAGAAAGTCCAGTTGCTTCCTGAAAAATTGTACCTAGGTCATTATTATAGAGATTTTGGGGAGGGGATTTTTTTAGAAGAAGCTAAACTCCCTCTTGATATGGTCACCATTTTGAATAAATTGTATATCTGAAAAATTCTGAAAAGCTTGCAAGGTTTATTAAGCTGATCTGCATTCAGAACAGCTAGAAAGGTGAATCAATCTTTTTGATAAATTAATCCCAAATTTTTGCAGATAGTGCTGTGCATGCTGAAGAGATTTCAGGATGTATGTAAAGACGTATTAAGGTTTCCTTCTGAAAGAATCTCAAGGATAAATATTTAATTGCACATTTCACCTTGGCAACTCACCAGGCTGGCTCTATTATATTGTAGAGGGAGTGAGGGGAGAAAGGAAACTCAAGGGCTAGGAGAGAAAAGGAAAAGGTGAGCTCTGTATGGGAAGGACTATTGATCTTATCCACTTACGCTTGTTCATTTAGAGCAACCTTGTTCTCTTAAGCTTCCTTAAGCAGGAAAAAAAAAAACAATTTTGAATGTTCCATTGCAACAGTGGCAATGGGCACAAGGAGACTGGGGTCTAATTCCCTCTCCCCATTGCGATGGATTGTATCATGAGAGATATCCCAGGGGTGGGATATCCCAGATATCATATCCCAGGGGTGAAATCCAGCAGGTTCTGACAGGTTCTGGAGAACCGGTAGCGGAAATTTTGACTAGTTCAGAGAACCGGTAGTTTTGAGTAGTTCGGAGTAGTTCGGAGAACCGGCAAATACCACCTCTGGCTGGCCCCAGAGTGGGGTAGGAATGGAGATTTTGCAGTATCCTCCTGCCACGCCCACCAAGCCACGCCCACCAAGGCACACCACGCCCACCAAGCCACGCCCACATAACCGGTAGTAAAAAAATGGATTTCATCGCTGCCATATCCATACTGCCTCCGTCCCATGAAAACATAGCATTGCATCTGTACAGTCACAAGAAGTCAAGATTGACTCAGACAAGATATTATCTTTTTAGAGCATCCACATAATTTCTGGACTGCTTCCTTCAGCCAGTTTTGGCCCCACTGATTAGATACGCAAAACTCACAATTTTGGGAGGTTGGGGCGGGGAGGTGAGGCAAGGAAGTGTTGCTTTTCTGTCGCAGTGCTTATTCTGTGGAGGTCAGGTTTAAAAGCCTGGTATGTTTTGCATAGACTTTACTTAATTTGATTTAAGTAAAGTTGACTTGATGTTGCCACTTTCTAAGTCTCTTTGTGTTGTTTTAGTGCTATTGTATTGTGATTTTTGTATTTTTATAGGTTTTTTTAACTAGATGAGCTACTGAGAGTCATTGAATTGTGATAGAGATAAAGATAGATAAGAATAAGAATCAGGGGATGAACAGCAGGAATTAAGGGCTGCTGACAGACAAAGAAAAGCTTTTAGTCCAAAGAAATCAGTGGCTTCCAGAATTTTCCAGAGACAGACAGTGGGCAGTCTCTTTCAAAAAAGAATAAGTGGTCTCACTATTTTTTAGGTACAAAAATCTCATTCATGAGCTGCTGAGACAGAATGAGGCTCTAAAGACAAGAGGATAACACTTCTTTAAGGGTGCATCTTCAAGCACATCATCATTCAACATAGCCCAGTTTTTGCTCTATGGAGCTCCCATACTTAAACCTTTGGACTATTTATTTATTTTATTTATTTATTTATTAAAATTTCTATGCCGCCCAACTCCCGGGGGACTCTGGGCGGCTAACAGCAGGTATAGAAATATAATCAATAAAAAACAATATTAAAAACATATTAAAATACTATAAATCTTTTAAAAGAATTTTCACTCATACCCCGCCTGCTGGAAGAGCCAAGTTTTTATTGCTTTACGGAAAGCCAGCAGGGTGGGGATAGTCCTGATCTCTGGAGGGAGCTGGTTCCAAAGGGAGGGGGCTCCCACAGAGAAGGCTCTCCCCCTCAGCCCCGCCATCCGGCATTGCTTGGTCGATGGGACCTGGAGGAGACCAACTCTGTGGGACCTAACCGGTCGTAGGGAAGTATGCGGCAGGATGCGGTCCCGAAGATAACCTGGCCCTGAGCCATGTAGGGCTTTAAAGGTAACGACCAACACCTTAAATTGGATCCGGAGACTAATGGGCAGCCAATGCAGCTGGTGGAGGATCGGTGTTACGTGGGTGCATCTAGGTACACCCACCACAGCTCGCGCAGCTGCATTTTGCACCAATTGCAGTCGCTGGACACTCTTCAAGGGTAGCCCCATGTAGAGCACATTGCAGTAATCCAGCCGTGAGGTGATAAGGGCATGAGTGACTGTGAGAAGTGCCTCCTTCTCCAAGTAGGGTCGCAATTGGTGCACAAGACATACACCACTCTTTGCCATATTTCTGCTCTCCTTTGCAGGGTAGCCTTTGGGCTTCTTTCTATGTGCCCAAAAGTTATCTGGACTGACTACTGCTTTTACAAGACACCATTCAGATATACATCCCATTGTTAACATTCCTCATTCTGGATTATGCACCATTTGATGCCCCAGATGATTCTTCTCCCAACATCCTTGAAATGAAGTTAGGTTTTCAGGAACATCTGAATTAAAAATAAACATCTTGTAGGAGAGAAACCTTTTCACTGCACTGCAATCTATTTCAGCTGACTGCTAGTTCAGCAGTTCAGCTGTTCAAATCTCACCGGCTCAAGGTTGACTCAGCCTTCCATCCTTCTGAGGTCGGTAAAATGAAGACCCAGATTGTTGGGGGCAATATGCTGAACTCTGTAAACCGCTTAGAGAGGGCTGTAAAGCACTATGAAGTGGTATATAAGTCTAAGTGCTATTGCTATTGCTATTCACAGAGGCCTATGAAGGTATTCAAATCTGAAGCAGAAAAGGTGTTTCACTTTCAGCAAGTGTGGGTGCACTTGCTTTATCTTTCAGCAGCATCTTAAAAATGGTTTTTTTTCCTACTTAATATATGCAATGATTTCTACATAAGGCATGATCTTTCATTATGAGCTTCCAGGTACATATGGAAGCTAATACACTTCTCTCCCAGATATCTGCATTCATAGGAAAAATGCATTCAAAACAGTCAATGTCAAGAGAGGAAGTTGGCTGTATGGATTTTTTTTTAAATCTTAAAATGATCTCTTCCACCCAGGTGGAGGGTTCTATGCTGGCACAGCTCCATGCCAGCTCCATCATTCTTTTGATTGATTGATTGATTGATCAATCAAGTCATTTTCAACTCATCAAACCCTTGTGTATATTTGAAAAGAACAGATCAAGTTAGAGTTGATCTAGAGGACAACACACTTCAAATTATCCTACTTGGACCCAATGTGCAAAGACCTAGCTCTCTAGAGAAGGCTCTAATGATGGGAAAGGAGAAAGGAGACAGGAAAAGGAAAAGACAGACAGCAATGGACTAAGTTACAGTGAAGATCAGTGCGCTCACAATCTGAAAGACCAGGTTAGGGACAGATTATTATGGAGAATATCTATCTATGTAGTTGATGAAACTCAACAACAGCTTGATGCCACATAATCAATCAGGCAATAACTGTGATAATGGGGGGGGGGAGAAATCACTATATATATATTACAGATATTTTACACTTACATTAGGACTATATCAATTTCAAATAAAAAAACACAAGAGGAATAATACAGAGAATAGAAATGTATGATCTTTTTATTTACTTTCTCTTTTACCACTTCAGTTGGTAAAAGAGGGAGGTACAAAGATACAAAGTTGTAGCTCTTTCTCTTCTGATGACCTCGATCATTGTTAATTGATGTTGTTGTAGTGTGTCTTTGATGTTGTCTCTACATCTTCTTCTGGACATGCCTTGTGTTCTTTGACCTTCTCCTCTTTTGTATATGATTTGTATATTTTGTAAAGTATGTAAATGTGTAATGTAGAAAGAAAAAAGCAAATTTTGTACAGTACAAAATCAATTGCAGATGTTGGACGGACTTTCAGAAGGGACTAGTTTTTTTAAAAAAAATGCTGAGAAATAATAGAATATGGACATATAATGCACTGCTGTGGACTGAATTTTCAGTGGTCCCTGTATTAATAGCAGTTACAGGCACATCTTTGGACTGGAGCAAATATACAGCACTAGAAGTCCCTCAATATTATATGTCACCCTTGATGGGAACCCATGTTTAATATTATCATAAATGATATATGAAGGTCATTTAAAATTATCTTTGACCTTGTTTACAGCTCCGCTTCTACTAGGGCATTTTTTTCATTAATTTAAACTTTTACTTATAATCTGTATTATAAACAAATCAGCTGCAGAACCTTCCAGGGCACAGCACTTTTAGCATTGTCTTTGAAATGTTATCACCCAAGCCAATTATTCTCAAGGGATGTGTGTCCTCAGTTTGGTGACAATGCAATAAGTCCAGAACCCCACTGGCTTGTCATATACTTTTTTTAAAAAGGGAAATAATTTATGTAGAGCTGCAAGGATAGCTATTTTGCAAAAAGTTAAGTGCCTTTCAAATCAATAGAGGAGAATATTTGTAGCTCAGGGTTGAATTGTGGGATCCTTGATGCTCTCTGAGCTTGGTTGCTTTCTTGCAGATGTTTCATTACCAAAGTAGGTAATTTTGGTAATGACATGGCTGCAAGAAAACAATCAAGCCCAGAGAGCACCAAACAACACACTGTTTAAAAATATTGCGGCTATATTAAAGGAATTTATTTTGATTCTGACTTTAGTGCAAACACGTTTGAAAAATACAAATGAGGATTTTACAATTTTTTTTGAAAACCTAAGACAAGCTTCGCTATCTAACATCTAACAAAAATCTAATCCATTATCTTATCAGATATTCCAACGATTTGTGCTCTGTTCTTTATGAAACGGTCAACACAAATTCTCTACCTCTTTTAGAGGCTGGATTGACTAGTTATTTTTAAGAATGCATCAGATATTATATATATATATATATATATATATATATATATATATATATATATATATATATATATATATATATATATATATATATATATATATATATTATATATATATATATATATATATATATATATATATATATATATATATATATATATATATATATATATATATATATGTAGGATTTTTTGCTGATAAATGAAAATAAAGGGAGACCATATATATATATATATATATATATATATATATATATATATATATATATATATATATATATATATATATATATATATATATATATATATATATATATATATATATATATATATATATATATATATATATATATAGCAAAAAGAAGGCCATATTTCACAATTGTCAGTTGGATTTGGTGGAAGAGTTGTTATCCGGATTTCATTCAAGTATTAGAAGCTGAGAACTATTCAAATGGTTCTGAATAACATTACACTTGAGGAAAAGTTAAAAGGGGAATAGCTTGAAGCTTTAAAAAGACAAAGGAGAAAGCTATTGGAAAGAGACAGCTATGCTTTTGGTTAAAAGGAGTCAAGAAATATAAATAGCCCCAAGATGACTGAATGACTGAATGAGGTTAAAAAGCAACAGCAGTAGACTGAAGATACATATATCATGGAATATTTAAAGCTCCTGAGACTCCATCACTTCAAATATATGGCATTATTTTGTGGCAAGACAGAAATGCCTCACAGTTAATGTATCTCTGTACCAAAGAGATGATGCAGATAGAAAGATAGAAAACAATTATCTTGAATTACTATTTCATAGCCTTTCCTTTTTCTAGCACACCCTGGTCGTATTTGAAGCTTTGGTAGACTTCAAATAATTCTGAAATTCTGAGAGAACTCTGAAAGATTCCAAACGGAAATTTTGGAAAGCCACTGACAGTTAGAATACAGAATAACAGAGTTGGAAGGGACCTTAGAGGTACTTTAGTCCAATCCACTGTTCAAGCAGGAGACCCTATCCCTTTCTGGACAATATGACAATGAGTGAGATGATCAGATGGCCCATATAATCCTAATAGATACATTTAGTTCAAGTGGCAGTATATTTCAATTCAGGTAAAAGGGCATGGATATGATCCTTTACATGCAATTTGAATTTGAGTATCATATACATTAAAGGTACCAAATGCAAGGTATTTTATGACAGCTGCATTTCTATTATATTTATTTTTCCAGTTGAAGTTGCTGCTCAAAAGAATACATAGATAGTTCTTTTGAGGAAGAGGGTAGTTGATTATAATACGGTATTTTTTTAATAACAGGAATTACCTCCTTACAAGAAAGTACCGTATTTTTTGGAGTATAAGATGCACCTTAGTTTTTGGGGAGGAAAATAGGGGAAAACAATCTGCCTACCAGGTATTCATCTGGCTAGCGTCCTTAGTCTGGTCACCTTCAGCACATTATTTTATCTCCTGGTTAGGACTTAAAAAAACCTTCTTCTGAGAGAATAACAATGAAAGAACCTGCAAGCCAGTAAGAGCTGGGAAGTTCGTTAGCACCTGGTTAGGGCTAGAAAAAAACTTATTCGGAGCAGCTTCAGCACATTATTTTATCCCCTGGTTAGGACTTAAAAAAACCTTCTTCTGAGAGAGTAACAATGAAAGAACCTGCAAGCCAGTAAGAGCTGGGAAGATAGTTAGCACCTGGTTAGGGCTAGAAAAAACTTATTCGGAGCAAGTAGAGCACTGAAAAAAAATTCTGCAAAGACTTAGGGCTGGAAAAACATTCTTTGGAGAGAGTAACAATGAAAAAGCCTGCAAGGTAAGAGCTGGGAAGATCTCTTAGCATCTAGTTAGGGCTGGAAAAAAGCTACATTCGAAGTATAAGACGCACCCAAATTTTCAGCCACTTTTAGGGAAGAAAAAGGTGCGTCTTATACTCAGAAAAATACAGTAACACTGAAGGAATTCAAGTTACAAAATGATCATCTATGTCTGTTTTTCTCAACCATGGCAAGTTTAAGAGTATGGACTTCAGCTCCCAGAATTCTCCAGCCAGCACACACCTTAAACTTGCCAAGGTTTGGAAACCTTGATCTAGGTATTGCAAATCATTACATCTAAACAGAATCATAAATGATTTTTCAAATACAGACATATCTAGTGAACAAACCATTGGACGTTTAGCATAACATCCTTATTATATTTTGCTTTATTGGTGCTGCTCTTCTGAGAAATCCTGTCATTTATATTTCTCCTTTTCTTTTTCTTTAAATAATCTAAGTTACTTCAAATTATATTTATAGCAGTGGTATTGAAATCAATGGGACTGAAGTTAACTTTAGCGTAATTTCATTTCAAATTTCAAGGTGTTATTTTGATTACACTTCATTTCCCCATTTTTCAAAGTCAGGCTTGTTTTATCTAAATTTGAAAAAGTCAACACTAAATGGGCACGTATATTATTTTATATTGTTTCTAATACATGCATTTGATTCTCTACAAGTTCAAATAAACAAAGAGAACCAACCCCTCAAATAAAAAAAATCAAATAAAGGTTGATGATTTTGTTGACTTCTCTCAAACATCAGCTAGTGATGTGAACAGATGATAAACTTGGAAAAACGTCTATGCTTGCCAAAGTTAAGCAATGGAAAAGAACATGACAGTCTTAAAGTAGATCATGAGACTTCGTTCATGCATTTTCCAATGAATATATGTTTTTAGCTATTTTTGTTTCAAAAATATGTATGTTAATAGCCCCAACAATGTAATTGGCAAATGTTAATGGCATTTTTCAGGAAATGCAAAGTTGGAAATGCAAATGAAAAAGGCTTTGCTCCCATGTCTTTGTTGCATGCATTTTCTCAAAAATAAATAAATTTTAAAAACTCTTTTAATATCAAGCATATATTTATATTAATCATATTTAGGAAAAAGCATAAGATAAAACACCATCTTTACAAAGAATGAGAAGTAATACAAGGCTATATTAATACAAATGAAGGCAAATATATGTGTCCCAGATTGGATCCTACTATATTAATAACCGGGAATTCATATTATTAAAAGAACAGATACCCCTGTAACATTTCTGTCTAGAAAATTGTGAAAGTGTACCATCCTGTTTCTAAAGACTTACCCTTCAAAATAAGATTATTTGTTTATGAAGGGTGCATGTTGTTGTTCCTGGACATGATCCCAGGATCATAAAATTACTTGATTTTCTCCCTCTGAGATTGAAGCTTTTTCTTTGACCTCAGAGCAGTGGTTCTCAACCTTCCTAATGCCCTGCCCCGTGCCCCACCCTCATGCCCCACTGCAACCCACCCCCCGTTGCGCCCACCACCACGCCTGCCACCACGCTACTGCCATTTGGATTCTTTTACCTTCTGCACATGTGCAAAGTGTTCTGCGCATGTGCAGAGGGTAAAATAATCCAAATGGCGGCATCTGGGCGAAGTCTCCCGACCCATGTGAAAGGGTCCTTTGACCCCCCCCATTCGAACCGCTGCCTCAGAGGATAGGAGAACTAATGTCAAATCAACCCCTTTGCCTCCTACTGGCCACTGGGACGTTTCCCAAAATTGGAATTTTAGAAGGTCTAAAAATGTGGGGGAAATATTACAAATAGGGAGGTATCTCCATGGGACTGAGAGAGTCAAACAAAATCAATGAATGTAAAAATGGGGAGGGGGGTTGACCACACAATTGAGGTACCTTCTTGATTTCCCTTCTCCTCCCCACAACTCCCCTCATCAAGGGTTCGGTTTGTTGATCCCTTTTTTCTTTCCATATCATCACTTTTCATCAATTTCAAGCAGGGCTTCAACAAACAACAGAATATTAAAATGCACAATGTTACTCTATATGTAGTGACATTTACATGAAACCCACGACTGGAACATACTGATAGAAGGATACAAACTGTTCCAAAAAAACCAGACCCCATAAAAGAGGAGATGGAGTTGCACTCTATGTAAATGACCACTATATTGCTACAGAAATGCACGAAACCAAAGATGAAAACCTCCTAAAATGCATATGGGTCAACATAAAAGAAAAAAAAAAGAATGACATGGCCATAGGTGTATACTATAGGCCACCCAATCAAACAGAAAACAACAGATGTCCTTTTTGCTAACCAACTAACAAATATATGTAGGAAACACACTACAATAGTAATGGGGGACTTCAATTACCCTGACATCAACTGGAAGACTAATTCCGCACCAAGTGAGAACTCAAATAGGTTCCTAACCAACCTGGCTGGCAACTCTGTTGTCCAAAACGTAGAGGAGGGAACTAGAGGGACAGCCATACCGGACTTAATTCTTACAAACAGAGAAGAAGTGATAAAGGGAATTGAAACTGCAGGAACCTTGGGTGAGAGTGACCATGTCATACTAGAATTCAACATAACGCAAACACAAGCAATAGAACATAATGATACCAGAGTCTTAGATTTTAAAAGAGCTGATTTTAACTTTTGGGTGGAGGGGCTGTAATCACCCAGGTAGTTTTTTAAAATTATTATTAAAACAGTAATGTATAACAAAAACACTAAGGCAATATTAAAACATTCAAAATTCAAAAATTATAATATAGAAATGTGAAAGGCCAAGTTGAAGGAGCATGTCTGAACTATTTTAATACACCAATCTTACTTACACGGGGAACTATGCAGGAACTTGCCTTTACTTATGGGATAACATTCCTTGAGTGTCAGGATACAGAAGCAGTTGTCCATTAGAGCCGAGGTGGCGCAGTGGTTAAATGCAGCACTGCAGGCTACTTCAGCTGACCGCTAGTTCAGCAGTTCAGCTGTTCAAATCTCACCGGCTCAAGGTTGACTCAGCCTTCCATCCTTCCGAGGTCAGTAAAATGAGGATCCAGATTGTTGGGGGCAATATGCTGAACTCTGTAAACCGCTTAGAGAGGGCTGTAAAGCACTATGAAGCGGTATATAAGTCTAAGTGCTATTGCTATTGCTATGATCTAAGCATGCATGATGCTGGTGGAATGTATGGTTTGACAGGGAAAATGTCTTTTTGTTTTGTTTTGTTTATAGGTTGCGTAATTGGAAAGACTGCTAAATAAATTAGACATGCATTTAACAGGGATCAGGAATTCAGTTTGGGTGTTTTAAAACCAATTTGTTTGAAGCCATGAGATGGAATTTTGACAAAAAAAAAGGAGGTGGAAAACCCTTCTTATACAAACACAGCTGTCCTGCAATAAAATAATGCTATGCTATATATTATCTGTGCCATGACTTTTTCCAAGACTGGAAGTAGTGCAGAAATAAATATTCATGGCGAATATCAGATCTAATGAATTTCACAGATTTGCTGGGTGTAAACTCAGCTGTAGCATTCATCAAAAACAGTATGGTCTGAATAGCATTTGAAAGTTTAGGGAACATATTTATTATGTCGCTTCAAAAAAGGCTGAGGCAAGGGAAATATTGCAGCTGCTGATCATTATCCATGTTATCAAAGTCTCTGGTGTTGTCTGTGCATGTAAACAAACTACATAGAAAAGGTGGCAGTGGGCCATCACACATTAGTCACTCATTTGCATGGAGGAAACAAAAAACAATTTTCTTATTAAGCACGACCCTGGGGTGTGTAATGATTCATGACTGAGAATGCATAGCAATCTGGAGGAACCACATACCATTTCTTTCTATATGAACTGTAATTTTTTTTTAAATTTGCTGTTTAAAATCAAATTACATTACATCAGAGGTGGGTTCCTGCCTGTTTTTGCCGGTGCGGTTAATAGCTGTTGTTCGGCGCAGAGCCGAAGACGCTGCTGCCGTTCGCGGCGCAGGAGCTTTCCCCAGGCGCTTTTCCCGCCCGCATGGACGCTGCCAATTGCATTCTTTTGCCCTCTGCGCATGCAAAACACTTTGCGCATGCGCAGAGGGCAAAAGAACGCAATTGGCGCATCCATGCGGGTGGCGGCAGCGCCCGGGGAAAGCCCCCGCGCCGCGAATGGCAGCAGTGTCTTCGGCTCTGCACCGAACAACAGCTATTAACCGTACCGGCAGGAACCCACCTCTGCATTACATTTACACCTTTCCAGGGTAACCATAAAGCGGTGAATGTTTCTTCCCCACCTCCATCCATTTGGACCACTTCTGAAGCTTGGCAAGCCACTTTGCAGGCTGTTCCTCAATCCTCTGAAGATTTGGAAGAGATGCTGCACAAGAGACTGAAGAGAAAATTGGAATCAGGAAAAAAATTATTTTCTCTGATATGAATCAAGGAGAGGTGTTTCTGCTGGAGCAAAGCAACTTTTGTCAGTACAAGCAACACAGTCAAGAAACAACCCTTCTGTATCTGTTAGAAAATGTCAAGGGCTATGTTCTTCCTTAAAATTAATTGCTACACTATAAAATGGTGATTGCCCAATACAAAAATACTGATGTAGATGTAAAGGATTTATTTATGCATGTATTATTCTACTGCTTTTTCACCCCAAAAAAACCTTTATTAAGATTTAAAATATACAAACACTTCTATGACGTAACTACATCCATAATGATTGACCAATTCAACATCGTTATGACAGTACACAAATCTTGACTCTATTCTTATATTCTCAGATATTCCTATTTGATCAAATATATGTAAATTTATGTCTTATTTTTATCTATATATTTCCTATTTTTATTTTCTATTCATTGATACCAGTTTTCCCATGTTGAGTAATATTCTGAATCTTCCTTATCATTTAATTCTTTAGTCAGTTTGTTCATTTCTGCATATTCAATTTTTTTTTGAATTATTATTTTTATTTATTTTATTTATTAAAATTTCTATGCTGCCCAACTCCCGGGGGACTCTTTGCTGTTACATCCTCTGTCGGTATAGTGGACATTTTTCAAGCTTGTGCGAGTACAATTCTCGCTGCTTTGATTATATGGATAATCAAATATTTAATCTTTTTAGAATATTTCCCTTTAATGATCCCCAGAAGAAACAATTCAGGCTTCAATTCTATTTGGCTTTGTGTAATTTCACTTAGCCATTTTTGTAGTTTAATCCAATATTTTTTAATTTCTCAACAAAGCCACCATACATGAAAAAAGGTACCTTGTGCTTTTTTTACATTTCCAGCAATTAGAGTTTGAATTGGGATACATTTTTGCGAGTCTTGCTGGGGCTAAGTGCCACCGATAGAATATTTTATACTGATTTTCTTTATATTAGTGAGCCAAGGTGGCTGCAGCTACTGCAGGCTACTCCAGCTGACTGCTAGTTCAGCAGTTCAGCTGTTCAAATCTCACCAGGCTCAAGGTTGACTCAGCCTTCCATCCTTCTGAGGTCAGTAAAATGAGAACCCAGATTGTTGGGGGCAATATGCTGAACTCTGTAAACCGCTTAGAGAGGGCTATAAAGCACTATGAAGCGGTATATAAGTCTAAATGCTATTGCTATATGCAGCGGATTTTGTTAAAGTATAGTTTTTCTTCCAAAATTTTTGTATTATTCTGCTGCTTATTCTGCTGTCAACCTTCCTCAGCACCTGTTTTGATGAACAATTAAAATCAACTGTTGAAAGAAATTAAAGTTGTTAAGGAAGAATATGAAAAGACCAAGAACAGATAAGGAAATCAGAACAAATAGCGGAAATTGCCAAGTAAAGAAGAGAAGCAAAGCCAAGGGAGACAAAGTTCAGGATCTCAGACCTTGAAGATGGAAATACACATATAGAGAAAAAAAAAATAAAAAAACAAGAAAAGAATTCCAAAAGTTTCTCCAATTCAGAGGGAGATTCTTCAAGTTGGTTTTCTAAAAGTCATCAAAGGACATATGGTGACTAATTAAAAGAAGATCAAAGTTGTAAGGAGTATATTGAAATTCTGTACAGTAAAAATATTAACATCCAAGGTATGTCAGAATATATTCTGTATTTACAACAATCTCTAATACTAGATGATATTAGATCAGTAGTCTGGTAATTACCAAGACAAAAAAAGCTACAGGTATTGATGGAATATCTTCAGAAATATGGTAAGGAACAGAAGAACTTAGAGAAGACTCTTGAAGAAGGCTTTGATTTTGGAGAAGAGTACTATTGCTAGCCAGGAGGTGGGGGGGGAGGAGAAATCATAAAGCAAATCAATCCAGAGGCTCAAATTACCAGGCTCAAATTTTCATATCTTGGACACATTGTACAAAAATCCAGCTCCATTGAGAAATCCATATTTCTGGGTGAAATGGTAGAAAACAAGATAAGGGTGATCAGCAGCAAAGTAGATGGACTTAATTGATATAGGAATAATAGATATTTCGAAGATCTGAAAGACCAGGCTGGAGATGGATCATCCTATGTAGATACTAAAGTTGGCACTTTCTCCTTATCAGATTGACACAGTTGGAAGGGGCCTTGTAGGTCATCTAGTCCAAACCCCTGCCCAAGCAGGAGACCCTACACCATTTCTGACAGATGCCAGTCCAGTCTCTTCTTGAAAGCTTCCAGTGATAAAGCTCCCACAACTTCTGAAGGCAAGCTGTTTCATTGGTTGATTGTTCTCACTGTCAGAAAATTTCTCCTTATTTCTAGGTTGAATCTCTCCTCAGTTTGCATCCATTATTCCTTGTCTGGCCTTCAGATGCCTTGGAAAATAGCTTGACCCCCTCGTCTCTGTGGCAGCCACTCAAGTATTGGAAGAGTGCTATCATGTCTCCCCTGGTCCTTCTCTTCACTAGACTAGCCATGTCCAGTTCCTGTTACCGTTCTTCATATGTTTTAGTCTCCAGTCCCCTAATCATCCTGGCAGCTCTTCTCTGCACTTTTTCTAGAGTCTCAACATCTTTTTTATAGTGTGATTACCAAAACTGGATGCAGAATTCTAGATGTGGTCTTACTAAGGCTTTATAGAGTGGTATTAGTACCTCACTTGATCTTAATTGTTTTTAATGGCATACAATCAATCAAGCTTAATGTCTTCCATGTGTTAAAAACTCTCCAGATTGTCAGAAGATCTTTCTTAATCTTGCCTATATAGATACCTGGATTGAATCTGGGAATCTTGGGGCTCTATTTGAGAATAGTATGTTTTTTTCCTTAATAAAAACATTGATGTGTATTTCAACTTGCTTCCAGAAGTTGTGAATGCTCCAACACTGGAAGTTTTAAAGAAGATGTTGGATAACCATTTGTCTGAAGTGGTGTAGGGTTTCCTGCTTAAGCAGGGGGTTGGACTAGAAGACCTCCAAGTTCCCTTCCAACTCTGTTATTCTATTATTTTTCTATTCAAACAGCTGGGTGAACAAGTCTCCTTACTAAAAGGTAACTGTAATACACCTACACAGAGGCACATACATAAAGATTATCCTCCAAAATTGTTAAATGGCTATTACAAGCATTATAACACTTGTATTTTATCTAGTCTTCCTATGAAGGTATGTTTTTCAGATCAAGAATGTGATTGTTTTAAAATTTATCTGGAGTACTGTACTGATTCATATATATCATGTTTAAACTTAAAGACCAAGTGGCTGCATTTGCAGAAATGCAAAGCATGATTATTTCTAATCTTGGTAAGGTTTTTATGGCTTAAAATATAATGCAAATTCAGCCATCTTGGTTAGTTTACAACTCCAGGTATTATGCAAATCCATGAGGTGAGTTAATTCTGTAACCAGACTGAATGTATTACAGAACAGAATCATGGCATAATAGTGATTTTCTTTTAATATTGATCTTCATCCTTTTTCTTTTTTTCCCTTGGTTGTTTCATTTATTAAATGTTCAAAAATTATGTCTAATAAGAAAGACCCCAATGGAAATTAGTTGAAATGTTGAATGATGCACATTCATTGACAAAAAAAAATCTATCTCACAAGGTGATAGTAAGAAATGAATAAAAATTCATTTCTTTAAACAAGATTGAAACTAGTTTCAGTATAGCTCTAAATTTGTAATAGCTTAGTTGCATCCCTAATTACATCAATGAAATCTCTAAAGAGAAGTAGAAACTGTTCCAATCTTTAAGTTGCATGCTGCTTTCTAAAATGATGTATAAGATAAATCTGACGTATGAAGTTTATAGGTCCAAATGGCATTTCTATATGCATAACTGAGTATCATGCAAAAAAGCCAAAGATAGACGGGCACACTATTTTCAGCTAACCACTGTAAGTAAGTATGCATGCATCTTAAGTTCCAAAGTCATCCATAATTTAAATTTGCTTTCAGTTTCCTTGTTACACTTTCTCCTTAAAACATTCAAGAATATTAAAACTTTTATAAATGTTCTCTCCTACATTATTAAAGACCAACATCTTGTCAGTTCAGAATGATAATTTTAGAATAACCTTAACTGACCACTCTGGAATACCTGTGTCAGTTTCTGTTCTGTGAAATTCCTTGATATGAAACTTTTAATGTAGGTTTGTGTGTTTTCAAATATATTATTAAAGATAGGATATGCATGTCTGATGAATAAATTAACATTTTAAGAAGTTTCATATTTTTAGCAAATCTTGGAATACTTATGCTCAAACTTTAATGGTTTAAAAGTCTGGGCTTGATTAGAAACTGTTGATGTCAAACTTCATAACATCTGGTGCCTCCTTTTTTATAAGTTCATATGGATACAAGAATAACAATTTATCTGAACACAAATCATCAAATAAGCCATTGAAGCATTGTGTCAGGAATTCTATATGTTTAAAGTTCTGTAAGTAAAGCCTTTTCATCGAGACATAGAAAATAATTATCATCTTCCTCCACTCCTCTACTCGCAACAGAATACCTTACGCAACCAGCCTTGAAATCCTGGGCTTAGAAAGCTTAGAACTACGTCGCCTTCAGCACAACCTAAGCATAGCTCATAAAATTATCTGCTACAATGTCCTTCCTGTCAACGACTACTTCAGCTTCAACCACAACAATTCATGAGCACACAACAGATACAAACTCAAAGTGAACTGCTCTAAACTTGACTGTAGAAAATACGACTTTAGCAACAGAGTGGTAAATGCCTGGAACTCACTACCTGACTCTGTGGTTTCATCACCAAACCCCCAACACTTTACTATCCACTGTTGACCTCACCCGATTCCTAAAAGGGCGTGCATAAGTGCACCAGCGTGCCTACCGTCCCTGTCCAAATGTTCTCTCTTATCAGTACCCATCTTATGTATATAAACAATGTTATATCTATGTATATTACCAACACATACTTGACAAAAATAAATAAATAAATAAAAATAAATAAATTTAGACAACCGCTCCCTGGAAGGAAGGGGAAAATATATACCATTCTCCCTCTTTTTTTTTTTTTTGCAAAAATGTTTAAACATACAGGATGTGATGGATTTTCTGACAAACAGTCAAAACAACATAGGTAGAATTTCTTTCCACTTGTCAATTCACTTTCATTCTAATTCAAAATCCATTGTGAAATAATTATTTGGGGAACAATTGATTTGGAAGTAAAACTTCCAAAATGAAGAATGATGTTCTGAATCTTCTCCTCGGCTATTTATTGCTACCAAATCCTACATTGTAAAACACATTGTTACTGTAATCCAGAGAAGTACTAATCCTAACAAAGATCTATTTATTAGTTTATGTGCTAATATATTGTTGATTTGAAAAAAAAATGGTTGTTTTACATCATTGCACAAAAACCAATTTCTATCTAAAAACCCATAAATATGAATCCATAATCAACATCATGGTGGATAAAAAAACCTCCAGAGCAACTCTGTCTTTATAGTTTCAAGACAGCCATCAAAGAGGTTCTCAGAGGAAGGCTATTTTATAATATGGTAGCTGCAACTCAACAACAACAACAACAACAACAACAACAACAACAACAACCCAACCTCTCCCCACCTCACCAACCTGAAAGAGCTTAAATACATTGATGGGAACACAATGGAGAAGTTGGGAAGGCCAGTTCTGCACAGAAAAAGTGGCTTTCAGTTTCTAAGTACCTCAGTGCTAAATGCTATGGACCAGAACCAGAACTTTGAATTGTGCTCTGAAACTTGGTAACCAGTACAGTGACTATAAAAGATATTTTATTTGATTATCATGACTGATTTCCTAATATATGGGCTTCCACGTTTTGTATCAGTTGCAGTTTCTGGATGGTTTTCAAAGGCAGCCCCATGTATTGTGCATTGCATAAACCAAACAAGTGGTGATCAGACCGTAGGTTATGGTGACAAGAACCTCCATCTACAGAGAGGGCCCCAAACAGCATAACACTCATAATATTCATTGATAAATACAGGCCTCATTAAACATGCATTTTTAAAACCTATTTTTATTGAGGAAAAAAAATATTATTAATTTCATGCTTAAGCAGCAGGTTTGGTTGCTAATTAACTGATATTTTAAGTAAACATGGCATGTCTTTCTTGCATCACAATTTTAATCTACATATAAATTTCAAAACTAATTGATACTTAGTGGAGGAAAATGGAGACAATACACTATATGTCAATACCATTTTTTCTAGGAAACAGTTTGCTACTGGATATTTTTCTTCTTACTCATAAACAAAACAAAACCCCATAGCTTGTTCAAAGGCGTGGTTGCAGAAACAGGGCACAGAGAACAATCTTATATTTTCTTCCTTGCCTTTCAAACAATTTCTAAAAGTTTCCCTCACCCAAAATAGGGGATGCAGCAATAAAAACGCTGATGCCAAAGGAGAGAATTGTTTCTTATTTGTGCAAAATGCCTGCGGTCATTTTAATATGACTTTTCAACTGGAAACTGCCTTTCCTTTCAAAGTTCCTTCGGCTTCATTCACAGCAGACTTCCACCCTTTTCTTGGCATAATAGTTTGCCTGTGCTTAAGTTAACAGACGTGATAAACATGTATTTATGTATTTATGTATTTATTTATTTCTCAGACCCAAACCAGAGTGGGTTTACAAGAAAAAACAAGAGATTAAAAAAACAAAGCAACTACAATTCTATAATGAGATGGATCCTATCTAAAGTATATACGAGGGTGAGTCAAAATGTAATGCCATTTTCTTTAGGATAGATATAATTACCAACACAGGAACATGTAGCATACATCAAAATGAAGCTGGTCCTCTGTGGATCACATCCCTACTTCTCAACATAGTCACAATTTCTCTCAATAGCAATGTTCCACCTTCGAATGAGAGCATGTATCCCTGCCTCGTAAAATTTTGTTGACTGTTCTTTGAGCCACTTCTTCACTGCAGTTTTCACTTCCTCGTCACTGGAATAATGTTTGCCTCTCAAACCCTCTTTCATAGGGCTATAATCTAAAGTATTGTCCTCAAACACATTTTGTAATCGTCTGTGAATGTTCACAGGGGTTTCCCCCTCAGCAACAAGGAATTCAATCACTGCTCTTTGTTTTTGACACAACTCTAAGGGGGCAGCCATTTTGAATTTTCCTTGCGAGTCTAAAAACCTGAAAAGTAAGAAACAAAATATTTCAGATATTTATAATATATATATATATATATATATATATATATATATATATATATATATATATATATATATATATATATATATATATATATATATATATATATATATATATATATATATATATATATATATATATATATATATATGCCATCTACCAGGGTAGGACCAAACTAACATCCCTTATTGAATCCTCATGTTTCTACAACTCTGCTGAAACTCATCAGGGAGGAAAGCATGTCCGCAAACTGTTCCATAAAAGGGGGACCGTCCCTTTGGAGGCCTGATTACAGGGTCACTTTAGACTAAGGTGACCAGACGTCCCGATTTTGGCGGGACAGACCCGCTTTTTCATGATTTGTCCCGCGTCCCGCCCGTCCTCTAAAAAGTCCCGATTTTTTGAAAGAATGCACGACTAGGGCATTCTTTCAAAAAATCGGCCTGAAAGGCAGCAGGCCTCTCAGCTCGGGCTGGCCGTGGGCGGCGTTGGCGGCGGGCGGGCATCCCATGTTGTTGACTCCTCCGGCGGCGGCTGGAAGCTGGGGGGAGGGGGAAGGGAGGCTGCTCCTCCTCTCCTTCCCCCGCCCCATCCCTAGCCCCACCCTCGGAGGCGCCACTGCTGTTGGGAGGGGTGAGGGACGAGGAGCCGTCGCCGCTTTGAGCTTACGAGCGGCGCAAACAGCCCTTCCTCGTCCCCCTCCCCTTTCTTCCCCCCGTTGCCTCGCTGCCGCCATTGCCCTGGGGCCGGGCGGGTGACCGGGAGACCGCGGCGCTTGGATGCTTGGAGCAGGTAAGCTGCCGGCTGCCTCCTTTCCCCGTCTCCCGCCTCCCGTTCGTTGCTTGCCAGCCCTGTCGGCATCCAGGTGGGGCGGGGGGAGGAGGGAGGGCGCTTGGATGCCTGGAGCAGGTAAGCTGCCGGCTGCCTCCTTTCCCCGTCTCCCGCCTCCCCTTCGTTGCTTGCCAGCCCTGTCGGCATCCGGGTGGGGCGGGGGGGAGGAGGGAGGGCGCTTGGATGCCTGGAGCAGGTAAGCTGCCGGCTGCCTCCTTTCCCCTTCGGAAGGCCTTTCCTCGCCTCCCGCCTCCCCTTCGGCCGGGCTGGCAAGCAACGAACGGGAGGCGGGAGGCGGGGAAAGGAGGCAGCCGGCAGCTTACCTGCTCCAGGCATCCAAGCGCCCTCCCTCCTCCCCCCCCGCCCCACCTGGATGCCGACATTTGCTGTTTTGCCCTCTGCGCATGCGCAGCGTTCTGCACATGCGCAGAGGGCAAAACATTTTTTTAAGCGGGACGGGGGGCAGGCGGGCCCGCCCCCCCATCCCGCTTAAAAAAAAAAATCTGGTCACTTTACTTTAGACGAAACTCTCTCAGGATCCCATTGCTTTCCCTAATCTCACTGAAGAGACACCTTCATTTTGGAGCAGACAAAGTTGAAGATACCCAGGTCACAAGCTATATAAGGCTTTAACAATAATAACCAGCACTTTGAAATTATACCCAGAAATTGACTGGTAGTCAATGCAGCTTCTAGAACAGAGGTGGTATATGGGTAAAACACTGATAGATGCAAACTGCACCAGTTTTAGCTACTGGACAGTCTTCAAGGCCAACTCTAAAGAAGTGAATTGCAATAATCCATTTGTGAGTGGATGAGGGCATAAATGACTTATAGCATGCAACTTGACTCTGGAAAGCACAAAACTGGAATATTAAATGCAATTGTATGAAGGATCTTCTGGCCAGAACTTTCCTCTACAGGACCACAGATCCTCAGGGAACTCTGGATTGCAATGGATGATACTTCTTGATCACTCTCCGAAGCCTTGGAGTAAAGTGTTTGTGGAGTTCTGGTTGGCTGGTTGTTGTGCAGATCGGAGGTAAAGTAAAGGAGTCCCTGAAGATTTTACTCTGCTAGTTGTTGTTGACAATAGGGGGTTCACTGGCTCGTCTCCATTTCAAGGTCATTGAGCCAGTGCTACCTGAAGACATTTCCATGGTCATGTGGCCAGCATGACATTATGGAGCACTGTTACCTTCCCATCAAAGTGATACCTATTTATCTACTCACAGTTGCATGCTTTTGAATGGCTAAGTTGGCAGGAGCTGGGGCGAGGATGGGAGCTCCAGTCTTGAACCCGGGCTGCTGGCTTTCCAGGCAACAAGCCCAGCATCTTAACCACTGAGCCACTGTGCCACCCAGCAGATTGGAGGAGTTCAAAGAAATGAGGTCTCTCCAGGTAAGGGGAGAAATCTGGATTGCTGTTAAGAACAAGCTGTAGCTTTAACTTCAGAAATAAAATATAGAGTTGCCTGACACTCACACTGCCTTCCTGCTTGGGAAAATAAATAAAAAAATCAAAATATTCCAATAGAATTGGAAAATTAGAAAATTGGAGAGGAAGTTCAATGTTTAATTTTATGACCTTGGCTATTGTAAGTCACAAGGGATTTGTTTTTGTTTTTTTTAATGTAGTTTTGGAGTACATGAATTAAGCTCTTTTGAAAGACTTCCCTGCTTAAGCAGAAAAATGAAAGTGTGTGGTCATTTCCCATGCTTTACTCAAAGGAGTGTTTTTCTTTGCTCTTCTAAGTTATGCACTTTTATTTATTCTTCCCCCGTCCAATAAACAGCCTGATTAAAATGAATGTGAATCTATACAAAATGTTTTATTTGATATTTTTTCTGTTTTCTTTTATAAATGAGTTTTATCATAAATTTGAAAATTGGGTTAAAGTCATTATGAAAATTGTGATGAAGCAAGGACTTTCCTCTCCACCCCCACCCCCAAACTCTTTTGGCAAGTGAACTGCAGCTTTATAAATGGGTTTCCAAAAAACAAACTGTATTTTGCTGAATCAATTGCTTTCGAATGTATGGTAAAACTATCAGCAAAGTTGTAAGAAGTAAAAAATGTTTCTGGTTGGTGAAAAAATGTTTTCAATAATCTTAATTACCACTCTTTTTAATGCTGCTGAAATATCATAAAAACATGGCAATTTTATTCTCCTAAGAGAGAGAGAGAGAGAGAGAGAGAGAGAGAGAGAGAGAGAGAGAGAGAGAGAGAGAGAGAGAGAGAGAGAGAGAGAGAGAGAGAGAGAGAACACAAACACACACTAGCCAATAATTTCTCTACTGTCATTTATAATTCTCTGAAAATAACTATTTCAAAATTTTGAATGTATAATCAGGATCTTAAAAAGCTATCACATTGTTCTTCTTTTATAGTAGGCAACCAACCAGGGGTGAAATGCTACTGATTCGGCCCGGTTCGGGCATACCGATAGCGGCGACTGCCGGTGGCTCGGAGAACCGGTAGCAGTGACAGCGCAAGGCTCCGCCCACCTGCCTGGATGTCGCCATTTTCTTTTTTCTACCCTTTGTGCATGGGCGAAGCCTTCTGCACATGCGCAGAGGGTGAAAAAGCGTGCTTCTGAACTGGTAGGGAAGGTAAGTAGATTTCACCGCTGCAACCAACTATATATACAATAGTAGTAGTAGTAGTAGTAGTAGTAGTAGTAGTAGTAGTAGTAGTAGTAGTAGTAGTAGTAGTAGTAGTAGTAGTAGTAGACAACCTACAGTTATGGGCCATGGCTCCCCATACCCTCAAGTAGAAATTGGCTACCTTATCACTGGTGCCCTATTCCAAGGCATTTCCAAATGACAATGCTAGCAGCCAGTGATATAATAATGAATTTCTCTTTGATTTTTTCCTCTCAAGGATGGAGAGCAGTAACCCTGATTTGCTGGAAGAGTTAAACATTTGGGAAACAAGGTGAATCTATTTACAGCTTCCTCAGAACCTCCCAAATGAAATCCAAAATATTCATATCTGCCCCAGGGGTGGTTTCCTGCCGGTACTCTCTTACCTGTTGGTCGCCGCAGAGCCGAAGAAGCCAGTGGCGTTCGCGGTGCGGGGCTTCCCCCGCCTGCTTTCCTCCGCCTGCCTGGATGCCGCCATTTGCGTTCTTTTGCCCTCTGCGCATGCACAAAGCGTTCTGCTTGCTTAGAGGGCAAAAGAACGCAAATGGCAGCGTTCAGGCAGGCGGGGAAAAGCGGGCGGGGGAAGCCCCATGCCGCGAATGCCACCGGCTTCTTCGGCTCTGCGGTGACCAACAGGTAAGAGCGTACCGGCAGGAACCCACCTCTGCTCTGCCCATCTATTTTAATTCCCAGGCCACCAGATGTGACTCTGGTGAAGCAAATCATAGCAAGTTCCACTTGCAGGCCAGAAATGATATCCTGCTTCTGCTACATAGCATAATTTGAAACTGCAAATAAGCATATATTAAGATATCTTGCAAGGAAAGGAGCTATATTAAAAATGGGGCAGGTAAACAAAGGAGGAAGCAAATCAAATAAAGAGATGAGGATTTTAATTGAAATTTTAAAAAAAGCATGTAGCAAAGAATGCACTAAAATATTTTCACATTGTAACAGTCTTTATTACAGACTGAAACACTGTTTCATAGTAAATTGGAGTTCGAAGTATAGGAGTTCACAACTTTTGTGTGCAGTACTTGTACTGTAGAGTTTTTGTGTCTCTGAAACAACTTGCCAAATGTTGCCACAAGTATAAGGTTGTAGCAATAGCAATAGCACTTAGACTTATATATCACTTCATTGTGCTTTACAGCCCTCTCTAAGCGGTTTACAGAGTTCAGCATATTGCCCCCAACAATCTGGGTCCTCATTTTACCGACCTCAGAAGGATGGAAGGCTGAGTCAACCTTGAGCCGGTGAGATTTGAACAGCTGAACTGCTGAACTGGCGGTCAGCTGAAGTAGCCTGCAGTGCTGCATTCTAACCACTGTGTCACCTCGGCTCTGTAGTACCACTTAAACACTTAGAGACCAAAGCAACAGGTGAACAGAATTACTCTTTAGCTGAGGAGAAAGGATGACATTTTATCAAGTCAAAGAATGAAGTTGCTACCAGTGGACCACAATGATACTCCAAATCAAGAGATATTGGGGGAGTTATTCTGCATCAGTAGATCTCAGAAATGGTGTTCAGGTTGTTATAGAAGAAATAGAGGCTAAGCCTTCATGGAAAGAAAAAGAGGTAATGTAAAACAGGAGTCAGAACAGTGACATCCTGAAGGGCAGAAGGAATGTGAGGTGCCCTTCAAATGAAGAGAGCTGCTGGCTGGTGATTTATTCTTTTGAGTAATGAAAATCGTTATATGCTGATAGGATCCAACAGCTTCTGAAATGTACTTGTTGGAAACAGGGATTAGGGATGTGATAGAATAGAATAGAATAGAATAGAATAGAATAGAATAGAATAGAATAGAATAGAATAGAATAGAATAGAATAGAATAGAATAACGGAGTTGGAAGGGACCTTGGAGGTCTTCTAGTCCAACCCCCTGCTTAGGCAGGAAACCCTGCACTACTTCAGACAAATAGCTTTCCAACATCTTCTTTAAAACTTCCAGTGTTGGAGCATTCACAATTTCTGGAGGCAAGCTGTTCCATGGATTAATTGTTCTGTCAGGAAATTTCTCCTTAGTTCTAAGTTGCTTCTCTTCTTGATTAGTTTCCACCCATTGCTTCTTGTTCTACTCTCAGGTGCTTTGGATAATAGTTTGATTCCCTCTTCTTTGTGGCAACCCCTGAGATATTGGAACACTGCTATCATGTCTCCCCTAGTCCTTCTTTTCATTAAACTAGACATACTCAGTTCCTGCAACCATTGTTCATATGCTTTAGCCTCCAGTCCCCTAATCAACTTTGTTGCTCTCTCTGCGCTCTTTCTAGAGTCTCAACATCCTTTTTGCATTGTGGCAACCAAAACTGAATGCAGTATTCCAAGTGTGGTCTTACCAAGGCATTATAAAGTGGTATTAACACTTCACATGATCTTAATTCTATCCATCTGTTAATGCAGCCTAGACCTGTGTTGGCTTTTTTGGCAGCTGCTGCACACTGCTGGCTCATATTTAAATGGTTGTCCACTAGGACTCCCTCTTCAAAAACAACTTCAAAACTTCAAGAACAACTTCAAAAATGTATTAGTCCACTGACAATTGTCCTTTCCTGCTACATGTGGGGACAAACATTACTGTTACAATCATATTATCACAAGAGAGGAGGTTTGAGACTGTGAGCATACAGTCTCAAAGGATATGGTTCTCTGTGGGTTTGGGTGCTGGGAGTTCGGAAGTTACTTCTTTAAATATTTCTTTTTTCCTTTCCCTTATTTCCTTTTGCTGTCTTTTTTCTTTTTGTACATCTTTTCTTTCTTTTTTTCTTTCTGGGTTTAGTTTATTCTAAAATCTTCAATAAAATGATTTACAAATAAATAAAACTTTAGTGATGATGTAGCTATACATATGTACACAATTCATCCCTATCCCCAGACTTACCTCTGGGTCTTTGGTTGAATTACAATTCCCATCAGTCTTCGGTCACACAAAATGAAGAGTGGAAATGGGTGTCAGCCAATAAGAGATCTGGCATTTTTAGGGAAGTGAACCTGTCTAGAGAGGAAAGATTGAAGGGAGCAGGAAGAGACAGATAGGAAAAGAAATATAGGTTCCTTATTGAATGGGAAAAGCCTGTGTCGCTGGTAAGGAACAAGCTGCAGTTTTTACCTTCAAGTAGAAAAGAAAAGCATGAGACAATTCAGACAACCATGTTGACTTCTTCTTTTTTTTTATTCAAAAAGTTTTATTAGTACAAAATTACATAGATAATAGCTAAATATTAAATAAAAAGTACAAACATTTTTTTATTTTTCTCCCCCCTAACCCACCCCCTTCCCTCCCCCCTCCCCCCCCCGGACTTCCCAGAGAGAATACAGGGCATGATATCAATTAAATAAGTTTAAATTAAGTTAAGAAAAAACCTTGTTAGATTTCCACATTATTTTTTAAAAACTTCAATTCCAAATTGTGCACTAATAATATATCGTCTATATCTAAAATAGTAGAGATACAAAAAAGAAAAAAATAACAATACAAGAAAAATACCAGAAAAACAAAAACAAGAGAAAAGAGGAAAAAATAGGCAAACAAAAAACTTCCTTCCTCCTCCTTTCAATCCTCTACCCTACGCAACATTTCCTCCAAGTTAAATAAAACTTAAATGAATATTACATAAATAATAACTAAATCTAAGATACAAGAATCTTAAACTAATATTATTAACATATTATTACCATACATCGAATTATTAACTTCAAAAAAGTTCTAATTTTTTTAAAAAAATATTAATAATAGAAATAACCTCAAAATTAAATAAAACTTAACTGAATATTACATAGATAATAACTAAATATTAAATAGAAAAATTTTAACTTTAAATTTCATCATAATATTAGTAGCATAATATTATTATACATCAACTTATTGACTTCAGAAAAGTTCTGAATCTTAAAAAGATATTAATAATAAACAGTTTGAGTTAAAGATTCCAAATCTTCCAAAAATATTAAAAAGAAAAAAGAAAAAAAGGGGAAGGAAAAAAAGGAAAAATACAATCATGTTAGTCTCTATCCATCCAATAAGTTTCAATGCTACATCTTTTTGTATCTTGATAGTTGCATCTTTTTATAGCTTGATAATTTTAAATTTATCAACTCGCCTCCCATCTGGTCCCGATCCTCCATCTCCTTTTCCCCATCTATCTGGCTCTGCCAATCACTTTGATTCTTTGGGTGTGTTTCCTTTTGATCCGACAGGGATGGCTTTCCCTCCTCCTCCTCTTTTACTTTCATACATCTTTCCTCTGGAATTCTGGATATATCAGTCTTTAAAACATTGACATAAAATTCAGTAGCTTTCTTTATCGTGCATGTTGACTTCTTGAGAGGATAACAAGAACAGTCACCTCTAAAAATCTTAGTTTCCAACAGGGGTTGCAATACTGTCTATAAGAAAATCATCGTTTCATTCTGTAGTCTTGTCTATTTCAGACCTTTTTCTGAAACTGGGTAAGACCTGACTTATCTCAGGTTTTCCTCAACTTCTAACTTTCTTAGTATGCTTTCTCCAGTATTTGCACATTTGATCCTTAGTAGTAGATCCTGAGTCTCTAGAGCTGTGGTGGCGCAGTGGTTAGAATGCAGTACTGCAGGCTACTTCTGCTGACTGCTGGCTGACTACAATTTGGCAGTTCAAATCTCACCAGGCTCAAGGTTTACTCAGCCTTCCATACTTCCGAGGTGGATAAAATGAGGACCCAGATTGTTGGGGGCAATGTGCTGACTCTGTAAACCACTTAGAGTGGTATATAAGTCTAAGTGCTATTGCTTATGGACAAAATATGATACATTTTCTGCTTTGCAGTGAGATAGATAGCCCCAAACTCCACTGTCATCCTGATTTCATCAAAATGATCTAGAAGAATTATCTAGATTATGAACCACATTGGATAGCCCTGTGCACTCAGAATCTAATCAAACTATTGAGAGTGTTGTACACACAAAATGGCAGATGGGCAGGGCATCTTGCGTGGTGCAGTTCTTAGAAGAAATATAGGATAAAAATATTTATTATGTACCTATTAATAATAATGTATTACACACACAAAAGTACATTCCAGTTGGCATTTTCTTGTATTATTCAGCATGTTTCCTTTGAACTTTATCCTTTTGTTTTCAGCCTCTAGTAATTTCCTGGGACAAAGCTTTACTTTGTTCAAACATCCCCTTGATTACTTTTGTCTAGTTGACTGTTTCCCCCCTCCCCTCCACAAAAAAATTCTGAAGTTTCCCTTTGGCTGATCTTGATTGATTCACTAATGTTTTCCAGTGTTGAAAATAGCTCCTTTCTTCAAATTTGAGAAACATGTTTTGTAAGGAGAGCTCCTTCTAATGTCTCTATGTGTCAACCAAGAAAGGAGTTTTCCTTTTCTTGAAATAAATCTCAGGCTGCAGCAGTGTTTCATCTGATTTTTACTGTTAATATAATCTATCAGTCATCCCCTCATGCTCAAGAGCTAGGGCAAACTGTTAACTGCATGTATGGGTAGAATAATTAAAAGCTGCTGTGATTAATATTCTGTATGATTTCCCTTTTAAGGAAAATATATGACACTCTACAAGAAACAAAACCTAAATTAACATTAAAGCTCCCACTGCTTATGAGCGAGTTTTCTGAAGTCATACACATATAACATGTATAATTTGAGGTTAATGGTGGACTGAAGATTGAAGATTACAAAGATTGTATACAAGCATACAGTGGCAGATAAACTTGACCCTTTTTCATTCAGTACTTCCAGTGCAATATATGGCCAATTGCTTTATTTATTTATTTATTTATTTATTTATTTATTTATTTATTTATTTATTTATTTATTTATTTGTTTATTTATTTATTTGTTTGTTTGTTTGTTTGTTTGTTTGTTTGTTTGTTTGTTTATTTATTTATTTATTTATTTATTTATTTATTTATTTATTTATTTATTTATTTATTTATTTATTTATTTATTTATTTATTTATTTATTTATTTATTTATTTATTTATTTATTTATTTATTTAATAGATTTGTATGCTGCCCAACTCCCGGGGGATTCTGGGCGGCTAACAACATGTCAAATCCATTTATAAGTATAAAATATAACAATTAAAAACTACAAAAGTTAAAAAAGAAAACCTCCAACATTCATAACCAGGGGGGAGACCCATATGTAGTCTGATTGGTCTCACTTTCACCCCGCCTGCCTGAAGAGCCAGGTTTTTATTGCTTTACGGAAGGCCAGCAGGGTGGGGATAGTCCTGATCTCTGCAGGGAGTTGGTTCCAAAGGGAGGGAGCTCCCACAGAGAAGGATCTCCCCCTCGGCCCTGCCAACCGGCATTGCTTGGTCGATGGGACCTGCTTGTTTTAGAATAGAATAGAATAGAATAGAATAGAATAGAATAGAATAGAATAGAATAGAATAGAATAGAATAGAATAGAATAGAATAGAATAGAATAGAATAGAATAGAATAGAATAACAAAGTTGGAAGAGACCTTGGAGGCCTTCTAGTCCAACCCCCTGCTTAGGCAGGAAACTCTACACCACTTCAGACAAATGGTTATTCAACATCTTCTTAAGAACTTCCAGTGTTGGAGCATTCACAACTTCTGGAGGCAAGACTTTTAGATTAGTAGCATTGTGGCCTCGGGAAACTTGGGAGTAGATCACTGAGGTTCATTAGTAATGGTAGACAAATTTCTTGAAGTAATAATCTGCTAGCTAGATGACCAATCTACAGTTTTAATGTGTAGCCTCAGTGAAGAACATGTCAATATAGTATCTTAAATCCTATATCTTCATAACAGGTAGTCCTCAACTCACAACAGTTCATTTGTGATCGTTCAAAGTTACAACGACATTGAAAAAAATTACTTATGACCATTTATCACACTTACAACCTGTGTAGCATCCCCATGATCATGTGATCAAAATTCAGATGTTTGGCCACTGGTTCATACTCGTTGCTGTATCCCAAGATCGTGTGATCCCTTTTGCAACCTTTTGACAAAGCAAAATCCATGGGGAAGCCTAATTCATTAACAACCATGTTGCTAACTGATCAACTGCAGTGATTCACTTAACAATTGTGGCAAGAAAGGCCATAAAATGGGGCAAAGCTCATTTAACAAATGTCTCACATAACAACAGAAACTTTGGACTCAGTTGTAGTCGTAAGTCAAGGACAACTTGTAATTTGGCCTATTTTCTGGGATGTCTCAGAATGCCAGATCCTAGTTTTATTGCCAGAAGTCAATCATTTGTGCAGTTTTGAATAATGCTTTCCCTTCATATAAACATTCAAGGTATCCTTTCATAGCTTCTTCCCAGGAAGATATATAAGAAAATAAATATAAATTGGTCCAAGTTTTGTTTGGTTGTTTTTGACATTTACGGAAATCCAATCTGTCCAGCAAGGAATCTGTTCCCTTGCACATCTCAACTGCAACTATTCTCTCTATTTCCTAATATGCAAAATTAGCCACTGAGTACTAGGAAACTGTTGGGAAAAAGTCAACTTAAAGTTTTGGTTCTTCATTACTTTGGTTATGAAATTACTTAGGAATCTTTGATATACAATTATACGTGTTAAGAAACACATTCCAAACCATGGAATTTAGCAGATTTATTCTCCCCCGCCCCACATTTTATGCTTTTAAATCCATTTTCTTCCATGGTCCAATCAAGGGATTGAAAGTATTTATCTGCTAGAAATTGGAATGTAGCAGTTACGTGCTTGATAATGGAAATTGCTTCTATTTTTTTCATTGTGAAAAAGGCTATTTTATTACCAAGACACCTATTTTTAAATGACGAGCTTCCAATTTGTCACTGAAAGAACCCCAAAGGGAATATTTTTCTCCTACTAAGTGAAAAACTTAACCTTATGCAACACCTAAGAAAGTCAATCAGAGTATTTCCTGGGAGCAATAAAATCTAACCATTAGAATCTAATTCTACGTGAAAAGTTTCTGTCATTTCATTCACACCTCTGCTCTCTGTGTGTGAAAAAAGTGGTTTCAAATATTGCTTATGTGCCATTTGAAAGAAATCTGAGTATCATAAAAACATCCTGGCAAGAATGCCACAAGTATGCCATGATGGTCTTTTATCAGCTAGTTTGAATTGATGGGTACAATGGGTGGAGCATGGTTTTATAAGTGTATTTCAGAAGACAAGGGATATCCACATGGTTTAGAAGAAAAAGTCAAAATGGCAGCCATGATGGCCCCTGAAGTCTTTTTTACATGCATTGTGATACACGCACACAAACCAGACATCACTTTGATCACAATTTCACACTGCAATATTGATTTTTTTCTACCTTAATTGTGGACACCCGTGCAGAAAATTCACAGTTGCGGGGGATGCCACCCGTCCCTTCCAGTCAGGTTTATTATTTTATATGTCTTGGTAGCGATTTGTGTTTAATTTTCCTTTTATATCTCCCTGACCAAGGGTTGCACCCTCTGTTTCACTTCTCTCTCTCTTTAGAGGCTTGCGTTTTACTTCTTCTTCAATATCTCTAAGCTCTGCAGGATTGTTTGAGATTTGCTTTATGTGTGGAATAGACAGACGTTGACACGTTTCTTTAACAAACTAGTAAACAGTTTATTTAAATACAACTTCTCAGTAATTGTCAAGTGAATTTGTTAAAGCCACAACCAACTATTTAATTCTTTCTTTTCTCTTCTTCCCCTCAATAGCCTCTCCTTGCTTTCCTGACTAAATCTAAGCAAATCCAATTCTTCTTTGTTTCTAGGCCTATAGATAAGAGCACGTTTCACCGTTTATCTCTATCTACAGATTACTCAATATATATCAATCAATCTTGTTCTCTGACCCTGGCTCCTGCTTCCCACAGAACTGCCTAAGGCCTATCTTCTCTCCTGTCAACTTTCCTCTTGGACAGTCAAATTCAGGCAGAGATTCTCTATAAATCTTCCCTCTTTTGGAAGTCACACACAGAGCTCCTCAGCTCTCCACACTAAGCCTTCCCTCCTGGGATTTACCACATAACAGAGCTTCCCTCAGCTCTTCAAAGCACTTCTCACTAAATCCTTCCCTTATAGAAGTTCACAAAAAAGAGAGCTTTCTTCACAGCTCTTCTCACTGAAACTTCCCTCCTTTGGCAGTTACCACATAACATAACAGAGAGCTCCACATCTCTCTCAGCCAGGCCTTTTATAGTTCCTGGCCCTGCTATCTATGCTCCGATTGGCTGTCTCTTATGATGTCATCTATCCCCCTTCCCTTCTGGAGCACTGGGAAAAACACCTCCCCCTTTCTACTTACCATACATCTTAAAAGCTGTTTGGCTCTATACTTACTTGTTTAAACAGTTCCTTTTAACAACATTTTAACTTTATACAATAACTTACTATTTTACATTCAGTACCTATATGTGGGCACCACAACTATAAAGAACAAGTTCTTGGAAGATTTCTAGAGTGCCTTTCGTTCTTGTCAGCTAAATCACAGTATTATCACATTCATGGAGAAACTATACTTTCCTCATGTCAGTCTTTTACGGCTTATTGTTAGTTTACCTCAGTAGTGGGTTTCAATTATCTTCGCTACCAGTTCGCTACTGAAAGCATGCACGTGCATGTGGCGCTTCTGTGCATGCGCAGAGACGTCTGGGCAGGTGGGCGGAACCTCCCACCACCGCCGCTACCGGTTCACCCGATTCGGGGCGATCCGGTAGCAACCCATCACTGGTTCACCTGTTATTATTGTTAGTTAAATGAGTCTCCACATTTAAGAGACACATTCAGATTCTTATCTCTACTAAAGATATAAGTTGAAACTGAAGCTTTTCTAGCCAATGTATTCATTAGCATTCATTGATACCCTAATGAGGGCAAAACTCTATATCTAAGACAATTATGTTATGAGCTTAATTTTGTTTTTTTGCTCATAAGATCTATTTAATTATCTGGAATTCTTTTAGTATGTAAGTTCACATTTCCTGACGTGGGTGTCTACTGAATTCAAATTTCCAACAGGATGAAGTTCTGTTTTGTGTCATGTACTCCTGCACTGTGAGGACACAGTCACTAGCTGCTTGCCTCTATCCTTTGTTTTGAAGCTGAATTGGATTCCTGGAAGAGTAGAACCACGATGCAGGTTCAAATGGCTTTCCACTTGTGATGGCTGCATCTCCAAAGAGTTTCAATGGTCATGTGGCCAGATGCCTGAATTCCTGCATTCTCTTCTGCGTTTCTTTATGCAGAAAAATTATGAAAAATCAAGCCATCAAACAATCCGAAATGCAATAGTTGCAGCAGATTGAAGCAATATTTCTTTGGAAATATTGCAAGTAGGTCTAATATTTTTTCCTCAGTTATTAATCAATCCACTAAAATGGTGGAAACTGAGTAGTTATTCTTATAGGATAAAGTGCATGGAACTTAATTTGCATCATACATATTATACATCTTCTTCCAATAAAAGCAACATTTTATTTTTAGCATTTTCTCTGGGCTGGTGACAGGGATGCCATGAAGTTAAAAGAGGAAGCTTTGTTGTTCCAGGTTAGACTGTCTTTCTGACGGGTTACAGTTCTCTTGGGTTTTATGCAGAAGCATTTTTAAATCATATATATTCAACCCTTTTAAGTAAAGAGGCCAGTGATTAAGTCCCCAAATTCCTGCATATAAACAATTTATTCTATCACTACTTAATTTCTTTTGACTAGTTTCTAATAGGGGTAAAAAAAAAGGTCTAATTTTATTCCCAAACCAAAAGACTGATTTCCGCTGAGTGTCTGAGAAGTTACATTTTATGATACTAATCTTAAAACAAGTATGGGTTAATTGCAAGGTTTCATTTTGGTAATTTATTATTCCCGTACTCCCCAATGTTAGATTACCGCCCACTTTTGCTATAAAAATGTTTTATAGGAAGCAAGCATTTCAACAACTACTGAAAATGAATTATTGAAAATATTTCTTAACCCCAATCCTCCACAGGAAATTAAAGAAGCTGGTAAGACTCCTGTGAGGGAAGATTTCTCCCTCATTTTTAAAAAATAGATTCATGTTTTGAAGTCATATCCCAATGAAGGTTTTTTTTTAGGTTTATGTGTCCTGGAGAAGAAAATGTTGGTTGGAAATTTTTATTTAATCAATCATTTTGCAAAAAATCCCAGATTTTGATGTGTTTGTTCCATGAAAATCTATATTTATTCATTTTCTTTGAATTATAGTCAACTTTATCTCATGGGAAATATCTAATCCCATTTATATCTGAAGGTTTTCCTTGTTCTGTTTATATAAATGGAGAACTGAAGCTGATAATAATTCATTTCACTAATATATCCACTATTATCTAGATGTGAACTAACAATAGATGGATCCATCTATTTTTCAGCTACATCAGTCTGCTACTTTTTATTTATGTATAGACCAAGACCAAGTCCCAAAATTTAAAATTAATACTTATTATACACTGTTAATACTTGCATATGGATAATATATTCATAAATAATAATAAGAATCTCTATGAAATTTGCAATTCATTTGAAATAATAAATGGCTTCTATAAGCTAAGGCTATAAATAAAAATGTTCCTACTGCCTTCAGGTATTGGTCACTTAATAATAAGAACTCAATCTCTCCTTCTTGAGAGGAATCTACCTGGCTCAAGAGGGGATTAGTGCTGATCACCAATGAGAGTAGAGTGGGCACTTTAAAAAGATGTGAAATAGACTCAACCTCTGCATTTGAGCAAACACATACTTTTCATATCATCATATTAACCCACTGCTACTTTAGTAGGAAGAGCATTTATAAGGGCTAGGGAGAAGACCTTTCTATATGAGCCATATAGAATTTTATAGAAGTAATTGAGGAGTGACCAAAGGGAGAGAGAGTTATTCACTTCTAAAGGGAGATGGGAAAATTTGGCGCTGACTGCCTGAATGTCTAAGTCCCATATCTTCTGCTTAACTTCTACCATGTTTTGTTCTAGATCTCAAGCAGTGGGGCTGGAATTGACAATACACACTGTCTCAGACAGGGGTGGGTTCCTGCTGGTACGCTCTTACCTGTTTTTTGCCGCAGAACCGAAGAAGGCGGTGGTGTTCGCGGCGCGGGGCTTCCCCCGCCCACTTTCCCCCACTCACCTAGACGCCACCATTTGCGTTCTTTTGCCCTCTGCGCATGCGCAAAGCATTCTGCTTGCGCAGAGGGCAAAAGAACGCAAATGCTGGCATCCAGGCGGGTGGGGGAAAGCGGGCGGGGGAAGCCCCGCTCCACGAACGCCACCGCCTTCTTCGGTTCTGCGGCGACCAACAGGTAAAAGCATACCGGCAGGAACCCACCCCTGTCTGAGACAGTGTGTATTGTCAATTCCAGCTCCACTGCTTGAGATCTAGAACAAAACATGGTAGAAGTTAAGCAGAAACCCACCCCTGGTCTCAGATCTATTTGTTTGTTTGGTTTTTTCAGAATAGCTCGATGTATATCATATTACCAGAATAACAGAATTGGAAGGAATTTTAGAGTTCTTCTAGTCCAACCCCCTGCTCAAGCAGGAGACTAGATCATTCCAGACAAGTGGTATCCAGTCTCGTCTTAAAAGCCTCCAGTGATGGAGCACCCACAACTTCTGAAGGCAAACCATTCATTGGTTAATTGTTCTTACTGTTAGGAAATTTCTCCTTAGTTCTAAGTTGCTTCTCTCCTTGATTAGTCTCTCTCCATTTTTTTTTTTTTTGGTCATGCCTTCTGGTGCTTTGGAAAATAGATTAACCTCCTCTTTGTGACAGCCTCTCAAATATTGGAACACTGCTGTCATGTCACCACTAGTCTTTCTTCTAATATTGAATGAGTTGTACCAATGAGGTTCCCCAAATGATTTGTTTTGCCCAGAATCTTAGCTGACATAATATTGCCTGAACCTCAAATGAGATGCAGCCTAGCTGTAACCTGGTAATGGCATTAGACCAGGGGTGGGTTCCCAAAAATTTGCTGTCACTCTGTGGGCATGGCTTATTTTGTGGGCATGGCTTGACAGTCATGTGACCGGCTGGGAGTGGCTTGCCGGCCATGTGACCGTGTGGGAGTGGCTTTGCGGTCATGTGAGTGGGTGGGGTGGCTTGATGATCATGTGACTGGGTGGTCCTGTGACTGGGTGGGCGTGGCCAACTTGACGTCACTCACATCAAGGGTTAGGGTTAGGGTTAGGGTGCCTGGCCTCTCCTCGCCTCAAAGGCCTCAATGAGATACAATTTCCCTATCTATTTACTACTACTGAACATCCAAAATATACTATTTAATCCTATGTATATATGACATATGTGTACATACATATTACACACAGGCACACAAAAATATACATTATCTACTATATATACTGTATGTGTACGTACACACACACACACACCTCTTCTAAAACTATACATATTCAACCTCACTTACTGCATTTGGAAAAACACACCCAGAGTCCACTTTCTGCCACACATTTAACCATAACCTCTGTACATTAGAACATTACACATGCCTTCAGATGTACTTCCCTAGTTTGCACATCACTGTTAGAGCCAGGAAATGTCATGGATTGAGTAAAATGAGGTGAAACTCACTTAACAATGCTCTTGCTTAGCAACCAAAATTTTGGGCTCAATTGTGGTCATAAGTTTTTCTTTCTTTCTTTCTTTCTTTCTTTCTTTCTTTCTTTCTTTCTTTCTTTCTTTCTCTCTCTCTCTCTCTCTTTTTTCTTTCTTTCTTTCTTCCTCTTTCCTTTCCTTTCTTTCTTTCCTTTCCTTTCTTTTCCCATTCCATTCCTTTCCTTCCATTTCCTCCCCTCTCCTCCCCCTTTCCTTTCCTTCTTTCCTTTCCTTTCTTTTCCCCTGTTCCTTTCCTCCTTTCCTTTCCTTCCATTTCCTCCCCTCCCTCCCCTTCCCTTCTTTCCTTTCCTTCCCTTCTCTTCCCTCCTCCCCCTTTCCTTCCCTTCCCTCCCCTCTCCTCCCCCTCTCCTCCCCTCACTCCCCCTTCCCTTCCCTTAACTTCCATTTCCTTTCCCCTTTCCTTTCCTTCCCTTTCCTGCCCCTTTCCTTCCCTCCCTCCCCTTCCCTTAACTGCACTTTCCTTTCCCCTTTCCTTTCCTCCTTCTTTCCTTTCCTTTCCTTAACTTTCCTTTCCTTCTTTCCTTTCCTTTCCTTTCCTTTCCTTTCCTTTCCTTTCCTTTCATTTCATTTCCTCTCCTCTCCTCCCTTCCCTTCCCCCTTCCCTTCTTTCCTTTCCTGCACCCGGGTGAGGATCTCCTGCCGCTTGGGGCTCCCCCGCCCCCTTCCTCCCTCCCGTTTTGTTCCCAGAACTTAGTCACCTTTCAAAAGGGCAGCTGACCCTCAATCTGCAGATAGGATCGGCTTGAAGTTTTAAAACAAGGGAGAGACTTTTAACAGTTCCTGAAGGAATCCCAGAGTTTGCTCCCTTTGGCTCCCTCCCCAAGTGTTAAAGAGGGGAGGAACAGCTGTCTGGTTCTCTTAGGCTCTTAGACAGAATATACATCAGCCTTCTCCTCCCCCCCTCCCCAGCATCTCCCCCACACACACACACAATTTGCACTGCGAGTGCAAGTGAGCTTTGATTGCTCTCTCTTTTTTAAAGCCACATTTCTAGCTTCTAAGCACAGACCAGCACAGACAGCACTGGAGCTGTCACGCCTAAATTACGTCATCAGGAGGCTCCTACAGGAATGGAGCACCGAACCACACTGATAGGAACCCACCTCTGCATTAGACGTTGAGTAAGCAATATGTATTATTGATTTTCAGAATCTTGTTTTTTGGAAAATACACACCAGAGATCATGTCAAGGATTTTTACCTTGAATAATTTCATTGCTATAGAGACAAAGTTCTTCCCATACCCAACTATGGTAATTTGTTGAGCTCTAGAAATACTTTTTGAGCTTTTGTAGCTAAGTCTCTTCTTATTAATGACCTCAGAATGTGGAAAATTGAAATTAAATACCTAGGTACAGTATTTAACTATTTTACCTGCTCTATAGATCTGCTATTAACTGTTTAGCTTGATGGATTATCAGAGTATCATTTGGAAAAGACCAAAACTTTTGGGTTTTGGTACTTTATTTCAAGGCATTGTTTAACACATTACATTGAAAGCTCCTTAAGACCTCTACATAATCTTATTTCTGGAACTAAAAGAATAGCAGTAGCATCTGGATGCAGAAGAATTTGGAATTGGACAAAGAGAAAGGTATGGAGGATGGAGGTTTAAATTGCAAAATCTATCACTAGATCATTATTTTAAAGGTTAAACTATGGGAGGGTCCACCCCAGGGGCAATGTACATCCTTGATTAACTAACCCCTCTGAGGATGAATAGGTTCTGTTAACTCTCCAAAATGGGCACCTTTAACATGCATAGTGGTATTGCAGTGCAGTGGAATAATGAAATTCAATAAATGATCACTCAACAAGCTAGCTGGTTTCCTCCATTTTTGTCAGAGAATGATGATTAAGGAATTCAAGAGGTGTTCAATATTTCCATCCTAAGTCATGTTTAGCGATCATAAGAATAGACTGAATGCCAATAAATTGGAGACTCTCAGGAAAATAATGCTTTCTCTCAGTTTATTGTTACATATATCACCCTCTCAACTTGAAAAGCATGGATTGGCTCCCAAATGACAGAGTCAAGTGCAGCATTTCATTTATATTTCACACATGTAAATTTTCATCTAAGGTAATCAAAATGAGAGACTATTTAGCCGTATTTTGAAAATGATTCAAAATAATAAGCACACGCTTCCAAACCGGTAGGGAAAGTAAGTAGATTTCACCGCTGCCATAGTCTATTTATGTAATTAACAGGTTTATATAGATCAATTTATTATGATACATACTTGAAATCAAAGATATTGAAACAAAAGCTCAATTTAATGGACCTATATATTAACTGTAGTTAAGCAAAAATTTGTTTGAAATAACTAGTCCACAGTGGACTAGTCCACTGCATCTGATGTAGTCTGCCTAAGGCTAATGAACTTACATTAATTTTATCTTAATTTTACACCAACCATGGTAATTTATATCACCTGTGTAATAATATATTTAAATAAAATCTAAATTAGTGCAAAATCATTTGTGTCATGACACCATTACACAAAAGTGGTAAATTGTCACCATCACATATTTTTCCATTTAACAGATTTCAGGCCTAATGGATGTTCTTCCTGCAACTGTTACTTGACAATAATGTTTTACTTTATATAAAGTTATAGATCTTTGGAGACTCAATTTCAATATTTATATGTCCAAGTTAAAAGATAATCCAAACATGCCTGTGGAAAAAGTTATAAACTATTCATTTTACTTGTGTATTACTATCATCATGATTGCAGTTGTGTATTCATAATAGTACAGAAGCTGCATCTTAGTTATGAGGACCCAGATTGTTGGGGGCAATATGCTGAACTCTGTAAACCGCTTAGAGAGTGCTGTAAAGCACTATGAAGCGGTATATAAGAAAAGTGCTATTGCTATATTGCTATGTTAATCTGAAAAGTAATTTTACAAATATCATAGCTATCATCGATCAATTGACTTCAGACAAGATTTAAAATATCTTCCCAAGTTTTCCAGTTTTGTGCTACCATCTCTACAATACCCCACAGCATTAATTAACTTTGAAATTTCTTACAAATAGTATTTTTATATGATCATGTGGCTGCTATAAAGTGTGAAAAATGGTCATAAGTCACTTTTTTCATTGCCGTTGTAACTTTGAATGGTCACTAAATGAACTGTTGTAAGTTGAGAACTATTTGTACTCCGCTCAAAAGGAAGTAGGTAAGAGTAGCTTTACGTAAGTTACTCAACTGACATTTAATGCTACATGCATCTGAATTTGAGGCTTAAAAAAAGGAATGTAACAAATGTTATATAAAAGTACATCACATTTTGAATCTTCAAGTCATCTAGCAATGACTTAATAGTATGGAAGATGAATCATTTTTATACAGTACATATCGAGTATGTATTTTATATTGAATTGATTTATATTGAACTAATTGGCATTTGGAGCGCAGATTGGAATGAAGGTATTCTTGCACTTTTCTGCAAATGATCTGATCTTGCTATAAAGTTATACCCAAAATCTGGGAAAGCATTAATACAAAATGCATATGTTAGAGGAAATGCAGCACTGCTGTAAATGGAATACATTTATGACTAAAAGCATGCAAAACTGATATGGATCTGATAGAAGCAATTGTAAATTCTATTCTGGACTGATAGCCTTAATTGTAAAAACCTGAATTCAAAATTGCTATTTGGCCAAAAGCTCTTTGATTACTTTTGGTCACTATGTTTTCTCTTTATAGGGCTGAAGGAAAGATTTTGAAATGGTACAAATCTCAATTACACAGAGGGAGGGAGGGAGGGAGGGAGGGGGGAGAGAGAGAGAGAGAGAGAGAGAGAGAGAGAGAGAGAGAGAGAGAGAGAGAGAGAGAGAGAGAGAGAGAGAGAGAGAGAGAGAGAGAGAGAGAGAGAGAGAGAGAGAGAGAGAATGAATTTTAGAAAGTTAATTTAACTTATTTGCATTTGAAAATACAGATTTATATATTTGCATTGTGCATTTTGTATATTCCACAAAATGGACATCAGATGCAAGGAATATTTTCCTGTATTCTCTCTCCTACCCATCTTTGCTCAACCATAAGGGGGAAAAAAATCTGACAACGCCATCCACAAGTTTCCAATTGCATTTTAGAAGATGGCATCTTAGTTCCATGTGAAAGGAGGAGTCAGTAAGGTATTAGACTTTTTAAATACCTTGCCATCTCTACTGAGGAATCTTTAAAAAAGGAGCTCAGTGTTGAACAAAGCCTGCTGAGAAGACTACATTTCTGGGAAGCAAATGAGTGCTTTTTAATGTTAATTAAGCATGAGGTGGGGGAAGGGAAGCAAAGCCAGAGAAGCTTAATAGCATAGAGAAAAGGTCAGACCCGCAGCCTGTTCTTCCTTGGAGGAAAAAGCTACTTGGTCTCCATCTGAGACCTTTAGAGGAGGCAGAGGCTCCTGAACTTGAGTCAGCAAACCAAGAAACGGGAATGTCAGGTCATCCTTAGTTTAGTTCCAACGTTTCTAGATGACTAATTTCTGTTTAGGTCAATAAGGATTCTCAAAGTGAATCACCAGATGAAAGAGCTTTGCATGCATGGCTTTTACCAGCCATTGTAGGGATACATATATGTAACATTTGTTGCTGATAAATGAAAATGAAGGGAGACTATTATAGATCTATTTCAAGCTATTTAGCTCTCATCAGATAGCCATACCCTTACCGGGATTTGAATCTGGGCAGCCTGCCTGTAAGGCAGCAGCTTAACCTCTAGGCCACAGGCTCTCTTCCCATATCAGCTCTGCACCAGGAAAGGGTTATATATGTTTTTTCTGTCGAATCATCCTGGTGTACCCAAATGGGCTGATATGGGAAGAGAGACTGTGGCCTAGAGGTTAAGTTGCTGCCTTACAGGCAGGCTGCCCAGGTTCAAATCTCGGTAAGGTTATGGCTATCTAATGAGAGCTAAATAGCTTGAAATAGATCTATAATAGTCTCCCTTCATTTTCATTTATCAGCAAAAAATGTTACACATACAGAAAAATAGTTTGTTGGCTATAGCAACTGCCTGGATGGTCCCTGGAGGGGCCGAAAGGCAAAAGGAACCAGAAGTATGCTTCCTCCCATATTTGGGTACACCAGGATGATTCAACAGAAAAAACATGCATGCATGCATGCATGCATGCATGCATACACACACACACACACACACACACACACACACACACACACACACATATATATACATCCCCCGAGAACCAAGGAGGGACGATCGACATAGTCCTTGGGGGGGCAATAGCCACAGCCATTTGGTCTTGTCAGGGTTGAGCTTGAGCCTGTTCCTACCCATCCAGACCCTAACATTGTCCAGGCACCGGCACATCACATCCACTGCTTCCCTGAACTTTGACGGGGTGGAGATGTACAATTGGGTATCATCAGCATACTGCTGGAACCTCACCCCATGTCGACAGATGATCTCGCCCAGCAGAGAGATAGCAGAGTTCTCAGAATAGTTGGTTCACATTAGATCATGCTCCTGTCTGATTGCAATATTTGTTTTTGAGATAAAGCAAAATAACATTGAAAGTTGGCAGGTTTTAATCAGTGGTGGGATTCAAATTTTTTTACTATCGGTTCTGTGGGCGTGGCTTGGTGGGCGTGGCTTGGTGGGCGTGGCAGGGGAAGGATACTGCAAAATCCCCATTCCCTCCCAATCAGCTGGGACTCAGGAGGCAGAGAATAGATGGTGGCAGGGCCAGTTAGGGGTGGTATTTACTGGTTCTCCGAACTACTTGAAATTTCCACTATTGGTTCTCCTGAACTGGTCAGAACCTTCTGAAACCCACCTCTGGTTTTAATACTGCTCTCCCTTTACTTGAGTTAATATGTTGTTTAATGTGTTTATTTATTTATTTTGTTTGTTAAAGCATTTATACCCTGCTTGTTAGTTCAAAAAAAGGAATATTATTTAAAACTATCAATTTATCCAAAAATAATCAGAATGACAACTAAATAACTAACAAATGGTGGAAGGCAAAAGCTGTGAAGCTGTGGCTCCTCCCCCCAAAGTACAGGATTAGTAAAAAAACTAGATTGTAATTATAAAGATGCATGAGTGTAATTGATAGGTTGTGCTCATGGAGGTTTTTTATGTTAATGTTGTATTGTTTTCATTACTTGTTTTTATTATTGATGTTAGCCACCCAAAATAGTGTATCACAAGACAGATAACCTCATAACTTTTTCAAATAAATAAAAAGTCAAAACAAGACAAGACAAGATGGCGGGTGGACACAACTGAATGATCGAAGCTTCACTTTTTTAAATGTGTATTGCAATTCTATTTCTCCAATTTGACTTTATAACTCCTTCCCTGTGGACACCCTTACTAACAAAATAGTTATTATTATTATTTATTAGTGACATTTATATACCGCCTCACAGTGCAAGCACTCTCTAAGCGGTTTGCACCAGTAAGCAATTTACATTGCCCCCAACAATCTGGGTCCTCATACATACCTGAAGACCACCAAAATAAAGACCCTATTCTTAAAGTCATCCTATTTCTCTGCAATAGGAGTAGCTGGTGCAGGTAGTAGATGGAGAAAATCATGTATGGGATTAAATATCCACTAGTTATAGAATAAATAAATAAATGATCAAAATTTCCAGTAACATAGGATAAACCTTAGATTCATTAGCTATATACTTAGGTAATATTAACTGGGTTTAACAACATGACAGCAGAGCCCTATCTATGTTGGATTAAAAAAATTGCAACAGGCATCTGTCTGATACTATAATAAGGAGGAATCCATACATATTATTGTATATACAGTGTAAACCGGAATCATGTGAAACCACTGCTTTCATACTGAAAAATTAGATGGGGAAGCGGGTGGTATTATTTGTTCAATTTTATGGCTTTTTTTCAATGATGAATAAATATGATGAATAAAAACTTATTACATTGAATAATTACCCTCATCATTCTTATTTGCCATACTATTTATTCTACTAGTAAACCTTTAATATCTTCATTTTGGTTTGGGAATGAGACTGTTTTCAACATGCTTGATATCAGCAAAATATATCAGGAATGCATCTAGACTTCATTCATCATTATCTTTGGGTATAGCTTACCTTTTCTGCAAATGAATTTTTAAAAGATTTAAAAAATTTAAAAGAATTTTTTCTTTTAAAATTGTGTGAATGTATATAGGTGTATTCATATAAATGGGTGTATTGTTTATATACATAGATATATAAACGTATATGTTGGGAGGTGTATCCTATATTTTTCTGTTGTACGCCGCCCTGAGTCCTTTGGGAGTTGGGCGGCATATAAGAACACCATAATAAATAAATAAATAAATAAATATACACAAATGCACTTGTGCAGATTGCCTGTCTTTGTTTTCAATATACTGTATATTGAAAACAGTGCACGAACAATGCATCCTAAGACAACAATTTTTGGACCAAAGTATCTAAAATGGACAGTATCTTACAGAATGCACCAAAAACCCGGAACCCATGACTCCTGTGGAATTGAAATTTGGCAAATTTTATAAAACATTTATGACAAAAATTATAAAATCACATAAAACATTTCCTGATGGAATTAGAGACAAATCATGGCAGGATGAGAAGATGTCTGACTGCCTTCACAGTGTTTATTGTTTATATACAGTTTCCCAAGCAGCCAAAGGTAGAAAGAAGCAACAGCATTTTCATTGGTGAATTCCCCCCCTCAATCTCCCCCCCTTCAATCCCCCCACCATTTTTAATGAGCATCCTGTTGTTGCAACCTAGATGAGATCACGTACCAGCCAGGGAAGATATCTTAAATCATTCTGGCTATGTGAACTGAGTAAGATCATATAGGAGCAGGAGGCCAATTTAGGGTAGGCAGTTTTCTAACACACACCCTTCACATGGCTCTCATCCCTACAATTTCCTCTGGTCAACTTGGTCAGCCCCGATGTTTGGCTGTGCTATATAGTTCAACTTTCAGGACAGATGCAACTCTGAATATCTCCCTAAATTTGAAGCTGTGCCATTATTGAAGGACTGGAGGAATCTGTTATGAAAATATTTTTAAAACAATGACCCAAGAGGTTACAGGTTTATTTATTTGTTTGTTTGTTTGTTTGTTTGTTTGTTTGTCTGTCTGTTTGTTTGTCAAACATGTACAAGATAGCAGGTATAGGTATAAACATAAACATAAGCAAAGTAAGTACAGATAAATGAGGACAATAGGACAGTAAGACAGGGACGGTAGGCATGATGGTGCGCTTATACACGCCCCTTATAGACCTCTTAGGAATGGGGTGAGGGCGACAGTAGACAGTCTAAGGTTAATGTTTTTGGGGTTTGGGGAAGAAACCACAGAGTCGGGTAGTGAATTCGAGGCATTGATCACTCTGTTGCTGAAATCGTATTTTCTGCAGTCGAGTTTGCAGTGGTTTACATTGAGTTTGTATCTATTGTGTGCTCGTGTATTGTTGTGGTTGAAGCTGAAGTAGTCATTGACAGGTAGGACATTGTGGCAGATAATTTTATGAACTACATTTAGATCAGATCGAAGGCGACGTAGCTCTAAGTTGTCTAATCCCAGTATTTCAAATCTAGTGAAATAAGGTATTCTGTTGCGAGCAGAGGAGTGGAGGACTCTTCTCGTGAAATATTTTTGGACTCTCTCAATTGTATTAATGTCCGAAATGCAGTGCAGGTTCCAGACAGGTGAGCTGTATTTGAGGATTGGTCTGGCAAATGTTTTGTATGCTCTAGTTAGCAGTGTAATATTGCCAGAGAAGTTGTCTAATATCATCATATTTCATTTCACTCCTTATCAGGCACATTGGAAATTCAGAACAGTTGCAATACTAAAATAGCACTAAGAATTATTAATAACTTCTCCATATCAGACAGAGCATGCTACGGAAAATCATTTTACCTACTTGGGTTCCTGCTGTCCAGCTGATGATGCCACTGCTTCCCAACAGGAGCAAATGTATTCAGTGGCAAACTTGAAACATCCCAACGCAAATGCCTCAAGCAAATCAGAGGTTTAAAAAGTTCCAAACTATTTATCACTATCAGTACAAATGAAATGTGTTGCCTTCAGACTTTCCTCTGACTGAGCTGTGAACAAAACGAGAGAAATTGCTGAAGCTCCCCAACTTACTACAGCACCTTAATTCAGGAGTCAATCATGTTGCCATAGTTGGTCTTGACCAGATAAACTGTCCTTAACAATTTATTCCCTTTTCCCCCTTCAGTCTTAATTAGCTGACATTCTGTTTCACCTTCATCATGAAAGTTACTACTAGCAAATTAGTTTAAATATATCAGACATCTGAGATAGAACTTTTTGAAACTAGGTCTTATTTTCCTGAGTGTAAACAAAGGAAGTATCAAAGCAAAAATATTCTCATAAAAGAAACCCCAGAGCATTGTATCAATGTTGTTGTTGGCGACCTGATAGCAGCCATTCTCTCTTAACCTAACTAATACAAAAGGTTACATGATGAGGTTCTATTTCTGGTGTTCCATCTAAAAGAAGCTCCTGAGTTTTATCATGATTAATTCTGCCAGTATAGACAACCCTAACCCTAAGTAGCTGGATTTTTCCTGACATTTTATCCACTTGTGAGGAGGAGCTAGGCGGAACCTTGTAGTACAGGCATGAAGAACAGGATAAAAATAACTAAACAAAGTAGCACCAACTTTCAAGAAGAGCAGACTTGGTCTGAAGCTTGTGTTCCCTACTCTATGGCCCTAATATTGCCAATTAACAGCCAAGAAATGTTCCTGAAATTTAACAATTCACCAATGTTTTAGTCCCCCTTCCCAGACTAATTTCTTTGAGGTTTGGACATGGAAATTGTACTGTATTGTATTTGTTTATTTGTCAAGCATATATGATTATAAGCAAAGTATAAACAGTAAAAACATGATTGAATATATATGTAATAGTACAAGCATTAATAAGAGTAAAAGAGGTATGAATATATGGGTACATTAGGACAGGAACGGTAGGCACAATTGTGCGCTTATGCACGCCCCTTACCGACCTCTTAGGAATGGGGTGAGGTCGATGGTAGATAATCTGAGGTTGAAGTTTTGGGGGTTTGGGGAAGAAACTACTGAGTCAGGTAAAGTATTCCAGGCTTTGACCACTCTGTTGTTGAAGTCGAATTTTTTGCAATCAAGTTTGGAGCGGTTTACATTAAGTTTGTATCTATTGTGAGCTCGTGTATTATTGCGGTTGAAGCTGAAGTAGTCGTTAACAGGTAGGACGTTGTGGCAGATAATTTTGTGAGCTACACTTAGGTCAGATCAAAGGTGGCGTAGTTCTAAATTTTCTAGGCCCAAAATTTCAAGTCTTGTTTCATAAGGTATTCTGTTGTGAACAGAGGAATGTAATAAAAATTATTAAATAATTTCCAATATTTAAAAAAGATTCTTGGATGAATGAAGGTAAATATAAATACCACATAAACACAACTGACAGAATAGCCCAAAGCACGTATTCAAGTAGAGAGAAGTTCCTTGAAGATGGGCACCAGCATGAGTCCGAAAGCTCAGAAGAGTAAATCTCTGATCCCAGTGACCGACCCAGATTCAACCTTGCAGGATTCTTGGAGTTCAGAATTAATCTGGTATTCTCATTCCAAAACAAGAATTGAGAATTGTATATGTATGCTGCATTGGGGGGAAAGGTATTCTGAGGTATCTTCTTCTGAGAAATATAGAGTAAGGAGTAAGCGGACAGGAGAATATTCCATGAATAATACATAAACATTCATAGATGTATATTGTCATGACTGTTGTTGAATATTCATTTGCACATTCTGTCCTCTGTGGCTATTCGTAAAGAAGATACTCAGAGGTCAAAACTTCAGTTGGCTCAGGAACTGAGGAAAACAACTTTTAGTATGAGAAAGAATATCAGTATGTAGAATTGTGTATGGATAAGGGTGGGGTAATGGCTGTTAGGCAGCACTTGGGAGAGGGCTTGTCAACTTAATCAAGGAGAGTTCTCTTCTAGAGCAATATTGAAGGATGTGTCAAACAGCTCTGAGAATGATGTTTCCTAGAACTGGTTTACTGGTTGGCATGAAACAAGATAGCTGTTCTGAGGGGTCCTTGGTGCTCTCTGAGCTTGGTTGTTTTCTTAAGAGTTGTTTCATTATCCAAACTAGGTAACATCAGCAGTGCCAGTGATGATAGGCTTGCACTGATTATGTTAGCCAGTTTGGGTAATGAAACATATTGCAAGAAAACAGCCAAGTTCAAAGAGCACCAAGAACTGCACTTTGACTGACAACTTAGGAATACAGGGAACTACATGAAAAAAAATACGCCAGTCCTAGTTTGGGGCATTCCTTATCATATGGCATTCTCCCCCCCCCCCCAAAATCACTTTTCTTCTTTTTGAATGATGCCATTCCAGAAGTGATCAGTTTTCCATAAGCAACATTTTTAGAGGTAGAAGTATAGTGTGGTGTGGGTCTTGGAACATAATGTTTTGTTGCTAACTCCTGTGAGAAAGATCGAGCTTTCTATGTTAATTTTTTTTTAATGAATGCACACCCTCTTTTGGCCAAATTTTACAGCATTATCTTTTGATATAAATGTTGAGCTACAACAGACTTCGATTTGGTGAAGTTCACAAATCCAGTTCATTTTTCTTTTGCCTAACCGAGATGCACATTATGTGCCTGGTTACATGTTCTATGGGCACTTACTGGTCTTGCAATAAACTGTTTGTGGATAGGCCTTAAAATTTGCTTTCTCTAGATCACTGCTGCAACAATATCAGGCTCTCTGAGGTGTTTTCAAGGATATCATGTGTGGTGACTTCATCAAAGTCCATTCTACAATGTGCCAAAGGATATAGGGAAATGTCACATTTAGCAAGAGACTCTTCTGTGTAATGAATAATCATGGCCTAAAGACATGAGCTATGAAAATGCAGAGACAAATCATCCACTAGAGACATCAGATATTAACCTACCATGCAAGAACTGTGTACGTCTCAGCTGTAGAGAAAAGTGCTTACCCATTGTGAAATATTTAGATTGCTTTCATCAATATCTTTACCAAAGATATCTACACTTAAGAAGTGGAGGGAAATATCAGAATAATACATATATTTGTGGCCAGACATTGCCATTCACAGTGGCATAGTAATTCTGTGGAAAAATCTGGTCTTCCAATGTTTTCTAGATTTCTTGCATATAAAGAACAATTTAATGTAAACTTCCCTATCTTTTCCATAGGGTTTGTATCCAGGAGCAATCATAGTATCTCTATTATACCAGGCTTTCCTTAACTCCAGAATATCTATGTTTTTGTTTGTTACTAAGTACTCTAATTCCCCTATCTTGTCTCAGAGACTTCTAGTACTAGCATGAAATACATTATATCTACAAACAATACCTATTTTCAGCTATTGTAGTCATGAGCTTTTACACAGCCTTGTTTTGCTTTCAGTGAATTAACTGTCCCATTCATTCATTTAGTCACTTCCAGTTCTATAGTACTTTGTGAAATACACCTTTCTGAACTAGATGCTGCATCTGTTCTCTTCCCCATATATCAGTTTTTGATGCTATGCATCAGAAATAGCAATTATACTTAGACTTATATACTGCTTTACAGCCCTCTCTAAGCAGTTTACAGAGTCAGTCATATTGCCCGCAACAATCTGGGTCCTCATTTTACCCACCTCGGAAGGATGGAAGGATGAGTCAACCTTTAGCCTGATAAGACTCGAACTGCTGGCAATCAACAGAATTAGCCTGCAATACTGCAACTAACCACTGTGCCACCAGGGCTCTATCTTCATGCTACTTAGGGGGGGATCTATGTCTATGCTAAGATATGAATATTTAGAGCAGTGATGGTGAACCTTTTTTGGTTTGCATGCCAAAAGGGCGTGTGTGCGCACACTAGCATGCGCACACATACCCACACCCACTCCCTCCCCCCACGCATGCGCACCCCCACCCTGTGCTGCCCCCTGCACATATGCACAGGCCTCACTGAAGCCTGGGATGGTGAAAAAATGGGCAAATGGGCAAACTGGAAGTTTAGAAAAACAGACTTCCAGTTTGCCTGTTGTGCTGTTTTTCACACTCCGGAGACTTCAGGGAAGTTTCCTGAAGCCCTGGAGTGCAAAAAACAGCACAAAGGGCAAACCGGAAGTCCGTTTTTCCGAACTTCCGGTTTGCCCGTTGGGCCGTTTTTCACACTCCGGGGTGAAATGGCCTTCCCCAAGGCCGAAAATCAGCTGGCCAGTGCGCACATGCATGCTGGAGCTGACATAGGACAACGCCTCGCATGCCCTCCGATATGGCTTCACGTGCCACAGGTGCCATAGGTTCGCCATCATTGCCTTAGAGAATTTGCAGGGCATGGCATGCATCCAAATACGTACACATATTTGAAATATTGCTTGCTATATATTTTCTCATATGGTCACATAGTTACATACTTTGTTTCCAGCACTGTGCTATGTACTCTATGAGTGAATTATATATGGCTTCTAGATAGACTACAAAAATCCAGGCATATACAAGCAAATCAGTAATTTACCTCACCGCCAGTTCACTTTCTCCTGCAGGTGCACATATGCAGTGCTGAAAACCCAGCTTCTGCACATGCGCAGAAGCAAAAACAGCTTCTGCGCATGTGCAGAAGACAAAAACAAGATGACGGCGCCTATGGCGGTGCTGAGAGAGCTGGTTCAGGGGCATGGCCAGCCGACGATCGCTCCCAGTTCAGCGAGCAGGAGAAAATTCCCACTACCGGTTCTATAGAACCAGGAGCAACCCACCTCTGAAGCAAATCCAATATCCTCCGCAACAGAGCAAATCTAGATACTCACTAGATGGCAGCTTGCTACAGAAAATCCAGAATCAGAGTTTCCCTTAGGAGTTAACCCTGCAGCTTTAACTTGAAGATCTCTGGTGAAGAAAACCGCAGTCACTTCTTTGAATGATAAGTACTACTGGTGAACAGCTCATAATGTCTATGAAGATTCTCAGTCATCCAGGTTTGGTGGTCTTGGATGAGAAGCAAAATGTCTTCAAAGAAAAACAAGAAAGTCCAGTTGCCGCTTGAAAAAGCACCTCTGGGATAATAGCTCTTAATGTCTAGAGTGCTTCTTCCAATGTTTAACAGAAATCTAGTAATTTAAGCCTATTAAGGTCTGAACAGCTTCCTCTGATATCCCACTAGAATCTCTGACACAGTTTCTGAAATAACATTGCTGCTACAATTCTAATCTTTTGGGATAAAATATTTCTCAACAGTATCTGCATCTGTTCTACAAATGGAATAATGATCCTACCACATTTTAGTTCACTACCAATTCTTAGTAAGAACTAAGAATTACAAAGTTGGTAATTTGTTTACTACTAAACATTTAATATTAGACATACTAAGCAGGACCATGCAAATCATTAAGATACTTCAGTTCATTAAGTCCTATATATCTGGGCTGCAAATATCCATATAGCCACTAGATATAAACAAAAAGATGCAGAAAAATGTTTATTCGTTTATTCAGTTATCTCAAACTCTTTTGACCCAACAGATTTAATTTTACCTAGATTATTGGTCGGCAACTGCTTCTGTGAGATTTTGCAATCTTATGCCTATTTCATAATATCTAGTAATTTTGTCTTCAATTGAAATATTTTTTTTAAAGTGTAGTTGAGTTTTCCAAGCATCAGAATCCTATCCAGTTACTGTTACTGTAATATTATGTGTCAAATTATTAAGCTTTCATTTCCTAATGAATGTTTCTAGTGAGTATTCTGGCTTTACTTTACTGAGTGAATTGTTCTTGTTTCAGTAATGCCTGTAGTATAGGGTTAAAAGAGAGAGCAGTTGGGAAAACATGTTGGAAGCCTCACACCTTTTGTACATGTATCCATGTTACATGCATGTACAATTGAGTACGGCTTCATTTGTGCCATCTTGGTTTTTTGATAGCCCTTTTGTATGGTCTTGGTTATTTTTGACAGGGTTTTTGTCTGTGGGGGGATCATTCAAAGGGATCAATTTTCTTTGTTCAGATTCTCTACTTTCACACAAGTGCATTACAACTGGGAAAACCATGGCCTTGAGACTACATACTTTTGCTGTCAATATAATATTGTGGTACTTTATTGTGTTTTATTTTAGTTTATTTTGGATCTGATATAGCTTTTCTCCCAAATAGCAGAGATATATTTATTTCATGGCTACAGTTACCATCCCTGTCAACTTTTGAGCTTCAGAAGATATAATCCATCACTATTTGACAAGAACTCTATTAGTATATTTCCTGTTTTATTTCTTATACTAAAGTTAAGTTTCCCCATTATTCCAAATGTTACCATACTTCCAACTTTGCCATTCCTGTAATTAGTCTACTTTTTTTTTACTGTTATATCAAGAAGTCATTTGCAGTTCAACCTCTGTTTCCTGTGCATCTAAGTTTGGAGCATAAATGTGAATCACTATAATAATGATTGGCTTGGCTTGGACTCAAATTGAGATCTTTCTATTATTTTGCAGGTTGTTGCTGAACACTGAGTTTGATGCCCATTGGATATGCCACTTCTTGTATGATTTTCTACTTCACAATAGAATGTCTGCCACTCCTCTAACATGGAGTATGGCCCATTCCAATCCTTTTCAGAAGATTGATTCCAAGAATGTTAGTATTCAGACTTGACATTTTCACTCAGAGGACATCTGGTTTGCCTTGGTTCAAGGTTCTGACATTCCTAAACCACATTTCAATGGTTTACACATTTTTGCAGCATCAGACTTCTATTTTGCCCTTGGCCACATTAGCAGCTGGATGTTCTTTTGGCTTCAGTCCAGGCATATCATCAGCATTAGTGCTACTTATACTTGCCCTCTGGTCTTTTCCAGTAGCCTTTTGGATACCTTCTAATCTGGGCAACTCATCGGTATTGCGTTTATTTGTCCAGGTTTTGAATGTCCATCTTTTTGATGGAATAATGAAGTGTGTTGATCTTTCCTTCTCCAGCAAAAGCGGAGAGTAATTTCCTTCATCTCACTGAAGCAACTTTATGCATTGAAATCGAGTTCTGCTTCAGAACAATATGTTGAATCAGCTTTAATGTCATATACGGAGTTATTAAGTTCATTTCTATAGAAAGAGAGAGAATGCTCAGCCTTGAGTGGTGTGATTCTGGCATTGCCCAATGGGTGTTATCATCACATTAAATATTAAATTGCTGGTTTATCAGAGCTATTTTGGATAGTAAGACTAATACTGCTTTGGTTTTAATTCACGTTCACAGTCCTCAGCCTTTTTAATGTGACCCACCACAAGTTTTAACTTTGCTCTGTTGTGCTAATGGAAAGTTAAAGTTCCACTAGCACAACATAATTTCCAGGATTCTGCTCATACCACTGTATACCCTGAAAGCAATCCCCACTTTTAAATTAATGCATAATTTGGCAGGTCTAAGTCTGTTAATAATTACTGAAATCACCTCAGATACTGTGTCCCATAAAATAGGGCAGCAGTGCGGGCAGATATCATTTCTCTGTGGAATGTAAGTCAGTTTCTTCTGTCTCTGCTAATTAATCAACATAGAGTATTGCTAGCAATACATCCCTGACTAACCAAAATCTTGTTAATAAGAAATTATCTCCAATTCATGGCTGATTCATATAGGCCTAATACCCAGTTCTAATTGTGTGCGTTTTAATATTTTATCTGTCATTTCAATGTGAAGTAACCATTTTATTTAAAAACAATGCAATCAGCAGAAACCAGTTTTGCTGCTTACCATCTGCTCACTGAAGTTTTTGCACTATTAGGCAAATAAATTGCTTATTTTGGATAGGTGTGTATCTATGGCATGTGCAAGAAAATAAAGAACTTATTATAGCTTTCATGAGTTATGTGACACGAAGCTACAGACTGATTTAAAAGCATTGATATTTGAGTAAGCTATTTTTTTAAAAAAAGAGCTAAATGGTTGTAAAAAGGAGAGAAAGAGGATTCCACAGGTAAGAGGATTAAGATACAACAGGAATAAATGCCAATTTCCTAAAGTTATACAAGTATCAAAATGTTAAGCCGTTCTACTGAGTCAAAGACTTTCCGATGGCAGAGACTAAAATGCAATCAGAGTTGCTGCTGTTTTTTCAGCTTTAAAGTAATGGCTTGGAGAGCCAATTATGTGAGCAGAAAGTAAATCAGCTCTCAAAAAATTGATTTTAACCCAACTCAAGCATTGAAATGAATCACTGTGATATATATGAAAAGAAGACAGTTTTGATACAAGAAGATGCAAAGCTCATGCAGGGATCACTTGCAGATTAGAGACTTTTATATGGCCATTTTCTTGGCTTTATAAACATATAATCTAAATGGTGACTTATTAAAAAGATAACTAGATGTGTTAGAATAATATGGTCATTATCTATCTATCATCTATCTATCTATCATCTATCATCTATCATCTATCATCTATCTATCAATTATCTATCTATCTATCTATCTATTTATCTATCTATCTATCCATCCATCCATCCATCCATCCATCCATCCATCCATCCATCCATCTATCTATCATCTATCAATTATCTATCAATTATCTATCTATCTATCTATCTATCTATCTATCTATCTATCTATCTATCTATCTATCTATCTATCTATCTATCTATCTATCTATCTATCTATCTATCTATCTATCTATCTATCTATCTATCCATCTATCTATCCATCCATCCATCCACCCACCCACCCACCCACCCACCCACCCACCCATCTATCTATCTATCTATCTATCTATCTATCTATCTATCTATCTATCTATCTATCTATCTATCTATCTATCTATCTATCGCGGTGGTGGCACAGTGTTTAGAATACAGTATTGCAGGCTAATTATGTCGACTGCCAGCAGTTCAATTCTCAATGACTCAAGGTTGACTCAGCCTTCCATCCTTCCAAGGTGGGTAAAATGAGGACCCAGATTGTTGGGGGCAATATGACTCTGTAAACTGCTTAGAGAAGGCTGTAGAGCAATGTGAAACAGTATAGATGTCTTATTGCTATTTCTATCTATCTGTCTGTCTGTCTATCTATCCATCCATCCATCCATCCATCCATCCATCCATCCATCCATCCATCCATCCATCCATCCATCTATTATCTATTATCATTATCAGATTCTAATAATCCTTGAAACCTTATGCGAGCATAAATAGGTAATCTTAGAATAAGGTACCATAGGATCCTTTCTTTGCTAGGATTGAATGAAAATGGTCTCCACAAATTATTCATCCTACTGCAGGCAGAAAAAAAATTATGAACACAAATCCAATCCATGTCATCTTTCATTTATCATACTCTCATCAAAAATGGAAAACAGTCACTTTTTGATTATAGCCCCTCCAGTAACTGATATAAATATATATGAATTATTATAGCAGTTAAATGCCATTGATATATCAGGTGTGATTTCTACATGGAAGTAGAAAGCAATTTCTCAGACTTCTGTAAGGATTCCCATTTCCATTATCCAATTGTCTAAATTTGATTAAAAAATAGTTTCAAGCTTGCTTTCAAAACTTCTATTTTCAAAAATATGGGAATTATGCACTTTTAGTCACCCATAATAATTAATACTTAACTTCTCACGGTTAAATTGTAGATTGTTAGCAAGTTCCATCATCTTCTTAATTCAAAAAAATGAATTTACCTGTGACCAAAATAGCCATGGCAGTTTAAAGATTAATTACTGTTCTTCTACCTCAGTGGTTCCCAACCTGTGGTACGTGTACCACTAGTGGTACGCGAGGGCCTTCCAGGTGGTACGCAAACACTTTCGGGATCATGAACGATTTTTAGTTAGTTATTTTTTACTTCACAAAAATGTTTACTGCCTAACACAAGATAATCTGGCAACGATTTGCAACTGTTGCCACACGCCACCCACCTGGTCCCAGTGGCCCGAGAATCCAGTTGCTGGATGCACGGGGCCAAAAAAGGAATGGTACAATTATGGAAATAAAGTGATATCTGATCGAATTTAGTTTCTCTGGAACCAGGTGGTACGTGGCGACTGTATGGGACCTCCAAGTGGTACTTGATCACAAAAAGGTTGGGAACCACTGTTCTACCTCCTTACTCTATGTTCTGAATGTATATAATAGGAGCATTATTCTATACAGAGCCTTCTTGCCCTCTCTCTCCTCTCTCTCTCTCTCTCTCTCTCTCTCTCTCTCTCTCTCTCTCTCTCTCTCTCTCTCTCTCTGTCTCTCTCTCTCTCTCTCTCTCTCTCTCTCTCTCTCTCTCTCTCTCCCAGCTCCATTCCCTCTTCCCCCTCAGAGCTCTCAGGTTGCCTTGATGCTGACCATGATTCCCATGCCTCCTCCTCCTCCTCCTCCTCTGATTCGGCTGCTGGAGGGGCTGGCAGCTGACAGTAGCTGGACCACTATTTCCTTGCAATTTTATTAACTCTTGTCAAAGTTCAGACATTATTTAGTGGTATAGTAATTATATATGCCCCCTTTATGACTTGTGGACTTCAACTCCCAGAATTCATGAGCCAGCAGGAATTCCATGGCTGGCTCAAGAATTCTGGGAGTTGACGTCCACAAGTTATAAAAGGACCATAGCTCCCCACCCCTGCTTTATAGGAAATGAATATTTCCCTATGTGATAAAAACACACCATTCTCTTATTTTATTTTATTTTATTTTTGTCCTTTTCATGTGACCATGATAAAGTATTGCTCCTTTGGAGGTGGCAATTTTAAGGATATTTAAGCCTTTCAAAGATAAACTTTGAGATGGATCTTGCAGAACATACAAGTGCCAACAGAAATCTCTGTAAACAAAGCAAACACTACTAGGCCAAATGTTTCATTTTATAGCAGTATAATATAGTCGGTGCAAACTTTGGGCCTAGATTCTTTGTTAGGAACAGATGAAAATTTTTTTTACATTTTAATGCAAACATGACTCATATGTAATTTTTGGACTAAGTATACAAAAGTGTACTCTACTGAATTTTGTAAATAGCAAGAAACCTAAGGTTATGAATAATCTATTATTTGAAGATATGCATAGAAAATGCAGTATTTCAACAAAATGGCTGTAAAACTGCACAAGTTTCACTTCCAGTAAAGGGGCATATAGGGTTATAATAAAAAAAAACCTCACACATGAAAATATATGTATTTTTGGTTGGTTTTAAGAAAAATAATATAGAGCAGCTTGTACAACAAGTGGGAAACTGAACAAAACTATAGTTTAGAGTTTAGACTATTATTTCTGACCTTTCTGTTCATTATGGCACATTTATAAGAAAAATGGTTTATTGAATTCTTTTTTACTTGATTGTCCAGCTCATTTATTCTAGTCCAGTTCATTCATTGGGACATAAATCCATATTTCATTGCATTGAATAACTTTTCTAAATTCCTTGGGAAATAAGGCAATCAGTTTATCAAATGTAACAACAAGAGATGAACTGAAAAAAACAAATCCATATTACCCATTGTGTCAGGAAAAGTTTAATTTGATTTATTTGCTCCAGTTTCATGAAACACCAGTTGTGACAACATTGAGCGGCTAACAGCAAATTCATTATTTCTCTTCATGATATATTTGGAATCATGTTTCTTTTTAACAAACACCCGTGTGTTTCTGATACAGATAAAGCTCTTAAAACCAGACAATTGCATGTCAAATCTATTCTTTACAATTCTAAATGTAATATAATATAAAGTTCCAATCTAAAAGGCCACATTGGCCTTTGACAAAAGCTTGAACCTTCAATTAAGGTGTGAAATTTCTTTGGAGTGCTAAGTTCATTGATCCTTTCATTTAATATATGAAAGTTGTTATATACATAGAGTGATAAATAAATATGTAACTGCAATATAAACACAAATCTTATGGATCAGTAACAGTAGTGGGTTCTAAAACCCGTTGCTTGTGCTCGCGCATGATGTTTCTGCACATGCGCAGAAGTGTCCCGGGCAGGTGGGCGGAGGCTCCTGCCGCTGTCGCTACTGGTTCGCAGAACCAGGCCAAACCGGGAGCAACCCACCACTGATCAGTAAGATGTAAATCAAGAAAAGAAGGACTTTTATCTCAGTCTTGACAATCTTGTAACAATGGATGAAGCTTCTTGGACAAGAAGCAAATTTTCTTCTTCTTCTTCCTCCTCAAAAAAGAATCCAGTTGCCTTTTGAGGGAGGGGAAACACTTTTAAGACAGCTATGACTGGATGGCTCAGAATCTCCAAAGACATTGATCACTGTTTTTCAAGGAAATGGTGGTGGTTGTGATGAGGATGAGGTGTTTTCTAGTTTGTAGCAACAATGGGTTTGTCCTACCGGGTTTGTCCCAACAGATCCAACCTGAATATCTCTCTCTCTCTCTCCCTCTCCCTCTCCCTCTCCCTCTCCCTCTCTCTCTCTCTCTCTCTCTCTCTCTCTCTCTCTCTCTCTCTCTGTGTGTGTGTGTGTGTGTGTGTGTGTGTGTGTGTGTGTGGTGTAGTAGTACAGAGGTGGGTTCCTGCCAGAGCTGCCAGGTGTGCAGCTCCGGTAGGGGGCAGCTGATTGCATAACCGCTCCGGAGCCCTCTCTGCTGGTCCACCCGGCACGTCACCATTTTTTGGGGTGATTTTGGGTAGATTTTGCTTCTGCGCATGCGCAAAAGCAAAATCGCACCAAAATTTCACGAGGGGATGCATGCGCGCGAGAGATTTTAGTGCGATTTTGCCTCCGCTCATGCAAAATTGTGCAAGGGGGCACACACGTGTAGCGAGCGAGCGCCCCCACCGAAGCGTGGAGATGCGCACACCTGGCTCCAGCAGCGAGGTAAGTGAGCAACCTGTCCCTGTAGTAGTAGTAGTAGTAGTAGTAGTAGTAGTAGTAGTAGTAGTAGTAGTAGTAGTAGTTATGAACAGAATAGTTTTTCTTTCTTCTTCCTACCAGAAGCCACTTAGTTTGATGAGACATAATTTCCTTTAGAAATTATTTCCAAGACAAAGAGCCTGTTGAAGAAGATTTTGCCATTAAATTCCCAGAGAAGATGTAAGGAAGCGATTCTTCAACATGGAGCTTTTGCTGCCTACTGTTATTACAGAGGAGAAGAGCTGTCTTTGGGAATCTGGGAAAGAATTCTTCTTTCCCCTGGAGAAATGTAAAGAAATCATCCACTCAATTGATTTCTATAAATTTTTGGTAGCCTCTCTATAAAATTTGCCTGACCTACAGAATGAGAAAATGGCCCAGACTGTTGACAGGATTGATCTTAAGGACTTTCACAGAATAGAGTCAAACAAGCACCTTCATTTTTGAAGCACCTAGGGAAAATGAAAGAATCAAGAGGATGATTAGAGCTGCATTTGTGGAAACTTGAGCAGGATTTCAACCAAACACAAAATACTACACACTGAAGGACCTAAACCCATAGAAAAGGTTATATTATATATGGCTGTTTTTAGACTGAATATAGGCAGCTATAGAAAGACTGCTGCAAAATAAACAGTATTGATTCCATTTGCCTGCTACTGAGTATGTTGTGTGTTTTTCTCCATTTGCACAGTTACGGCATGCTTCATTCTGCAATCAAACAACTTCACTTCTTTTTCATAGCAGACTTAATCTGTTGGTCTCCTATGCTATTATCAGCTAGAAATCAAATCTTCTTAAGAAATTTCTCTGAATTTCAGTTGCTTTTTAGTTATTTTTCACAATAAAGCAGAACATCTATTTTTTCCCAAATGACTGTTACTGTGGCCCTTGATTGGTTTATATCAGGGGTGAAATCCAGCAGGTTCTGATAGGTTCTGGAGAACCGGTAGCGGAAATTTTGAGTAGTTTGGAGAACCGGTAGTGGAAATTTTGAGTAGTTCGGAGAATGGCAAATACCACCTCTGGCTGGCCCCAGAGTGGGGTGGGAATGGAGATTTTGCAGTATCCTTCCCCTGCCATGCCCACCAAGCCACACCACACCCACCAAGCCACACCCACAGAACCAGTAGTAAAAAAAATTTGGATTTCACCACTGGTATATCCTGCTTTTTTTATCCCTCCCACCTGAGCCAGGAAAGCAAGCACCAATCATTTTGCCATTAAGTGGGTGAGTACTTGAAAACATGTGATTTCCATTGATAGATCATTTGTATGTGATCCCCCACATCTTTGACTCCTCTATGTGCTTAATGTTTTCCCATATGGTATGTCCATGGTACAACAAAAGAGAAGGAAGGAAGGAAGGAAGGAAGGAAGGAAGGAAGGAAGGAAGGAAGGAAGGAAGGAAGGAAGGAAGGAAGGAAGGAAGGAAGGAAGGAAGGACAGCCTTTTAGCTTTCTTCCTGTCACTTGCAAGGGGAAACTGTCAGAACTATTGTCAATTTCAGGTGTTTTTAAAAAAGAAGAAGCTCCAACATGATATTATTCTATTTGTGAACCTGGAAATAAAACAGTGAGCTTTCCTGCATTGAAGTGTCAACCTTTATGGGTAAACCAAGAGCATAAATATTAATATTAAATATTAATATGAACTTTGTCCTACAGTGTCAGTAACAAAATCTTGCAAGTCTTAAATCACTTCCCACCCTCCCCTGCCTTAATTTTCAAGGGTTCCGTGGTCAGTGTCTTCTAAGATGCTTTTTATGCTCTCATTCCTCCTGTGAGCTGAGATGTCCATTATCACTCATGGTGGATACCATGGTTTGAAGATAATGTCATGCATTCCTATTGTTGAACATGATTTGCAGTGTGTCCTCCCTCAGGGGCAAATGGGACATAAATAAAACTCCTTTGATGATGGTGGGATTTCCTCACTTTTATTGTTACTGTTTAATAAAGTTTTTTAAGCTACTTACCATATTTTTCGGAGTATAAGACGCACCTTTTTCCTCCCTAAAAGAGGCTGAAAATTTGGGTGCGTCTTATACTTCAAATGTAGCTTTTTCTAAGCTTTTTTTTCCAGCCCTAAAGAGGTGCTAACGATCTTCCTATTCCCTCCGAAGAAGGTTTTTTTCAGCCCTAAGTCTTTGCAGGCTTGTTTTCATTCCTACTCCCTCTGAAAAAGCGGTGCTTTTTAGCCCTAATGCGGTGCTAACGATCTTCCTGGCTTGCAGCATTTTTTTTATTCCTACTCCCCCTGAAGCAGTTTTTCCTGCCCTAAGTCTTTGCAGGCTTCCTTTCATTCCTACTCCCTCTGAAAAAGGCTTTTTCAGCCCTAACCAGAGGATAAAATAATATGCTGAAGCTGAACAGACTAAGGACGCTAGCCAGATGAATACCTGGTAGGTAGATTTCCCCCCCCCTAGTTTCCTCCCCCGAAACTAAGGTGCGTCTTATACTCGGGTGTGTCTTATACGGTATATTTTTAATTATTGGGGGGGGGTAGCTTAAATTACAATACACATGAAAGCCAGCTGGGTGACTTTGGCCTAGTCACTTTCTCTCAGTCCAACTCAACCCCAGGGTTGTTGTTGTTGTTGTGAAAATAGGAGGAGAAGGTGTGTTGGATATGTTTGCCAGGTTGAGTTATTTGTAAAAATAATAAAGGGGGATACAAACAAACAAATTTGTTAGCAAGCTCCTCAGAAGAGCTTTGCATGTCTTTAACTAGACATTTCACAGTCTTTCAACTAAAATCCAATGTATAACCAAACATTCAGTTTTGTCTCAAGTGGTGCTTATGTAATGTTTGATATCAACTTTATAACTTTACAAAAGGAAGTAAGAGGAAACAGGGGATAATTTTAATAGGTTCTGGTAGCATCAAATGAAATGGAGAAACTATAGAACTTTCATGAGCTTTTGCCAATAGTTTATCTGCTGATTAGTTTAGGAAACTAATAAAATTATGCTATGAAAACACGAGTTGTTGGGAAATATGTATAGGAATGATAGTGTAGTTCATTCAACCATCAATCATGGTAGTATTTTTCTTGCTTTATCCTGGAAACTAAGACACATAATATTTTCTGTCATCTCAAACTCTTTTCTCAGCATTTTAGCATCTTTGAATTCTGCTAGGGCAGAGATGGCACAGCCTATCATTATACCTATAACCAGTTCCCTTGCAAGATCTCCACTGTCTATAAAACTGGCTTTAAATCTGAAAGCTGACAGATGGCAAATTATGGCAGGTATAAAGGACATGGGAAGAAATTTCAGAAAACCCAATTATTTCATAGGGCTGTCCTATAGAGAAGGAAAATATTATTTTATGGCTACCGACATTCATTAGATTCTGAATTAACCAAACATAGGCTTAACGTAGTAGATAAAAAGTGGTTGCATGCTTTACTAAACTCTCTTTTAAGTAATAAGAGGATTAATCTAGGGCATATTTACACATATTTAAACCTTGTAGCACCTTAAAACCAACAAATTTAAACTATAACTAAATGCATAAAGAAGTCATTATTTCAGGTGGGAGAGCCTTATTCTGCTCCAGGGGTGGGTTCTACTTACTTTCCCCACTGGTTCTCATCGCGACAGAAGTGCAGGTTTTGTGCACGTCGCCTTGTGCAAATTAGCTTCAGCGCATGCTCAGTAGTTAAAATCAAGCCCTTCCTCATTGTAAACAAGGAAAGGAGCAAGAAAAACAGCTGCAGAACTGATCAGCTGGGCTTCGGAAGAAGCAATAAAGGTCCGTATAAACCCAGGGGCGGGAGGGTGGGCCCACTTCCCAGCACACAGAGAATGGAAAAAAATTCAAAATAAAAGATGGTGGCGGCCACGGACCGGCACCGACTGAACCAGATCCATGATGTCATGGTAACATCACCAATGGGTTGCTACCAGTTCGGGCGAACCGGTCCGAACCGAGAGGAACCCACCTCTGTTCTGCTCCAATATACACCTACAAGTGTTGATTATTCCACATAGTTATATGTGTGTTATTTCAAAAAGAAGTTATGAATTTGATCTATGTTGATTATATGATCACAAGTAATTTAAATCTCCTTTAAGGTATAATTGTCCTGTTTCACTTAAATGCATCAAAGATTGCTCCTTAAAGCCATTGTCAAAGCATCCAAATTCTATTGCATGCTTTTTTGTATGACACTTCTCCAAATATTTGCTCTTTTTCTTTTTTGGGAAAAAAATCTGAAATATATAGTGGTGTGCAGTTTCTGAATTTGGATGCTAGTAGGCTCCATATCTGCAGATCATGATGCTGCTACTTTGCTTCCATAGAACTGCAGAGATTTGTTTAATATCCCTACCTGATACCTCCCTATTTTATCTCTAGATCCAGTCGTTCTAGAGCAGGGGTGTCAAACTCAATTACATTGAGGGCCACATCAGGGTTGTGTTTGACCTCTGGGGGTGGGGGGGCATGGCCGGGGGGCATGGCTAGCTGGACGTCATTCATGTCAGGGGGTGCCCAAGTGCTCCACCAGTGAAAATAGCAGAGGGTTGTAAGAGGCCATCACAGTTGAAAACAGAGCTCAGGAAAGCTGCATGGAGAGACACTGCAGGTCGGCCCTTCATTGTTTCCAGGGCGGCCCTGTGGGCCAGATCTAAGCACTCCGCGGGCTGGAACCAGCCCACAGGCTTTGAGTTTGACACCCATGGTCTATATTTAACCATAATGCTTTCATCACACAAACACACACATAAACACACACGCACGCACGCACGCACACATGCATACATACATACATACTGTACTTTCTTTTGGCCAACATAAAAATCTGATATAAAAGCATCAGGGTAGATGAACAACATTGGTAAATATCACATACTTATGTATATTTAATAAACATACACGTACACACGGGAATATGTACACACAAATATGCCTTGGAATACTGCATTCAGTTTTGGTCGCCACGATGTAGAAAGGATGTTGAGACTCTGGAAAGAGTGCAGAGAAAAGCAACAAAGATGATTAGGGGACTGGAGGCTAAAACATATGAAGAACGGTTGCAGGAACTGGGTATGTCTAGTTTAATGAAAAGAAGGACTAGGGGAGACATGATAGCAGTGTTCCAATATCTCAGGGGTTGCCACAAAGAAGAGGGAGTCAAACTATTCTCCAAAGCACCTGAGGGTAGAACAAGAAGCAATGGGTGGAAACTAAACAAGGAGAGAAGCAACTTAGAACTAAGGAGAAATTTCCTGACAGTTAGAACAATTAATCCGTGGAACAGCCTGCCTCCAGAAGTTGTGAATGCGTCAACACTGGAGGTTTTTAACAAGATGTTGGACAACCATTTTCTGAAGTAGTGTAGGGTTTCCTGCCTAAGCAGGGGGTTGGACTAGAAGTCCTCCAAGGTCCCTTACAACTCTGTTATTATTATTATATTCCTGTGACAATTGTTCTCTATCTTGACCTTTGGTGCTGCTTTTCCGGTTTGATTCAAATATTCTTTTGACAAATGTTAGCAAAGAAAAACTACTATTTTATTTTACTTTGTTAAATAAAATGATTTCTACAGCAGGACTATTCATAAGGAGTAGGTTAAAAAATGTCAAGTTGACAAATGTTATCAAAGAAAAGCCACAGTTTTATTTTACATGATTAAATAAACTAATTTCTACAGTAGTATTTTCATAATAGCTAACTTAAACTTTCGCTACTTTTTAAACCTCTCTCTCTCTCTTATTTTTTGTTTTGTTTTGTGATATTACTTCACATGTAAACTACTTCTCAGCCTTCTCTTCTTTAATCCTATTTGATTTCACAACAATTTTTTAAAAGTTTAAGGATTAGACTCTCTAATTATTTTAAGCTTTCCAAAACTGATAATTTTCTTATGTTTTGTGCAATGTGAAAATGTAATTTATATTATGTGCCCCTTTTTACAGATCATTAAAATAAATCTTCAAGAGACTTAGAGGTATGGAATACTATCAAGTCAGACCGAATACAAAATATCATTTAGAAACTATTGATTTTAATCTTCAGGTACAACATGTTAACTTCAATCGAACATTGAAACTTAGCAAGTTCTCAAAGGGAACTTGCCCAAAATGCTTAAGGATATACTAGAAATATTGAAAATAAATAAACAAATAAGTAAAAAGTATACTATTGAATATATTGATTGTACCATAACACTTCATTAATACATTATAATTGAAATTATTTTTTCATTAAAAGAGGGCATAGAAATTCATTCCTAATGTTATGGGGTCAGATTGTCTGTCTTCCAAATGTCTACATATTGAACTCATATGTCTAGTGAGAAGCTGCTCCAATGTAGTTTTTCTGGTTCAGTCATTGATACTCTATAGGAACACACCATGATCACTCTCCTTGTCATACTTATGAAAGCCTTTCATACAAGTAGTGACAGCTAAAGCTGTCTAAGACCAGGTAAAACTATTATCAATACACATGGCAGATGTATCCAAAACTGAGGAACAGGCAGCAAATAAGCAGGGAGAGAAACAGATGCAAGGCTCTTGGCTAGATTGCTTGGTTTTACAGTAACTAATCTTCACTGTCATTTTTTATTCGAGGGACTGAAAAAGTAGAAAGCAAGATTCTACTTTTGTGAAGGCTTTTTTCTTTTTAACTAAGGAGAGGAAAGAAGTAGAAGTATATTATCAGTTCTGCCCTCTACATATACAGGTACCGTATTTTTCAGAGTATAAGACACACCTTTTTCCTCCCTAAAAGTGGCTGAAAATTTGGGTGCGTCTTATACTCCGAATGTAGCTTTTTTTTTTCCAGCCCTAAGTAGGTGCTAACAGATCTTCCCAGCTCTTACCTTGCAGGCTTTTTCATTGTTACTCTCTCCAAAGAATGTTTTTCCAGCCCTAAGTCTTTGCAGGGTTTTTTTTTCATTGCTCTACTTGCTCCAAAGAAGTTTTTTCCCAGCCCTAACCAGATGCTAACAATCTTCCAAGCTCTTACCGGCTTGCAGGCTCTTTCATTGTTACTCTCTCAGAAGAATGTTTTTCCAGCCCTAAGTCTTTGCAGGGTTTTTTTTTCATTGCTCTACTTGCTCCAAAGAAGTTTTTTTCCAGCCCTAACCAGGTGCTAACGATCTTCCCAGCTCTTACCGGCTTGCAGGCTCTTTCATTGTTACTCTCTCAGAAGAATGTTTTTCCAGCCCTAAGTCTTTGCAGGTTTTTTTTTCATTGCTCTACTTGCTCCAAAGAAGTTTTTTCCCAGCCCTAACCAGGTGCTAACGATCTTCCCAGCTGTTACTGGCTTGCAGGCTCTTTCATTGTTACTCTCTCAAAAGAAGGTTTTTTTTAAGTCCTAACCAGGGGATAAAATAATGTGCTGAAGCTGACCAGACTAAGGACGCTAGCCAGATGAATACCTGGTAGGCAGATTTTTTCCCCTATTTTCCTCCCCAAAAACTAAGGTGCGTATTATACTCCAGTGCGTCTTATACTCCGAAAAATACGGTATTTCATTTTCCATTTTGTTTCTCTTCCCTAGCTTCCAGTCTCTCCCCCCCCTCCCCAATTGGGTGATCTACTAGAGTACTACTTTCCATGGGAAGGTTTAAGGAGATCGCAGCATATGTAGTTCCATTGGCCTCATTCCTTACATGTCCCTCCCTCCGTGAGTTTTGCCCACAGGACCTTACCTGCTGCCATTGTCAGTCTCCTGCATCTATCCTGTTCAATCCATATATAGTACAGGCTGTACAGTCCTTCTTCCTTCACTGGAGCCATGAGATTAAGTAGATACCAGAAGAGATCTAAATAAGACAAATAAGTGATGATGACAATAGCTTCCAAGATTCAAAAGACGAAGGGCTTTTTATTTTGCCAGGCAGCTGTCACCAACGGGTATGAAGAAGATACTGTTAGAATATTCATGACTGGGAGAGCCATGTTAACAAGGTCAGCCAATGAATAGGCATAGCAACTAAGTCAGCCAATGGGAACTAAACACTTCTGAGTCTGTGCAGGGAATCGAAATTGAAACATAAGCTTAAGGCTGGGCGTGGCACAATCCACTCTAGTCCTCTCTGCACTCTCAGCTTTCTCTGGGCTTGTCTGTTCTGCTGAAATGAAACTAACTATCCTGCTTGTGTTTACTTGAAGAAATAATCTACTTGTGGTATTGTGTATGTGTGTGTGTGTGTGTGTGTGTGTGTATACACACATATATATACATACATATATATGTTTTTCTGTCGTGTTATCCTGGTGTACCCAAATATGGGAGAGAAAGCATCACAGCTTCCTTTTTGCCTTTCAGCCCCTCACTGGGACCATCCAGGCTGTTTTTTATATAGCCGACACACTATTCTATATGTGTAGAATTTTTTTTGCTGATAAATGAAAATAAAGGGAGACTAGTCTCCCTTTATTTTCATTTATCAGCAAAAAATCCTACATACATACATACATACATACATACATACATACATACATATATATACAAACATACATACATATATATACATATATACATATATGCATATATACATATATACATATATACATATATACATATGTAGGTCTTTGGGTATTCGAGTTTTCTCCCACGTGAAATTGGAAGAATTGTATTTGCACAACATTGGAAAAGTGAAGAGATTCCTATTGATGAGAAGGTCATCAGGAAAATATTAGAATGTGCAGAAATGAATAGATTAACACTAGCAATTAAGGAGAAAGAACAAACTGAATATTATATGATATGGGAAATATTTTATCAATGGTTAGAGAATAAAAAGGGAAACTGGAAATAAAAGAAGAAGATTAAAGAAGAATAGAAAATATGTTATGATAGAGATATGAATAAGATGATAACTTAGTATTATGATGAGGAGGATAATTATGTTTAATGTTATTATTGTATTTTTATTAGAAGATACGTTGAAAGGAAAAATGAATAGGTTTATAATGCTTAACTGTTTAACATACTATAATTTTAAGATTAGAGAACTGATATTAATGTGAATGAGGTTGTAAATGCTGAAGAGATATCTGTACCCGGACGACACACTGTTTAAGAAAAGATGGAATGTTTGAATTTTTTTTATTGAAAAGTTTTATAAGTAGTACAAATACATTTTCCCCTCCCCTTCCCCCTCCCTCCCCTTCCCCTCCTCCCCATCTCCCCCACCCCCTCCCTAGACTTCCCAGAACAAACACAAGGTATAGTATTTATAAACATAAAACTAGAATATACTAACAAATTGTTGACTTCAAAATCTCTCTAAATCTTTTACTCCTTATAGCTCGAAACCCTTTAAACTTAAACTAAAAATTAATAATACTTCATTCAAAGGAATGTTTGAATTTTGAAAAATAAAAAATAAAAAACTTTTATAACAAAAGAGAGAAAAGATAGTCATTGTGCATTCTCCTCCAATGTTACCATGAGATGCACATAAGCATCAAGATGCCAGACAATAGGAAACTGTTTGACAGTGCCAGAAAAGGGTGCACACATATCTATATAGATGTGGGTACATATCTAACATTGTTTTCCACTGTTGTTGCTGTTTCTATATGGAAATGGATTTAATTGCAATAAATAAATGCATGTATAAATAAACAAATTTCTCACTGCTGTGTTTTCTTTCTTTATGTCATCCCTGGTCATTCTGCTCCTTTCTCAGAATATGTTAACACCTGAAGCAGGAGAGATAGACAGGGGAGGGAATATTCTTTAAGGGGGGAAAACAGTGGGATCAATTGAAAATGTACATTTGGACTTTAAAAACAAGTGTTTGAGGAAGTTCCTCACCAAAGACTCTTGAGTAAGTTTAGGAGTCAGGGGTTAAGACAGCAGATCCTCCCATGGATAGTTATCTGGATAAAAGACAGGAAAATGGATATTGAGATATTACTTCTAGATCTAAGAAAGATCTTGTGGTGATGTATTTTTGTTCTGTTTTCTTTGTGCAGCTGAAACAGGCAATTGCTACAATAATTTTGTAGAGGTGTTGAAGACAGAAGGCAAAGGAAATAGCATTCCAGAAATAAAAGTAGTTTTTCTCTGCCTAGGGAAGTGTGTCTCTTTTTGAAGCAAAAATTGATACACAAACAGAAAAACCCTATTATTTTGTATCCAGTAGGTTTCTTCTACAAACAGCTTTAAATTGTAGCTCTGGTTCTTTGTAATATCTCATTTTACAGAAATCACGTGCTGCGGCAATATGAGGGGTGGGCTCCAAACTTGGCATTGCACTGGGCTCCCAAATTCCTTGAAACTGGATTATCTTCATTCAAATATCTTCATTCTATGCTTTGATTTTGGATTCAGCATTGCATTAAGTCTGGTAACTTTGACTACGACATTTCCTTTGCAATGTAGAAACTGAATTTCATGTCTTTCCTGTCACTTTTTGGCAGGTACCTGGTGCAGAACAATGAAGAGAACAAAATTGACAGATAAAAATCAGTAAAATGAAAAAGATAGACTGGCTTGCTTCTGTTTATCTCCAAGACCTCTCTCTCTCTCTCTCTCTCTCTCTCTCTCTCTCTCTCTCTCTCTCTCTCTCTCTCTCTCTCTCTCTCTCTCTCTCTCTCTCTCTCTCTCTCTCTCTCTCTCTTTTGGACTACAGCTCCCATCATCATCCTCAGGATCCTAGTTAAATATGTTCCTCTATAACAATTAGCACAAAAAGTGGAGAACTTCCATTGACTTCACTAGAATCCTTTTTCTAGTTCCACTTATCAACTGGGGTGGTGGGGAATGGAAAAAATAAATCTTAATAATGTTTTGTTGAGGTTGCAGTTAGAAAGAGAAAGCTTAAACCATCCCTCACAAGACACTGCTTATGACAATGGTGTTCCCATGCTGAAATTCTTTTAAGAATAATGTGATTCCTGGATATAGTACATGTGGCTGCAGTTATTTTCAGTGGTTCAATTGCAGAATAATAGACACTGGTATTAAAAAAAAACATTATTTATCCATGTGCAAAAGCATAAAATACACAAAAAGCAGTCCAAAAATCATTTCCCATATAGAACCACATGACAAAAAATGTGAATATCAAACATTTGATGTGTATTGAATGAATACATGAAATCATAGATAGGGGAATTAAAGATAAGGAGAACTATTTTTATTAGATTATTATTGGATTTTCAAACAAAGGCTCCTTCCTTCCTTCCTTCCTTCCTTCCTTCCTTCCTTCCTTCCTTCCTTCCTTCCTTCCTTCCTTCCTTCCTTCCTTCCTTCCTTCCTTCCTTCCTTCCTTCCTTCCTTCCTTCCCTCGCCACAGAGGTTGTGGCTAATGATGGCTTAGAATCACTACAGTAGGCAGTGCCATTTTAAAAAGGGTTTTATGACTAGGGTGGAGTTGGAATTAAAAATGTCGTCATCATCATCATCATCATCATCATCATCATCATCATCATCATCATCATCATCATCATCATTTTAGCCATTGTCTATCCACTGCAGGAGAAAGGCCTCTTCCGCATGTTTCCGATCAATACCACCTTGAGCTTTCTTTTGCCAATTGGCCCTGTAATACTTGCTGATGTCGTTGATCCTTCTTGTTTTAGGTCTCTTTCATGGATGCTTTTTATCAAGTGGGATCCATTCTATGACTGCATTGGTACACCTGCATCAGTTCTTGTTGCTATGTGACCAGCCAATTTCCATTTCAATTCTTTTACTCTCTTGATAATATCGTATACTTTCGTTTGTTCTTTAATCCATATGCGGGTCTTTCTATCTCATCTTGTAATGCCAATCATGTTCCTTTCCGTGCCACTCATAGCTTTTGTATCGATTGTGAGGTTAGTGTCCATGTTTCACTGGCATATGTTAGAGCAGGTACCATACACTAATCGAAAACTTTTCTCTTCAGGCATACAGTAGGGGGAGGTTGTTCTTGAAAATTATGCTTAGCTTGCCGAATGCCTGCCAACAACATTTAACATGCCATTCAATTTTCTTTATTCTATCACCTTCCATTGAGATTCATTGGCCAAGGTATATGTAGTGGTCTACTACGTCTAATTCTTCTCCATATATATATATATATATATATATATATATATATATATATATATATATATATATATATATATATATATATATATATATATATATATATATATATATATATATGTGTGTGTGTGTGTGTGTGTGTGTGTGTGTGTGTGTGTGTGTGTGTGTGTGTGTGTGTGTGTGTGTGTGTGTGTGTGTGTGTGTGTGTGTGTGTGTGTGTGTGTGTGTGTGTGTGTGTGTAGGTCTTTGGGTATTCGGGTTTTCTCCCGCGTGAAATTGGAAGTGTCTTGGCGACGTTTCGATGAAGTCTCATTCATCATCTTCAGGCTGGTCATCATCTCACATTGCTCCTAGAAGCAGGAAGCAGAAGACACCAGCCTGAAGATGATGAATGAGACTTCATCGAAACGTCACCAAGACACTTCCAATTTCACGCGGGAGAAAACCCGAATACCCAAAGACCTACATACAAACACCCGCGAAAACCTCAGAAAACACACACACACACACACACACACACACACACACACACACACACACACACACTTATTTATTTATTTATTTATTTATTTATTTATTTATTTATTTATTTATTTATTTATTTATTTATTTATTTATTTATTTATTTATTTATTTATTTATTTATTTATTTATTTATTTATTTATTTATTTATTTATAGAATTAGTTAAATATAACCTGGCTCTTTTTCAGGTTTATTTTTATACCAAATAGTTCTCCTGCTTTGTGCAGCTCTTGTATGTCTCTTTGTAGCTCTTCTGGGTCTTGTGAGAAGAGAACATCATCATCTGCAAATCTTAAGTGATTTAAATAGGCGCCATTGATGTATGTTGTTAAATTACACCATTGCATGATTTCTTTATTGTACACTGCCCAAATCCTTTGACTGAACAGGTTACAAATAGTGCAAAAATAAAGAATGAATTTTTAAAAAGGGAAAAGCATAACTTTATGAAGCTTAAGGTATTCATTTTGCCTTATTCTTTCCGTCCAGATGAGAAGTGGTATAATTTGAGGGGTGGGGAAGAATTCTGAGCTAAATAAATAAGTGCACCGATTTCTACACCTTCAGACACACATTTTATTTCTCAAGAGAAACCTCTTAAATTCTCCCCAAAAGTATTAAAAGGGGGGGGGCAGAAAATGTTGGTGTCAAACATGCTACAGGTTCTTTGAGGGTGTCCTATCTCAGGCCAAACACACACACACACACACACAAACACACACACACACACACACACACACACACACACACAAGTGGTTGCACAACTTAGTGTTATGAAGTAAATAAAGAAAAACTAAAGGTAAATTCACAAACACACACACAGAGTATGGGTAATCCTCACCTTACAACCACAAGGATTTCAAAATTCATCATTAAGTGAGAGGATTAGTAAATCAGGTTTCACATGACCGCACCCAAACTCACTACCTTTTTTGCCATAGTTGGTAAGCAAATCACTTGCAGTCATTAAATGAGTCATCACATGACTGGCAACCTCCTGCCAACTTCCCCATTGACTTTGCTTGTTGGAAGCCACCTGGGATGGTTTCAAACGGTGATGAAGTGACTGCAGGATACTGCAACCGTCATAAGTGTGAGCTGGTTGCCAAATGCCCATATTTTAATTCTGGGGATGCTCAATGATCACATCCTTCCAAAGATTAGTTGCAATAACAGACCTTATCAGTCCTTGGATAATTGCCAGGCTGAGAGCTTCCAGTCGCAAAGCTGTAAATTAATTCCTGGTAAGAAGTCTCTGAGGCACAAACCATGATAAGCAAATCTTCCGAAAGAAATACGAACTGTTGTCTCTCTTTCTCTCCCTTCAGTTAATAGCTCCACTTAACAGTTGCAGCTGGAATGCAGCCATACATGCTGAGTCAAGTCAATAAACAACAGAAACTGACAGGATTAGGGCAGGGAAACCCATCAATCACCCATCTAGGGATGGGATTAACCTCTTCCCTTCAGGAAGAAGGACAAGATTATGAGCCGAGGTGGCACAGCGATTAGAGGCAGTACTGCAGGTCACTTTAGCTGACTGTGACCCACAGATCAGCGGTTCAAATTTCACCGGCTCAAGGTTGACTCAGCCTTCCGAGGTAGGTAAAATGAGGACCCAGATTGTTGGGGGCAATATAAATATACATTGCTTACTGGTGTAAACTGCTTAGAGAGTGCTTGCACTGTGAGGCGGTATATAAATTTCACAAAATAAAATAATAAATAAATAAAAAATTTCATTATAAAGAGTATTAAGTAACACTTCTTTGATCAGCTTATACTCTCTGGAGTTTCCCAAGACCTTTTACAGCTGCTGTAATGTTGACTACTTCTTGTTTCTTCCTGGGGAAAAAGATACAGGAGGGGACAATGATGCAGCTTGATCATACAGGCTGTGAATTTAATGCATGTGTGATCCAGCCAGCTGGTCTTAGATTCCCTCTCAGCAGCTGAGTTTGCTTTGGGGTAGACTTTTTTAAAAAGGGGAATGGCTGTTTTAAGTTTTATGCATTGTTTTAGTGGTTCCTGGCGCTGTTCTTTTGGGGTGTACTTCCCTCACTCTTTTTGAAAGCCTCTAGTGATGGCAAGCTATTCCATTGGTTGATTGGTCTCACCCTTTGGAAATTTCTCCTTAGTCCTAGGTTGCATCTCTCTTTGGTTAGTTTCCATCCATTGTTCCTTGTTGTGCCTTTTGGTGCTTTGGAAAATAGATTGACTCCCTCATTTTTGTAGGAACCCCTCAAATTTCCTGACAGAACAATTAATCAGTGGAACAACTTGCCTCCAGAAGTTGCAAATGCTCCAACACTGGAAGTTTTTAAGAAGAGACTGGATAACCATTTGTCTGAAGTGGTGTAGGGTTTCCTGCCTAAGCAGGGGGTTGGACTAGAAGACCTCCAAGGTCCTTTCCAACTCTGTTATTCTATTCTATTTTAAATATTGGAACAGTGCTATTTTATTGTGCTATTTTATTGTGAGTTGGACTAAGGAGAAATTTCCTAAGGGTGAGACCAATCCAGTTGGCCACAGCCACCTAGTCACATGACCAAGCCATGCCCACCAAGCCACACCCACAGAACCGGTATGGAAAATTTTTGGATTTCACCACTGTGGACAGAAAGCAACATAGCATGGAGGCATATGAATCTGCTAGAAACAAATGAGAAAAAAACAAAGCACTTAAGAGCACTTTTCCAGGTTATATTTGAGCACAAATTGATTCTGTATAAGCAGTAAACTGAAGTAAATGTTTACTTAATTTTGTCTTCTCTCAGAAGAACGGGCATTTCCAAAGTTGTTGCTGTAATTATTATTATTACTAATTTGTTTATACGCTTTTACTTGGTACACATTGAGCACTGGGACAGAAAGAAAGAGTATATAGTTCATTTGTTTAGAAATGATGTAACAAAACCCAGAACTATTTGCTAATATAAAATAAGGGAAGGAAAGCATGCAGAGCATGGTTTCTTGATTTTTTCCTTTATTAGCAGAGGCCCTCAAAAGCATCTGTATTTATTTCTGTGTATACTGTATGTGTTTCTGCTCCCCTTGTATTTTGTTTGCATGCCCTTGGGATATGTATGTCCCTGGAAGGATAGGGCAAATTGTATCTGGGACTAGGAGGGCGGGGCTTAGAACAAAGTAATGGCCAGCATTCTGAGCTACTGCTCAATTGCTTTTTCAGAGGTTGTATTAGGATAATATCCTTCTATAATCTTTCTCAACCCAGATCTGGTCTATTTTCAAATTCAGTCCTCCTTTTGCTAGCTACTGGGTCCCATTCTGTTCAGTGCTGAGAAAGTGATCCTGCTGACGGATTCCTGAGTTCCTTTACATAATTTATTTCTAGATTTCTTTTGGATTAGATAGGATTAACATAGGATTCATATTAATAAGCATCAGGTTTAACCAAGTCAAGCAGAACTGGAATCAATTACCGAAGCTCATAAGAAATTCAAGAATTTAGAGTAAGTAATATTTATTTTTAAAAAGCTAGGAAACCTAGCTGGGCCATTTCTATCTGTCCTTTGCTTTCGCAATGAATAGATTTGTTTTTATTTTTTATTTTTTTTACTGTCTGAGAATTCAGCCTAACTAAGGTAAAGGTAAAGATTCCCCTATCCAGTTGTATCCGACTCTACGGAGCAGTGCTCAATCTCCATTACTTAGCCAATGGAACCAGCGTTGTCCAAAGACTTCCATGGTTATGTGGCCAGCATGACAATATGCTAAGGCACAGACAACTTTGTTCCCTCTGAAGTGGTACCTATTTATCTACTTGTATTTGCATAGTTTCAAACTGCTAGGTGGGCAGGAGCCTAACTGCTAACTCATAATAAGCAGAAATCCAACCAAGTAACATTTGAAGATGGTGAACTGATTTTGTCTCCATAGGAATAGTCTTGTTAAATCAGAAATAGGGAACCTCTGACCGGTGTGCCTAATTCAACAATGGGACCCATAAGGTCTTGCATATAGATCCTTCCTCTTCCCTAACACTTTGCCTCCTATCTTTCCCCTCCATTCTTCACCACTGAGCGCCATCTATAGGAGTGTTCTAGCTGGAAAGCTTGGATTTGCCTCTCTGACTGAAGTGCCAATAAGTACAGTATACTTCCTTAAAGGGGGAAGCTGTGGGATAGAAAATATCACCAGGAGAAGCTCCTTCAAATGTTGCTATCTTGTCTGCCTCATGTATCTTCCAGATAGAAAAGCAAAGGGCAATCAGATGGATAAAGTGATGCTTAAAGGAATTGTAAGTGTACAATTGAAAGTAGAGCTCTGTCTTGATGTGTTTGCCCTTTTTTCAGAAGGTAAAGATACTTCAGTTGAGGTCTAAAATCAGCAGTGGTTTACAGAGTTCAGTATATTGCCCCCAACAATCTGGGTCCTCATTTTACCGACCTCAGAAGGATGGAAGGCTGAGTCAACTTTGAGCCGCTCAGAATTGAACTCCTGGAGTGAGCAGTGAGTTAGCCCTGCAGTACTGAATTCTAACCACTGCACCACAATGGCTCTCTCTTTAATGTATTTTAATTCATGGTTTTATTTACATAGATGAAGGAAGGCAATGTTTTAAACCAATATACAGTATGCTGCTTTTATCTCTCTCTCTATCCCTCCCCCCCTCTCTCTTTCATCTATCTGTCTGTCTGTCTGTCTGTCTGTCTGTCTGTCTGTCTGTCTGTCTGTCTGTCTGTCTGTCTGTCTGTCTGTCTGTCTGTCTGTCTGTCTGTCTATCTATCTATCTATCTATCTATCTATCTATCTATCTATCTATCTATCTATCTATCTATCTATCTATCTATCTATATATCTATCTAGATAGCTAGATAGCTAGATAGCTAGATAGCTAGATAGCTAGATAGCTAGCTGGCTAGCTGGCTAGCTGTCTATCTAGCTTTCATCTAGCTGTCATCTAGCTATCGGTTTATAACTACCCACATACTTTTCTCAATATTTAAACTGGCTGCTCCAGTTCATTATTTCCTGAAGCTGATTCTTCTCTTCCCATTATCATTTTAGCACTACCATTTGCTAGGACTGGAGTGTTTTCAGTTTTTAAATAGCACATCTACATTTTCTTTTCTTTTTTTAAATATTCTTTGCAAAGTTTTATTAAACTGCAGTTTGGGCAACTATGTTACAAAAATGCCCCATCCTATTAAGTTGATTTGTGCCAATTTTCTCTATTTTATGAAAAAAAAACCTCCTGCATTATCTCTTGTATTTCCACAGTATATGTGTTATCATACCCCCTTTTCCCTCTAATTACCAGCTACATTGCAACATTTTGAAAAAAGTGGAACTCTGAACACATTTGCCTTCTAGACCTCCCTCTATATTTCAGAGTTTCAAACAAACTAATATGAAAATTGACATGGAACAAATAGAATAGAATAGAATTCTTTAATGGCCAAGTGTGATTGGACACACAAGGAATTTGTCTTTGGTGCATATGCTCTGTGGGATGAGTTATCTATAACTCATCCAACTCTACCTGTAACCTAGAGAAAATAAGGGGGTAGGTCTAAGAAAATGAAAATGCTATTGAAAACATTTGTCCATTTGTCTATCGGTATAGAGTATTTTTGTTTCCCACTGCAGTGCTCTGATCAGTTTGGTATTTCTGTTTTACTTTCCCATCTGTTTTCTTTGGACACATCAAGGGGGAAAAGTATATTTCTATGAATAAGGATTTGTTAAGGATAATTCATGTATTCTGGAGAACATGTTGCTTTTTCAATCTTTACCAAGGAGGTATGATTGATATTTTGGGATATGTAATAAAAGATAGAAGAAGCATGGGTGAAAGGATTATGATGAAGTAATAACATCTTGTTAATTTCCAATGTAAAAACAGAATGAACAATTAAGCTCTAAATCCCTTGCTTGGAAGAAACCTTAGTCACAACGTTGAAAACAGTGTGGCTTCTTAAGGAATAGATTTATTGAACTTAATGTAATTCTTAAAACAACCTGGTAGGAGGATGAAAAAATGTTTATTGTATTTATTTAAAAGATTTATATGGCTGACCTTTTTATACAATGTATTCCTGGATGGCTAACAACAATCATTTAATATAAATCTACTAAAAGCTTCAAACAAACTCCCTACAAAAATTTTTAAAAACCCATCAGATTCTAACTAATGTACCAAAACAATCTTATGCCAGCGGCACGTGAATTGGTTCAACTCACATCTTACACAGCTCCAAGGGTTGAGGGAGAGATGTGTCTTCAAGGAATTCTGGAAGGCCATCAGGGTGAGGATCTCTGGGTACCAGGGGGAAGCCTGTTCCATAGGGCAGGCATTGCTACAGAGAAGGCAATGTTTGATAGAAGGAATCTGCCCCTGTGGTATTCATTTACTGAATTGGAAAGAGATACTATGTTCACATGTTATCTGAAGCACAACCCTGGTCAATGAGAGCCATTTCCTTGGTTCGATGCATTTTATTTTTAAGACTTTTGTGAACTGAACATGTTTAATGTTTAGGAATGTAAGAAAATTATCTCCATCTATAAAAGTGGATACAAACATACCCATTTCGCTATTCCCTTTGGAGGTAAGCCACATTGTACAGAAAAGGATGCATGTATATGCAAAAGGAATTTAAAACATGAGATATGAAAAGGGAAATGAAATATATCTAATTCTGGTTCACACCAATACCATTTATTGTATTTTGTCATTTTTTCCAATCTTTGCAAAACAAACTTGCTTCTATTATATCCAGTAACTTCCTTCATTGCCTTTGGTTCTTTACATTTCCAGTTCCCTCTCCTTGAGAATCAACTCCATCCATCCATGACTTTCATTGTTTTTCCTTCCCCTTCCTCTCAGTCTTTTTCACTTTTTTCATATGTTTTGCAAATCAGTCTTCATTCTTTCTTGTCATATGATCAAACCACATCAACACTCTTCTTTCAAACTGGTTGGTCATTTTTATATTCAACCAATTCAGCACCCATTCATTCCTGAACTGACTGTCTTTTACCCAACATGCTTCTTGAAGTCTCTATTACCAAAGCATTCAACTTATTTTTCTGCCTCTTCAACATGACTCTCACCTCCATGTAACTAAAGGGGCAGGCTCAAGTTCTTAACTCATAGCCATTTTAACTTATTTCAACACAGATTCATTCCTCACACAAGACTATATATTGTTCGCTATCTTTCAATCAACATTTGCCCATCTTAAAATTTCTCCACCCATTTTCCCATTGTTAGTAAATATATTATTAAAGTGCACAAATTCATCTCATTGCTCTAGGTTATCATCATTTATATATAACCTGCAATTGGTCACTCAATTGTTTTTCTGTCAAACACAACTCCTTGGTCTTCCACATATCAATTTTCAGACATGTATTCTTTGTATGATGCAATCTAACATTTGCTGTAAATCTGTAAATCTCTGTAACATTAGGCACCTAGCCAACAACATGGCATTATCTCTGTGAAAATACTTAATGTACATTTCCCCAACCAACACACTTCTAACATTTCTACAGGTATAAATTATACATTTATCCCTAAATATACTAAACAATCAAGAAAATATTAGACATCCCTGTCCCACTGCTCGCTCTATACTGAATGATTTGCTAAATGTTTCATTTATTCTCATGCATTCTTTATTTTCATCATATACTGTACCATTCTTTTGGACCAAAGGTTCTGTAATCCATATCTATTCAGTTTATCATACTTTTTCTCTAAATTAAGAAACATGAAGCAAATGTTCTAATATTCATAGATATCTTAGTTATCTACTTAAGAGCAAAAATTTGCTCCACATGATTGCTGCCAGAAATAAAGCCACAGTGCAGTTCCAAAATGTTGATGATGGTCATGCCTCATACAGTATACTTTCTATCAGAATTCTTCCAAACAACTTCCTAGGCTTGCTTGCTTGGCTGTTCATGTATGTATGTATGTAGGGGTGAAATTCAAAAATTTTCCCTACCGGTTCTGTGGGCATGGCTTAGTGGGCATGGCAGGGGAAGGATACTGCAAAATCTCCATTCCCACCCCACTCTGGGGGCTGCCACAGGTGGTATTTACCGGTTCTCCGAACTACTTAAAATGTCCGCTACCGGTTCTCCAAAATCTGTCAGAACCTGCTGAATTTCACCCCTGGTTGTATGGCCACTTCCCTTGTCAAATAGTATCCCATCATCATCATTCTTCACAATCAGTTGCAATGCAAATTGTGTACAGAAAAATAGTTATACAAATAGAACGTAACCCTAACCCTAAAGAAATAAATATTCATAATCTCCTTGTCTTCCACCCCATTGGCTGTAAGCACTTGAGAATAATACAATGCTAAAGAAATAAATATTCTTCACCTCCATGTACCTTCCAGCTAGTTGGCCATAAGCACTTGAGAAAAGGGGTGACATTCAAATTTTTCCCCTATCGGTTCTGTGGGCATGGTTTAGGGGGGGGGTTCATGTGACTGAGTGGGCGTGGCCAATTTGATGTCACTCACGGCAAGGTGGAGCAGCACCACCCCACCAAGCTACGCCCCTAGAAACAACAGAAAAGTTCGGCCAAGTCTTCGAGCATTCAACCTGGCTGCTTCTCACCTCCTTCTCATGTTTGCTCTGTGTGTATGAGCCTGAGAAGGAGGAGAGAAGGAGTGAGTGGGAGGGGAGGGGAGGGGCCAGTCAGTGGTGCAATTTACCAGTTGTCTGAACTGCACATAATCGCCGCCACCGGTTCTATAGATCCTGTCCAAACCTTATTTTATTTATTTGTTTGTTTGTTTGTTTGTTTGTTTTTTATGCATTTGTTTGTCTAATATGTACAAGATAGCTGGTATAGGTATAAACATAGACATAAACAAAGTAAATACAGATAAATGAGGCCAATAGGACAGTAGGACAGGGATGCTAGGCACGCTGGTGCGCTTATTCACGCCCCTTACAGACCTCTTAGGAATGGGGTGAGGTCGACAGTAGACAGACTAAGGTTAAAGTTTTTGGGGTTCGGGGAAGAAATCACAGAGTCAGGTAGTGCATTCCAGGCATTGATCACTCTGTTGCTGAAGTCGTATTTTCTGCAGTTGAATTTGGAGCTATTTACATTAAGTTTGTATCTATTGTGTGCTCATGTATTGTTGTGGTTGAAGCTGAAGTAGTCATTGGCAGGTAGGACATTGTGGCAGATAATTTTATGAACTACATTTAGATCAGTTCGAAGGCGACGTAGTTCTAAGTTGTCTAAGCCCAAGATTTCAAGTCTGGTAGAATAAGGTATTCCGTTGCGAGCAGAGGAGTGGAGGACTCTTCTCTTGAAATATTTTGGACTCTTTCAATTGTATTCATGTCTGATATGCAGTGTGGGTTCCAGACAGGTGAGCTGTATTTGAGAATTGGTCTAGCAAATGTTTTGAATCCTCTAGTTAGCAGTGTAATATTGCGAGAGAAGAAGCTACGCAGGGTTAGATTGACTACTTTTAGTGCCTTTTTGGCAATGTTGTTACAGTGGGCTTTGGCACTTAGATCATTAGATATGAGTACTCCAAGATCCTTGACAGAATGAGGGTGTGTCCTCCAAACTTGTATTTTTTGTTCTGATTCTTTTTGCCAATGTGTAAGACAGAGCATTTGTTGATTGAGATTTGAAGTTGCCACTTGTTTGACCATTCTGATACATAGTCAAGGTCTTTTTGAAGGGTAGTAGCATTGTCTGTGGTGTTAAATAGTTTGACATGGTCGCCGAAGAGAATGCAGTTACTTATAATATGATCACAGAGGTCATTTATGTAAAGTATGAAGAGTGTTGGTCCTAAACACTGCCTTGAGGGACACCACTATTTACAGATACAGGACTTGATAGAGAACTCTCTATTTTAACCACTTGTTGTCTGTTTGACAGGAACGCAGTTATCCAAGCATGTAGGGGTCCAGAGATGTCATAATATTTTAGTTTCAGAAGTAGTTTGTCATGTACCACTGAATCAAAGGCTTTACAAAAGTCTATGTAAATTGTGTCTATTGCTTTACCCTGATCGAGTTGTGTAGTCCATATGTTTGTGCAGTGTAGGAGTTGCAGATTACAGGATAATTTTTTCCTGAAACCAAATTGTTTGTTAGAGAGTAGGTTGTTAGTTTCTAAGTGGAGGGTAATAGATTGGTTTATGATTGATTCCATGACTTTGCAGGTGATGCAACATAATGAGATTGGTCTGTAATTTTCGATGTTGTTGGGATCTCCTTTTTTGAAGATAGGGATGACTATGGCTAGTGACCATAAGTTGGGTAAGGAGCTGGTCCTGAAAGATTTATCAAAGATTATGCTTAGAGGTTCAGCTAAGGCTGTGGAGAGCTTTTTTAAGAAGTATGCACATAGTCCATCAGGTCCAATAGATATAAATGGTTTTAGGTTGCATAATGCCTTTTCAACGTTATCTTCTGTAAAATCGATTTGTGTTAGATCATTGTAATTATTTGTGGTATGACTAGGAAATATTGGGCATGAGCCATTGCTGTTTACAAAGACTGAGCCAAAGAATGTGTTTAAAAGGTTGGCTTTAACGGCTTCATCGTTACAGGCTTTACCATTAGGTCCTTTGAGTGGGATGGATCTCAAGTCTTTGAGTTGGTTGTTTACAAAGTTATAGAAGGTGCAGGTGGACATTGTGCATAGAAGGTTTTCTTCTTGATTAAAATGATAATTAGTGCATTCAGTCTTTATTTGGTGGCATAGATTTTTGTAGCGGCTTTTAAAGTTAGCAATGTAGCCAGTTTTGTTTTTTCGCCAAAGAGATCTTTTTGGGGATTGGAGCTACCTTATTTTTATGGGTAATTTGTTTTTCTTGGTTTGGGTGGTTATTAGTGGTACATATAGTTTAATGACTCTTTTGATTTCGAGCAAAAAGATATTGTATTTTATTTTGCATGTTTCAGTCTATTATTGCACACCCAGAAATCATTAGGAATAGGGCAGGAGGTAAATAGATTTGTTGGTTTATTTATTTATTTAGAAAATTTATATAGCCATCTACTCTCTTACAGTAACTCTAGGCAGCTTACAAACAATAAAAACACAATATAGAAAAAAATAAAAAAAAATAAAAAAAACTATAACCCTCACCCCATCCCCCAGTGACAGCATACAATTAATGATAGAGAGATAGAATTGATGAGTGGATAATGGATAGATAGATAGATAGACAGACAGACAGACAGACAGACAGACAGACAGACAGACAGACAGACAGACAGACAGACAGACAGATGAATGATAGAGAGATAGAGATATTGTTATACTTTTTCACCTGCACTAATTCTACTTTGACTATTCTTTTACATTTTTTATTTTACTTGTTTCCTTTTTCACCCAAATTTCATTTTTATTGCCAAAATTCATTTTTCACACAATGAAATATGAATGAATGAAATGATTATTCCATATTTTAAATTTCTCATCATTCTTGTATTCTTCTGGATCAGGCCATCTTGATTTAGATCTATTACATCCACCCCCTTTCTCTGAGATTCAGAAATCCCCAACATACACACTTTTCTTTCTCTCATTTCATGGGTTAATTCATGTTTTTTACTATTTACATTACTACTTCTCATATTTTACATTTCTAGATGAAATCTTTCATATACCAATGTTACCCTCGCAGATAGATTCCTAGATATAGACCCATGCTCCCCCCCCCCTATTATGCCTTTGGTCAATCAAGCTTTCACCTCACGCATTTTTGGTAAGATATAGACATGATCACTAGCCTTAGTTGCACCAGTGCCATGCATATAGCATTTCTTCTAATAATAAGGATAATAACAGTCAGTCAAAAATGCCAAAAATGTCCACATCTATTCTATTCTATTCTATTCTATTCTATTCTATTCTATTCTATTCTATTCTATTCTATTCTATTCTATTCTATTCTGTTCTGTTCTGTTCTGTTCTGTTCTGTTCTGTTCTGTTTGATTCGATTCGATTCGATTCGATTCGATTCGATTCGATTCGACTCCACTCTACTCTACTCTACTCTACTCTACTCTACTCTACTCTACTCTATTCTACTCTACTCTACTCTACTCTACTCTACTCTACTCTAGAGATTACCTTGCAAGCCAGCATACTGTTTCCTATACAACACCAAATAGAAGGCACATTTAGGAACTTCTATAAAGATCAACAACTATTTATAGTTATTTCAAGGAACTTAAACTTATAGGAGGTGAAAGTCCATACCACAAAGGAATTTAATTCAATTTCAAAGCAAATGTTTTGCATGCAGATGGCCACAGAGTAAAACTTTGACATTTCCTCATTGTTTAAATCAAAAGTCATAACATGAGAAATTATCAAGTGATGTGAGAATTTGGAGAATCACTATCAATCACAGAAAGATTGACAAATAATCCAGGCTAATATATTGCAGACAAATATTCTAATAGGATAAAAATCCGTTTCATTCCCACTTTCCTTCACCCTTCATTTCATTTTGGCAAGTTGCTTTTGGGGGAAATATTTTGACCTGATTTTAAATACATTTACATACTTACGCTAACACATAATGTAATTAAGTATCTTTAGAAGCAGGGAAATACCCTACTGCTGCTCAGCTATTAATGGCCATTGTTCCTCCTCCATCACATTCTGTGCAAGCACATGCCATCACTTAACAGCCCTGAAAACAAAATATTACAGGCATGGTGATTGCAGCAAAACAAAAACTTTTTTAAAAAAATAGCAAAGAGACATTTATGGCTGATTTACAGTCTGAATGTTGTCTTGCATTCAAATAACACAGATGGTTGTAGCTCTTAATTATCTGTTTCACTGAATCCCATTCATGATCCTTTCCAAACCTATTAAGCTAATGCAAAATGTAATTACTGTTCTTATTGGGATCACAAGTCACCCCAGAAATCAAACTGACTATGATGCATAGAGTTCTCTGAGAAGGTACATGTAAGAATAGTGCACTTTTTAAGAATGGCTGGAAATAAGAAAATAATATAAAGAAATGGCAGAATCACACTACTGTAAAAAAAATTACTATGTAAAAATTTACATAGACTTTTGTAAAGCCTTTGATTCACTACTTCTGAAACTAAAACCCTATGGCATCTCTGGACCCCTACATGATTGGATAACTGCGTTCCTGTCTAACAGACAACAAGTGGTTAAAATAGGGAGTGCCCTATCAAATCCTGCTCCTGTCAACAGTGGTGTCCCTCAAGGCAGTATTCTAGGACCAACACTCTTCATACTCTACATAAACGATCTTTGTGATCATATTATAAGCAACTGCATTCTCTTTGCTGATGATGTTAAACTATTTAACACCACCGACAATGCTACTACCCTTCAAAAAGACCTTGACCATGTAGCAGAATGGTCAAACAACTGGCAACTTCAAATCTCAACCAACAAATGCTCTGTCTTACACATTGGCAAAAAGAATCAGAATACAAAATACAAACTTGGAGGAAACGAACTTGTAGATGACCCTCACTCTGTCAGAGACCTTGGAGTACTCATATCCAATGACCTAAGTGCTAGAGCCCACTGTAACAACATTGCCAAAAAGGCTCTGAGAGTTGTTAAACTAATCTTGCATAGCTTCTTCTCTGGCAATATTACACTGCTAACCAGAGCATACAAAACATTTGTTAGACCAATTCTGGAATACAGTTCACCTGTCTGGAACCCGCACTACATATTAGACATTAATACAATCGAGAGAGTCCAGAAATATTTCACAAGAAGAGTCCTCCACTCCTCTGCTTGCAATAAAATACCTTATTCCACCAGACTTGAAATATTGGGATTAGACAATTTACAACTACATCGCCTCCGATCTGATCTAAATGTAGTTCATAAAATCATATATCAAAAAGTCCTTCCTATCAATGATTACTTCAGCTTCAACCGCAACAATACACGAGCACATAATAGATTCAAACTTAATGTAAAGCGCTCCAAAATCGACTGCAGAAAATACGACTTCAGCAACAGAGTGATCAATGCCTGGAATGCACTATCTGAGTGTGGTTTCCTCCCCAAACCCCCAAAACTTTAACCTCTCCCCATTTCTAAGAGGTCTGTAAAGGGTGCGCATAAGTGCACCACTGTGCCTACCGTCCCTGTCCTACTGTCCTATTGTCCCCTATTATCGGTACTTTTTACTTATGTTTATACAAACAACTACTATCCTGTACATGTTTGACAATAAATAAATAAATAAATAAATAAATAAATAAATAAATAAATAAATAAATAAATAAATAAATAAATAAATAAATAAATAAATAAATAAATAAATAAATAAATAAATAAATAAATAAATAAATAAAGTCTCCCCACTCTGCAAACACAAAAGCATGCGGTTTCATGCTGCAGCTTAATAGCTTATTAGATATTGTGTGAATGTCTGCACTAGTTGGAAGCTTTAATATTATATGTGTTATCAACATAAAGTGGCTTTCTTTTGCTGGTAGGAAAGGGGTGGAGCAATTAAAGGGATGGAGTTAGATACAAAAAATATCATTTTATCATTTTGTCCATAAATTGTGACATGGGAGAGGACGAAAGTCCTGCAATGGCAAAAAGGAAATCTGACTGCAAGACCCATGGTGCCCTCAGGCTTTTATAAAAGAATGACAAAAGCAGTGTTGCAGTATCATACTGCAAAATCCTCCTCTTAAGGGTTTAAATGTGGAAACTATGGTTCAGCAACAAAACCCGATCCACCTTTCAGGATACAACGGATCAAGTGGCTGCTCAAACATGAAGCTAATGTTGGGCCAGCTATTATCTCTCAGTCCAAGGATCAGAAAGAAATGAGAGGCAACCCCCCAATATATGTGCCTTGAGTTAATGAAGGGGGAAGTAGATGTTGATGATGAAGCGGATGAGGATGGGGTGATGATGAAGATGATGATGGAAGAAGAAACAGATTTCAGAGAGGTTGGGTAAAGCAAGACTTTTACTGAATGAACAAGGTTCATGTTTTAATGCATGTAAAACAGTGGAAACACTCTGGCAATAACAATCCCCATCATTAAGTACCTTTAAATAAGGAGAGGCGTGTTCCTAAATCCCTGATCTCTTTTGTTGCCCTTAACAGCCTAAAGTGAGTGGTCCATTTTTTTAAAGCCTACTTAAAAATTAGTGTTGTAAAACACACACCCTGTACATGCTATAATAAGTCTTAAAGAATCTCAGAACAAGGGATGCAATGATTTCCAGTTGCTGATGCCTGAGTCCTTTTTCACCTCCTTTTTAAAGTTAAGATTATTGATAACTCAGCATCACAAAGATTCTGATGCCCAGTGACCAATGCCAACCTATGTATAAGAGCACCATTGTTGCCTACTAGCCAATTGCCATTGGTGGATTGATGTGTGAAAAAAGAACGGCCTCAGCCAATCTGGCTATTTGCATAAATTAACCCCTCAGGGAGAGAAGGGTGGTTCCCTTCCAAATAACAAATTGATCAAAAGAGAAACAGGACCAGCTTAAAAAGCCCATAGTAGGCCCAAACTCTTTTCTTTCCTCCCTACATCAAGATGCTCTGTACGTTCGCACATTAGCTTGCCATATGGATCACTTCTGCTATGCTCCATGCCAAGACTGGGACAGAATCAGACTTCTTTCCAAACGTTCTGAAGCCAAAATAGGGATATACAGTAAAAATGAATTTCATTGATTCTCTTTAATACAATACTTACTAATTAACACGTTTGAGAGAAATTTGGATCTTCGTTGATCATAAGATTCCTCTCCCATAGTGCAACTGAGATGACAATATGTCATTCAGAATACGGTTAACCTAGCTGTAGGAAACTTGCAGGTCTCCAGATGCTCTAAACCTCTGGCATCCCAAACCTTTCCTGTTTAAGGCTTCTGGGTAATGTAATTCAGCATATCTGAAGGAGGGTCACTGACTCCTCATCTCTGCATTAAACCATGAAGTTATCCTTCTTTCTTACTTTATATCCGAAAAATATCAATTCCCACATTGCTATGCAGTATTTCTGACAAAATCATTTCTGAATGTAGAGCTATTCATACTGTATATCTGTACCACTGTAATCAAATTTCAATCACTGTTTCTTCAGTCTTTGGAATAAAAACCAAAAAGGGCATGCTAGATGTGTTCAAAAAGATAAGTGAAATAAGGAAGGTAAAACTTCCTTCTCAATACCACTACATCAAAATGTTCAATGAAATGGAAAGGCAACATACTGTAATCCTGATAAAGGGAAATGTTTTATTTTTATGTAGTACATACTTAACCTAAGACCTCTGGATTGTTATTGAGGCCAAGATTTTGTAGAATTTAAATGGGCTTTGACATTTCTGCAACAGACACCTCGGTGTTACATTAAATATTGAGGATGAAAGAGTATGAATCTTTTGTTCTTATTCCAGGGCATTTAGAGGTTATAAAGCACATTTCCATGGCCAAATTGCTTCTCAATTGTTGAAAATATGGTTTCTTGTGCTTGAGACACAGATGGATGAGGCTTGAAATTCTATAGATGAATTCACATGAAAAACATTTTGAAGTCATTTCATATATTTCCACACAATGTTGTGACAGTAGAGGATCATCTACAAATGTTATAATGCAGTTAACTGTATTATAAGAAAATATAAACAGTATTAAAATGGACTTATCATTCTGTAGAAAGCATAATGAACATAGTTAGGTAACCATATTTATATTTATATCTTCTACTGCCAGATTTCAACCGACTCTGGGAGCAAAGTAGAAAGAATCCACTCAGCATCCTTCTGAATAGAGTTGCATGCTGGACTGAGTAAATGTCAACAATAATATGAGGATTCACAGCCTTTGGAATAAATATCTTATGAAAATAAATAAAATAGACTCCCGGTTTGACGTCATGTCAGTGCGGAGCAGCAAACAGAGCTCCGTGAGCTGTTGCCATTTTTTTGGTGATTTTCGGAGGCCCACGGCAAAGCTGATCTCAGAGGGAGCAGTGGCAGAGAGGGGAAACCTCGAGATATCGGAGGAGAAAGGCAATTTCCCCAGATAGTGAGAGGAAACCCCCCGATCTAGTCGCAAAAGAAATCTGCTCATCAAGCTGATCCGGAGGCGTGACAGAGTGACAAGAAAAGGGAAGTGTTGAGTGGAAAACAGCTGGACAAGTGGTGGAAAGTGAAGGAAAGTGGTTGGCAAGTGGATTTTTAACATCTAAAAGGAAGAAGAGAGAAAGAGTTTCCTTTTGGTGGAGTTGGAGATATTAAAGATGATAGAGAGTGACTCCTGGAAGGCAAAAGCAGCAAAGTGACAGTGGGAGCAGAAGTTGCAGGAATGGACATTGAAAGTGCCATAGCATGGAGGAGAAGTGAATGGTTGATTTAAAATAGAAACCATTCTGCGGAAGGGTTTAAAAGACGGACTGGAAGAGAATCATGGCAAAAGGGACAGCAGAAAGTGAAGAAAGGAAGAGAAAGTGAGGGAAAGTTGGTGGATGAGGAAGAAGAGCACTCGAGAATGAACGGAAGGTGACAAGGTGAAATGTTTGGGAGACATCTTGAAAAAGAAGAAGTATAGAGACTGAGCAAGTAGTGAAGTGTGGTAATATACTTGACAAGGAATTTCATAATCCAAGAATATATTAGATAATAACAAATAGACTTATTTATTATATTGTTCTAATTGATAAGTGAATATTAGAATTGATCTAAAATATATCTAGTTTAATTGAATGTTACTCCGGATTATATAGGTGGATAGATATAGATAGATAGCTTTTATTGCGGTCAGAGACCAATTTAAAATACACATAAAAAGGGGGGTAAATTTTACAAATATAAATAGATCATGTGACAGTATACCATATACTACATTCTATACCGTCAATACTAGTGATCCTCTGCCTTAGGGGTTACCCATCTTTTCTTCCATTTTTCAGCCACGACTGCAGCAAAAATTTTTGCCACCTTTGAGGTTATATTAGGGTCTATATCCTGGAGTAGGAAATAAAGGCTGAACAGATCTGGTGGACCAGGGAATCTCTGGGAAATAGGGGAGATGAATCTTGATCTTATGTCTCGATAGTGGGGGCATACGAATGTAATATGGAGCAGAGATTCCGGGGATCGGCCATCACATGTACAATAGGCGGATTTTACTCCCCCTGAGAGCCTACTGTCGAGGACATTCGAGGGGATCACGGTGGATAGATATAAAGGATAAGAAGTATTAATAGATTATGTATTTATTATATATTTATTAGTGGATTGAATTTAAACGCAATTTCTTTTTCTTTTTTATGTTGGTGAAAGTAGAACGATAAAGATATACATATATCCCTGCTTGAAAGTTAAGCTAAAGCTATCTACATTATTTACACTATTGGATAGAACTAATTCTAGAATTTTACTAATGCATTGAATGAATTGTATGTAGACACTTAAGAGGATTAAGTGTCAGGAACGGGTAGAATACAGCAGTGGAATTAAGTGTGACAGCCTCTATATAGATTGGAGACCTAAAATATTGTGCATAGTCACAAATTGTATATGGTACAGTGGAATAGAGTTTGGGACATAGTAAGGATGACAAATACAACTACCACGATTACTAAAACAGGAAAAAGATAACTTCTACAACCCCCTCCCCTGTGGGACAGTGTCGTACAGACAGCACAACAGGAGAGAAAGCAAGTGCTAGCATGAATCCGCAAAATATGCAGATCACATTAACGGGAATACAAGAAATGATGCTTAAGATGCAGGAATATATGGACAGGCACTATGAAGATATGAGAGAGAATATGGGGGAAGTGAAGGGGGACATAAGAAAGGTAGATGACCGGATGGAAAAATTAGATGAAAAAATGGGAACAATTCAGGAAGTATTAATTAATATTGAAAAATGAATGAAAGCGATGGAGGAAAAAACAGAGCAGATCAACCAGAGGCTGGAAGGGACTAAGAATAGATTAGAGGTGGTAAATAGGGACCTTGAGGAAGCAATTTCACATCTGGAAATTGAGAAAGTGGCATTTTTTTAAGGTTACAGAATTTACCGGAACACAAGGACAAAAATCTCCCAGATACAATGGCAGAAATAATATCTGGTGTAAGAAATAAGACCAAGCAAGAAATACTAGAGGAAATAGATGAGGTCTACAGGCTGCATATCAACTATGTCCGTAGGCACAAATTGCCCAGGGAGGTACATATTAGGTTTATAAAAAAAACTATAAGAGATGAAATATACAATACTTCAAGGGAGAACCCACTTATTTATAAAGGGAAAGAAATAATCATCCTCAGACAGATCCCTCAGAGAATAAGGGATAAAAGAAGATCATATAATTTTCTGACTTCACAACTGATAAGACAAAAAAATAACATTCAGATGGTTAATTCCTGAGGGTCTGTTGATCTCAATGTCAGAAAAAAGATTCAGAATAACTTCTGTTGATGAGGCAAGATACTTCTATGAGCAGTATATTAAAAGTGAGGAGGAACAAGACAGCAAGGAAGAGGGAGGAATAAAAAGGCTGGACAAAAAAAGCTCAGAGGATAAATTGATAGCACAGGAGAGGAGGGAGAGAAAGATAATAGATAGATATGAAAGGGAAGGTGCAAGAACAAGAGCTCAGACTGAGTACAGGAAAGGAGACCCAAAAGAAATTGCAAAGTGATAAAAGGGATGAAGGAGAAATAAACTTGATTTCAATGAACATAAATGGATTGAACTCACCTATTAAAAGAAAGAAAATATTATTTAGACTTTCAAAACTGAACCCAGATAGTACATGACTCCAGGAAGTTCACATTAAAAGAGAACAAAACACTATTCTGGAATATTCTAAATTGGGTAAATTATATTTGGCTCTTTCAACAGCAAAAAAAAAGAGGGGTGGCAGTGTACATTAAAAAATGGTTAAAGCCAAAACAGATACACACTGATGAGGATGATAGAATATTAATAGTTGAAATAATCTTGAGATACAGGAAAATATTACTTGTGGTAATTTATGCTCCAAATATTAATCAGAAAACTTTTTATTCTAAAATACATAACAAATTGATAGAATTACAATGGGAAAATATTTGTATAATTGATGACTTCAATGCCATAGTAGACAAGAGTAAAGACTACAAAAGCAATAATAAGCAAAAGATGAGGCGACAACTGCGGGGATCATTTACTGAAATTAGATGAGAATTTGATTTGGTGGACGGATGCAGATATTTAAATCTGGAGGGTAGACAATGTACTTTTTTCTCTCTCCCACACAAAACTGCAACCAAAACTGGATGCAGTATTCCAAGCATGGTCTTACCAAGGCATTATAAAGTGGTATTAACACTTCACGTGATCTTGATTCTATCCCTCTGTTAATGCAGCTTAGAACTGTGTTGGGCTGCAGCACACTGCTGGCTCATATTTAAGTGATTGTCCACTAGGATTCCAAGATCCCTCTCACAATTACTACTGTTGAGTCAGGTACCCCCTATATTATACCTGTGCATTTGGTTTTTCTTGCCTAAATGTAGTTGAACTTGAAACTTTAAAAATAAGAATAAAAAATGAGAACTGTCCTTCTCTGCGTTGTGGACATCATCCAATAACAAAATTCTTCTCAAAAGAAAATTGAGATTTCATCAGAAGGAATAAGTATATGTTATTTAATTTAATTTAATTTAATTTAATTTAATTTAATGGATTTCTATGCCGCCCACTCCCTGGGGACTCTGGGCGGCTCACAAGTACATAACATCACAGTACAAGTTTCATCCCTCATATATTTGTGTGTGGTGTTGTGAAGCAAATACAAAAGAGACCAAGTTTGAACCCATCCCTATATTGCCCTGGAAGTGTCCATGTGTTCAGCACATTCCACACAAAAGGAAAATAAAAACAAATTATTGCACACATCAACTTCATCCTTGGTTCATGTTGTGTGCATTTGCCTGATCATGTGCAAAAGCAGTGGCTTTTGTGATGTGGAATCAGGGGTATCCTTGGATGATGCGGGATCTAGAAAGTCAATACTGGGCACAACCCCATGATCAAAGTCCAGTTCTCATTTTTCTTCCATGCAATGTGTCATAACATAAATATGGATGTTCTGATCATAAGCAGTGTCCTGCTAGATTGGACCCATTCAATCAAGCAGTCTGTTCTCCATAGTGGGTGGAACTATCATCCAGGATGGGTAATCACCTCGCCCAATCAGATAGGACTGAGTCTGCTAATTAAAATATTGGGGGCACTTCTGCCTCACCAGCCCAGTTACGACAAAGACCGAAGGAAGAAAGCAGACTTGACATGGCAATGTGAACTAAGGAATCAACACTGTCCATACCTAGGCAAATGTTTTTCTTTTTGTAAAGTAGAACCGAGTTGCAAGAAAAAACAGTACATAAAACCGGTTATAGGCAAGAAGTGTCCCCCTCATTCCCAATATACACTCAACATCAAAAAGTGAACCAATAATTAGGGAGGGACTGGATGATAGTTCCACCCTACGAGAAGGAGCGCATCAGGTAAGTACAATGCCCCTTCTCACAGTGGCAAACCAACTGCACAGCAGATGGTCTTCACGTTGCCACCAAGGCAGTAGCGGGTTGTAAATCCCATCGCTACTGGTTCGCTTGTGTGCGCGCAGAAGCATCCCGGGCAGGTAGGCGGAGCCTCCCGCTGCCTCTGCTACCGGTTAACCAAACCGGGCTGAGCCAGGAGCAACCTACTGCTGCACCAAGGTAATTGATATTTATCTCCATGTCACATGCACTTTGTGTGGGCTCTGATTGTGTGGGTGTATTTGCCACCTTAAATTTTTGGATGCCCACACTTACCCCTACATACATCCCTGGATGAAGTTGAAAAGGCATCAAATTAGTTTGCCTGGGAATGCTTTGCAGCCAAAGGACTGGGACACTGGGTGAAAAAGGAACTGCAGCAAATGAGGTGGAGTTGCTCTGTAGTGTTTTCTTTGTTCTAAAATGCCTCCTTTTTAACTTCAGATTGCACAATGTAGCTATCATCCCAGTGCCATATTCAAACCTATTTGCTCTAGCATTTAAAAGCATTATACTGCTTTGTTTAATGAGCTCTGCTGCTCTATACTTTTGATATTTCTTAGTTTTATTGTATCTCACTGTGGTTTATTATCACTCTTGTGGACCTAGATATGCTAGGATGAAAACTACATTAAAAATATTTTTATAAGTAAGTAAATAAAATAAAAAGTTATGAATATGCATAGGATTGTATGCAGCACTTATTTGTCTACTGCTGTTGTATTCCAATGGGTTTTGTACTATTTTTCTGTTCAGCCTGCATTCTGAATTCTACACCCTACATCTAAGAAATAATACCAACAAAATGTAATAAGAAGCTAATAAATATTTCAAAGATATTAAGTTGTTTTGTCTTTTCCCTTCTCATCTTGATGGTATCAAGGGACTTTTTCTATAACATAGTTATATTTCATTTGTTTTATTCACTATACTGTTAACTTTCTCCAAGAAATTCATCATTGCTAAACATCTTGCTGCTTAGGTCTCATTACTCTGAAAGATTAATAAATCTTCTGATTATTCAATGAATCACTTCATAACACCGAATTAAAGTATTTAACTAAACTAGAAGCAGGCAACTGTTTTCTATTTGTGGTGGTCTCCTCCTCCTCCTCCTCTCCTCCTCCTCCTCCTCCTCCTCCTCCTCCTCCTCCTCCTCCTCCTCCTCCTCCTCCTCCTCCTCCTCCTCCTCCTCCTCTTCCTCCTCCTCCTCCTCCTCCTCCTCCCTTCTTCTCCCAGATTTGCCTCTGGATTTCAATAGTTTAAACTGGATATCTTAAGCGGTAGCATGGATATTTTGAATTTAAAGTGTAAAAAAAATGGCAAAGAAAATTACACCATCAAAACGTGAGGCTGATTTTTGACCATATTATTGGGAGTAGTTACCAGATCATGTAGAACAGGTACTGGAGGGACATTTTATTTTATTTTATTTAATTAAAAGTTCTTATAGGCCGCCTAATCCCATAGGACTCAGGGCGGTGTACAACAAAAATAAGAACAATATATAGTATACATAAACTTTAAAAACATTTCATAATTTAAAAAAAAAACATTCAATCATGGGGGAATCTGATCTTCACCCTGAAGCGACATGACCTATGGGTTCCCCATGTCAATCCAAACATAAACATATACAACAAGGAACACTATTGCTTAATTATATCATTTCAAGACTTTATGCAGATTTGATATAGGTATGTGGCAGGCTGGTAGTTTGACCTTAGATCTTTGGATGTTTGTGAAGGAGTATACAGAACAGAAAGCACAATTCTTTGAGCAGATAGTTTTTGATATTCTCAAAAATTTTGGAATGGAACCTTGATATTTTCCCTTCTCAGAGAAGAAGCACAAAGAGATTGTCCACTGGGAAGAAGAATGTATTTTGCCCAGAAGAGAGAAATTTGGCATCAAACTTTATGAAGAATTATAGAAAGATTAATTTCAAGACTCTTGGTGTTCTTTCCCCCAGTCTCTCTTTCAAAGTTATTTTGCTACTTTCAGTAAGAAGATAAAACATATGACTAGACCTAATTCTGTTCCATTTGTGGTTATCCCTCTTGCTCTAGCATAGGTAGAATGACAGGGTCAGGAACTGAGGCGAGATGGTAGTTAAAACAGAACCCCTTTATTCTGAACAGCTGTCAACAGTACAAGGCAGTATTAGGCAACAGGCAACTTTCTGTCAAGCCACTATTTATATAGTGGCTGTCAAAATGGGCAACCAATAGCGGGGCTGTAACTTTCCCACTGGCTGAGCTGTCAACGGACAGCCAATAGGAAAATAGTCCTTAGTTGCTAGGTAGATTTCGAGCGTGGAGACGCAGCACCTCCTATTGCTGGAATTTAAATGGCTAAGTTTATTGGTAGTTGACTCACTTTTCATGCATTATTTTTCGAACAGCCATGCAGTTTAGTGCTATAATAATAGAGAAAGAATTATATCTTATAAAAAAGCAGATGTGTGTGTGTGTGTTTGCACTATTTGCTGAATGTGCCTACATTTTGTCTCTGTAGAATTCCTTATGATTTGAAGAAGTAGCAAAGAAAATTGGTTGTTTCAAGGGGAAGGTACAGAAAGCTACCCAAATACGTGTGATTGTAACACTATCTAAATTTGAAAAATAATGCACATTGGAGACGCCAATAAATTGACATGGAGACAGGGATGTTTTCTCATATGTATTAAGATCAAACTGGATAACAGCAAAGCTTTGTAAGCATCTCATTAGATCAAGATGCAGTGGAAAAGATATAAAACTCACATGAGTTCGGTTTATTTTGTTCAAACATGAACAAAATGTTTTACTACTTTGCTCCTTTCTTATCTACCACCAAGGTCAACAGCATCAAAGGTTCCTCAAGCTTTATTTATTGACATCATGACTGGCCATCTTCTAGAGTTCTGGAATAGTAATGAGTGGCTGAAAACAAAAGTGACTGATAGCAAAAACAGAGGTTTATGGAATTCAAAAGGTTGTTTATGGAGAAAATATTTAAAATATATATTAAAAGATTACACTGTCTTAATAATTTTCTTTGAACAATAACATGATCCCTGAACATGCTGTTCACATATTTGGTATAATGTATTGGTACTAGATCCATCATCCACATACATTTCTCAACTCCTGTGCAGAGTCCACTGAAGTCTAGTTATTATGTCATTTGTAGGTTGAGCAATGGTCTCCCGGTTCTAACAATTCAGAGAACTTGCAATACTTCCTCCCAACCCCCAAGCAAGGTACCATTGAAGTTCCTTCAGACCATAGAGTTCTCCTTCTCCATGCTATAAGAATGGCATATTTTGTAAAGGAAGACTTCAGTACTGAGCACTTCCCAAGTTCAAACTCTCTGGCTTTGGAAAAGAATTCCCTTTGGGAATAGGCCCAGCCCACAGATACTCTTCATGTTGTTACAATTTACATTTGATAGGCTGGGAGGAGGAGACTGCAATTGGAAAAGCATAATTAGGAGATGCTATGCAAATCTTTGTTCCAAAGCAAAGAGATGGTAGGGCGTCCAGTATGTGTTGAGTTGCCTTTTTCTTGAAATAATTGTACAGAAGAATGTTGCAATCTATTGACTTCTCCTGTAATATGCTGTAAACTTAATTATCACAAGCTACAGTTTGTATACCTCCTCTCAATGGTGACAGTGCAGCATAAAAAGGCCTAAAACGGGGGCAAATGGAGAAAGATGGAATTTTTATTATTGTTATTGATGGTTCAATTGGTATTTTAAAAGCAGGGTATAAATCTATCAGACAATAAAGAAATAAAAGTGTCCTTGTTTGGACTATTAGGGCTTAGTTAACTTCTCACTTTAGAGGAGTCACCTCCCTCTGGAGTGTAGGTGGAACTTTGGTTTGGAATATTGGTTTCCTTGTATGAAATATTACTAACTATAACTTGTATTAAGTACATGGTAGAAAATTAGCTGGTTCTGGGTGATGTACCCCAAATATCAGGGGTGGGTTTCATTTACCTTCACCACCGGTTCGCATCGTGACATTTCACGCATGCACGCGCACTCTGCTTGTGCACACACACGCATCCCCTTGCACAATTTCACTTCCTCGCATGCTCAGAAGGTGGATTCAGCCCGAAACACAGCTGAGGAGCTCATCAGCTGTACTTTGGACGAAGAAATAAAGGTCAGTATTAACCTGGGGGTGGGCGGGAGGGCTTTTTTCAAAGCACAGAATGCTGTGAAGACATCCAAACACAGGAAAATCGGCCGAAAATTCAGAAAAAAAGATGGCGGCGAGCACGGACCGGCAGAGACAGAACCGGATCTGTGATGCCAAAATTATGTCACCAGCGGGTTGCTAACAGTTCGGGCGATCTGGTCCAAACCAGGAGAAACCCACCCCTGCCAAATATCAGTGCTTGTGATGACAATGCTAGCATCTTTAAGCCCATTTAAAACAGTTACAAACGGAATGAGAATGCAAAACTGAAAGATGAATTCTGTAAGAAAATGCCACTGCTATAAATAATTGAAAAGCAAAAGAAGAAAGAATCTATGCAACTTTTCCCAGCCCAGGTTCTGCCTGAAAGGTCCCACCAATGTCAGGGAACCTAAATATGATCAAATCAAAGTGCAATCCTTCTAAAACATATTTACAGGTTTATCGTGTTAATTATGCAGGGCCTTCCTTCCGAATAAATATGGAAAGGAAGCATAACTTGCTTGAGGCCGACGGAGTTGAGCTTAAACAGAAGTCCCCAAGCTTTAGGGGCCAGTTGGAAATTTTATTAATGTTATTACATTACTAATTGAGGCCCTTTGGTTCTTAGAATTTGAGATCATATCTATGCAGTCTCCCCAAATGGATGTTATACTAATTAATCACAAACCATCTTTGTTCCAAAAAGCAAAGTTTTGAGTTGTAGTCACCCATCATGTCTATAAGGTCTATTTGGAGCCAAAAGGTATTTTTTTTGAAATGCATGCTATTCTTGAAACTGTTGCTTTGTATTAGATTTTGCTAATACATTTGGTCATTTGCTTTAATTAAAATATAATGTAAATAATGTAAAAGAAATGTGAGACTCAACAACCATATCAGTAGGCTCACTGTTGCCGCCAGGGTCATGTTGGGATCTAACCTCCAATGTCTCTGACGTAGGTGGAAATGTAGTTTTTATCTGGGATATAGCATTTCAATGTCAATAATTTCTGAAAGCTGTAGTTAACTTCTTTAAATGGTTGTAATGAGAAGTTTAGGGAAAAAATAACAACACAAGGAAACTATAATATGTAGCTAATTGTTGTTTAATCATTGTCACATTATTGTTAAATCTGCAAATAAAAAAATGCAATGTGCACATTATTTTCTAAAAATTATTTACTCTTTTGACAATAGTGGTAATGAAGCCAACATTATTCACCACACTGAATTAATCTTTCCTGTAGCAGGAAAAGGGAGGCAGAAAAGACTTAACAAAAGCATGTGTGAAAGTAAAACACGGAGCATTGTGAATGCTTAGCTCTATAGAAATAAAAAACTAATTGGGGTGACTGAGGCCAAGTTGCTAATTGAGTAGTGATAAAATTGTTTGAAAACTGACATGTCCAACCTTGAGAATGATTCTGATTTCCTCCCAATTTTAACAATTGATTATGTGCCATCAAACTGATGTTGACTCTTAGGAACCATATATATACCTCAGAAAACACACACACACACACACACACACACACACACACACACACACACACACACACACACACACACACACACACACACACACACACACTATACATATACATATACATATACATATACATATACATATACATATACATATACATATATATATATATATATATATATATATATATATATATATATATATATATATATGTATATGTGTGTGTGTGTGTGTGTGTGTGTGTGTGTGTGTGTGTGTGTGTGTGTGTGTGTGTGTGTGTGTGTGTTTTCTGAGGTTTTCATGGGTGTTTGTATGTAGGTCTTTGGGTATTCGGGTTTTCTCCCGCGTGAAATTGGAAGTGTCTTGGCGACGTTTCGATGAAGTCTCATTCATCATCTTCAGGTGTCTTCTGCTTCCTGCTTCTAGGAGCAATGTGAGATTGCTGCTGTTTCTTCCTTTTAACTGCCAGTGGAGGTTTGAACTGATAGGATGGGAGCTTGGCTGTGTTCTGATTGGTTGGAGGTGTGTTCTGATTGGTTGGGGGCTTGGCTGTGCTCTGATTGGCTGGGGGGTTAGCTGTGCTCTGATTGGCTGGGGGTGTTCTTAGGTTAGTCTGACTTGCAGGGGCATTTGAGCTGGTGAGCTGCATTGCTGCTGTTTGGCTTCTGGTTCGTGGTCGTGCCACATCTTCATGGAGGGTGTCAGTTTGCTTCATGTATGGATTGGAGGGGTTTAAAGTGGCTAATGATGCAGCTGTAGTATGGCTGTAGTATGGCTTCTGTAGTATGACCACAAGTCATACTACAGCTGCATCATTAGCCACCTTAAACCCCTCCAATCCATACATGACCACATACTACTTGTGGTCATTCTGTAGTATGACCACAAACCAGAAGCCATACTACAGCTGCATCATTAGCCCTCCAATCCATACATGAAGCAAACTGACACCTTCCATGAAGCCAAGCCCCCAACCAATCAGAACACACCTCCAACCAATCAGAACACAGCCAAGCTCCCATCCTATCAGTTCAAACCTCCACTGGCAGTTAAAAGGAAGAAACAGCAGCAAACGCACATTGCTCCTAGAAGCAGGAAGCAGAAGACACCAGCCTGAAGATGATGAATGAGACTTCATCGAAACGTCGCCAAGACACTTCCAATTTCACGCGGGAGAAAACCCGAATACCCAAAGACCTACATATATACCCAAAGACCTACATACAAACACCCGCGAAAACCTCAGAAAACAAACAAATATATATATATATATATATATATATATATATATATATATATATATATATATATATATATATATATATATATATATATATATATATATATATATATATATATATATATATATATATATATATATGGTTTTATATATTTATTTATATATAAAACCATATATATATATATTATATTATAAATTATAACATAATTTATATATTATATTTACTGGTCATTCAAGTCTTCTAATGAAATCTTCCATTGTCAATGTAGCTGAGATCATTTAGATTTAGATTTTTAGATTTATTATTAGAGTTGGAAGGGACCTTGTAGGTCATCTAGTCCAACCCCCTGCTCAAGCAGGAGTTCCTACACCATTTGAGACAGATGGCAGTCCAGTCTCTCCTTGAAGGTCGCAAGTATTGGGGCTCTCACGACCTCTGCTGGCAAGCTGTTCCACTGGTTGATTGCTCTCACTGTTAGAAAGTTTCTCCTCACTTCCAGGTTGAATCTCTCCTTGGTCAGCTTCCATCCGTTATTCCTTGTTTGGCTTTCTGGTGCGATAGAGAACAGCCTGACCCCCTCCTCTCTGTGGCATCCCCTCAAGTATTGAAACACTGCTATCATGTCACCCCTGGTCCTTCTCTTCGCTAGACTGGCCAAGCTCATTCCTGCATCCGCTCTTCGTATGTTTTATTTTCCAGACCCTTTATCATCCTGGTTGCTCTCTTCTGCACTTTCTCTAGAGTTTCAATGTCTTTTTTGTAGTGTGGTGACCAAAACTGGATGCAGTACTCTAGGTTTGCTGCTTGTTATCCTCTATTCTTCTTTTTCACCTTTCTCAGCATTGTAGACTTCTCCAGAAAGCCATATCTTTGCATAATGTGCCTACAGTCAGATCATTTGAGCATGGCCATCTGTGTGAATGAAAACTCTAGGTTGATTGCTCGATGAACCATTTGTTGTCTATACTCAAGAGTCACCTCTAAAACTAAAGTTCAGTAGGGTCAAGACTCCTCCTATTCTGCTTCTTCAAGTTCAAATTTTCACAATGGATATGATGACAATATTTTTTTTTCAAGTAAAAGGATGGAGTGACTTAACTGAGATCATAACATTGATGGATAGAGAATACTTTTAAGCTTTTCTCCATAATGTAATTCAAATCCAGATCAGTACCATCTCCCTTCCAATGTTGCTACTAGAAGGATTATTTCCTGTATATATAGCAGGTATGGGAAGGGTGGTATTAATCTGGATTAGACAGCTGCAAGGGGAAAGCCCTTTTCTCAAAAGGTAGAACTGGGTTAAACATCCTCTGCGTACAATTTAAGAGTGTCCATGATAAAAACACACCAGTAATATGGAATCACTTCTGCACTACTAGGCCACCAAAAAATCTGCTCATAGATCCCGTTCACAGTGTAAAGATGGAGTGACTTTCAGACTGGCTTTGAATTGTTAGCAAAAAAAATTATAATATGCAAAATTAAATTTATAAAACAGCCTTCCAAGCCAAAGAAAGAGTGCCGATGTGACTGGTATGATTTGCTATAATGATGTAGTAAGAATTTTTATCCACTGTGCAAGTGCTCTTTGAGGCAATTAATCTGCAGCAAAGGTTGCAGGAAAATAATTCAAAACTGTTCAAACATAAGAAAGCAGGACACTTATTTTCTATTTTCTGAAGGCTACCACTGTTCTCATAGTAAAATAATTATTAAAGGGGGAAAGTGGGATATAAACTAGCACAAGCTGGAAACTTAAAGTAATGGGAAGAGTGCTCTGATTACATAAGAAAAAACATGATTCATTTTACTACTCACCACAGAGTAGATTCCAGGAAGGAAAAGTTTTAGTGGATGGTTTTATGGATCAGATATCTCTGGAAATTGAAATATTTTTAAAGAAATCATATAAAACATGTTTTTCATTAAGTAGTCATAAAAAAGCCACATATTACTAGCCAGCTAGTGATTCAGAGTAGTTTGGGTGAATTGGATTAATATCTTTCTCCAAATCCTGGTCTTTAAAAAGTGTTCTAAAATTATGGATAAAATTAGGATCTCTATCCTTTTACAATACAATATAGATCTCTCAGATTTTACATATTCTATTACAATATTTGGGTTCTATTTCATTCCATTTCCTTATGGATTAACATGGTAAACAGATTTAGTGATTCTGGGGGCTTATTACAAGTGGTAGCACCGGCGGCGGGAGGCTACGCCCACCCACTCGGGATACTTCTGTGCATGCGCAGAAGCGTCACGAGTGCACACGAGTGGGTAGTAAAGGGTTTTAGAACCCACTACTGATTATTACCAATGTAAACAATAATAGATTATAAAAACGAATGGCCTTATTTGTTAATGGACACTTTTACATGTTTAAGGAATGTTCATCTACACAACTCTTATAAACTGCTAAAGGATGCAGGGCACTCATAGATCAGATTTCTTAATAAATGGGCAGAGTATGGTCACTGAAAAAGCTTTAGGTGTATATAGAAATGCATATGCACATAGCAGGGTTCTAACTTACCATGCTGCTGGTTCACTTCCTCCCGCGCCGCATGGGTGTGCCTCGGCGCACGCGCAGTGCCAATTTTTTTTTTGAAAAAAGCTGAAAACAAGATAGCGATCACATGCACAGTGCCGGAAACTCGGCTTCTGCACATGTTCAGAAGAAAAAAAATTCAAAAATTTCAAAAAAAAAAATCAAAAAAATTCAAAAAAAGATGGCAGCACCCACAGACCAGCACCGACCAAACCAGTTCTGTGACATCATCATGACATCACCAGCGGGTCACTACCAGTTCAGGCAAACTGGTCCGAACCTGGAGGAACCCACCTCTGGCACATAGTAAAAATTGAGTAATGCTTTCTTATCCTTGAAGAACAAAAAAAAGTGCTCATAACAGCAAGGATGGGTATTTAAAGCAAGAATGCTGAAAACAAGTGAAATCCCAAGAAAATAGCCACTGGATAATTTCAAGTTAATTTTCAAAGAATCCTTGCTTCACAGCAGGGATGTTTAGAGCCATTTGTATCTTTTTCTATGAATTTGGTTTCAACAACATATTATTCTTATCAGCAAACCTAAGGGGATCCACTGCTGACACAGGTTTAGAAGAAAATATTTTATCTTCCAACTGCATAAATATAATACTGGTGCCTAAGAATAAACATTATGTTCTCATTAACTCTTTCCTGACTTAATTTCAACAATACCGATTAAAAAGTAATTCTAAGAATACAAACTTCTTATACTGAATTATGCACACCAAACAGTATAATGACTATAAAAAAGAACTAAATAATTATATTTGCCTGATCTCCCAATTTCTTCATAATTTTCCCTATGAAAGTCGAGGAATTGACTTTCAATTCAAGTCAAGTCTTAGGAGATATTGGGTCCAAATATTTGAATCTGTTATCTCAGTTTCTTGACCTCTTACCTTGAGATCAGGGTCCAGCCACCAGAAGCAAGAGAATGAAAAACACATTTTGACAGACATCAGAAATCGGGATGAGTAAAGTTGGGCCTAGATTAAATTTCATTACTATTTGAAATAAAAATGTGATCAAAACTATTATAAATAAGGACTAAAATATCTTCAATCAACATGTTTTTCCCTGCAGATTGGCTTGATCACTCCAGAGACAGAGCTAGAACAACTTCCTAAGAAATGAGTTCCAGCCAGAAGATGTTGCTTCTTCAGGTCATGCAAGCCATATCATGACACATAAAGAATAAGAGTCAGGAGTTGTGTTGCAATGCTACTTTTGTCAGTCAAATCTCTTTTGTCTAATCGTAGTCTTATATGCAGCTAAGTCTGAAACTCACAGAGCCTTTGTGTTTTGGTTTGTGATATGGTCTCATGGAAATTATTAAACCCAATGTGCTTTGGAGTAGGTGGTGGTGGGAGAGAGGCTAGCTGGTGAAAAAATAATCCCATGGACTTGGAATGCTGGTGTAGACCAGATTATTTAGAACTGTGGATCCCTTTGAATTTGATGCCAGATTGATGTTTGAGAGCATGTTGCGATAGCAGCATTGTTATTTGTCTGCAACTCTTTTAAGGAACTTTTATCTTTCCCTGGAATTAAAGTGCTTTCTTGGAATTCAATCCAAAGCACTCCACAGCTCTCATATATAATTCCAGAGATAAATGAAAGGATATGAAGGGAACTAGAAATAATCTAAATATGCTGGTCAATTTTCCAGATTTTAAAAACAAAAATAAGCATTTCGGCTGACTGACTCAGGAACAAGCTAACTAGCAAATACAAACAGGATTAAAATAACTCTGTAAAAAATTGTCCATGACAACTGATAAAAAACGCATTATGAGGATCCAATATAGTTTTTAAAAGTTGATCAGAGAATACCATTGTTAACACATCATAACAAATTGGCAAAAGCAGGAGTCATGGTCTACTACCTGTTCCTTGTTTTTCTCAAAGCTACAACTTTCTAGTCAAAGGACATAACAAATAATCATACGCATACAGTGATAAATGTCAGAAAAATAACTGTGCTATTTATAAATGTTTACAGTCTCCGGGGTCCATTAAAAATAGCAAAAATGGAAACATCAACAGGAGGAAACTTTATTTGGATCTTTAAAAAAAACAGCAAACAGAAATAGTGATCTTTATATGCTTCTTTTTCAGGCAGGAAGTTATATTAAATAAAAATAGCAAAAAATAAATAAAAATATACAGTAATTGGATTTCAGAATTAAAATAGAAGCATTAATGGTTCAGGAGAATGCAATCATGATACAGATTGCTTGTGCTGTGTACAGGGACTTGAGAGAAAAATGCTTTTATTTTGTATCTTGCATGTGATTTTACAGGTCACCTTCCGTGTTTTATTAACTTCCTTCTCTCCTGACATTATGGGAAAATTCATGCGTAGAATAAGCAGATAAATACTGGAAAACTACTTCTGTATCATCAGATCTCCAAGCCAAACACCTGGTTTAGAGGCTCCTGGGTGAGAGAAGAATCCAGGTAAAACTGGAGCAAACCTAAGCTTTCTTTGGATAGGGCAGTTGTAGAGGACAGTCCTGAGCTTTGAAGTTGGTGAGATATTCAGGAACAGCAGATGCCTGTGGCTCTGGAAAAAGGATGTAGCATAACTGAGAAGTTAAAAGCTATATTATACTTAGAGGGCTTGTATATCACATCTCTCTTGTTTTTGGAGCATCTGCATGCAGACCCATAACCAATGTGAGTTTGCTAATGTGAGTTTTCAACCTCAGCTGGCTCATGAGCTTTTTGTTGAAAGAACTTCAGTGTCCCTAATAATAAGTCCCTCTGTAGTCCCAGTTTACTTCTGGACTGTTCTGTTGAAAGGCTGGTATCTCCACTGCTATCTGTTCCAATCTGACAAGTCTGCCTTGAATCTTGATTTTATTTTATTTTCTTTGCTCCTCTCATTCCATGTTATCAACGATTGCTTAGATATTAGACTGGATTATCAGCTAACTTGATCCCAGACAAATTGATTTGTTCCTTTGCCTGACAATGTGCATGGATCTTCTTGATTTCATTCATTGGCCAAGTTGGGGCCAATATCAAGTGGGCTGAGGCCTCTTGTCCAAGCTGATAAATCTGCAAAAGGTAGGTCTCCAAGTTTGCACTCTCCCAGATAGAATGTCTGACAGTTTTTTCCCCAATATAAATCTATAATTATTGAGAGTCCCAAAAGTAAAATCCATATTGAATTAATGAAGCTAAACAGAGAACCATAAGATGCACTCACAATTACTGTACTTTCTTTTTTTCCCCATGCATGTGATTTTCTTTTGCATATTCTAATCCAAATTCTATGATTCATCTTCCTGATGGATGATCTAACCACAAGTATTTACACAGAGGTTTCTTCCCATAAATAGTTTGGCATCTAGGATTTCTGCCATTTGTTGTTAGTCAATGTCTTCATACTGACTCAACTTTTCCTAAACTTCATTCATAAAACTGATACCAAACTAAACATTCAATAACTTTCTTAAATTAACAACGTCCTTCCTGTCCTAACTAGGAAATACCAAAGAAATATGTTTTATTTGAATAGTTCCCAGGTTTTTGTAGTTAGAAAAAAACAGGACTTGTTTGTTTTATTATTTTAAGTTCAGGGAAAGACTTTTATGGATAAAATAGCTCTTTCGGATACTTAATCGATGAGTAATATATAGCATTCTTTGAGAAAGGAAGGAAATTGCAGACTATTAAGCTATTCTGTGTGGTCTGCTACCCTTTGGGCTAGAGCCCATATTAAGACACTGCAGTTCCTTTTCTTCTTTCATATGACTTGTGTTATCTGGCCACCACCCTGATATGCTGAAAAAAATGGGAGATTTAGCCCCCATCTGGACGATAACTTCTTGTTAGGTCAACCAATTTACAAGCAATTGGTGTTCTGATCAGCTGAAGGCATACCACCCAAATCTAAAGGTCACAGTATAGTAATAGAAATCAAGCTCCAGCAGTCAAAAGAAGCACAGGAAGACTCTCAAGACCTTCAAAGTGAAGGCCCAGAGATAGTCCTGTTTATTTCCCCTGAGTTAATAGGTTTTCTTGTCCAATTCTTCTTATTTTCATTTTCAATTTTGTCTTGTTGCCTGAATCAACATTTTTGCAAAAGTTAGGAGTGGTTAATTTGAAACAAGCAAATTTCAAATGCCTCAACAGCATTTGTATTTATTGTTTGTAAAGCTCCTGAAGCATTTTTAATGGTTCATTAAAGCTGAATTAGGAGGGTGAGTCAACAAGTAATGCCATTTTCTTTATTTCAGGTGAAGTTTTTGATAAAAATACCTGAAAATTTTCCCAGTTATAAATTATTATATCATTTACGTTCTGAAATATTTTGTTTCTTACTTTTCAGGTTTTTAGACTCGCAAGGAAAATTCAAAATGGCTGCCCCCTTAGAGTTGCATCAAAAACAAAAAACAGTGATTGAATTCCTTGTTGCTGAGGGGGAAACCCCTGTGAACATTCACAGACGATTACAAAATGTGTTTGAGGACAATACTTTATTTAGCGCCTTCAGACTATCATCTCTTCGCCCCATGAAAGAGGGTTTGAGAGGCAAACATTATTCCAGTGACGAGGAAGTGAAAACTGCAGTGAAGAAGTGGCTCAAAGAACAGTCAACAAAATTTTACGAGGCAGGGATACATGCTCTCATTCGAACGTGGAACATTGCTATTGAGAGAAATGGTGACTATGTTGAGAAGTAGGGATGTGATCCACAGAGGACCAGCTTCATTTTGATGTATGCTACATGTTCCTGTGTTGGTAATTATATCTGTCCTAAAGAAAATGGCATTACTTTTTGATTTACCCTCGTACTTAATGCACTGAAGAAGACCTTTATGGGACTTTTGTTCTTCTTATTCCTCTTTAATTTTTCCCTCCTTTGTTTGCCCACAGCAAGCCATACTTAAAGAATCTTTACCAGATTTCACATTCAGATGTAATCAGGGGTGAAATCCTCCCGGTTCGCCCGGGCCAGTCCTTCGGCGTATAGCCGATGGAACTGGCGGCGGTCGCGGCGCGGAGCTTCTCCCGCCCGCTTTCCCGGCCCGGCTGAACGCCGCCATTCGGGTTATTTTTCCCTCTGTGCATGCGCGCGCATGCACAGAGGGAAAAATAACCCGAATGATTGTGTTCAGCCGGGCCGGGAAAGTGGTGATTGTGTTCAGCCGGGCCGGGAAAGTGGGCGGGAGAAGCTCCGCGCCGCGACCGCCGCCAGTTCCATCGGCTATACGCCGAAGGACTGGCCCGGGCGAACCGGGAGGATTTCACCCCTGGATGTAATGCTAACCTGTGATCAGTTCCAAATGGGGAAAAAGGTACTAGGTTTTAGCTCATTTCCATACTGGTGGAAGGGAAGCAAGGCAAAAGCTAGAGGGCAGCTCTAAACCTGAACAAACTAGGAAAAAAGCATGGGAAAACTCAATAGTCTTCACTTTTTTTCTTAGCTCCTCCCTATGCACGTTCTCCTGCATTTTTCATCTCCAGTTTTGGTCAATCTGAGACAATTTGATTAGAAATTTCTAAAGAGGGAAATATTCTAAATAAATTATTGGGTGATATTCTTGATATTCAATGATGAAGGGGTTTGTAGGCTGTCTTCTCTTGTGTCTTCAGAATAGTCTACAACCTTTCTATCTTACCATATTTCATTTGAAATTTGTAGGAAGGCTTCATGAAAGCTTTATTTTAACAATAATGGCATTATGAACATTAAGGTGAATCCTACCTCTCCGAAATTGACAGAAAGTGTATTCTTTCATAATTCTGCCCACCTATTTGGTGGAGAATTTTGAAATGTCATTTTGGGCCAACTGTGGTTGGGTCTTTTTTTCTCTGCCCCACTGATCAAGAATTTACAGCTAGGCCTGCAAATTATTTATGGCTGTGACATGTAGCAAAGCACTTGTCTACTGACAGAGAGAAATGAAAGCACTACAAAAATGCAAGGGGCTGTTTAAAATGCATTTCTTATTAAAGCTATATTTGGGTTTAAAGTGTGTGACTAAGTAGATGATAAATATGATGCATATTTACTCATTCTCTGAATATTTCCAAATCCAGAACATATTTTAAAAACATGTTAATGATGGGAATCAGATGTAAAGGCACTGCTGACTGGATGGAAGGAATATACTGTACATTCTCTCTCTCTCTCTCTCTCTCTCTCTCTCTCTCTCTCTCTCTCTCTCTCTCTCTCTCTTCTCTCTCTCTCTCTCTCTCTCTCTCTCTCTCTCTCTCTCTGTGTGTGTGTGTGTGTGTGTGTGTGTGTGTGTACGCGCTAGCACAATACAATTCACAAGCTTTGATGGAAACTTGCTTTAACCAAATTAAGCAAAATTACAGGCATTCATGAAAGAAGAAAGTGAAAAAGAGAGACTTTCACTCAGAAATTCTTGTCTGTTGGAAAGGGGAGCAAAGAGTAAATGATTGTGATTCCTCCCACTGAAGGGGAAGGAAAAGAATCTGCAAAGAATCCACCATTTTGCTAGAGAATTTGGCTGGGGCCACAGCCTTTATCTGAAGAGAAACAGCTATGTCAGTTTCCCATTTAGAATTTATTTTGGCTTTTCAATTTTCCCCCCATTCAGAAACGTTCTGTTTCTGAATCAGTTGAAGGGTTTTCTTTTAATCGTTTGCATGAAAAACCAAATCTCATGCAGATGTTTAGACTGATTTTGGCATTTTTATCCACCCATGGAGGTCTTCCCAAGGACCTGGCATAGGCAGATGTTATGGCTTAATGGCATTGATGGTATTATCACAGGATGTAAGCTGTCCCAAGCAAAGCTGCCTTTTGCAATTGACTGATGATGATTTTGTTAATGTCAATGGTGTTCAGATGATGCTACAGATGTTTGGGATTGCATCCAAGGCACCTAATACTATTGATACGCTCTTTGCTTTCTTTTTCCATAATCCAACTACTTCTATTTTCAGCTCTTTATATTTAGTCATTTTCTCCAGTTCTTTTTCTTGTATTCTGCTGTCTCCAGGTTCTGCAACAGCCACTCTCCAGACATTTTTATCTTTCTTATTGACAATTGTTAAGTCTGAGGTATTATGTGGCAGGTTCTTGTATGTTTGAATTCTAAAGTCCCAGATCACTTTAGCTTCTTCAATTTTTATTACTCTGCCTATTTTATGGTCCCACTAGTTCTTGCTTCAGACAAGTGGTATTTCTTGCAGATCTTCCAGTGCCCCATTGTTGCTGTTTTGTCATGCCACTGCTTGTACGCAGTCTGTATGATCATCTTGGAGTAGCTAACTAGGTGGTCCAATGTTTGTTCAGTTATCTTTATAGCAATAGCACTTAGACTTATATACCGCTTCATAGCCCTCTCTAAGTGGTTTACAGAGTTCAGCATATTGCCCCCAACAATCTGGGTCCTCATTTTACCGACCTCAGAAGGATGGAAGGCTGAGTCAACCTTGAGCCGGTGAGATTTGAACAGCTGAACTGCTGAACTAGCAGTCAGCTGAAGTAGGTTGCAGTGCTGCTTTTAACCACTGCGCCACCTCAGCTGCTCAAATTAGAATGAGTGATTAACATATTAAAAACAATAAACAAAAACAAAAATAAATGCTAAAAATACATTATAAACAAGGTCGATTACATATCTCTCTATTTCCACCTCTTAAAGCTTGATCACCCAACACCTTGGCCCATTGACCAAAGAATGACCATGTATTTGATGTCTTGTGAAAGACTGGAAGAATTGGTATCATCAGGATCTCCGGGAATATAATGTTCCTCAGAGAAGGCACACTTTCCTGAGCTTCATCAGGTGTTTTTTTTTAATAGAGCATGCTTACTTTGTCAGATTTTGTGAATGGACAGTGGTAACTAGAGATAAGGGTTTCACAACTACCCAGTCAAGTGCCATAAAAATTTCACAGTAACAACTAATAAATTGACTTGCATAAAGAAGCTTACTGAGAGCCAATGTAAGTTGCAAAATTGTAGCATTACATGGGTCTACAAAAGTGCACCCATAGCCATCTCCCACTTCATTCTGGGACTCCTTGAAGCTTTTAAGTGTAGCCTAATGTATGGCACTACATTACAGCAATTCAAGCAAGAGGTGACCAAGTTATGAACAGAGCCTCCCAACCCATGAATGGGCACAATCTGAAGACAAGTTGGAATTGTACAAGGGCCCTTCTGATCATAGCTGTCACTTGCTGTTTATGCAAGAGTTGAGAGTATGGCAAGATCCTCCAATTGCATAGCAGTTCTATCTGGGAAAGTGGTACCCAATGTCCACTAAGGCACTAAGTTATCTAGGTCTGTTATCCCCCAACCCATCCACCACTACCCCACAGGCTCCATACATTGAGAAAGAATATTGATGACATCACTTGGTTGATACGGACTGGATACAACTGGATATAGTAATCAAACCTGACTCCACACCAATGGAAGACCTTACCCAATACTTCATGGAACTGGGAAAGAATAGAGTCCTGATGAAGCCTTCAGAGAAGCAACTTAGAACTAAAACTCTCCCTCTCCAAAAACATTGATGTGGGCCAACCCCAGAAGAAGGAGGAATATAATGCAGAGCCTTTCATTCCCAACCAGTCCAGAAGGATTCCATGATTTGTGGTTATTGAAATCCACTGAGAAATCAAGGAGAACTAAGAAGGATGCCCCACATCATCTTGTTCCTGCCAAAAATCATCCACAAGTATGAACAATGCAATCTTGGGTCTGAAACTCAGCTTAAAAGATTCCAGACAATCTGCTTCTTTTAGGCCCCTCTGAAACTGAAGCCTGACCATATTTTCTAAAAATGGTAGATCAGAAACGGGACTCAAGTTGTTCCGTTCTGTTGAGAGGCTGTCAGGATTGATGTCAACCCTTCAAGATAAGTAAGATCAGAGATAGGAATTGCAAGGAGTCTTCTTACAATGTACTTTATTAGGGTATCAGAATCCTGAATGTTAAGGTCTCTCTCTATTTTCTCTAACACAATCAAGACAGAATCATTTTGAATTTATTTCTCAAATTTCTACTTTCCTAGGACTCAGATATCTGTAATGGCATTTTCCTGATATTCCAGCACACAAAGCTGGAGTCCAATTCAGAGCAGATCCAAGCAACTCTATCCATTAGATGCCTTAGAGCATGCATGGCTAGCTCAGGAATTCTGGGAGTTGAAGTCCACAGGTCCTCAAAGAACCATAGTTTGGCCACCCCTGCCTTAGAGTCTTCACAGTAGCCTCCCAGATGTTCCTCTGACTTCAGTCTCCCCAGAAGGGAAAAGTCACCTGAACAGTGCAGCTGGCCAGCTATTTTTCAGATAAATTACATTCTGTCACTCTTATTGTCATAGTTATTAATTAATATTATTAATTGTGTTCAGTTGGATTCATTTGTCATCTTATTCAAGCAAAGCATTTAATCTTCCAAAGCTTCTATTAAAAAATGGGGGAATCTTTGGGATCCACGTGGGAGAGATCACACAAGTGCCATCTGAACCAAGGCAGACATCACCCTCTCATTTCAAGTGATGACTAAGACCAAAGTTGAACTATGCATCAGAGCATTAGGAATAATCCCACACTTCTTCTGAAACCCAGCATGGTCCTGGGCTGGGGTTAACCAATTGCATAGGACCTACATCTCATGGCAGGGGACATCTGCAGAGAACTGCAAGGCAATTAAAGAGTGGCTTGACTATGATAAGGATTACCATTACTCCCCCCTCCACACACAGAGAGTGATCATATCACTATTGCCCCATGACAAAAAAACCAGATGTAACATTATTTGTTGAGCTTTCAGTGACCTGGATCAAGTCAATGCTATTAAAGTTTGTTGCAGAAATCAAAACCAGAAGCACAAACAGATGACTGATTCAGCTGGATTCATAAACTTCTTTATAAACATAATAATATATATATTTACAATACCACAAGCAGATTATTTCTTCAAGTAAACATAAGCAGGAGTTAGTTTCATTTCAGCAGAGCAGACAAGCAGGAGTGGACAAGAGAGAGCAGAGTGGAGAGTGACCCACGCCCAGCCTTAAGCTTAAGCTTTCAGTTTCGATTCTCTGCACAGACTCAGAAGTGGTTAACTCCCATTGGCTGACTTAGTTGCTATGCCTATTCATTGGCTGACCTTGTTACCATTGGCTCTCCCAGTTCATGAATATCTTAACAAATGCCCAATGTCTGATTACCATAGACACCATGGACTTTTGAGCTACTTTAGACTCCACACTCGGAGAGAGGCTGATTCAGTAGCAACAATTCTCTCTGATCTCTAGAACCTAATTTCACAAGCAGATTCTCACATTTTCCCTACTTTGGAGTCATGGCTCATGCCACACTTGAAATACAACAGGCCATATTTCCAAAAAAATAAAGCTTCCATGCTCGTCCAGGGGTTTTTCCTTTTTTTTTTAATTCAAAAAGTGCAGATTGCTACAAAGAGAAGTCTGAAGTATGGAGAAAATTGAGTAACATGTAAAATTAATATGGGCTTCAAAGCAGCAGATGTATCTATCCAGTTAGCAGATAATTTTAAATAATAGGAGTGGGGCAGGGGGAGAAGAGAGAGGCATTATTTCCCTACAGTGAAAGTCAGAGAAACGACAGGGATTCAGTAGAATATAATCAAGTTATTCTGTTTCACTTTCCGCTTCTTCTCTTGTAGGAATCATTCCTATTGGATTGTGCCTAGGCAAATTCATTAATCAGCAAGGCAAGTTATATTAAATTGCAGTCTTATCAAACTGTAGATACACCACTAGCATAACTGAATGAGTAGAATGGACAAAAGGACTTATCTGTTAAGTAAGAAATGAACAAAGTGCCCAAGAACAGAAATAATCAAGCAATTCTTGAATTAATCACAACAATAAGAAAGAGATGGGTAGCGTATCATTCAATGAGCCAGTAATGCTATTTAATTCATTAGTTGTGGATTGAGAGAGGCAAATGATTGGATTAATTAATCAAGCAGTCAATCAGCAACAAGGTAATCAATCATACCAGGAAATGAGAGAAAGTACACAGAGAATCCAGGTGTAGTCCCTGTGGCATTTTCCAAATGAAGCTTGAGAAGAAACAAAACACATATAGAACTGTGTATCCTTCTGTGCAAGTGTTGTATTTTTAACCTACTTCATTTTGAAGTTTTGCTAAGTAAATGGCTTCTGCTTTAAATGCCGTCCACTTTTTATAGTCTTCCATTCGTGTTTCCATTCATACCAGCCTGATCCACTGTGCTTTTCACTCATATTACTGAAGATGCCACTGGCATGGTAAACCTCTTTATGGATTGCTATCTAGCTGAATCATAATCTGCTGATGCAGCTTTTGTATCACACTTCTCTTTTTCATATCCAGACTTTTTCCTACAGCTACCAAATTCTGAGCACCATTGTCATCCCTTGCCAGGCCAGCCATCTGCAGAAAAAGGCATCTGTTTCTTCATCTGATCCAGAAGGGTGACTAGAACTCAGACCACATTCAGATGCATATGTATTCAGTAATTTCTGGGCAACAATATATCTTAATAAATTTACCCAGGGATTACACATACATCCATCATTTTGAAAGCAAACAATTTATGTAAACCCCTGCATACATAACCGTTCATGAGAAACAGAGTTCAAACAATTGTTTGCGGGCTGAAAACTCAGCGAGCAAAATAAATTCCTTTTATTTCTTTTGGAGAAATTAAAAAAAATACAGTTCTGTTATGCACGACAGCTAAAAAACAGAAAGCAGACTGTGGATCTGTGAATTAAGCAAAGACTGCACATAAGAATTTGAGGAAAGCAAGGCAAACTTTTCACAAAAGGACCATTTGGGAAGAAAATTAGGTGGTGCCCTACAAAAGCTTCTCTCCAGCTCCTGGGTTGGAAAATGAGGCTGTAACGCTAAAAAAGAAGGAAAGAAAAAGAAAGACTGAGAGATTTGAACATGATTTCATATGCCTTTAGAGAAAAGCAATTACCTGCACAAACTTTTTGGTGAAATGTAAAAACCTGTGAAAGAATTATCTCTCTCTTCTGAGCCTGATCTGTGAGCAATCTCTTCAGCATTAGTCTAACGTTCAGACTGATGTTTAATCTAAAGGATAACCGAGATAATAATATAAATGGAAAGAATAAGAGGGTTGGCCATGATCTTGCACTAAACCATTAAGGAAGATTACATTAACAGTTAAGCTTCATGGTTGAACACAAGGACAAAGTACATCACCCCAACATGATTTAGGAACCGCTGGAGAACAAAATCTACCTCTATGAGTAGATAGTTCAATTCTATAATTGCTGACTTTCCAGGACCACTTATTCAAGGCTGCCCCATATAAAGCAATGCTATGGTCTTCTGTCCATAATTAGGAATACTCTGCCCTGAGAATTCTTGCTCTGTCTCCCTGCAGCAAGGAATGCTAGGAGTCTGATTTCTGAATTCCTCCATATTACAATCTATGCAACAATCTTGTTTACTTATGTGCTCCTGAAATTAGAGCCAGACTGTTTACCTCTATGCATGCCAGAGAGCAGACTTGGATGGGTACATGCAAACACATTTATTAGACAGATTTATAGCATCTGTATCAGCAGGCCTATTGCTCAGCGCTTTGCTTCCCAGTTTAAAATGCTGCTATAAATTCGAAGCTCACTCTCTGATTGAGACCCAGGAGACCTAAAATATTGCCAATATTGATGTATTATTCATGTGGTTTTCTGCCCATTTCCATCTCTTCTTATGACAATACATTTCCATTGTTTCTGAATTGTTTTATCAGTAAGTAGTCAAAAATTTCAGAAGCATAGAACTGTAAAAAGCTGGAAGATTCATCACCCTACATTTAGCCAGGAATCTATGACCCATAGAAATTCTTACTGCACAAGTGTTTCCATTAGTTTTCCTGGGAATATTTCTTTTTAAGTGTAGTTCACATTAGTGTGGGCCATTGTGTCACCATCTACTACAATGTAAGCAGCATGTCAAATAAGTGTTGTCAGGCCTGTGATAAGTTTTCCTGGGCACCAAATCAGTTCTTCATGTGAAACAAAATTGAGCCCATTATCTCAAAATGGAAGCTATTTAAATAAAGGTGGACAATTTGAATTTATGAACCTTTGATTGCTTTATTAAATTCAGTTTAGTTGTACAGAGATCCAGGAAAAGCTCACAAAATAATTATATTATAGCAATATTATATTGGGTCTTGCCAAGTGTCTGCATCATAAATTTCAGAAACTGGATTACTGTATATAAGATGAGTGCTTGAATGTGAGTTTTTGATATATCTACATAGTATTCACCTAATAAAATATACCAGGATCTAACATCAAATAACAGTTAAGCAAATATGACAATAAAACTGTTATTACATTTAAGTTTGTATCTATAAAATATGATTACTGTAAGACAGAATGCAGAATAGGATATTAAGAACTGTAATGGACTCTAGGAAAATAGCAAGATAATTTAGAACTACCTTGGCATTTTCTGTTTCATAAATTAGCAACAGCATTTAGTAACAGCATTTAAGCTTATATACAGGCCAATAGCACTTTACTCTCTGGGTAGTTTACAATGCAAGCATTATTTGCATATTGCCTCCAACAATCGGGGTCCTCAGATGACCGACTTTGGAAGGATGGAAGGCTGAGTCAATCTTGAGCCCTGTCAGGATCAAACTCCAGGTTGTGGGCAGAGTTTGCCTGCAATACTGCGCTTTAACCCCTGCACCACCAGAAATTTCAACACTTTTGTTTTCTATCACTAGTATTAAATTGAGGAATAACATTTTCAACAGTCCAGTAAGTATAAAGATCTGACCAAGCAATATTAGGTTGTGTATTGTACTGTACTGTACATGGACTCCCAGAGTTATTAGACAAGCCAGTTTGATCTAGTGGTTAGGGCTAAAAACCAGGAGTCTTTGTTCTACTCCTGCCTTAGGCATGAAAACCAGCTGAGTGACTTTGGATCAGTCACCCCTCTCAGCCCAGCCCACCTCATAGGGTTGTTGTTGTTGTGGAGAAAATAGGAGGAGGAGAGAATTGGGTATTTTGCAACTTCGAGTTATTTACAAGAATAAAAGCAGGATAGAAATTAACAGCATTCGATAAAATTAATCATTTCTGTTACAGTGAAAAGCCGTCTGTGTTTTCAATTGGTTTTCAACTACTTGAAATTTCATCAAGTTTTCATCCCAGTCTCACATATAAATTGCATCTTAAAACTGTGTAATGCAAGCAAATCCCAACGCCACCGCCATGAAAAAAGCACAGTCCTAGCTGAAGTCCCTCTGCAGATTGTTCACCTCTGGGTTTTGCAATGTGAGGAAACATAGCCTCAGGGAACCCATGTTCTGACCCGGTTCCCAAACACAACAAGCATGCTGTTTTTTTACTAAACATTCCCTTTATTAGGAGCACCAGCAGCCCCAGCCAAGAGTCTCTCTCTCTCACACACAGCAGGCTAACAAAGTCTCTAAGTGCCTGTGGAAAGTGAAGCTTGCTGTCTTTTCCTCTGAAATGGCCCCAAAACACCAGGAGTCTCTCCCTCTACACACACTCATAAAGGAAGTCCTGGAAGGTGTGCCTGCTCTTTTTCCAGCAGCGGAGAAACACATACACATGCTCCGAAGGCGCGCCCAACTCTCAGCGCCGCAGGTTCCAAGAAAGGATTTCGATACAGTTCCAGGCAGGATTCAGAAGTTCAGACTACTAGTGGCTGAGCGACAGGGAGACGAATAGTTGTCTGCCACACCTATTCATCTCTGCCCCCTGACTTTTATCCCCAGAGCTAGGGTGGGGCTTAGCTAGCAGCAGTGGCCCTTTCGTCCCAAGGACTGGCCCATAGAGTCTCGCTGCTCTCCTCTCCTCTGCCTTCTGAGCAACCACACATCAGGCACGGGACCCAGCTGTTCCTCCTCTTCCTCATCAGCCACCTCTGGATCTGGGGGCTGTTGACTCTCCATCTGGGAGCTAATGGACAGCCCAGGCTCCACCTTTATCTCTGACCAGCTCCATTCCCTCTTCCCCCTCAGAGCTCTCAGATTGCCATAATGCTGGCCCCGACTCCTCTTCATCATCTGATTCGGCTGCTGGAGGGACCGGTGGCCGACAGGCCACAACAACCCCACCATCACAACCACCGCTCTAAAAAAAACCCCAGCCTTGGATATCTTCCCAAAATTTGGAAACAGAATGTCATTTTTAATGCTATAAATGGACAAATAGTTGGATGCATATCTGGAATGTAACCTTATTTCTGCAGAAATGCAGAGTGACATTTTGTCCTATCTACTAATTTTAATAGGGTGGATCCTGGTCTACCAAAGATTAGGGCGGTCAAGGAAAAATTGGGCATCCCATTATAGTACACTGAGTGGGAAGCTTCTGGGCCTTGGAATCCTATCATTGATATGTGTATAGCAATGGGGCAAGTTCTTGGTCTGGAATCTGCTCTTTTTTTCTATGGCTTTTCTATTCAAGACTCCCTTGAATTATTCTTCAGGCTGTTTATGGAGGGTGACAGAAGGTTGGACTTAGAGGTAGTTCTTGCTGGTGAACTGTCTCACTTAGCGGCTGTTCAAAGTTCCAAAGGTGTAAAAAAAACACCTCACATTTACAACCATAGCAGCAACTTGTGGTTACATGGTTGCTATTCATATACTTCCCAACCAACTTGAGACAAGTATTGTAGAATACAGAAGTAAATGGAGAATGCAAAACTTCCTGTCACATGATGTGTCACTTAACAGCTGCAGTGATTCACTTAATGACCAAATGGGAAGCAATGCTATAAGCCTATGACTGATTTTCCAGTTAGCCACCATGGCACTGAGCAACAGAGTTGTCCTAGTTGTGGCTCCTAAGTGAGGACTACTTATACACTTTAGATGCATGAGGTAACTGACAATTTTATCCTCTTCTTTAAGCAATGGGAACCTGTTTCTGGAGAGATGACTCCTTCTCTGATGCTTCTGTAAAGGGTAGGCCATCTGTGGAAACATATGACAACATTAGGAGAAATTTAACAAGGGCAGCACTAAAAGAGTGTGAAGCTAGACATCCTTTCTCTTTCTGAAAGCAGCAATTTTGCAAGCTATAATTAAATTACTCACTGACATCCTGATTTCACATTTAAATTCTGTCAATTATTTTTTCCCCATAAATGATGAACAAAAAATATTTTTACATTCTGCTGGAATATTAAAAGCTACATTTACTACAAAAACAACCTAAAAATTGCCATTGGTACTGCCTATTGGGCAGCGAGAGCACTAGCCACCAGGCGGCTTTAAAGGACCAGTTAAAGTAGCAGGCCAGGATATTGTCTGAACCCGTCATCGAGGTTATTTTGTCTATTCTGTTGTCGTGGGCTTTCTTCCTGGCAAGGCTGTTTCTATTGCTGTCATTTAATTACTTTAAAGCTTCCTGTAAATTTGTTTCATTCACAAAAACAATTTAACTGGTTTACATGCCTCAAATAAGGATCTTGAAAATCTGCTGCTGTGTGAGCTTTGGAGTGCAGAAGCCAATTTTTTTATTAGGCCTCTAATCCTTTGGAACAGCTTCCCCATCCCGGCCCTTTTCCCATATGCTGTCCTTCCTCGTGGTGTTCAGAAAAGGGGATAACATTTTAGGTGCCAACGGAGGGTTATTTCAAGAAATAATGTGTTTGAGGATTTTAGCCATATAATTATTTGCTTTTTAATATTTTAATTGTATTTATTCAGTGAATTGTTCTTTAAATGGACAGTTGTAACTGATATTTGTAGCTCAGGGTTGAACTTTACAATTGTTCTGTAGGGTCCTTGATGCTCTCTAAGTTTGGTTGCTTTCTTGCAGATATTTCATTATCAAACTTGGTAGTGTTAGCACTGATGATGTTGCCTAGTTTGGTAATGAAATGTCTGGAAAAAAAAAACCAAGCAAGCTCAGAGAACACCAAGGACCCCGTAGTTTACAATTGTAAACTACTGAGAGTCTTGTTGGAGTACAGCAGTCTACCAATAGCATAAATAAATACTGTTTGTTAGCAAATTCTTTTACTGGATACAGTAAATTTATTTATTTATTTATTAGTTGCATTTGTATGCCACCCACTCCACAGAGACTCTGGGCGGCTCACAACAGTAAAAATTCACATGCAACAACAAATATTAAAAGCATTAAAAACAATAGATATTAAAACATTAAAAAACATTAAAAACCACAATTTAAAAACCCATACAATAAATCATTCATGGGGCCAAGAATGATCGGTGTTGTATTAAAATCATAGGCCCCAGGCCTGTCGACAAAGCCATGTTTCAACTGCTTTTCTGAAGGCTGGCAGGGTGGGAATAATGCGGATCTCGGGGGGTAGTGTATTCCAGAGAGCCAGTGCTGCCACAGAGAAGGCCCTCATTCATGGGCCCGCCAGCCGACATTGTTTGGCTGACGGGACCACCAGCAGACCAACTCTGTGGGCTCTAATCGGTCTTAGGGAGGTATGTTGGAGAAGGCGGTCTCGGAGGTAAACTGGTCCTAAGCCATGTAGGGCTTTAAAGGTAATCACCAACACCTTGAATTGCGCTCGGAGACCTATAGGCAGCCAGTGCAGTTTGCGAAGGATGGGTGTCACATGGGTGTATCTAGGGACACCCATCACCACACGCGCTGCCGCATTCTGCACTAGCTGCAGTCTCCGAATGTTCTTCAAGGGTAGCCCCATGTAGAGTGTGTTGCAATAGTCAAGACGTGAGATAACAAGGGCATGAGTGACTGTAAGTAGTGCCTCCCGGTCCAAGAAGGGACGCAAATATTTTTGTGAGTAGTATATATACCTATGTATATGCTTCTCCCCCCCTCTATCTTCATTGCTGTATAGAAGAGAAAGAGAAAGGTAAACAGTGCAATATAAGGGAAATTAAATGCAGGAGATTAAGAAAGTAATTGTTACCTTTTGATAGTGTCTATTCACAAAAAGTTGCTAAGTGTGCAACACACATGCTTCTTGCATTGGCAAACTAATCAGCATATGTAATATGTCTTTGTTTCATTTTGGATAATAAAGTCCATAATATCCAACGTCTTAATATATATATATGTTTATCTTTCAGGTACCTGTTTTGCTGAAACAGGCTAACATGACTACTTCTCGGAAAATATTTTGCAACAATATTGTAGAGTTTTCTTTATTAAGTTCTAAAAATGCAACCTATGTTTGCAAATATTTTATGCATAAGTTCTCAAAATACATCTCCACTTTCACCTCCTCAATTAGCTTCCATAACAATTGACATTGTAGCCTTCTACAAAAGAAAATTGGATATAGGATATGTTTGATGGCCTTATTGCAGTTGGAACAGATTGTGTAAACAATAAGCATCTATCTCTTTTTTTTTCTTCGTGGGTTTCTTTCTCCAACCATACTGTTCATACTGTGTATGAAAATATAGACCTTTCCTTGCAAACAGGAAGGATATTTACATCATTACAATTAAAAGAAGAAGAAAGAGAATGCTGTTTCGAAAGAACATTTGGCTGCTTTGATTTTAGCTAGGATTTTAGGCAGCACTGAGGCAATATTTTTAGCCCAGAACAGAAATTATATTTCTCCAATCATTTTGGTTCTGCTGTGCCAGATGTTGTTTCCTTGACTTTATTCGTTTTGGCTCTTTCACCCTACATGAATACATTTGTTCCCACATCTTTTCTTTAACAATCTTCTATTTTCACAATTGGTTGTCTTCAGGGGTAAGTTCCAACTTACCTCGCTGCCGGTTTGCTCCCTCCCATGCCGCGTGGGCGCACCTCGTGGGTGCGCGCGCACATGCACAGTAACAAAAAATCCAGGAAAAAAACCAAAGCCAAAAAAAAGATGGCGACCGCATGCACAGTGCCAGAACTCGGCTTCTGTGCATGCTCAGGAAAAAAATTCAAAAAAAATTCAAAAAAATAAAATAAAATAAAAGATGGCAGCGCCCACGGACCAGCACTGACCAATCAGTTCAGTGACGTCATTGTGACATCACCAGCAGGCCGCTAGCAGTTCGGGCAAACCGGTCCGAACCGGGAGGAACCCACCCCTGGTTGTCTTATGCCAGAACTGTTTTCAAGACACACTTAGGTGAGAACTTGTTATGCAAGCAAGATAATGAGTTTGTTCCAGAGTCATTGTACATCTTCCCATGCCATATCAAAGAAGTCATAAAATTAGCTTGACATTATTCTGGATATTTGGATGCAAGGCAAGCAAAAACCAATAGGATTTCAGAATATGCTATCACCATTCACCTGGTTAACTCCTTAGTTTGTTTGTGTGTGTGTGTGTGTGTGTGTGTGTGTGTGTGTGTGTGTGTGTGTGTGTGTGTGTGTGTGTGTGTGTGTGTTGCTCTTCTTCCATCAAATAAGGCAATGGACAGCTATATCATTCTATATCATCTCCATCCAGACAGTAATCAGACTCATAACTGCTTAGCTTGAAAAAAATCTCTGAATCCCATGTTCTTAAACTCAGTCTTGCAGCTGAGCAAAACTGTCTCTCTTTTTTGATATGTGTATAATTTAGATTCTTCCTCTACTGCAGTTTTCAGAAAGGATAATAAAGCAGTCAACCTAAGTATCACCCCAAAGTTATCCCCAGCAGGAAGCAATAATATGATCCTTGAATTCCTGATTTGGGCCAATTATTTAAACATGGATTAAAAATAACAATAATAAAATGGAAATGGATTACAGTCAAACTGAAGTGGATTACAAACAGGCTAAGAATGGATTTAGAAGACCTCTATAATGTGGGTTAAAATGTGTTTTTAAAAGGCAACAATGCTGTTAAAAATAAGCAAGCTAAATTGATTAAACATACAGACTAAATAGTGGATTAACCTAGATTAAAATGAATTGAATTAAAATATAAACATATCTATTTACTGGGTGTCATTTTACTCTCCTTCAGTATTTGGATACTAATTCAATGCTGGTTGAGCCCTGTCTTTTTACCTATAATTAATATTGCCATCTCTATTTTATTTAACACCCACTATTAACTGTAATTAAGCACAACTGGTTCCTTTGAAAAAATATAAGTAAAGTTAAGGAATTGAGTTTTCCAAAATTCCATTCCTTCTTAACTTTAAATACCTATATTTTTAAATACCAAAGAAACAATCTGTTGCTGGTCATTGAACTCATAGACTCCTGTTGGGGATCTACATCGCCTTGAAATGAAATAATAGACAAAGATGGGTTGACTGGTCTCAACTGCAAAATCAAGCCACAAACCTTTCTAATATTTATGTTTCTGGGACACTGGTGAAATTAGACAGAAAGTTTGTCTGGGCAGGATCAGGCAGGCACAACAATCTGCCTGCTTTTTCAATGGTTGCTATCAATAGTCTGCTGACTAGAGTTTGACAACAAACTCCACCATATTTTGAATTTAATGCATCATAATCATAATCATAATCATAATCATAATCATAATCATAATCATAATCATAATCATAATCATAATCATAACGACGACAACGACAACGACAACGACAACAACAACAACAATGACAACAACAACAACAATGACAACAACAACAACAACAACAACAGAGTTGGAAGAGATCTTGGAGGTCTTCTAGTCCAACCCCCTGCTTAGGCAGGAAACCCTACACCACTTCAGACAGATGGTTGTCCAACATCTTCTTTTTATTATTCAAAAAGTTTTATTAGTACAAAATTACATGAATGGTAGCCAAACATTAAATATAAAGTACAAGCATTTTTATTTTCCCCCCCCTTAACCCACCCCCTTCCCTCCCCACCTCCCCCCCCGGACTTCCCAGAGATAATACAGGGCATAATAATAAATTTAAATTGTTAATAAAAAGAAAAGAAAAGAAAAGAAAAGAAGAACACTGTTTTTTTAAAAACTTCAACTCCAAATTATACACTAATAATATATCGTCTATGTATACAATAGTAAAGATACAAAAAAGAAAAGAAAAAAAAGAAAGAGAAATCTCTTTAACAATACAAACAAACAAACCTCCTACCTCCTCCCTTCAATCCTCTACCTTATACAAAGTAAATATTATATAGATAATAACTAAATATAAAATACAAAGATCTTAAACTAATATTATTAACATTAAGAATAACCTCAAAGATAAATAAAACTTAGCTAAATATTACGTAAATAATCATTAAATATTAAATTTTCATCAAAATATTAATAACATAATATTATTCTAGATTAACTTATTAACTTCAAAAAACAAAAAATCTTTAAAGTCTTAAAAAAAAGAGATAAGAAAAAGCAAATCTTCAACAAACTATATATATCTAATATTATTAACCTTAAAAATAACCTCAAAGTTATTTAGCTATATATTACATAGATAATCATTTAGGGAAAAGGAAAAATACAATCATATTAGTCTCTATCCGTCCAATATATTTCAACATCACATCTTTTTGTATCTTGATAGTTGCATCTTTTAATAGCTCAGCAAATTCGAATTTGTCAAATCGTCTCCCATCTGATCCCAAACCTCCATCTCCTTTTCCCCAGCTATCTGGCTCTGACACTCCTTTTGGTTTTTTAAATCTATTTCCTTTTGATCCAGCGAAGATGACTTCCCCTCCTCCTCCTCTTTTATTTTCATACATCCTTCCTCTGGAACTTTAGATATATCAGCCTTTAAAACATTGATATAAAATTCAGTAGCTTTTTTTATCGTATTAAGCCGGTATCTTTTTCCAGAAAATTTCACTGCTACTCCGACTGGCGCTTCCCATTTATATTGTAAATTTAATCTTTTGAATTCATCAATCAAAAAAGTGTAGCTTTTTCTGGCTTTAAGCATTTTAGAGGGGATTTCTTTCCAAATCTTTAATTCCTGACCATTCACCATGAGATTATTGTTGAACGTTGCCTGTATAATTCTATTCCGTAGAGCTCTTGTGGTAAAATATATGACAATGTCCCTTGGTAAATGCTTTTGTTTAGCATACCACGAATTGGTTCTGTATATTTTATCGATTTGTGTAGCCAATTCCACTTTAGAAATTCCAGACACCTGATCCAATGCATCAACCATCCTTCCTTTTAAATCTTCATATAATCCCTCTTTCAAACCTCTCACCCTTATAGCAACTTCCATGGATCTAAACTGTGTCATCAACACCTCTGTTTCAAAATTTGCAATATCATTTTGGATTTTATCTATGTATTTCACCGAGGTTGCCAAAGCTTGTTTATTTGTTTCAATATGTTCTGCCAAAACTTCAATATTTGTTGCTAGACCTTTGCAAACCTCTAATATAGCAATAGCAATAGCACTTTTCTTATATACCGCTTCATAGTGCTTTACAGCACTCTCTAAGCGGTTTACAGAGTTCAGCATATTGCCCCCAACAATCTGGGTCCTCATTTTACCTACCTCGGAAGGATGAAAGGCTGAGTCAACCTTGAGCCTAGTGAGATTTGAACAGCTGAACTGTTGAACTAGCAGTCAGCCTGCAATGGCTGCATTTAACCACTGCACCACTTCAGCATACATCAAATCTGAGTTGTTGATTCATATTCTTCAAAGCAGCCTGCATTTTTTTGTCAATCTCACTAATTTTCTGATTAAATTCCAAAGTCAATTCATGTTTCATAATCTTTAAATTATTTAATAAATTTTCAGGTGTCAAAGGCTGTGGAGGTGTTAACTCAGTATTAAGTTGCATTTTAGAAATATATCCAGAGGGATAGTCATTTCTTTTCATCAAAACAGTCTTTCCAGATTTTGAAGCCATTATGGTGTTTCAAAAGAGTACAAAGAAAAAAGAAAGCCAGGTGCCTGATTAAAGTTCCTTCCAGTTTAAAAACCAGGTAGTCTTTTATTATTAGAAATCTTTCAATTATAACTTTAATCCAGGGTTAGGAGACAGAGAAAGAAAAATCCATTTTTCCAAGTTAAAAGTTTCCATAAGAGAGAAAAGGAAAAAAAAAACCTCTGGGAAAACGAAAGTCACTTTCACTTCTCAATCGCCATATTGTTACTTTGTTTCCTTTGTTTCTTTGCCGAAGTGAAAGCTTACCCAGGAGTTGAAAAAAAGGAAAAAATAGGTTTCATTACTTGCCCATTCACGCCTGTTTCTCTCTGTCTGCTTCTATAGTTCAAAAGTAATTGTAAATCCAATTCTTGAAGCAGCGGCTGGTCACGACATCTAGCTCTGCAAAGGCGGAGGTTTCCTGATCTTCGGAGCTGGAGACAGGCTGCATGGGGAGCTCTCCCTTCGTGCCCCTAGATGGCTCCTAGGGCGCTGGGGGGGCTCTACCCCACCTGTCAGGCTCTCATCTCTCCCCTTTGCCCGGGGAAGAGATTTCAAAGCCGCCAGACAGCTGTTCTGGCGGCTTTTTACGAAGATCGGAAAGGCGCCCGACGAAGGGACGCTCCAAACCGGAAGTCCCAACATCTTCTTAAAAACTTCCAGTGTTGGAGCATTAAAAACTTCTGGAGGCAAGCTGTTCCACTGATTAATTGTTCTAACTGTCAGGAAATTTCTCCTTAACATTGACATTGTCCAAAAAAAAAGCTTGACATTGTCCCAAAAAAAAGGCATTCAGATAATTGGACGTGATTGGACATGGAGAATAATTTGGAACCAAGTGACTTATTATTTCCTGAACATATAACTAACTACTTTATGTCACAGCTGAACCAGTGGGTCAGTTAGATGGATCCATCTGAGGGGATTATCTTCAAAAAAAAACCATTCAAATCCATTTTTAAATGATGTTCATAACCATTTAGTTAATGACTATGTCAATATTGAGGGTAAACACAGTGAGACGTAGGAATTGAACCTAGGTCATGGCAGATATCTGCTCTGGGCTGTTTCAAGGATCAAAGATTTAAAAACAATGATTAAATTGGAAGCCAGTGTTTAGAACAGAGGTTGGAATGATTAAGAAAGTGGAAATCTAATATGCAAATATGCTTACTCCAGAGTAATAATACTAAAATCCTATTGGAAATCTGAGCAGTTACACTAATAACTAAAACATCTCTTTTACTTAAAATCAAGATTGATTGATTGATTGATTTTGGCTCTCAAATGACAGAATACTTTTCCATACCTGTTTTAAGCTGCTTCTTGTGGATAATTATTTTCTCTGTAATCGAGTTCACATAATAAACTCTTGAGGACTGGAGATAATTTTATGCTGTGCATTCTGGAGAGTCTCAGAGTTATTAAAAAGCTGATATTCTATTACAATTTTTTTAAACATTTAAACATTAACTTACGTTTGTTTTTTAAATGATCAGAAGAGTGAGAATCAGAAATAATCCTTCATAGAAAATGATTGACACTAAGAATTGATTGATACATGTTCAAAAGATAAAGTTATGTTTAGGCTTCTTATATAAAAGATGATAAAAAGAGATAAAAGTGTGAGAATAAAAATTACATACCTTCTGATCAATGTGTTCAATGCAATTGGCTAATTCCAAAGACTATACAAGGTGAAAGTGATGCCTCAGAAATGGAAGTGATGAAAGTCATCGTAAATATTATGTCTGATATGTATAATATAACCAAAAGTGTGGACTTGCTTTTCAGAAAAAATAATTGTATCTGAATATTTATGACCTTTTTCATTTTGTCTTTCCCTATACATCCTGCTATAATTAAGTCAGTCTTCCATCTCTATTTCCTAATGGGAATATTTTAAAGCTCTTTCAGGGAATCCAATATTTTAATTGTCTATGCTTCCTACAGTGCTAATATTCCAAAAAAATTTCCCTTCTGCCCTAGTATTAGAGATGATCCTTCTCACTTTGCCTGAAGAACATTTTTAATTTACATAGGACTGAAACGAAAAATAAAAAAGACCAAACATTTTAAGACACGTTGAAGAAGGCTTCTCAGTAGTCTCATAAATTCCATTTAAAGTAGAACACATGTAACCAAAGGATTTAAGTTGGACTATTTTCTTTGGGATGGTCAATGCTAATTATCCCCAATATTGTTCTCAGTGGCTCTAAAAAGTTTGGTGCCTTTTGATATATGGTTTGGGAGATAATCTGTTGTTCATCTCTCTCTCTCTCCCTCTCCCTCTCCCTCTCCCTCTCCCTCTCCCTCTCCCTCTCCCTCTCCCTCTCCCTCTCTCTCTCTCTCTCTCTCTCTCTCTCTCTCTCTCTCTCTCTCTCTCTCACACACACACACACACACACACACACACACACACACACACACACACAGCCTGCATTTTATTTCAGTTTTTCCAGTTAATCATTTTTGTTGTTTGTTAATGTTTAATAAATACACTATATTTTTCACTAGCTGAACTGAGTGATGTGTGTGCTTGTTCTGATACGGATTGAGGGGTTGATTAGGAATGTGCTGGGTGCAAACTAAAGTGGAAATTACCCAAGGTAATTTTCCAATACTCTGAACATGTAAATAATGTGTAATAGATGTCATGGCTTGCTCTCCTTTGTTCGCATGCCAGGAGTTCTTGTCCCCATACTTCCCATATTGTGCCAACAAAGTCTCTGTATAGATGCCAATAAAAGGGTAGAGAACTTTGCCATGTTGGGAGGAAATATAGCCCAGTGTATGTCTCCCTGCTTGTACAGAATTTGCTCATACATGCCAACAATATTTTCCAAAGAGTCTTCAAACAGCACTATGTTCATTTTTCTTTCTCACCTCCCAGTGGAAGGTAGGAAAAACCATGCTGTTTATTTTTAACAATGCTGAACAAGTGGGGCTCCAGAGTGCATCAAAAAAAAAAGTTTGAATATATGGTCTGAGTTATGTAATCTCTTACCTTTGCTCTCTGGCCCCCTTTTTGTCCTCATGAGCCTTCAGCTTCCCTCCCTTACATATTTTCACCTCTTATCAATTAAGCCTGACAACAAATTTGTGCTCTGTTCTCTCCCATGCTGTCTTCATTGACACATTATCTATTTTCTGGTAAGACATAACTGGTCACTTTATAGACAAACTTTAACTATGTTATGAACCATTATTAGATCTAATTAATTTTTCAACAAACAATTAAAGAGAGGCAGAAATAGCTCAGAACCACAGGGAGGAGTTTTTAGGTGGTCATCTATTACACAATCTTGTTCTTGTTGAGGATCATGGCACCAAATATGTGCCGAAGAGCAGATGATGTGGAAAGAGCTAATATGGTGTTACGGTAATCTAGCATCTCCGTGTCATCCAAGCTATTAGCCTGATCAAACACAACAGATTTTGTAAGCACTCATTAAATTGTTTTCAGTCTTTCCTGCACTGGAAATGTAACAGCTATTATTAATTTTCCCATGCTAGTTGATGGAGTTAAAATGACTTCTTCAACTTTGTTAGAGTGAGAAACTTGGCCACTTCAAAGCTTCAGAATGTAAAGTGTTGTCTTTGATCTTGCTATTCCATTTGAACTTGTGAATTAGATCTGGAAAAAGATAGTAACTCATTCTCTTTCATAATGCCAACATTTGCTGATGCTATTATCTAGACGGTACCTTCCTTTCCAAAGCATTGTATTCTTTTTACATAATAAGCGCAACTTAAGGTTAAACTAAAAGCCTTTAAGTTCTACTTGCACTACAGGTACACAAGATTTCCAGTGAAGGAATGATGGTTGGATTCCCAAAGTGAGCTATTAACACAAAAAAAATCAATAAAAGGCAAACATGGAAAGTACATGTTATTTTCTCCCCAGTGCATTATTCCCTCTTAACATTTATTCCAGCAGGGACTGCCAACCTCTATGTAGCCAAAATGCAGCTGCTAAGAAAACAAGAGGAATTTATCCCAAGATCTTAAAGAGTGGAGGGAGGGTGGGGGAAGAGTGCAATAGTTTAACCAATAAAGTTATGCTCTGTTAAAAACCTCACTGGAGATTTTAAAAAAGAGACTGGACAGCCATTTGTCTGAAATGGGCTTGAGCAGTGGGTTGGACTAGAACACCTCCAGGGTACCTTCCAAGTCTATTATTCTATGTTCTATGTTCTTTCAGACACTGATTCATAGGCAATGGATACAGCTGCTGCCTAGAGAAAAATCTCTAGCAAAATTGCACATTTTTTTATTATCAGAATAGAGCTGGAAGGGACCTTGGAGGTCTTCTAGTCCAGCCTCTGCTCAAGCAGGAGATCCTATACCAGGGGTAGGCAAAGTTGGCTCTTCTATGACTCATGGACTTCAACTCCCAGAATTTTTGAGCCAATCATGCTAGCTTAGGAATTTTGGGAGTTGAAGTCCACGAGTCATAGAAGAGCCAATTTTGCCTACCCCTGTCCTATACCATTTCATACAAGTGACTGTCCAGTCTCTTCTTAAAAACCTCCAGTGATGAAGAAGCACCCACAATGTCTAAAGGCAAGCTGTTCCACTGGTTAATTGTTCTCATTGTTAGGAAATTTCTCCTTAATTCCAGGTTGCTTCTCTCCTTGATTAGTTTCCATCTATTGTTTCTTGTCCTGTCCTCTGGTGCTTTGGAAAATAACTTGATCCCCTCCTCTTTGTGGCAGCCTCTCAACTACTGGAATACTACTATCATGTTCCCCCTAGTCCTTCTTTTCTCTTGACTAGCCAACCTAAATCCTGCAACCATTCTTCATACTATATGTTTTAGTCTCCAGGCCTTTAATTATCTTAGTTGCTCCTCTTTGCACTTTTTCCAAAGTCTCAACATCTTTCCTGTTCCCTGATGCTGTGGTTCAGTTGTTCTCCTATTTCTTTTTCTTTTTCTTCTCTTAATCACTCAGCATTTTCACAGCCGTTTGAAACAGCACTGATTAAGGGTTGCCTGTTGTAAGATCCTCCTATGTCCTCCCCCACCCTAAAAAAAGGGTTTCCTGTGTTTTAGCAAATTCTAAGATTCAGATGCCTCTTTTTTCTTTTAGATGATGCCATTTGGACACAAAATCAATAGCATTCAGGACTGAACTTTGAAATAAGGGGAAATTTACCACTTTAGAGACGCTAAAGCTCTGTCTATTATCTCAAGAATCACTGGAACAATAGTATACGGTAGTCTCATGTAGTTATCAATTGGGCCCAATGGAAGAGAAGAAAAACAATCTGACTTGATAATAGCAAGTGCTTGGAAAAGCCAACAGGTGAAGTTTATTCCGGCCTCGAGTTATAAATCTTCTCTGCTAATATCCCCATATCAAGCTGCAACCATTAAAAGAAATTGGAAACGTATCTCCATTTGTGGGAGGAGAGGAAATCTTCAGGACCACCTCATAAGTTTATGGTTGTAGTGAGATCTGAAACATTGATCCTTCACTGTATAGTTCTCAGTCTTAGTCAATCAATATTCTGTAATTCAAAAGCATTACTTCCTCTTTGTTCATTAGAAAGATGCACAGAATGGGAGGCTTATGGCCCTCAAAATGTCCTTCAGCTACCACTCCACCATTCCCTAATCATTGGTCCAGTTGAAACCAGGGGTGGGTTCCTCCCAGTTCGGACTGGATTGCCCGAACCGGTATCGACCCGCTGGTGACGTCACTGTTGGTGCCGATCTGTGCAGGCTGCCATCTTTTTTTATTTATTTATTTATTTTGTGCGAATTTTTCCCCTTCCGCGGCTTGAAAAATGGCCCTTCTACCTGCCCGCGGGTGAATTATGACCTTTATTTCTTCACCCGAAGCACAGCTGATGAGCTCTTCAGTTGTGTTTCGGGCTCATTCCTGCTTCTGAGCATGCGCGGAAGCCAAATCGCACGGAAGGACGAATCAAACATCACGATGCGAACCGGTGGCGAAGGTAAGTGGAACCCATCCCTGGTTGAAACCACATTTCAGCAGGCAGTCCATACGTTCCACCCCTGAGGAAGGGATAGCATGATCATACGAATAAAGGGGTAGGGTTCATACTCTACTAGGGCACAACAGCAGAACTGTCCTTTGATGATGGGACTGTTGAAACAATTGCTTTGATAGAACTTTCCATAACTATGTTTACTTCCACTAGTGAAAAGCTGTGGAATATTTTGGAAGTAGAAAATTAAATTAATTTACAGCAGATTTTTTTTTGACTTAAGACTTATCCACACAGCTCTGAGATATCTTGCTTGCCATTTGCTGATGACATGTCCTTGAGACATCCTGTTGAGAAAATGTCCTTAGTCTCTCTCTTAAGGTCAGCATAAGCTGGATCAAGGCAATCCAGGTGGAATGAAAACCCTCTTATGCAAACATTCAAATTTGTATGGAGGAGGACAGAAGTCTTGAAATCTGCAGGGTCAAGATAGATAAGCAGAACCTCACCAGCAGCAAAAAAAAAATTCTTTATCAACTTCATGGAACATCTTCCATAAGATCGCTATTTCTGCAAGTAACTTATCTGCTGCCCTTCTGCCTCTTATACTCTGGGAGTAGACGGGAGATTCTTATGCTACTTTGTTGCCTGCCTAGTTCCCCTTACTTGCCAAGTAGGGATTCTTTACCCATTGCATAGGATTACCAGACATATAGTAAAAGGAGGCCCTATTCTTTTTTTCCTCCCCATGTCCTCTTTCTGGCAGGTATAACCTTGAAATTAAATATTGCCTAAATATTTCTGAGTATCTCTTCCTGAGCTTTTCTTTGGCAAAACACTTCCTTACAAAGTGTTAGCTTCAAGTTAGCAAGGTTTGCTCTGTTACCTTGATTAGTTGATTAGTGCCCTCCTGTAGGCTGGAGCTGCTAAGTGAAATTGACAGGACTTTAATCAGTTACACTCTGAAGACTTTTATCTGGGAACTGGCTCTAGCACATTCCTGTGATTGAAAAACCAGTCTTTCTGATGCTGGAAAAAGTAATTTCATATACAAGAACTTTTTTTTTTGCAGTTTTTCATTGTAATTTTGTTGCAGATGCCAAGAAAGTTAAGCAGTTAGCGTGTCCTGCTCTTCTCCATTTGCCCTCCTTTCCAGTTGCCTGTGTCCTCCTTTGTCTGTTTAGTTTTCTGATAATCCTAGCACAGGAGAACATTACCACTGATTTTCCCAGCAGCGACAGCAGAGGTGTATAAGGGTAGCAACTCTATTGGCCTCCTTCCAGAGGCATAGTAAGAGGATCTCTATAAAGGTAGTATTGTGATATTGAAAGGCATTCATCAGAGGTGTTTGGGCAGGCTTACAGTTACATATAAATTGGAATAGGTGAATATCCCATGCCACCTTCATTAAAATTGCCCATAGAGCCATATGATGAAGCTCTGTCTGTACTGGCATTAGCAATGATAAAAATGCTCCCGTGTTTCTCCATGTTGAGATGATCCCAAACCAAGTTCTCTTACTGTATCATCATAAGTACATCAGTTTCTTTAGAGGAGGGAGGGAGGGAGGGAGGGAGGGAGGGAGGGAGGGAGGGGGAGAGAGAGAGAGAGAGAGAGAGAGAGAGAGAGAGAGAGAGAGAGAGAGAGAGAGAGAGAGAGATTCTTTCCTTGCAAATTCTTTGCATTCGTGGGAAGATTGTACAAACAGTGTGTGTATGATAGTGATAGAAGGTGACAAGTTGCATCCAGTTACAAACTTCCAGTGAATGGAATCTGCCAGTGGAACACATTCTTCTTGTCTCCTCTCTAAGCTCTGCCTAGTGCATATAAATATGCTTTGGAAGTCTGATGGACCTTCTAATGTAGGCTTGCCAAGTGAGAGGGCAAATGAGGCAATCAAAGGGAAATTCCATTGTGCAAGTGGCAGTCAGTTTGTATAACATCGGATATGACCCAGAAGATGAGCAAGGTTTTCACTTCAAAGAAAGAATTTCTTGATTGACAAGAAGTTAATGAAGACTTGAAATTTAGGTTGCCTGAATGAGCATGCATCAGATGATTGATTCCTTTCTTGATTATAAATCTTACAAAGAACATTGACTTTTCGTCTCCCCCCCCCCTGTTCATCAGAGAGATCTGCAGGTTTTGTTTTTAAGGAATCATGGGAATGATTATATAATGAAAGCATTTATGCAATATTACCACCCACTGTTTTCTCTAATATTTTACTGGAAATTATCATGGGTAATATAGAAATAGGTAATGGAATTTAGTTGCTATTAGCACTTTGACAGCTTCTGAACTCTTCCTCCTTAGTGACAAATGCTCTAATTTCACTCACTACTATATTTCTTGAAAATGAGTAATAATTGAGTAATAAATGAGCCGAGATGGCGCAGTGGTTAAATGCAGCACTGCAGGCTACTGCTAGTTCAGCAGTTCAGCTGTTTAAATCTCACCGGCTCAAGGTTGACTCAGCCTTCCATCCTTCCGAGGTGGGTAAAATGAGGACCCAGATTGTTGGGGGCAATATGCTGAACTCTGTAAACCGCTTAGAGAGGGCTGTAAAGCACTATGAAGCGGTATATAAGTAAGTGCTATTGCTATTGCTAATTGACATAACAGAGTCCCTATCCATCCAAATGCAAGGGACTCAGAAGAGAAAATATTAAACCACAATACAAAGGGAAGATACAAGGAAGTTGGAATCATAGTTTGCATTTCTACTGTCCTCCCCACTCTTAGCTTGGAGAGGTAGCCAAGCCTCTATTCTTACCGTATTCTGCTTTCCTTTTGTGTTATACTGTATCTTAAATCACAGAATGCTGAGTGAATTTGATCAAGTGGCTGTTCTGGGATCAGTTATCTCATCTGACTGGCACCTGTTTGGGAACAATTTCAACTACTTGATTAACATTTTCCTGTAGCAAATCACAGTTGGATGGGTTCTCAAACCTTTGGTTCATCATCATCATCATCTCTAAGACATGTTCCACCACAAAGAAAGGAACCCCATTATGGCCTAGTGCAGGGGTCCCCAAACTTGGCAACTTTAAGACTTGTGGACTTCAACTCCCAGAATTCTCCAGCCAGGAAGGAAAAGAACAGAATTAAAAGACTGAGAGGTCAGCCTTCTAATCACAGGGAATTATTATTTAAAAGCTCTGCAAACATGGAACTCTGGGAAAAAGAGAGCCCTTGCAAACATCATTTAATTCAGGGCAAAACCCAAAGTTTCTGTAATGTTTTATGAATATCACCCATTCTATTCTATTCCAAACAAAACAAAACAAAACCCCTATAGGTGGTGTGGTGCCCACATACAGGTACTGAATTTAAAATAGTAAGTTGTTGTATAAGTTAAAAATTGTTAAAAGGAACTGTTTAAACAAGTAAGTATAGAGCCAGACAGCTTTTAAAATGTATGGTAAGTAGAAAGGGGGAGGTGTTCATCCCAGTGCTCCAGAAGAGAGGGGGAAAGATGACATCATAAGAGACAGCCAATCAGAGCATAGATAGCAGGGCCAGGAACTATAAAACGCCTGGCTGAGAGAGATGTGGAGCTCTCTGTTTTGTGTGAACTTCCATGAGGGAAGGATTTAGTGAGAAGTGCTGTGAAGAAAGCTCTGTTATGTGGTAAATCCCAGGAGGGAAGGCTTAGTGTGGAGAGCTGAGGAGCTCTGTGTGTGACTTCCAAAGAGGGAAGATTTATAGAGAATCTCTGCCTGGTCAGGGAGATATAAAAAGGAAAATTAAACAAAAATCGCTACCAAGACATATAAAACAATAAACCTGACTGGAAGAGGGCGGGTGGCATCCTCGCAGGTGGATACTTTTTTAAAAAAAATATCAGCATGCAAAAGGGACAGGTTCTAAAATTCCTGCAACCTACTTCTCAGAAACTGAGGAAAGTTTCTTTTAAATAATTGTTTGGGTCTATATCCATTACTTTAATAAGGGTTTTAAAAATATTGTAGTTCAATTGTTGGGATGTCTGATGCCAGTCAGTTAAAAATACATTTTTGTGTTTTTTAAACTTTATGTCTGACTCAGAACTGATGCAGGTTATTTTCTGAAATACCAGCTCTTGCCTAAAGTAAATCATATATCCATATTATGTAAATCACTGTTTAGCTCCCAGTATTATTTGGAGGGTGTTACAGGTAGTCCTTGACTTACAATTACAATTGAGACCAGAATGTCCATTGCTAAGCAAGGTGGTTGTTAAGTGAGTCATCCAGTCATTAAGGAACTCCAGCTTCCCTCATTGACTTGGCTTGTCAGAAGCCAGCAGGCAAGATCACCTATTACAATCACATGACCCCAGGACACTGCAAAGGTCGTAAGTGCATGCCAGTTGCCAAGTGCCCAAATTTTGACCATGGAAATTCCCCAATGGTTCTAAGTGCAAGGATGAGTCATAAATCACTTTTTTCAGTGCCGTTGCAACTTTGAGTAGTCACTAAACAAATGGTTTTTAGTCAAGGACTACTTATATTCAGATTATTCTCATCATGACTTTTGCCATATTCCATAACAAAATGAAATTCAATGATAAAAAAAATAAGGTTCTACATTTAGGCAAGAAAAAAAACAAATGGACAGGTACAGTATAGGTGGTACCTGGCTCAATAGTAGCGACTGTGAGATGGATCTTGGAGTCCTAGTGGACAATCACTTAAATATGAGCCAGCTGTGTGCTGCAGCTGCCAAAAAAGCCAGCACACTTCTAGGCTGCATTAACAGAGGGATAGAATCAAGATCACATAAATGTTAATACCACTTTATAATGCCTTGGTAAGACCACACTTGAAATACTGCATCCAGTTTTGGTCACCACAATGTAAAAAAAAAGATGTTGAGTGCAGAGAAGAGCAACAAAGATGATTAGAGGACTGCAGGCTAAAACATATAAAGAATGGTTGCTGGAACTGGATATGTCTAGTCTTATGAAAAGAAGGACTAGGGGTGACATGATAGCAGTGTTCTGATATCTCAGAGATTAACACAAAAAGAGGGAGTCAAGCTATTCTCCAAAGCACCTGAAGGAAGAACAAGAAGCAATGGATGGAAACTAATCAAGGAGAGAAGCAACCTAGAACTAAGAAGAAATGGTTAGAACAAATAATCAATGGAACAAATTGCCTTCAGAAGTTGTGAATTCTCCAACACTGGAAGTTTATAAAGAAGAGATTGGACAACCATATGTCTGCAATGATATCGGGTTTCCTGCCTGAACAGGGGGTTGGACTAGAAGACCTCCAATATCCCTTCCAACTCTGTTATCCTATTCTATTCTTTCACTGCATCATCAGTGTTACTCCCTCTTTGCAAGAGTACACCACCAACATTCAAAGCATGATCTAGAAGCTTCACCAGACCAACAATTACCTGACCACTCACCATAATCCAATTAAACTATATATTATGTCTATTAAGCAGAATAAAAATGGGTCTGCACTTCCTGGAAAAAGATGAATAAGATTTGCTCACAGATAAAAAAAATATTTTAAGTAGTATCTTATCCCTTGATGCTTGGTATGTTATTGGAATCTCTGCATGGTTTTTTTGTAGGTTTGGCTGCCAAACTTAAAAGAAGTAACTTCATATCAATGACTAGGTTGGAAGAGTGAGGGCTAAAGGCACCAAGCTAGAAACCAGGAGACTGTGAGTTCTAGTCCTGGCCTGGAAATGCAAGCCAGCTAAGTGACTGACCAGTCATTTTCTCACAGGCCAACCCACCTTATAAGATCGTTGTTGTGGGGAAACTAGGAGGAGGAAGGAATATTAGGTATGTTTGCTGCCTTGGGTTGTTTATTAAAAGAATAAAGGTGGGATATTAAGCAAATAAATGGATAAATAAATAATAAAGTGTGTGGCTCCTTCTTTGTAGAATCACAATGAGCTTCCGTCCTCTAATGATTCTATCTTCTTTTGCTTCCTAACATGCACACAGTTACTCCTAATTATTTAAATTAACAAAAAGGGTATCTGCTGTGATAGCGTGTATGATGACTCACTGGCTCTTACAACATTATACACAGTGTGCTGAACATCAGTGATTACAGTATGAGGCATAGCTAATATCCTGCAATCTACATACTATATGTCTAATCATCATCCGTTTTGAAATAACAAGTTCATTGATATAATAAACCAGCAGCAATACTGTTGTATTAAGTCATTTTGAATACAGTCTGTATATATACATGGTTGTGGGGCTTTTTTTGGTTTTTTGTTTGCATAAATAAGGTAGAGAAAGTATGCAGCACATGGCTTTTGGAATCATTTCCAATGCTTTTACTAGAAGTAGCTGTATGTTTGTGTAAAGGTGTGCACAGAGCTATAGAGTGGGATCTATATCCTTTCCTTTGGATCAAGTGACCAGGAGGATACAAATAGAATAGAATAGAATTTTTTATTGGCCAAGTGTGATTGGACTCACAAGGAATTTGTCTTGGTGCATATGCTCTCAGTGTACATAAAAGAAAAGATAAGTTTGTCAAGAATCATAAGGTACAACACTTAATGATAGTCTGGGTACAAATAAGCAATCAAATCATATTAGGAACCAGTCAATATAAATTGTAAGGATACAAGCAACAAAGTTACAGTCATACAGTCATTTGTGGGAGGAGATGGGTGATGGGAACGATGAGAAGATTAATAGTATTGCAGACTTAGTAAATAGATGGAAGGATGGGAACTGGGAATACTGGCTGGAAATTTTTGGGAATAGAAAATTTTGGGAGTAGAAATCCACACATCTTAAAGGTGCCAAAGTTGAGAAAAGTTGCCCATTGAGATGAATTTGAGATATTTTTAAGGATTCCACCACCACCCCTTTAAACCCTGGCTGGATTTAGCTCATTTACAAACTCAGTTTTTCTTTTACTCATTTCTCCCAGTACGTCAAATCTGACCCCATTCTATTCAGTTTTTGGAGAATGATTGTACTGACCGACATAAGGACAGAGTCTGGACATCCTTCATAGATGTTACTGGGTGATAAGGAAACATTCTGAAATCCATGTTAGGTAACCAGTATTGTAATAAAGTTTAAAGTTTGGAGGCACTAATGTACCTTGCTGATTAGGATCCTGTAAAATGTCAAGTTAAATCTTTGGCTTTTTATTGGATATATGTAGCTTATTGCTTGTTTATGCCAATTATTTAATATGTTATTTCCAGTATGTACTGGAATCATTTGAAAGAGAAAATGTGAAGTAGTTCCATTCTTGGAGGGCTGGGATAAGGTAAAGGGCCATGGCTGCTTATGAATGTGAATCTACTTTACCTGATCCTATTGTTAGTTTCTCTAACCCCCAAACCTTTTACCTTAAACTGTCTACCATGGACCTTACACATTTCTTAAGAGGTTCCTAAGGGGGCGTGCATAAGTGCACCAACATGCCTACCGTCCCTGTCCTACTGTACCCATTTGTATGTACTCGTTTTATGTGTTTGTGGCTATGTTTTGCTTCTTTATATCCATTTATTTGTGCCATTTTTTCATGTGTCATGTTTCCTTGCACTTGTTGACAAATAAATAAATAAATAAATAAATAAATAAATAAATAAATAAATAAATAAATAAATAAATAAATAAATAAATAAAATGTTGTCTGTCTTACTTTCAAAGGGAGTGAAAAAGCAAGAGTAAAAAGAAAGGCCAAGTCCTAAGCTCTGCCTTAGAAAATCTGTTGCCATGTGTTCTCTGCAACTAAACAAATCTGAATCTGAACAGTAATATTAGCAAAGGTGTGATGAATTAGCACCTGGGAGCAGGGGACACTTCAGCTATTGGAAATATTTTACCCAGGATTGCTGCTTGTGGAGGAACATTTCAAAAGTCAGCCAGATTCATGTTGTAAATCCCTCTGTGTGATGGGAAATAAAACATGGTTTATGGAGCTGTAAACAAAACAGAGAAAGGGTCTTGAGTTACAAAACTCATATATGCATTGTCATACCTTAGTGTCTGCATCTGGAGTTTAGCATGGACCTTATAATGCATTATATTTTATGTGACTTGCCATATGCATGCTATTGCTACTCTCCCTTTTTCTGATAGTTGTAATAAGCAGTTGCTTGGAATACGACAGACACTCACAAGCACAATCAAGGGAAAGCAAAAACACTTTTGAGAAAGTGTGGATGATCTTCAAAGCGGATTAATAGAACTCACCCATATTAGCAGGCCTCATTTCTAGTGTATTTAGTGGACAAGCAAATGGTGCTCCTTGACAGGCTGCTAGCTCTTACATCACTTGACCATTTTATGTTATTTGATAGTCAAGTATAAAGGGTTGTTGTCCTGGGGCAAAGGTTGATAGCTTAAATTCTTCAACAGGCCTGTTGTCAAATCTACCTCATTCTGCAACTTCATCTGGGACACCCATTCATTTTGCTATGAAATGGTATGTAGCAAGGGGGTAGAGACTCTTTTAAATCTAATATTGGTATCAGTTGGGATCCCACAGTTAAGGGGGAAAGACTAGTGAGGAGTGGTGCAGTGGTGCACCGCCGAGGTGGTGCAGTGGTTAAAGTGCAGCACTGCAAGTTCAGCAGTTCAGCTGTTCAAATCTCACCAAGCTCAAGGTTGACTCAGCCTTCCATCCTTCTGAGGTGGGTAAAATGAGGACCCAGATTGTTGGGGGCAATATGCTGAACTCTGTAAACCGCTTAGAGAAGGCTGTAAAGCACTATGAAGCGGTATATAAGTCTAAGTGCTATTGCTATTGCTATTGCTATAGTGGTATGCCATGACCCAAAGTGTTCAGGGCTCCCTTAATTCTTGGTAGCAGGACTGTCAATATGAATTCTAACTGAATTTAAAGCAATTTCCTTCTCCGTGTTTGGCAGGTTGTGTTATGTCAATTGATTGTCTGCTGAAGGGGAAAAAAACCATGATGTGGACTCTGTCTTCCACCTTGCCAGCAATTCTTATCCCATTAGAACATCATTCCTGGCATGGTAGAGTTATTTTGTCATGCCTTGTATCTTTGGTACATTACCGACAAGGCAATTGGCAATCCTTCCATTCATTTCTCTTCAGCCTTGTCATTCACCATGTCCTCTAATAAGCAGAACTCTGATGCTGCCATATGGAAGGAGAAAAACTAATAGGAAATTAAAACAGCTGGGAAGGGTGCAGGTGGATGGGCACGAGAAGGTCTTCTCCTTTTGCATTAAATAACCTGGGCAGATCCTCATATGGTGAACCTGGACACTATATTTTACAACCTAATCTATCTTGGAAGACTTCATGCAATTGTCTATTAGAGCAATGTCCAGAAAAACATAATTGGACAGGTAATCCTTAGCAGATCTTTACTTTTTTTTCCCTTGGGGTGGGGGGGAGACAGAAAGAGCAGCTTCACCATTTGGGCACCCTAAGCAATGGAAAACATCTTTATTTTCAGAAAGCAAAAAAGGGACTGTTCACAGCACCTCTAAATCTCCTTTGAAGAAAAAGAATTGGAATCAATTGAGCTTGAAAGAATTTTAAAGCTCAGTGGGGAAACTATCTTCACCTGGAGCTTTATTGGAATTTAAACACTTTTATTGCCTTTGATAGTTCAGGTTCTTCGATAGGCATTTAGCATTCTGGAAGAGGAGAGGCTTTCAGATTTACTTTACAAATATCGCTTTACTCTATCATATCAACAAAGTCAGATTAGTAGAAATGCCGGCTGGGTTATATTCATCAGACCGTTTTACACTGGTTTGGGCAAAGATTGCTCTCTAAGTCTAATCCTCCTCTTTGTTATGCTGCAGAGTTGATAGTCATTGTCCTGTTTACAGCTCCATCTTTCACATGGGGAAACCAAGGCCGAAAGGGTAACTTGACCATCCAGATCTCTTGCATTGAGCAATTGCTTGAACTTGGCCTCCCCAGCTTCAGTCCAACCAGCAATCTGTGAAACTGCGCCAGTTGCTGTGCTTGGCTGATTACTGCTAGTTACTGCTGGCTTTATCACACTGTTTTCAAAGATGGACTAGGAAGATTGGAAAATTAACTGGGTATGAAGCTGCCCTGATGGAAGAATACTTAGCTGAGATGCAAGAGAGGAGATACAAACTTCTAATTGGGAAATAGGTTGGCCCCTGCTTACTAGAAAATCTGCAGCATATTAGGACCAAGAACACATTAGCAAAGCAAGGCAAAAGCAAGGAATAGAACTTTTTGTTATCCTGCTGAGCGTGTAATCCAAGCATCTGGCAATAGTTGCACCTTCAGTTTTATCACCAAACACACACTGATCTGCTGTTGTACTATCGTCTGATCTACAGGGGGGTGGGCAAAATAAGAATGCTAATTCCCAAACAATTTGTATAACTGCATGCAGTGGTCCAATTTTGTAGTGTTCAGAGGTGACAAACTTAAACTCACCTCAGCAATCTCAGACTTTTGTCCCAATCACAATGTTCCTATAGGCATGGAGTTTGCAGTGTTGCCTGTAGTGATCTGTTCTTCCTGTGATTCTTCAGCATGTTTTAGGACAGTGATGGCGAACCTTTTTTCCCTCGGGTGCCGATATAGTGCGCACATGTGCTATCGCATGCATGTGCGTGCCCACACCCATAATTCAAAGCTCCCCACTCACCCCATCCTCCTGCGCATGCGTGTGCGACCCTCCACCCCCAGTTTCCCGACTTCCAGTGGGCCCGGTAGGCCCATTTTTCGCCCTCCCCAGGCTCCAGAGGCTTTCTTGGAGCTTGGGATGGGCGAAAATGCTCCCCTTCGCCACCCCGGAGGGCCTCTGGAGGCCAAAATCGCCCTCCCAGAGCCTCTGCACGAGCCAAAAATCAGCTGGCGGGCACGCACATATGCGTTAGAGCTGAGCTAGGGCAACAGCTCACGTGCCGGCAGATATGGCTCCGTGTGCCACCTGTGGCACCCGTGCCATAGGTTCGCCATCACTGTTTTAGGATGATGTTTCTTTTTTTTTCCAATAGCCAATGTGCACCATCCTGATGATTTGCAGGAAGAGCTGCCCCGATGACTATAGCTAGCATTTCCCTTGCAGCTCAGATTATACTGCTTAATTTTGTAATTCAAGCTGGGTATTTTCCTATGGTGGATGGAACCAGTGACAAAATGGTTGGGCTCAGGTGTGAGTCTTTACCTATTTTAAGTACAGAATATAATATTTGTTGTTTGTAGACCCAATCACTGTTTGGATCCAGATTTTTCTGAAGAGGCTGTGGAGATGCTACTTCAGAAGCATCAACTCTTTAGTCTTACTGAGCATTAAAGGTAGATAAGATTCAAGCAATCAAAAAGCTTTGTCCAATCAAGAAGTTTTTGAATTGCTAGTCTACTAATCATAAAATGGATTATGATTAGATATACTCAGGGAAGGATAAGAGGGAGAAAGAGGAAGTAGAAAGGAAGGGGACAGAGAGAGAAGGGAAGTGGGAAAGAGGTAGATAGGGAGAAAGAAGGTAGAGGGGAGAGAAGGAGATAGAGAGAGGGGAGTAGTATGAAATTTAGAAGGAAAGTGGACTGGAGATAAAAGTATAAAAGGAGCAAATTAACGATATGTTTATGATATTTTGGATTGTATTATGTAATTATGGATGTTTTGATAAAATGGTATATGTATGGATGTTTATGTAAGTTTGGTGAAAAAAAATTCAAAAAAAAAGAAACTTTCTCCTCTCATTGCCTCTTCAGTCTTAATTGAAAGACTGAAATTCCAAGTTGTCTCCTTCAACCAGCTTTCTACAGGAAAAATATCAGACTCCTTTCTTTTTTCCCATGATGAGGACAAAAACCTGAGAGATTCAGAATTGTTATTACTCATTTACTTACTTACAGATACTTCTGTATTTTCCAGTTCAGATAAAGCCTTGAAGTTTACAAAGGAAATAACCATTACCATCATACACTACAGTCGAAATAAATATGATTGTCCAATCCAAACCACACACAGGAACCAAGCAACTGTATTATGTAATGCCAGTCATTATATCCAGAGGCAATGTCTTCCAAAGCCTGGGGCACATTACAGAGAAGGATTGCCTGCAGGCCCACATTCCCTTCGTTTCTTGTAGGAGCCAACCTCTCTCTTAAGTATCTGTGCATGCCTCTCTCTATGTGCATACACGGACTGGGCAAATTCCACCTGGAAGATGTCATCCTTGGGCACCCTGGAACCAAACTCTTGGAGCACATTAATGTCTTTGATAAATGTTATGTGATCTTCTGGACTTGTCTCTTAGCACGGTTAAGGGTTCTAAACACAGATATGCTCTGAAAAATGTAGGCCTCTGTGAATGAAAGAGAGGATTCCAATCTCAGATATATTTTTTTATTCAACACTTATTGCTCTATTATACTAGTTCCGCCATATCCTCTAGAACAGGGCTGTCAAACTCACGGGGCGGATGCATCATGCGCTGGCCACACCCATGCCCAGTTTAGTGAAGAGGGGGAAATATGACACATGACACCACCGTGACAATGCGAGTTTGACACCCCTGCTGCAAAAGGATGGCCAGAGTCTTTTTGCCTTGTTGCTTTGATTTTTTCTATACTGTCATTTGTAGTTTCCAAAGATCCAATACAGATAACCACTAGATGGTAGTAAAGAATTTATTTATTTTTTGTGTCTTTGTTGCCCCCTAATATTTTCATAGATGTTGATTTTACTGCTTTTTTTTTCATTTAATTGTGTCCAGTTCTCAGAGACTGCCTGAACATGTCCTTGCTGCTGTCTTGGCAAGGTTTTTCAGAAGTGATTTGCCATTGCCTCCTTCCTAGGGATGAGAGAAAGTCACTGTCCCAAGGTCACCCAGCTGGCTTTGTCTCTACAGTGAGACTAGAACTCACAGTCCTGTCCTGATGCCTTCACCACTATACCAAACTGTCTCTTAACCAGCGGCGGGTTGCTCCCTTACCAGTGCCGGTGCGCTGCACATGCATTTCCACGCTTCAGGCATGCACGTGCTCGCTATGCACGTGCGCCCCCTTGCGCGATTTTGCTTCGCATGCGCAGAAGCAAAATTGCGCCAAAATTTCACGAGGGGATGCCCCCTACCGCGAGATTTCAGCGCAATTTTGCTTCCGCGCATGCAGAGGAGCAAAATCTCACCAAAATCTCTCTTGTGCGCACGTCCCCTCGTGAGATTTCGGTGCGATTTTGCTTCCGCGCATGCACAGAAGCAAAATCAGCCAAAAATTCACGGGAAAAAATGGTGACGCGTGCGGTGGACCGGCAGGGAGGGCTCCGGAGCGGTTGCATGCAAATTGCACAATCGGCCACTCCCTACCAGAGCTGCGCATTGGGCAGCTCCGGCAGGAACCCACCTCTGCTCTCAACCCTACCACTACTTATAGTTTTATTATCAAAGCTTTATCTAGTCAACTGTGTTATTGCATCTCAAGGACACTTTTCAAACAGGCAACACCAATATGTTTCCATCACATATACCCATGTCAAGGACACTTGCCACTCAAAAATGCATGGCAAAGTCTATGTATAGTTGCACAGAACAGTTTATCTAAATTCAAGAGTAAGTCATAGACAACAAATATAACTCAAAGTTGTGCTTGGAAATAGCATCAATTAATATCCCAACATCAAACTAAATAAATCAGACTCTAACTTGCATTTTCAAATAAGCTCCCAACGAGAGAGAGAGAGAGAGAGAGAGAGAGAGAGAGAGAGAGAGAGAGAGAGAGAGAGAGAGAGAGAGAGAGAGAGAGAGAGAGATGCATTCTAGATTTATGCACCCTATACATACTAATGTACCCACAATGAAAGACAAAACATAGACATAAGTAATGAAAGAATAAGAAAAAAAAATAGAGTGGGGAGTACAGAATTTGAGAATTGGGCCAGTAATAAAAAGGGGATCATTTAGGTAGAGAAAGCAAAGGGGAACTTAAGTGATGTAGCATCAGAAAAGGAATTTGTTTAGATAGATTAATGAAGTTGGAAGGGATCTTGTAGGTCATCTAGTCAAACTCCCCACCCAAGCAGGAGACCCACTCTCCCCAACAAATGGCAATCCAATCTCCCCTTGAAAGCCTCTAGTTATGTAGCTCCCACAACTTCCGAAGGCAAGCTGTTCCATTGGTTGATTGTTCTCACTGTCAGAAAATTTCTCCTTATTTCTAGGTTGAATCTCTCCTTGATCAGTTTCCATCCATTATTCCTTGTCTGGCCGTCAGCCAAACAATGCCGGTTGGCGGGCACTAGGGGGAGGGCCTTCTCTGTGGGGGGGGCGTTCTGGAACCAACTTCCCCCAGAGACCCGAACCATCCCCACCCTGCTGGCCTTCCGGAAAGCCGTTAAGACATGGCTCTTCCTGCAGGCAGGGGGGAAAGACTAAAACCATCTGAATTCCCCCCTTGGTATGGCTGATTGTGAACATTTTTAACTTTTGTATATTATCTTAACTGCTGCTTTTAAATTACTGTTTATTATTGATGTTCTTATAAAATTGTTGTACGCCGCCCTGAGTCCCTCGGGAGTAGGGCGGCATAGAAGAGCAAATAATAAATAAATAAATAAATAAATAAATAAATAAATAAATAAATAAATAAATAAATAAATAAATAAACAAACAAATAAATAAACAAATAAATAAACAAATAAATAAACAAATAAATAAATAAAATAGCTTGATCTCTTCCTCTCTGTGGCAGCCTGGAACACTACTATCATGTCTCCCCTGGTCCTTCCCTTCACTAGGTTAGCCATGCCCATTTCCTGTAACAGTTCTTCATATGTTTTAGTCTCCAGTCCCCTAATCATCCTGGTTGCTCTCCACTGCACTTTTTCTAGAGTCTCAACATCTTTTTTATAGTGTGGTGACCAAAACTGGATGCAGTATTCTAGGTGTGGCCTTACTAAGGCTTTATAGAGTGATCTTGATTGTATCCTTCTGTTAATGCAATTTAGGATTGCATTGGCTTTTTTTGGCGGCGGCTGCATACTGCAGCTCATATTTAACTGATTGTCCATGAAAGTATGGCTACCAGGAAGTATGGAGATTGGAAGCCTAGTTAGATCTATGATTTGAAAATTTCTTATGCCTGTTCGTACCATTCCCAATATTTATGATTTGAGATATGTTGGAAGCTAGAAAAATGTTAGCAACTGTTATTTTTGTAATGCTGCAAGCTGAACTGGGAAAGAAGTAGATAAAGATGTTTGATAGTAAATAAGCAAGCTGATTAAGAAAATGGCATGATCATTCTAACACTTAACATTTTACTTGATTTCCTGGAAGCTTACACAGGAAAGGAATTTGAAAGCAAATTGTTTAGCATAAATTGCATTAGAAAGTGAACCTTTAGAATCAGTTATTGGATTGGGGGACAGACAACATCTGCCAAGTTATATTAGTCCCAAAATAAAGCTTGTGCCTTGGCAGAATACCAGGCATTCTTAGTTCCTATTTTCCAGAAAGTTTGGGCTCTTCTATATCAGACAGTGGTGAAATCTAAAAATTTCCCTTACCCCTGGGCATGGCTTATTTTGCAGGCGTGGCTTGGAGGGTCAGGTGGTCATGGCTTCAGGTGGGCATGGCTTGGTGGTCAGGTGACTCATTGGGCGTGCTTGGTGGTCAGGTGACCCAGTGGGCGTGGCCAACTTGTAAAATGTGAAACTCACTTAACAATGCTCTTGCTTAGCAACCAAAATTTGAGGCTCTGGGCCTCAGCACGCCGAGCCAGAAGGGAGGCAACCAAGCAGGTGAGCAGGAAGGGCCATGGCCCTGAGCCTCAACAGGTAACCCACCGCTGCCTTGGCGCCTGCTGGGAGCCTCTTCCTCCACCAGCCTGGCATGCCAAACTATGTGCGGCAGCAGGAAGCAGCCCGAGAGCTGAAGCGGGTGCCCCACATGCTCAGCGGCTGAGCCGAGCCCAACACACTCCTCTGCCTCCTGCCTCACCTGCCTCCTCCTCCTGCCAGACAGGGAGGGATGGCAGTGAAAGGGGCGGTGGCAGTCCCTGCCAAGTGCAGCACATGGAGGTGGTGGGCAAGGAATCCCCAGCACACCTGTTAATCTGGCAGATCACGTGACTACAAGTGCAGCGCGGAAGCTGCTGGGCAGGCAGCAGACCCCCACGTAAGGAGAGGGCCAGGCCTACGCTTGGAAGGGGCCGCCGTTCTCGCTGCCTGCCCTCCCTCCCTGCCTAGGTGCAGACGTCCACCTGCCCTCCCGAAGCAGTGCTGCCGCGGTTCGTTTTTGTTTTGTGGCGGGAGAAGGAAGAAAGTGGGCAGTGAGAGCAGCAGCCACTTCCAAGTGCAGGCTTGGCCCTCTCCCCGTGAGAGGGCTGCTGCCCAGCCGGCCAGCGGCAGCTTCCATGACATAGGCAGTGCACGGCTGTGAAGGACCCTCACTGCCCACCCTCCCGGAGCACCACAGCCACGGTTCACTTTCTCCTGCCACCGACCCTCTTAGCCCCAATGCAGCAGCTGCATCTCTCCCAATTGCTGCCCACCCATCCACTGGCTGGGCATGGCCAGAAGCAGCGCATCTCCTGTCACAGGCTGGACACCGACTTTGGAAGGCAAGTGGGCATGGGGGGCCACCGGGAAGGCTGCGTGGAAGGATGCTAATCATGGCATGGCTGCAGGAAAGGGAGTAGGCTGCTACCCCGCCGCCCCGACATGCTTTTCTGCCTTCCACGTGGCTTCCGCTTGCCTGCCTTTGCAAGCTGGCCATGGGGACACTGGGAAGGCCACGTGGAAGGCAAGAAAGCATGTCGGGGCTGCAGGCCACGGGGAATGAAGTAGGGAAGGCAGGCTGGGACAGTGGGGGGGGCAGGGGCAGCTAGATAGGCCAAGACTTCGCAGGCTTACCTGGCAGGCAGATCAGGGGCGCAGCGCTTCAGGCAGGCAAGCTGCAGAGCAGAGACTGGGCAGGGCAGGGCGAGCGAGCGGCGACTGGGGGACCGGTTTGGGGGCATGGCCAGCCAGCCATCGGTACCGGTTCTCTGAACCATGGGCGGCCATCACTACTGATACGCAAGAACCGGTCCGAACCGGGAGCATTTCACCCCTGGTATCAGCTTATTATTGTACCATCAGTATTCCATCTTGTATTTATATCCAATTTCAGTAGAAAGGTTTCTAGTTGCTTAGCTCTAAGGAAACTTTGCTCATTTATGGTCCAAATGAGCTGAAACAGAGAAGATCTGTTGTTGCAAACAATGTGCTATGCTGAAACTATTTTCTACATTTTTAAAGCCATCCTCTTATATAATCTGATAGACAAGAAAATGCTTTCTAATATGTTCTTTTTTCAGTGGAAAAGAAAATGTTAATGGCATTCTCAGAGATGAGGCATAGAGTTCTTTTTATCTTAATTAAATGGTGGTAGAATGCTATATGAATTCTTGCACTACTGCATCTGTTACAAGGCCATACACTTTCCTTAATAGATAATCATTTGAATTATAATAGATGTGATCCTGTCATTATTGGGTTATAGCTGTGCATGTGTTTAACAATACCTACTTTTGAAGATGAATGTCAATCCATTTATGTGGCCTAACTCTTCTACAAGATATGTTAGTTTTATTGTCCATTGAAACAAAACCAATAAAGAAACTTAAGACACAATAAAGACTAACAAATATGCTATAGTATAAGTATATTTTCTGGACTGGGATTATTGTAACCTAATGAAATGGACTTCAGTTCATAAGAACTTAATGTTGCGATGAATGTATTCATTTTCAAGATGCCACAAAACTTTTGAAGTACTTTTAGATAGTACCAAAATAATTTTCAGATTTTCAAATAGCCAGTATATATTATGACATCTGCTGAAAAGGATTTGCAAGTTATTTTTAAAAGCATTTGATATTTGGATATGTTTACACAAAATGAAAATAGATCAGTCTTGGGGGGTCTTAAATCTTCAGCAAAAATCTGAGTTCTAGTAGCAAAATTACCTTAGTTTATATATTGTGAAACATTAGGAGCCCTGGTGGTTTAATGGTTAAAGTGTAGTATTGCAGGCAAACTCTGCCCACAGCCTGGAGTTTGATCCTGACAGGGCTCTGTAGGAAGTTAGTACCCACCCCCTCCTAGAAAAATGAAATATCCTAGGAAATATTGAAAAAGGAAAGAATATGTTTCCCTGAATGAGGAAAAGAGAAACATGTTTTAAATACAAAGCAGCTTCCTGCAGCTCCCTGCCTCCACCCTTGCCACATTCCTCCTACCTAGTCTGAAACAGTCTTCTACATAACAAAGAACCATAATAGGAATCCCAAAGCCTCTTCATTACACCACATGGGACCTGGGAAGATTACATCACTCAAGTCTAGGACTTGGCACAAGAGTTGCCCCAGCATGCCCCTGGGGGTCTGACAGCCAATGGAATACATTTCTATATAGGAACAGGAAACAGTTAGGGAGGGGCCCAAGAGAGAGTATAAAGCAAGGAACTCAGCATCTCTTCTTCCCTTTTTTCTCTTCACCCACATCTGGAAGCATGTAATCTACCTTTTCTGTACAGGGGCTTATGCCATGTGCTCCTGTCCACCATTAAACCTTCTTTCCAAGCAACTTCCATGAATTCAGTGTCTTTTTCCCCACTTGGAACTGAACCCAGAAGGATATTTCTTACAACAGCTCAAGGTTGACTCAGCCTTCCATCCTTCCGAGGTTGGTAAAATGAGGACCCAGATTATTATGGACAATGTACACATAATGCTTACACTGTAAACCACCCAGAGAGTGCTGCAAACTGCTATGGGTCAATATAGAAGTCTAAATGCTATTGCTACTACTATTACCAAAATTATTATTATTTAAATGTGAAATCAATATGTTAGATGGTATGCAGTTCAGTTCCCAATATAATTTTTGTTCATTTGTGTATATTTAGGTTCACTTATTCCACTTTTCTTTGATAAATATAGCATTATTGCCATATTATTTCTAGCCATCAATAAAGTATATCCTTTTTTTGGTTCCAATTCCAAGTTGTTTCAGATTTGGACTTATCTCACAATTGCAGCCAGCAGTTGGCTTATAATATGACAGGCCTGAAAATATGGGGGGGGGGGGTGGAAAATCATTTCCTTCTATGCATATTGATACTTAACTCAAAAATCTGTGTTGATATTGCTAATCAAAGCTTCTCCTGTTAATACTTTTTTTTTCCGGTCAACATGAAAAATGTCTTAATGATTGAAGCTGTTAGTTAAGCCATTAAATAAAAATGCAGTTACTCTTTTCAGGATTTTTTGTAAAAGAAACTGCAGATGGAAGTACAAAAAAATTGATATCCCTTTTTCCAATAAGCTTTTGTTCTGTTGATTTAACCAGAACCACCCCATTTGTTTAAGGAAACCACTGAATAGTGTAATAATATTGTAAAATATCTAGACTGACTCATCTGCTGTCACATTGCTGGTCTACCACTTTATATGCAATTTGATTCCTGAGCCAAGTGCTCTGTTTTGTTTGGTTTAGTTTGCTTTCTGGCAGCCTCAAAATATAGATTAAGACTCAATTCAGCAAAATCATCATTAGGATTAATTAAATGGCACAAATGAGCATGCAAACTTTTCTGTTCTCTTCATCATTCCTGAAGGCAAAAAAATATGGGATAGGGAAGAGGCAGAAAGGTTCCAAAACTGAGCCTGATTTTACAGCCAAGTGATCTGTTACTTAGCATTAAGATATATAGTGGATTCTAAAACCCTTTACTACCGGTTCGTGTGCGCTTGCGCGCATGCATGACACTTTTGCGTATGCGCAGAAGCATTCCGTGAGGGTGGGTAGAGCCTCCCACAGCTGGCGCTACCAGTTCTAAGAACTGGGCTGAACCAGGAACAACCCACCGCTGATTAAGATTATTTTTGCTGGTTGAATAAATTAAATGCCCTTGGTGTTATATTTCAGTTAACACTGTGAGGCAAAAACTCTGTATACATAAAAGCCATTTTCTCCCAGCTCCTTAGTCAGCCTCAACATCTCTTGATAGGTAAATAGTCTTACAGCCCTTATCTATCTCTATCTCTATCTCTATCACAATCTCTATCTCTATCTCTATCTCTATCTCTCTCTATCTCTATCTCTCTCTATCTCTATCTCTATCATCTATATCTATATCTATATCTACATCTACATCTATATCTATCTACAGTATATCATATATATATATATATATATGTGTGTGTGTGTGTACAGTATATATGTATGTGTGTATGTGTATATATATATGTGTATGTGTATGTATGTATGTATGTATGTATGTATGTATGTATGTATGTATGTACGTACATACATACATACATACATTTGTGTTCACTACTGACCATTAGAACACACATCTTATTTTGTTGGAACTCATCAGGCAAAGGTATCTACAGCACTTCTAGTGATCAGTAGTAGTAAACTAGTTGTACAGAACCAATAGAAGAGAATATTTGTAGTTCAGGGTTGAACTGTGGGATCCTTGTTGCTCTCTTAGTTGTTTTGTTGCAGACATTTCATTACCAAACTAGGTAACATCATCAGTGCTAGAAGGGTGCTAGATTTGCTCTCTTTTTTATTGTCGTATAGTGGTCCTTATCCTAATGGTCAGTAGTGAAGAGAGCCATTGTAACACATTGTCTTAAGTCTCCTTTAGGAGGAGGTCCAAACAAATTAACTTCTATAGGTCTCTATTCTGGCAGTGCAAATAAATAAGAATGGCAGGTATACCATTCATAGCATCTATAGTTAATTTAGTAGTTGTAGTTATTTTTAATAACTTTTATACCATCAGTACATAATGATGATATTAAATTTCTTTTATTGGGTTCTGTCTCTGTTTTTATTTTATACTTGTGCTGTCCCTAGATCTCCTTCTTATATCTCCATTTTGCTCAGAATTTGATAAGGACATGGTAATTGAGATTGTGGGTTTCATCTGCTGAGAAGTGGCATACTTTCTTCAAAATTTATTTTGGGGATGAACAAATATAGATTAAAATCGCGCTGTCATCACTCTAAAAACATAAATATAGAATGCTTAAAATGAAGTTATGGCCTCTTTTCTTGATTCTTTGCCCATAGCATAATTTCTTAGGTGTATGTATGGAAGGTATTATATTTTGTCTCTCTTATAATCAGTTAAATATTTATTTAATAATACCACAATAGGAACAGATAATATGAGGCCAGAGTTAGGGTTTCAGGATTATTTCTTGAAGAATGGCTACTTTGTCATAAGGGTTATCAATATTGATAAAGTTATATAGACAATATAAATATAGATGATATAGATATAAATACAGATACAGATAGTGCTTGGTCAGCCTTTTCAGGCAGGTTGGGAAGCACTAACATTGACAGAGGTCCCCAAACTTGGCAACTTTAAGACTTGTGGACTTCAACTCCCAGAATTCTCCAGCCAGCTATGCTGGGTGGAGAATTCTGGGAGTTAAAGTCCACAAGTCTTAAAGTTGCCAAGTTTGAAGACCTCTGACTAACAAGGATTTCTGGAACTCTACTTTATGGAAGTAGGTTATAACAACAGCATCTTGAAAGCCTGACAGCATTTCCACCCCCTTCTTCTTATATCAAAGACAGTTAAGGTGGGGCAGTCTTGAGTTTCTTTCTCACACCTTGTTTTCCCAAAGGAACCTCATGTTTAACCAATGTATGCTATATCTATATCTTCTCCAAGATCATGATGGGCATCCTCTTCGTCTATGCCATCTTAGTTTTCTGTTTTCTTTTCTTAAAAGGCAATATCCAGTTTGGTTTTTCCTTGTGCCTATTAATCTTTACAATCTATACTTTCTTCCCAGGGCTTAGATAAAACAAGAGAGGAACTCTTAAACTTCCCATGTCAGAAGATAAGTAGTCAAAAGCTTTAGTCATGAATTAGGGTTTTGACTAATTATTAAACTATGAAAATAATCCTTTGGCTTGCCAAAGATGAGGTATGTTTAAATTGGAGGTATATTTTCCTAAAGGTATGTTTGATGTAGAAATATGACTAAGCTTATTATGTTGCAGAAGACTAGAAATGCTGACCCTGAGAAGCACATTAGGACTGTTCAAACCATGCAAAAGGAGTACTTCATCAAGTGCACCTAAGTATTTTTGAAGGGTTAAAGAGGTCACGTTTAAAAGTCTCAGTAGAGCAGCTTCAAAGACCTTCTCTTTTGCCTCCATCTTGTATGAAAGCACACAGAACTGTGCACAAACATTTGCATAAAGACAATTTCAAATCCTTCCCAACAGCTTCCTTTAAGCCTTGAGGAGGTACCAGTAAAGCCACACACACACACACCTTCAAATGCTTTGCACAGCCTTATAGTTGCTACCCTTGTTCAAAGACATACAAGCATTTTTTTCTTTCAGCAATGAGAAAATATGCAATGTTTTTTTATGAGAGCAGATACCCTAACGCAATGATGGCGAACCTTATTTTGCTTGGGTGCCAAAAGGGAATGTGCACGCGCGATAGCACGTGTGCCCACACCCATAATGCAATGCCCTCCTCTCCTCGCATGCGCATAGACCTCACTGAAGCCTCTGGACTTCTGGTAGGCCCGTTGGGCCTGTTTTTTGCCATCCACAGGCTCTGGAGGCTTTCCTGAAGCCTGGGGAGGGCGAAAACTGCCTCTCCCCTGCCCTCCGGAAAGCCAAAAATCAGCTGGCCAGTGCGTACATGCACGCTGGAGCTGACATAGGGCAACGCCTCACATGCCCTCAGATATGGCTCCGTGTGCCACCTGTGGCACGCGTGCCATAGGTTCACCATCACGGCCCTTACCCTTAAAAATATCAGGAGGAGGGGGACGTCCGCCTAACTCAGGGGCTGTTAGATGGATAAGCTGTTCTCATCCCTACATTGTCGAGTGCAGCCTCTGGACAATAATCATTTAAAGACAGTAGGACAAAAAGGCAGCTTTATTAAAGATGTGGGAGTAATCATATGAATGGTGTTTAATGAATGTAATTTAATTTTAATTAAATTTAAATTACATTAAATCACATTTGATTTTTGTCCTAGACCCAGATATTGAGCTAAATGTGACCTCAGCATCCCCAAGGTACCGGTAGGTGTCCCTGCTACCACTCATTGTGGTAAATGCACACAGGAAAGAACTACTTTTGATCAGCTTGACCTTGCAGGAAGCCACACAGCCTGCCTTGCTGTTAATAAAACTTGAGCTGTGTAGTGACAGTATCACAAGCACCAGGTCTCTGATCTCCAGCTGAATTAGAAGTGGGTGGTTGTTGTTTTTTAAAAGACATGAGTCAGACTGTGGCTCAGTACAATAATGTGAAAATATCTCTTTTGTTTCCCAGAGATACCTCTCTGACTGAAAGCTATCGAACTATCTGGAATTTCAGTCACGTACACATTATGCTGCATTTTGCTGGTAGGAGGAAAATGGTTGTGTGTAGCCTAATGAATTTTGTCTGAGGTTATCTGGGATGACTTGCCTTGCCTTTTAAGTTAAGTTCTGGCCGTTATTATAATTTTTGTGGGAGTGGGGGAGGGAAGGAAGGAAGGACCTCCAGAATAACTTCTGCAATGTTCTCCTTCAACTGCAGTTAAACAAAATCAACAGATACTTATATGGTATCTGTCTATTAATATCTATGTTCCTAGCAGACATGAAAGTGCAGAATAAATAAAACAGACCCAACGAGTGCTGTTTCTCAGGCTGGGCATCCTAAAGGAGATTGACCTTATCTTGGGGTTAAGCCACTTGCTGAATATGATCCATGTTTTAATGGACTATAAATGTTAAAGCTCCAGTAATTAAATGATGCCTCTCTGTGGAATCTACTGCCATAAGAAAAGTTTGCCTTTTTTTTAAATTTTTATTATTTTTCTCCACAATACATCCATACTTATACCATAATTCATTACAAAATATACATAGTTATATATTTCTATTCAATAAAATTAAACCAACATCCTAATTTGCACCTTTTATACTTTTATTGCCCGCCTGTTTTTTCCCTTTATGTCATATCACTCCCCTCCCTCTCTCTCCCTCTCTCCCCTCTACCTTCTTTCTCCTTCTCTCCCACTTTCCTACTTCCCTCCTCTCCCCTTCTTCCCTTCCTTCTCTACTTCCTCTTCTCCCTCTTAACCCTTCCCTGAGTGTATCTAATCACAATCCATCTTATAGTTGACAGACAGGTAACTCATATCCCTAATTCCATTTAATTATTGGTGCAACTCTTAAACTTTATTTTTCCCCAGTATCCATATTTATACATATATCTTATATTTTCCTAGGTATATTAACTTCTTAATGCTGCCTCCTCAACTACCTAATTTTGTCACCTGGATCTACCACCTTCAATTTTCTATCTTCCTCCAATTTAATCAATGTTACTTGTCTTCTATACATATTCATTTTCTAACCAATCATAAACTTTCCCCCATACATTATAATATTCAGAGTCTTCCTTATCTTTAATTTTCATTGTCAATCTATTCATTTCCGCACAGTCCAGTATTTTTTTTAATTACCTCCCCTTCAAAAGGGTTTTTTTGTTGCTTTCCATTTTTGCACAAATGCAATTCTAGCTGCTGTAATTATATGAATAATTAAATATGTATTTTCTTTATTAAATTTCTCTGGTAATATACCCAACAGGAATATCTCTGGTTCCAATTCTATACATTGTTTCAATATTTTTCTGTCCATATTTGAATTAAACTCCAATACACTTTGGCTTCAGCACATGTCCACCACATATGATAAAAAGAACCCGGTATTTGCTGACATTTCCAACATTTCATAGATTTATCTTTAAACATTTTAGCTATCCTTTCCAGTGACATGTTCCATCTATAAAACATTTTATACAAGTTTTCTTTATGTGCTGTTGCCATTGTCAGTTTATAGTTTCTTTCCCACAACTGTTGCCATTTATCCAGTTCTATAGTATGACCAAAATTCCTTGCCCATTTATTCATCGTTTCCTTCACTTGTTCTTGCTTTAAATCAATATATCATAAGTAATTATACAATTTTTAATTAGTCTTTCATCTGTTCCTGTGAGTATTTCATCTAATTCTGTCATTTTTAAATTGATACCCTCTGTTTTAATATCTTTATCATATCTTGACTGCAATTGCATTTTCATATACCAATCTATCTTTATTCCTTGTTTCTCCAATTCTTGAATAGTTTTCAATTCCCCCTTATCTGTTAGAATATCTTTATATCATGCAATATTCCCCCAATTAAGTCTATTCGGGTAAGTTAGTGCCACTATTATTGATAACCAATATGGTATTTTCAAATAATGTTTCTCTTTTATCTTTTCCCACACTGCATATAAAGAGTTCCTTATACAATGTCTCTGGAAATAGCTATGTATTTTACTTCTTCCATACCATAGAAATGCGTGCCATCCTATCTGTAAATCATGTCCCTCCAAAACCAAAAGTCTTTTATTTCTTAGCAAAATCCATTCTCTCATCCATGTCAATACTGGAGCATCATAATATAACTCCCAATTTGGAAGTCCAAATCCACCTATTAGTCTTGCATCTTGTAGCATTTTTATATTAATCCTCGCCTTTTTCCCTTGCCATACGAACTTTAGTATCATTTTATTTACTTCTTTAAAGAATTTTTTCTCTAATCTTATTGGTATTGTTGACAATAAAAACAGAAATTATGGCAGTATATTCATCTTAATTAATGATATTCTTCCCATCAGTGATAATTGAAGATTTTTCCATTTTTCCAGATCTAATTCAGTTTGTTTCTTTAATCTATAATAATTATTTTCCTTAATTGTCATACATCTAGCAGTTAGATGAATCCCTAAATATTTTACTTTTTTGTGATCTGCACATTTAATTTCTCAACTAATTCCTTCTTTTGTTTTTCCATCATATTTTTCACTAAAAGTTTTGTTTTGTCTTTATTAATTTTTAATCCTGCCACCTCTCCATATTTTTCAATTTGCTGTATTAATTTAAGTCCAGTCTCTAATGGTTCTTCCAATATGAACACCGTCATCTGCGAATGCTTGTAGTTTGTACTCCTCTCCTTTAATTTTCATTCCTTTTATATCCTCACTTTGTCTTATATTTCTAGTTAGTACTTCCAGCATCAGCACAAATAACAATGGTGATAAAGGACATCCTTGTCTTGTTCCTTTCATGATATCCACCTTCTCTGTCATATCTCCATTCACTATTACTTTGGCTGTTTGTTTACTATAAATTGTTTTAATTACATTAATAAATCTTTTTCCAAAGTCCATAGTTTGAAGTTGCATTGTCATAAATTGCCAATTAACGTTGTCAAATGCTTTCTGTGCATCTAAAAACATTAAAGCCACTTGCTTTCCAGGATGCTGTTCATAATATTCTAATGCATTTAAAATTGTTCGCATATTTTCTTTAATCTGTCTTTTAGGTAAAATCCATTTTGGTCAGTGTATAAATTCACTTAGAAATTTTTTGAGTCTATTTGCCATTATTGATGCAAATATTTTATAGTCTGCAAAAGTGAAATGGGTCTGTAATTTTTAATTTTCTGTAAATCAGTCTCTTCTTTCGGTATCAAAGTTATAAATGCTTCTGTCCATGATTCCGGTATTTTAGCTTCTAATAGCAATTCATTGTATACTTCCTAATTCCTAATGTTTCTTCAAATGTTTTATACACCTCTGTTTGCCATTTTGAAGAGGGAAATATACTATAATTGTTAAATTCAGTGGGTATTGCTTGAAGACTGGATCATTTAAAGCCGTGGTGGCACAGTGGTTAGAATGCAATATTGCAGGCTATTTCTGCTAACTGCCAGCAGTTCGATTCTCACTGGCTCAAGGTTGATTCAGCCTTCCATCCTTCTGAGGTTGGTAAAATGAGGACCCAGTTTATTGGGGGCAATAGGCTGACTCTGTAAACTGCTTAGAGAGACATGTAAACCACTGTGAAGTGGTATATAAGTCTAAGTGCTATTGCTATTCCTCCTCCATGCAGCTATACCGCCTGATCGGGAAGTTTGGAAAACTTCCAAGATATATAGTTAATTTATTTATTTATCAAATTTTAAAACTGCCCATCTCCCTCACAGATGAACTCTGGGTGGCGTACAGCTAAAATTATATTATTACAAAAAAGTGCAGGTACAGGAAAGCAGCAGAAATTTCCATTACGTGAATCAAAATCACATAATTTTGATGTAGCACCCAATATCTAAATATGTGATTAGTACTGCATAAGAGATCAACCTTTGTATTTAGAGTAAAAAAAAACAACAACCCTCGACCAAGGTGTTTCATAGAATATATTTCACACACTGAATATTCATTCCCCATAAGCCCCTTAAGGGAAACTTTTACACTGTATTGTAATCCACACATATTTTCTATTGCCTTTGGAGTTGATAGACAAAGCAGGGATGGAAGTGTTTGGTGTGAGCGTGGCAGAGAGGGAATCAGTTCTGCTCTCATCACTTTTACTTTTACTCTCTAACATTTTTCTCTGATGCTGTTTGTCCCTTGCCTATAAACTAGGAGCCTAAAACTGAAATGAAAGCAGCAAAAAGGCAAAAATAGCAATAGCAATAGCACTTAGACTTATATACCACTTCACAGTGCTTTGCAATCCTCTCTAAGCGGTTTACAGAGTCAGCATATTGCCCCCAACAATCTGGGTCCTCATTTTACCCACCTCAGAAGGATGGAAGGCTGAGTCAACCTTGAGCCGGTGAGGATTGAAGCCCCTGGCAGTCAGCAGAATTAGCCTGTAGTACTGCATTCTAACCACCGCGCCACCACGGCTCCTAGGAGAAGCTGCAATTATGTTTTAGGCACCATCTCAGGTATCATGGCCTCATTTGCACAATGCCAAGAAATGCAGACAGAGACAGAAGATTTTTTTTTAAAAAAAATATTTCATTCAATCAATTTCTGATTCTTGGACGACGCCTGGACAGTTTTCTTGGCAAGGTTTTCCAGAAGTGGTTTGCCATTGTCTCCTTCCTAGGGCTGAGCGATGATGACTGGCCCAAAGTCACCCAGATGCTTTTGTACTTAAAGCAGGACTAAAACTCACATTTTCCTGGTTTCTTGACTGATATCTTAAATGTTAAACCAAACTGGATTTCCAGAAGAAGAAGAATGGAGAGGAAAAGGTTAAGCCTTAGTCATTGCCTATCTAGACTGTCCTGAAAAGACCTCTGCTGTGCTAGTGACAAACATGAGGTTCTAAAGTGATGCTTAGACTGGATATCCTGCTTTAAACACCACTTAGACTGCAGAGGAGGGGAATCTGTACTCACTATTTTTTGTCATTCACCCAGCTTTTGATGTTGCACCTGGTTCCATGAAAGTTAAGTCCAATATGTATACAGACCAAAAGTTACAAAGAGTTACACTTGAATTTCTATACTAGAGTTTTTCAACTTCACAACTTTAAGATATAGAGACTTGCCAGCATGGCTGGCTGGAAAATTCTGAGAACTGAAATCTACACATCTTAAAGTTACTAAGGTTAGGGGGAGGGGAAACACTTCTTTTACACTGATAAACCTCTAGATTGCTGAGTTGCGAGAAACAAAACTGCAACATCCATACATAAGAGAAGCTAGAGAAGAGGAGAGCAGGCAAAAACATAAAAATTTAATTTGTGCAGCAGTCTCATCTGCTTTGAATTATTGGAATAGGGGGAGTAAACTTTGCCTAGAGCCATCTAAATGTCTGTCTGTGCCTACAATTCATTCTGTGTACATCTGCGCACATTCATTTGGGCATGCACACAGGTCGCCCTGAGCCACAGCCACCTGCAGGCCTTGTGGCCGGAACAAGTTGTCCAACTCTGGAGTAAGGAAATAGTTGGTGCAAGCAAGATTGAAGAGTCTGAAAAGGGAAGTCCACTTCCCTTTCCTTATGCAGCAAAATATTAGGCCATCATAGCCTAAGAGAGTTTGTACCATGATATACAGGTCCAAATGCAGGGAGTTGAAACAAGCTTGAAACCGAGTGTTGATCGAGATCCAGATTCTTCTCCCTCATGGCCATTCTAAAGGCATATAATTTTTCTCATGTACCTCATCAGGGTTTTATGTTTAAGTTGCTCAACGCAGTATAATGCATTTAACTGGAAACTGCCGGAGAATGAAAGATGAGAGATGCATTCTGAGTGAGAATTTTAGTTTATATACAGACACCTGCATGAATGAAGAGACAGCTGTCTTGCAATATTCAGTGGCGCCTGTGCCCCTGTATAGGAATTCAGGACCTTTTTGTGAATTTCACCAAGGCGCTGCCATGAAACTGGATGCAAAATTGTAACGAAGTAGCAGTTCTAGACCAGTTGCTGAAACTGTCATCAAAGGACTGCTGAAATGTTGCTTGCATACTGAATTTTTAGCCTTGGAAGTGTGAACTGTGTGGCCGTGTGGGTCGTTCCCTGCATTGTAACCGAGGACCGTCCTTGCCTTTCTGAGGCAAACTTGTCTTTTAGATTCAAAATGCAACATAAGCTCTGAAACATCAACAAGCTGTCAACTCTCCCTCCTGGTCATACATTTCAAACTGTGGAATGCACTCATTTCCCCAGCCAAGTATGAGACCAAAGCCCAGATTTCTGCTACTTTGCAATCCACATAATGTCTTCATGGTTTCTGGTTTTTTAGCCTCGCCATCTCTTCTATCTACTTCTTCGTTAGGAAAAAGATTCAGAGCTTATGAGGTTTAGTCCACCCATTACACAGAGTGGAGTTCTTTCTCAGGCGAATAGTCAGTAAGACATCCTTCAGATCCAAAGAACTTCACATCCTACCCCAAATCTTCTCTCTTTTAGAGACCTTCATATTTTCAGAAGTTTAATGGAAAAGGGAAATTAGCCCTAGATTTTCCCTCCAGGGTCAGAATTCTGTCTCTGATTTTAAAGCAAAAAATCTGAGGATACATTTAACATGCTTAAATTCCAGGAGGAGATAATTCTTAAATTTTCTACCCCAATACCAAAATAATTTGACCAACTGGGGTAATCTGCAATGAGAGTTGAACATTAATCAATTATTTAATTAATATTTAATTAATCATAATTAATATAAAGAGCTAGAGAGGGAGAGGGAGGGGGAGGGGAGGGGGAGAGGAGAGGGAGAGAAGATGGAGGGAGGGAGACAGAGAGAGGGAGGGAGGGAGGGAAGGAGGGAGGGAGGGAGGGAGGGAGAGAAAGAGAGAGAGAGAGAGAGAGAGAGAGAGAGAGAGAGAGAGAGAGAGAGAGAGAGAGAGAGAGAGAGAGAGAGAGCTTGTTTTCCCCTCTCCCATATTCAAAAGGCTCTGGATGATTTTATTTATTGATTTATAAAACCATTTATATGGGTGCCTGCGTTATACACAATAAATACACATAACCAGTAAAAATGGAAAAGAAACAACATTTACAACACCCTTACAGGAAAATCTTCATACTTCCCCAATTCTATCATCCACACATCTAAGTTCACTTTCATCCTAGCCTGGGACTTGGATGTAAGGACTCTGGAACTCAGAGGAAATTCTTCCATAAGGCCATGGTAGCTACAAAGAGAGGTGCATCTCCAAAATCCTACCATATGACTACTTCAAGATCACATCCACCTTATTCAACCTAGTTGGATAGGCAGGTAGCCTCAGGAAATGGTGGTCCCACTAACAACTGTCCCTATATCAGCTGCATTGGGAAAACTAGACCAAGAAATCAGCTTTCAGGAAAGCTAAAACTATTGTTATTGAGATTGGCTATATTAATATAATTTTGCAAGTTCAATGGTGTTGAACCTCCCCTTTCCTGTACTCCAGTGAATCAGAGAGGTATTTTATTTGTCTGTTGTGGATTTAAAACATGTTTCGTGCTCTGTTGCCCTGGCAACACATCTTGCATATCTCTATCAAGGTTATCTGTATAGCCAACACCTTGAATTGTTCCCAGAAAGAAAATGGGAAGCAGTGCAGTTCATGCAATTCACAAAACTGGCAAAACATAAAGTATCAAGAACTACATACACCACTGAACTTTGACCAATTGTGACTTCTGGATGGAACAAGGACAATCCTATGTAGAGAGCATCAGGAAGTGATTAGGGAATGATTGCAGTGAGCTGCATTGTTGCCAGTCTGCTTCCAGGTAGATTTGAATAGAATAACAGAGTTAGAAGGGACCTTGGAGGTCTTCTAGTCCAACCCCCTGCTTAGGCATGATACCCTACACCACTTCAGACAAATGTCCAATCTCTTCTTAAAAGCTTCCAGTGTTGGACCATTCACAACTTCTGAAGGTAAGTTGTTCCACTGATAAAACCATTCTGTCAGGAAATTTCTTCTTAGGTTACTTCTCTCCTTGATTAGTTTACATCCATTGCTTCTTGTCCTGCCCTCAGGTGCTTTGGAGAATAGCTTGACTCCCTCTTTTTTGTGGCAACCCCTGAGATATTGGAACACTGCTATCATGTCTCCCCTGGTCCTTCTTTTCATCAAACTAGACATATCCAATTCCTCCAGTCCCCTAATCATCTTTGTTGCTCTTCTCTGCACTCTTTCTATTCAAAAGGGGGCGTGCATAAGCGCACCAGTGTGCCTACCGTCCCTGTTCTACTGTCCAATTGTCCTCTTTTATCGTTACTTTTTACTTATGTTTATACAAATTACTACTATACATGTTTGACAAATAAATAAATAAATAAACAAAAATAAATAAATAAAAAAATGGTTTTTATGACACTATAAAGCCCTATATTTTCCTTCCTTCCTTCCTTCCTTCCTTCCTTCCTTCCTTCCTTCCTTCCTTCCTTCCTTCCTTCCTTCCTTCCTTCCTTCCTATCATTGTTGACTCCTGATGACTACCTGGACAGTCTTCTTCACAAGATTTTAGAAGTGGTTTGCCATTGCCTCCTTTCTAAGGCTGAGAGAAAGTGGTGGCCCAAGGTCGCTTAGTTGTCTTCAGGCTAGACTAGAACTCACAGCCCCCAGTTTCTAGACTGATGCTTTAACCACTACAGCAAACTGGCTCCCGGCAGTTTGGTACAAGGCCATATTATTTGATTAACCATTTATTTCCTATCATTTCTGCCCACCTTTGCCATACTGGCAAAATTGATATGCTTCAGGTCCCTTCAATTAACCAATGTCATCTATGAAGACTCAGGAAGTGTGCATTCTCTGTCATGATGCCTTTGAAGATTCTCAATCTCAGTCATGGCTATCCCAATGGTACTTTTCAAAAGACAACTGGACTTAGTTTTTGCCTTGAAAATGTTTCTCTTCTCATCTTTAATCCGGACTCTCCAGATTAAATTAACTTTAGATTCCAGGCAAGTGACACTGATGGTCCTACTTAAAGGACATCCCACTGCAACAAATCAGCTCAGCTATTGTATTTCATGCAACCTACTGCTTTTCCTCAGATGCCCAGTAGGAAAGTGACTCTCTGCTAAAGGCCCATGGAGGAATTTAGCTCTTGGTTTCTTCTTTCTGCTTCAAATAAGCTTTCAACTTTCTTGGAACTCCATAGCTTAGGCTTACCTCCCATAACAGTTCTCATTTTACCAGAGAGCTAGACCAGCTCTTTCTGGTAGGACAGGGATGTAAAACTGGTGGCCCACGGGCCGGATGTGTCATGTGCAGGCCACGCCCATCCCAGCTCCGCGAAGGGGGAAAACGCCGGGTAACATGATGGCAATGTGACGTGGTGAGTTTGACACCCATGTGGTAGGAGAATGTCCCTAGCAAGGGTTTTGCCCTAACATGTGAATTCTCCACTCCATATATATGTGAGAGAAGTGAGAGCATTGCAGTCCACATCAGCTGAAATTTGTATTCATGGATCCAACTGCTTCCATGATTGAAATAGGTCAGCAGCCTTTGCAGGACCCACATTAGTAGGTCAGTAGCAAGACTGTTATTACAGGGCAAGAGCAATTCTGCTCTTTTCTGACCCAGCTGTTAGCACATACAAAAAAAATTGTGTCCTTTGTGTTTCAAATTTTATAAAAGTAGCCAGATGCTACTTTTGGTATTTTTTTAAAGATATCTGCCTTAGTTGAACTATGTTGTTATAGTATATGACTGTTTACTAGAGGTTATTTTTAAGACTTCAAAAGAGAAGCAATGGGTAAAAGAGTATCAGGTCATTTTGCTGCAAGCTCCAATCCTCACATAATTGTACTTAATTTCAGAATATGCATACAAGGGGGCGGAGCTTGCCACATGACAGCGTGACATAGCTTTCATCATTTCCTGCCCCTATAAAATATCCACTTTAGAATATCTTCAGTTTAATAAAATATTAGATGGTACAATACAGGAAAAATAACTCCACTGCTACTATTGTTCTATTTTGCCTTTCCTCCAAGGAACTGAGTGTAGTGAGTTTCCCCTACCACTATTTTGCAAAGTTATTATCATAACAATCCTGTGAGGTAGATTTAAGCTGACTGGCCCAAGTTAACCTAGTCAATTGCTCATGGCTTAATGAGAACTTGTCTTTAGCTCTCTGTATTCCCAGTACAGATCTCGAAAGAATACATTGTGCTGATCTTACTGCACATTTTATTTCCCTATAAAGAAATAAATGAATGGGTTTTTTTAACATATTGAGAATCCTGAAGCAGAAGGACTTCTGGTGGTGACGTCATGCTGTGGTAGCTAGAATGAGCGGGGTTAAAATCAAATCAAGAATTACAAATACAAGGAACCAAAATAGACTGGTGCCCCTACATACAGATCCAAACAAAATATAAAAAGGACTTAGAGCAACATGGCTTTCAAAATGAACGAGAAGAAATCGATAAAATTTTAACAGGTACAGATGAAAAAATGATTACTAAGGTTTATAATTGTTTACTAAAACGTAAAATGGAGGATGAAACCATAAAAGAAACAATGATTGTGTGGGCAAAAAATCTTGGGTATAATATTGAATTAGTGTACTGGGAACAAATTTGGGGGGAAAATTATAAAATGACAATGTCGGCCGCATATCAAGAGAACATATTTAAAATGTTTTATAGATGGCATCTACCACCAGTGAGATTGGCCAAAATGTATTCATCCACATCACCCAATTGTTGGAAATGTAACCACGTACAAGGGACATTCTACCACATGTGGTGGACATGTCCCAGCGCAAAGAAATATTGGAGGAAAATTAAAAATTGGATTGAGGAAATAATGGAGCAAAAAATTGAAATGAGATCAAAATTATTCCTTTTGGGAATAATAAAAGAAAATATAAGAAAAGAAATCTACTATATCATACAACACATAATAACGGCAGCGAGAATTACATTTGCACAAATTTGGAAGAAAGAAAAGAACCCCTCGAATGCAATGATCATAAAAAAGATGCTAGAATGCGCAGAGATGAATTAAACTAACGATGGAATTGAGAGAGAGGGGGGAAACAGGATATTATAAAATATGGAACAGATGGTATGATTGGTTCAAAAAGAAAAGCAAAATTAATCTGTAAATTAAGATAAAGAAGTGCTAAAATGGGAAAAAATGTGATAAATTATATATATACAGTATATTATATATATATATATATATATATATATATATATATATATATATATATATATATATATATATATATATATATAGTATATTATATATATATATATATATGTATATGTATATGTATATGTATATGTATATGTATATGTATATGTATATGTATATGTATATGTATATATATATGTATATAATATAATATAATATAATATAATATAATATAATATAATATAATATAATATAATATAATATAATATAATATAATATAATATAATATAATATAAATGTTTAAGTATAAAACAATAGCCATAATTATGAAGATGTAGAATTGAGAATTGAGAAAGAAAATTCCGATACTGTAAAGCTGTATTAGTGGAATTATACTTTATTTGTTTGTGTGTTATGTTGTTTTGTTTTTTTAACTTGAAAAACTTCAATAAAAACCATTTAAAAAGAGATCTTCCTTAAGTACTCCTGCCAAATGAATTTATATATTTGACTAAAATGGAGAAGCTTTATAACACTCACCTATACTATATTCTTTCTAAACCAGGTTTGCCCAATGTCTATACTGCTTTGTGTTTAGTGCCACATGGGTAGGCCTTGTTTAGCAACTGTAGTTGGCTCCAATGAAATGATTGCTAAGCGACATGGTCGCTAAATGATCACTTTATGAGAGAAAGATACTGTGAAGACGACTGGTTGCTGTCACTTCATTTAGGTAAAGTTTTTTCATGTAACAATTCTAACATTGCTCTCACTCTGCCATGTTGTTATCAGAGAATTTGGGTGTATGTGCATGCATTGTCAGAAATTTATGTATTTACTACGGTTTATTCCTGTATACTGGAATCTCCACAGTATTATTCTCAAAATTTGAAACCTTATACTGTAATGGGATTATGGGTTTTGTTAAAATATGTTTATGCTATTTAGCAGTTATATTTTAGCATTTTTATGAGAGAGAGAACATGCTTGCTATTTCACAGATAATAAATAAACATCTTCATGAATCAAAACATGTTACCTAAAATGCAATAATTATTATGATCAAGAGTTGTAATAAATATGCACTAAGAATCACAATCACAGAAAAAGGATAACTGAAATATTTTGATACATGTAAGAGAAATTCTGTACAAATGAACATACACTAAAGTACTAAAATAATATGTACTTTAAAATCTGATGCAATATTTAAAGAAAAGCATAATAGGACCATAATAAATTCTTCCATAAACTGAAAAAAAGAGAATCCTGAAGCAGAGAGATATAGAAATACAGATATGTACTTTGAAGTAAAAATTACCATAAACTAGATTAAGAAGTCTTTTAAAACTTTACTTTGTTGGTAGAAATTCAACCATCTGAAACCCATCAGGTTTGATGGACAATTTTATTTAATTTGCATTTAAATGTAAACTTAACCAAATTTGTTCTTCCCAAGCCAATATGTTAACTAAAATACAATTATTTTTCTCATCTTCACACTTTTTTGGATTCTGTTCTGCGGTATCATGTAAATGTGTAGATGAGGATACATGCATGTGTGAACTTTAAAAACAAACAAAGAAACTAATGATGGAAAGAAGACAAAATGAATGAAGCCAGAAAACAAACTGAGCAAAGTTTAACATCTCTATGCATATACCGTATTTTTCGGAGTATAAGATGCACCTTTTTACCCCCCAAAAGAGGGTGAAAACTTGGGTGCGTCTTATACACCGAATGTAACCCCAGCCACCCCCACCCTTTGGCCTCTGTCTTCCAGAATTTACCTGTTTGCAGCAAACAGGGAAGAGCCTGTTAATCCAAGCAAGTCATTAGCAGCTTCCCGATCCCCAGCTGATTTGCCACGTGCTAAAATGAAAGTGAAACTAGCTGCAAAGAGGCAAATAGCTGGGAGAGACACACAGATTTTTATTTTCTGCTGAACTGGATGCAAGGGGGTAAGTGAATAACTATAAATGTCTGTAGAATGTTCAAATTATTAGATTTATTTTTAAAGACTGCTTTACTATTGTTCTAGCCAGGGGTCTCCAACCTTGGCAATTTTAAGACTTGTGGACTTCAACTCCCAGAATTCCACAGCCAGCTATGTTAGCTTTGCTGGCTGTGGAATTCTGGGAGTTGAAGTTCACAAGTCTTAAAGTTGCCAAGGTTGGAGAGCCCTGTAAATCTAGACATCTTAACAAAATAAAGAAGCTTTTTAAAATAAATGCTTGCTCTGAAGAGGCCCACTGCTATTGTATCTTCTTTTAAATAATAGAGAATAATGTATACTTCCAGAAATTTTAATTAATTTTAACAGCTCTGTACAAGTATAGTCTGAAATGTAACAGTGTCCTGTTTAGTATTAGAGTTAAATCCTGACTTACCTTGGAGTAAATCTATTTAAATAATTGGGAGGAGTTAGTGTGACTACATTTAAGAAAACTTTCTGGCATAATGTACATTTCTCCAATTCTTTGCCATTTCTATGGGTCAGGCACACATGCACAGAAATACACAGCAAACAGTGTATATCATCTGTGCTGTTTGCTGTTTGGTGTTTGCTGTTTGGCAAATTGCTTGGAGGCAGAGGCCTTTTTTCCTTGTTTTCCTCCCCCAGAACTAAGGTGCATCTTATACTCCAGTGCGTCTTATACTCTGAAAAATACGGGAAGTGCAATTTGAATGTGCTGTTTTTACATTTCTTTTTCTGAGCAAGAGTGTTATGGGACTGGAGCCTTTTCTTTTCTTGCTATATTTTTGCCTTTCAATGAGAAGTTGATCTAAGGGGAAAAAAGACCACATGTCAATTTGCTCCAAACTGCTCATGTTGCAAGATACCCACAACAATAATTTCTTCAGCTTATATTCCATACACGTTTGACACTCATACTTAATGTTCAACAAATATGACCTTTTGGTGTATATTTATGCAGCTCTTAAGCAGTAAATACTGCCATTTGGAAAGCTTAATATAGATTGTTGCTACTTGACATTCCAGTTAAATAACATGTGTTTAGACTATAGATCATTCTCAGGGTATGTGAAAAATATGCCATCCCAAATGTTTAGAAAAGTTGCATCCCCTGAGACTATGTCCCGAGACTCCCTTTAAGCAAAGTGCTTAATATAAATCCCATTTCCACACCTACTATTTGCATAAGATTCTTTTCATTTGCATAATTCTCATGATAAAGTAGTATACGGAGTATGTAAACACTTACTAAATGAAGTGCGCTCTGCTCTTTTTATTGCCACTAGCTTCTGTTAGTAGATTTTTTAAAATACATAGATGATCAGTTATACTCATCATGATTCCTTTCATGAATTTCATGCAAATGACCCAAAATGGAGGAGAGGAGCAACAGGAACAATAGTGTTATCATATGGAATAATCGCATCCTACTTTATATTGAAATAGTAGGCACTGAACTATACGTGCAATTCAGCCCATAATTTATTGGACCGATGGTGTCCCACATGGCTCTACCTGGTCCCATTTGCTATTTATGAAATCTTTGGAAGAGGTCATTCAGACCTTTGGAGTAGGGTGCCATCAATACATGACACACATCCATAAACTGATGACACAATATATTAATGACACCCAGATTTGCTTTTCTCTACTACCCAACTTCAGGAAAACAATTAGCAGCCCTGACCTTCTTGATAATGGGCTGGATGAAGGAGAACAGGATGAAATTAAATCAGAGAAGGTCAATGTAAAGAGAAAAGTAGATTTGAGCAATAAAGGGAATTGTGTTTAGAGCAGGGATTTGCATAGCCGCCACTGATTGGTTAATCTAGCAGCCGGAGAAATAAACTACTATCAGTGACCAGCAGGCTTCAGGGAAGCCTTTAAAAGTGGCTTCCCTGCAGCCTGCCGGCAGTCCGTATTAGTTCTAGCTAATAGACAATAAAGGTGCTGAACTGTTCTGTTCGCCTCTTCATTTACGTGTGAATCTAACAAGAACAGTCTGGGAATGTTCTTTGCCACTGTGTTCTCAGTAGTGACTATGGCAAGGCACATACTGGTGTAATTTCTCAGCAATGCAAATTTAGTCATGGTGACTCATGCTTTGATTACAATGCCTTGCAATGTCTTTTACATGGGTATGCTGTGAAACAGTTAAGGCATTTCAATTTGTTAAAAATGCAGCAGCCCAATTGCTGACTGGTGCAAGTTGCAAGGATCTCATGATGCCTGGACTCAAAGATTCTGCACTGGTGCAGAATTGTGTATCAGGTTCAATTTAAAGTGCCAGTGATGATCTTTAAAGTCAACACTTAATCTGGAGGATGAGTGTCATGATGTGAACATTGCCAGTTGAGCACCTTTGCAATATTTCTAGGTTTATTGTATTTTCTAATCAAGCAGACATGTGATATGTTTTACTACGCATGTGTGCATTCCAGGAGTCTCCTCCTTTCTTCTCCTGTGAGCCTCACCCGAGGCAGACGTGAATTCTTAGCTGAGATAATGTAGCTTAGTAATGTTCATATTCTTTTATTACTTTTGTACTAAAATAAATATTTTGTTAATTAGAATTGAATCTTGGTTTTATTTTCTAAGTAAGGATGACTTCAAAGAAGCAAGATCCTATATCACCTCTTTGATAGGAATAATTTCCTATCCGTCAATGAGCTTTCCCAGTTACTTAGGTCAGCATTTTGAAGGCATTCACATTTCCAGAAATCTGGCTATCCAGTAAGATAAGAGTGACAAAAAGTTTTCCCAACCATTTACTGTATATTTGACCCTCACCTTTAGGAAAACCACATAACTGCATCTTTATCACAATTTTTTACTGTTCATTGAATTGTAAGCTGCCTTCAGACTGTATGTGTGTGTTTATATAGCATTTGTGTCCATGGGGATATAATTTATGTTATGGGGTGGCTGCCTAAGTTTTATTTCCACTTCAACAACAGAAGAAAAATTTGAGGCTAGGTTCAGACAACATCTTTCATCCAGATCAGTTACATATCTACTGACTGTATTCATACATGCAGTAGTGGGCATGGAGGTTTGCAAGGAGACAAGGGTTTATAATGACACTACATCCTGATGTTATCATGGAAATGATACATTTTACACACACTTGTGTCATGTTCCTATTAGATACTGCATGGTCACAGAATGGGGCAACTTGCCACAGCCTACTCATTGCGACCAACTCGCCATGGCCAACTCACTGTGGGACAACTCATTGCAGGACAATTTAACAATTCAATTTCATTTTTCAAAATAAATAAAAAATTATTTTGTGAACATTCGCATTTCATTCTGTCTTTCCTTTTGCAACCTTTCTTTAATGATTCTATTCTACCATTTCTTTGATGTCAATGTAGCCCTTGTCCCACAGTGAATTGTCCTGTGGCGAGTTGGCCATGGCAAGTAGGCTTTGGCAAGTTGGCAGTGATGACGAATTGTCATAGACCCGCCTAGTCATGCCATTTGAACAAAGACACCATGACACATGTTATCATTGGCTTGCAATGATGGACACATGTACTTGGTGATTTGAACTTCTTTTTGTGAGTATGTCTGTGGCCTAGCAAGTTACATGAAATGTAATTAAAATTAAAATGCAAATCACATTAAAAAGGTTTAAAATGTATAAGAAAAATTATTAATTGAGTAAAGTGCTGAAGTGCGTGAATAAAGCATAAAGAATCTTTCTATTGCAAATGAGCCCTGCTGAGATTCCATATACAGTGGCCATTAAATGTGAAAGCTACTCATTCTCTGGGTCATGGCAATTGCACAGGGGTCTTGGATGCTAATGTTAGCCACCAAAGAATATATATGCAGGAGCCCACATTCATATGCTTCATAGTTCTTGCATGAATGCAGATGCTGCCGCTGCCATAAGTGTTCAGCATCATTTTCTGTGAAAAACTTCAACTATTACAAGAAACACTGATTCTTCCTTGATTCAAGGCATCAAGGTATCAGTGGATACAGCAAAAAGCTGATGTACTCACAGTCAGATTTAAAGGTAGAAAGGCATCTGAGTTTGTGCATTAGTTTGTGCTTGTTTAATTAAAGCTGAGCTGAAATTTCCCAATTCCTCCTCCTTTTACTGAATATATCTTACACATATATTGAATATAATACAATATATTACACATGCATACATACATACTGTGTGTATCTGTGAAAGAGAGAGAGAGAGAGAGAGAGAGAGAAAGAGAGAGGGGGAGGGAGAGAGGGAGGGAGAAAGGGGGAGAGAGAGGGGGGGGGGAAAGAAATAAATTATAGCTGTAGGTATCTTGCAACATGATAAGTTTGGTCCAGGTTGAGATGTGATTTTTTATTCCTGAATCAACTTCTCACTGAAAGACAAAAGCATAGGAAGGAATGGTTCCAGTTCCATAACACTCTTGCTGAGAAAAAGAAATGTGAAAACAACACATTCAAATTGTACTTATATGTACAGAGATGTTAAATTTTGCTCAGTTCATTTTCTGGCTTCATTCACTTTGTCTTCTTTCCATCATTAGTTTCTTTCTTTATTTTTAAAGTGTGTGTGTGTGTGTGTGTGTGTGTGTGTGTGTGTGTGTGTGTGTGTGTGTGTGTGTGTGTATTTTATAGGAAAATTTATAGAAATTTTATAGGAAAATTTCTGCTGTTATGGGGAGGAAAACATTGCCAATGTTCTCAAGGGGGAAACTGTGAGCTGTTTCGTTTTTTTCTTTATTGGAGCTTATTTCAGCAACAAGGATTACCCAGATCCTTCCTTCTCTATGCATCCCTGGATGAGAAGTCTGTGCATTATTTGAATCTCTGCTATAAGGCTAGGGTAGGAAAGTTTTAAGATTGCAGAACCTGGAAATAAACTATCCAGTGGGGTGAAAGTAAATGTTTGTTGGACCAATCTCCTGAATCAACTGATGATAACTTCAGCTGGAAAGATTTTAGATTTAGATTTATTATTAGACTTGGAAGGGACCTTGTAGGTCATCTAGTCCAACCCCCTGCTCAAGCAGGAGTTCCTACACCATTTGAGACAAATGGCAGTCCAGTTTCCCCTTGAAGGTCGCAAGTGTTGGAGCTCTCACAACCTCCGCTGGCAAGCTGTTCCACTGGTTGATCGCTCTCACCGTCAGAAAGTTTCTCCTCACTTCCAGGTTGAATCTCTCCTTGGTCAGCTTCCATCCATTATTCCTTGTTTGGCTTTCTGGTGCCATAGAGAACAGCCTGACCCCCTCCTCTCTGTGGAGTGTTCCAGTGTTATTTCCCAGAGTGGGAAACAAGGAGATATTTAACAAGATTGGCTGCCAGTCTGCTTCCAGGTCCAATTCAAGGTGTTGGTTATTACCTTTAAAGCCCTCTATGGGATAGGTCCAGAATATCTGAAGATCAGTCTTTCCTAATGGCACTGGCCCACCCCACTCATGCTGGAATATGGGAATCACCAAAGACCCCATCAGCCAAGGAATTTCAGATGATGGGATCTAAGAGAAAAAGCCTTTTTTTTGCCTCAGTCACCACCCTTTGGAAAATCTTGCTTCAGGAGAGAGATATGGCCTCTCCTGGCCCCCTGGCTTTCAGAAAAGGCCTTAACAGTGTTGGGGCCACGAAGAAGACGAAGCTGCTGATTGGAGGTGGCTGGTGCAGTAACAGAGAAGGCTCCATCGCTTCTCCATTCTAAACTCATGATTCTTTTTTGTTTGCTTTAATTTTTTTTTTGTGATTTTATTCTGTTTTTATATTTATAATTGCTTTGGTATCTACATTGTAAGTTGCTCACTTGCCTTGAGCTATGAGATAGATGGCAAGTCAATTAAATAAATAAGTAAATGACAAATTGATTTATGTCAAAATAATAATAATAATATGGCCATATCCCCAGAATCTCTGCTCCATATTACATTCGTATGCCCCCACTATCGAGACATAAGATCAAGATTCATCTCCCCTATTTCCCAGAGATTCCCTGGTTCACCGGATCTGTTCAGCCTTTATTTCCTACTCCAGGATATAGACCCTAATATAACCTCAAAGGTAGCAAAAAAAATTGCTGCAGCCGTGGCTGAAAAACGGAGGAAAAGACGGGTAACCCCTACGGCAGAGGATCACTAGTATTGACGGTATAGATTGTAGTAGATGGTGTATCTATCTATATTTGTAAATTTTAATCCCCTTTATCCCCAACCGCAATAAAAGCTATCTATCTATCCATAATATGGCCATACTCACGTAGTCACCTGGAATCCAGCTCAATTTGAAAGCAAGGATAAGGGTACAAAGGGAAGGGAAGGGTAACACAATTTATGCTTTCCCACGCCTGCAAGGATTGATTTCTCAGACCTTGAATGTCCCAAAAACTCCAAGCAAAATTCCTTTGCTTTTCTGAATATTTTTCGATTGTTGTCACACTGACAATGTATAACAAATGAAATATTTCTGATTCCCTTAGCAAGAAAAATAACTAATATGAGGCAGAGAAAGTCCTTCCATTTTAGGTCAAAAATGTATTCCCTCCACACCCATGCCCCCCCTTTTTTCAGGCAGAAAATATTTGACCTTTGGACCTTTACTAACAATTCACCAAGGATTCTTCTGCCTTTTTTTTTCACAGTGCAACATCTCTTATACAGCTCACTCTGCCAATGGCGCTTACAACATTTCAGTGGATGTTGGATGGCAACTGGATAAATATTTGGTGCCTGAATGAGAAAGGATGAAGATCTTTGACATCCTGAGGATGGAATTTTGAATGGGATGTCAAAGTAGGAATGTGCAACAAAAGCCTGTCAGAGGAAATAAAGGGAACCTCAGCTTAAGAGAGAGATCATGTGGAGATTTTTGTTCAAAGTTCAGTGCTTTTTTTTTTAACATTGTTTTTATTTTTTTCCCCAAAGACTCCTTGATATTACCATCCTACAGCACAATGTGCTAAAAACAAGACTTTTAGAAAGAAAATCTGGAAATTGCCGTATTTTTTGGAGTATAAGACGCACCTTTTTCCTCCCTAAAAGAGGCTGAAAATTTGGGTGCGTCTTATACTTCGAATGTAGCTTTTTCGAAGCTTTTTTTCCCAGCCATAATGAGGTGCTAACGATCTTTCTATTCCCTCCGAAGAAGGTTTTTTCCAGCCCTAAGTCTTTGCAGGCTTGTTTTCATTCCTACTCCCTCTGAAAAAGCGGTGCTTTTCAGCCCTAATGAGGTGCTAACGATCTTCCTGGCTTGCTGCATTTATTTTTATTCCTACTCCCTCCAAAGCAGTTTTTCCGGCCCTAAGTCTTTGCAGGCTTGTTTTCATTCCTACTCCCTCTGAAAAAGGCTTTTTCAGCCCTAACCAGAGGATAAAATAATGTGCTGAAGCTGAACAGACTAAGGACACTAGCCTGGTAGGTAGATTTTCCCCCTATTTTCTTCCCCAAAAACGAAGGTGCGTCTTATACTCAGGTGCGTTTTATACTCCAAAAAATACAGTAAGCAAGAGAACAATGATTCAGTCTTTTTAAATTATTCTTAAAGGAAACCCCATCTCTCTTTTTTTAATTTTCTTTTTAGCAATGGAAACAATCTAAAAACATTTGTAGAGTCGAACTGGAGTAGTCCAAAGGCTTCTTTAGTGTAACCTTGTGTTCTGAGGGTGCTCAATCCAATATTTTGGGATACATACACTGAAGGATAATAGCATCTTGCCAATTCATAATCCTTGTCATATTCTTTCTAATGCTGCATGGATCTGTCATAAAACCATGGATTTGCCCACTCTTCTGGGGAGCTTAGGGGAAACCACTTTTTATATTCCTTTAGGGCTAAATCCGTATATTTTTATTAATACTTCCTAATATATAAGTAGATAACAATTCATAAGAGTACTTTACCTTGTATTCTAAGACAGTCAAGTATACCACCTTTGTTAAGCATCATTGTAGCTTATTTTGTCAGAGGCTTTTTGAATAGCCAGGACAACAACGTGGCAATTCTCAACTCTCCATATGCCTGCTGATAATTTCATATAATGCGGATAGGTTAATAGGTATTACTTTTGCAAAAGAAAAATAAGCAGAGAAAGAAGTATTGCAGAAAAAGGCTATAAACTAATGAAGGAACAGGAGGGTTGAAAAAGCAATGAACAATAGAGCAGGAAGGATGAGTCCAGTGAAATACTGCACTCTGAGCAAATTTAATCAGACTACCACTGGCCATGGGTATGTGTGCATAAGGGAGTGTTGTTATTTTCCAGGGTTGAGTGATTAAGAGAGAAAGTGATCCTAAGAGATATGAGAATCAGTTTAAGTGCTGAAGATAGCAAACCCAAAAACTATCAGTCTGGGGGAAAAAAGTAGGCCTTATAGCAGCAGTTCCCAACCTGGGGGTCGGGACCCCATTGGGGGTCGAATGACCATTTCCCAGGGGTCGCCCCAGCATCCTCAGCTCCCCCCCCACTGCCACAAGCCTGGCCATATCGCGCCCCACAACCCGCGCCCTCACCGCGCCCCACCCTGCTGCCGCCATTTGGGTTCTTTTACTGTCTGCGCATGCGCTTAGGGTAAAAGAACCCAAATGGCAGCGGCGGGGTGGGTCACGGTGGGGTCGCGGGGGTGGGGCACGGGTCACGGCATTAGGAAGGTTGGGAATCACTGCCTTATAGAGACAAGTGTCAATAATGTCTTCTGGCAAGAAAAGCAGAGACAAAGATGGCTTGAAGGGTGTGTGGCCAGCTCTGAGGGAGCTAGTCAGTTAGGAATGTGAGACCCAAAGATGAAAACCTTCAGATAGGCAGATGAAGAGTTGCATGAAAGGAACATGTTTCTCCTGGTGCCATCCCTGTCCTCACAGCATTGTAGGCAAGCAACCTGAAGGGGGCAATCTTGGCCAAGGGCTGGAAGCCATTTTCCCATACATTTGAACTGATCAACCAGTTCACTTTAGGTCTCTGCTCTATTCCAGAGAGTGCACTTCAGAAACAGGTCTTTCCATTTTCTTCTGAGTGCTATATAAACGATAGTTGTAATAGACTCCCAGATTAAACAGTACTTTAAAGAAAAAGCTTTCTTCACTCTGTTGAAATTTGTTAATTTGGGGTATATTTTCAGAGTGGTTTAATGTCATTGTTTATACCACATTTCCTATGTTTAATATTTTAGCTTCCCCTTTTTCAATTGCCTCATCACAATTTCAATTAACTTTTATGCTTTTTGTCCTGTGCCACCAAATCAGCTTGCAGCTTTTCTTTTCTTTTTGCTAACGGATTTTGAATTTTGATTCTCTCTCAATTTTTCCAGTTTTAAAGCTCAGTGGAAAGCCAGCCATTTTAGCTTTCCTCGTGCTTTCTAAATTCCTTTTGTTTATTATTTGCCTGTTGCATTTGTCTGCGGTAACATTTCATAGTGTGCTTTTTAACCATATCTAGTCAGCAGAACTGAAGGAGATCCACTACCAGAAGTGAAATATGTTCTCTCCTTTCGCTTGCAGCTACAAGCCGCCACTCATCCCATTCCCTCTCATATTCTCTTTTTCAAGGAGCAGCACTCAATCTGCACCAAAATGCAGTTGGCTGTCCTACAGACATCATTCCCATTTGACTCACCCCTTGACAGATTGTCAAGTGGACATGGCAACAGTACAACATTCTGAAGAGTCCTTGGGCATGAGAATATTAGATTGGCCAGCAGGGTGGCAAGCTGTTCCAGAGAGTTTAATTCCTTCAGCACATTGTAGTATAGATGCTCCAAGTGATGGATGAATATTTAGGTTTACTTCATCTTCACCAATTATGGAGGTTTTAGGAAAAGAGCCTGTCATTCACCTCTTTCATTACAGATGAACATATGATGATGTTCATCCAACATGTTCGAAGAGGACCTTGACATCTATGAGAATCTAGGGGGATGTCAAGACTTGCACGTGAATTGGATTAAAGTGAGGGAGAGGTGCACATAGTCGGCCTCACTCTCTCTTCCCGGATTCCATCTTGCTCCAATAGCAGGACAAGATGAACATATATGCACTATTAAAATACATACAGAGAGAAAACAATCTTGATTAGAGGTCATACATATTCAATAGGATGAACCAGTATTTGTATTCGTTTTACATATACTACATTGCTTGAGATAGAATACAAGAATTCTGCTTGCAATGCACAATAAGTCTACCTGTGTCTGATTCTGAGATGAAAAGCACAGTATGGTACTCATGGCAGAAATGGTTCTGAACTGGTTCTGAATAAGCAATTTGCACAAAGACTGAGACTTTCCACATTTGGGGAGCCAGAGTTCCTATTCAGACTTTATCCCTTCCTTACAAGCTGTCTGGTCTGGAACCCCACAGCATTTCACCTCTCTAAAAACTAATGCCTACTTTGGTGTCCCAGCTCTATGGATAGAGTTCTTGGAGGGAGAGGCTATTATTCATAGGTATAGCTAGGCTCAGAGAGTGGTACTGAAAAATCAGGTACTAGGATTTTAAGTGTGAAGATTTGTGAAACCTCAAGCTGAAAGGTCCTTAATCTCTCCTTCAGAACCACTGGTTCCTCAGCTGTTGGGTTGTGTGTCTCTGTCCAGACCACTGCTGGGTTTTGAAGTCATAGCAATAGCACTTAGCAATAGCACTTAGACATATACCGCTTCATAGTACTTTACAGCCCTCTCTAAGCGGTTTACAGAGTTCAGTATATTGCCCCCAACAATCTGGCTCCTCATTTTACCCACCTCGGAAGGATGGAAGGCTGAGTCAACCTTGAGCCTGGTGAGATTTGAACAGCTGAACTGCAGCTAGCAGTCAGCTGAAGTAGCCTGCGGTGCTGCACTCTAACCACTGTGCCATCTCGGCTCCATGATAGCGTGGCTGTGGATATGAGAGAGGAGACATGTAAGCATCCATTGCATAGACAGATTTATTTACAATAGCTTCCACATATCACAGAGAGATGCTCAGGAAATGTAAGGGAAGAAAGGGAGATAAATGAAACTCAACCAATTGTTTGACATTAAGTAGCTCTTGAGTGGGAAGATTTCAAATTGTTAGGTCAATGAAGTATGAAAATTCCAGGCAGCAGGGGAAAAAATAAGGCAATTAAAGCAAAGGAGAAGTAAGAATACTATGGTTTCAAAAACAGAATATATGTATTCATTGTACATTAGTAGTAATTTAAAGGAAAAACTCAACTCTGTCGTGAACACCTCTATAGAAAACAGAGTACAGCTGAAACACTCGCCTAGATGGTTTAGATCTGGCCTGTTCTGTTCTCCTGTCAACTCTTCTGGTTTAGAAATGGTTGCACTAGTAATTTCAGTACTGGAGAGACATTTTGCTTACATAATTGAATGTAAAACATGACTGCCCTTTAAAAGATCAATTTCTATACTGAGAAAGCCATTCTAAAATAGTTGTCCCTCTCTGCTTCTCTTACTTTTAAACATTATTCACAAAAGACAAATTCTAATGAGAATAGCTCACTTCACTGAAGACTAAAATGCAAAGGTCAGTGATGAAAATGACACGTTAGATCCACAGTTAGATCACATAGATGATTCACCCTTTTCTCTAAAATAGAAATGAATCTTGAAAATAATGTTATTAAAATGGTCCACGTTGCTACATTGTACAACTTGAAGACTTTTTTAAAAAATTGTTTAATGTATCTCTTTTAAATTTCCTTAAAATCTTCCTTTAAACCAGTGCTTCTCAATTATTTTCTGTTACCGCCCCCCCCCCAGGAAGAAGTAAACATTTCGCACGCACCCCCCAACTCTCCGATCTGGGCCCCAATGGAATTTTAGTGTTAATATTTATTATTTTACTTATTATAAGCTATAAGCAAACTATTGGCTGGGGAAGGCTGCTCTACCCACTTACCTGGGAGTAAGTCACACTGAACTCAGTGGAGCCTCCTTTTCGGTTAGGCAGGTATAGGCTACCAGGGTTAGGGCCCTCTTTTGACACGGGGCCAGGCCAGCTTAATCAAGCCGATGTTTTGGGATTGCTGTCCTGGCCCATAAGCGCCGCCTCTGCCGGGCACTCTAGCACTAGCAAGTAGCACTAGCACTTAGACTTATATACCACTTCATATTGCTTTACAGCCCTCTCTAAGCGGTTTACAGAGTTCAGCATATTGCCCCCAACAATCTGGGTCCTCATTTTACCGACCTCAGAAGGATGGAAGGCTAAGTCAACCTTGAGCCAGTGAGATTTGAACAGCTGAACTGCTGAACTAGCTGTCAACTGAAGTAGCCTGCAGTTCTGCATTTAACCACTGCGCCATCTCGGCTCTTTAATGGTGTGGAAGTAGGCTTTAGGATGCTGTTCGAAGCTTTTGCCCAGCTGCAGAGGATGCTCCTCCTTGTCCAGCAGTAGGTTCGCCATGCCGTTCATGGCTACTGCGGTGCCCACCGAGAACAACAAGAACCCACGCAGCCACCCCGCCCCGCCTTGCCACCTTCTTTTCCGGGCTCGGAGCAGCGTGCAACTGGGAAAACACTCCCCGTCTGGGGGAATCGATCGAAAGGGACCACACATGTTCCCCAGGGTCACACGTGCCCCCTTGGTATCACTCCACAAGCCCCCAGGGGGCACGCCCCACTATTTGAGAAACACTTTAAACAAATCTAAATAAGTTTGTCTACCTTTTTGTGTGTGCATGTGTTTGAATAACACTGCAACAAACAAACAAACAAACAAACAATAAATAAATAAATAAATAAATAAATAAATAAATCCACCCTTGATGCTTCTGGGTAAGGAATGACAAACTGACATCCCATGGATACTGGGAGACATTAGACCTGAAAGGCAGCTGGATGCTAGATCTGGACTGCAGAAAATTCACTCCAGACCAGGGGTATCAAACTTGCGGCCCACGGGCCAGATGCGGCACATACTTCCCATCCCCACCCCTAGTTTAGCAAAAGGGGGGAAATTTGCAATATGTAACATGACAACAATGTGTTGTCACGAGTTTGACAACCCTGCTCTAGACTGTATTCATTTCTGAAATCGATAATAGTGGAAGGAATGGAAGAAATGGAAGAAAAAACCCTTTATTTAAGAATATTTTCTTCAAATCATATTAATTTTCTTACAGTTGTGTCCCGGGACTTAAAGGCCTGTGGGGTAGACAAGCATTTTCCTAGGGATGCCTAGCTTTCAGACTAAGTTCATGTGATCCTTCAAAGACTTCAAAAATCTATTTAACCATCTTCAAGAATAACTTTTTCTTTCTGAGGTGACTCATCATGCAGAAGGAGAGGGCAGAAAGACAACAAGGAAAGGGAAGTAGAAGGAAAGGAGTAATCACAACTACATTGGACTCTGACCTCACCGACTTTTGATTATAGCCCATCCAGCGGTGGGTTGCTACCAGTACGGCCCAGTTCTATGAACCGGTAGCAGTGGCAGCGGGAGACTCCACCCACCCAGGATGTTTTTGCACATGCACAGAAGCTTCTGTGCATGCGCAGAAGTGCCATGCGCATGTGTGAGCGCATGCGCCAACCAGTAGTGATGGGATTTGCAACTCATTACTGGGCCCATCTAGTGATAACATGAGTCATTCGAGAGTTCAGCCTGACCAAATGGGTCACTCTAAATTCAACAGGTTTCTTTCTTTATGCTAACAGTAGTTAAGACTATTGATGTTTTTTTAAATTACTCTGTTTTTTTAGATAATCCAGAGAGCCGAGGTGGCGCAGTGGTTAAATGCAGCACTGCAGGCTACTGCTAGTTCAGCAGTTCACCTGTTCAAATCTCACCGGCTCAAGGTTGACTCAGCCTTCCATCCTTCTGAGGTCGGTAAAATGAGGACCCAGATTATTGGGGGCAATATGCTGAACTCTGTAAACCGCTTAGAGAGGGCTGTAAAGCACTATGAAGTGGTATATAAGTCTAAGTGCTATTGCTATTGCTATGTTCTGTCTGTCAAATATCTGTTATGAGGATTGGATTAAAAAGGCTTTCATATTTCATTGCTCCTGATGAAAACTGCTGCTCTGATTTTAAAAGGCAGTATATGATCCAGAACAGTCTAGATGTCTAGATAAGTGTTGAAACACAATATTTTATATTAAAGGCTCCTTGTGTTGAGGGAAAAAAGTAAGACATTCCTGAACATCACTCACTTGTGAGTACATTCTCCTAAGAGACTTAAGAAATTGGAGAAATACAATTGAGACTACACTTCTGCCTTTTCCCCAGCCAATGAAAGAGAAACTTATTGTACAGTGCTTCTAAACAAACAAACAAAAATCACCCGATCTTTTTACCCAAAGCTCAACAAATTGAGCATCTCAACTCTTACTCTGTTTTTTTAGATAATCCAGAAATTCAGAAATGACATGGAAGACACCCAATGATCTGTGAACCACTACAATAAACATAGATATCGAATCATTTAAACCTAATATTTTATTAAAAGGGTCTATGATTTTCTCAAACTGATTTTTTATAACATGTAACAATACCTGTGGCTGACATTTATGAATATAGAAGTGTGTATTCTAAAGTTGCTTTTACAAAAGACAGCTGGATATCTTGTTTTTCTTTAAAGACATTTCACTTCTCATCCAAGAAGCTTCTTCAGCTCTGAGTGGATGGTGAGGAATGGAAGGATTTATATTCCTTATAGATAGCTGGTCGTTTGCATTCTTTTAGAGAGTGCAACACAGTCCTTTCAGCTGTTCCAATAAGACTCCACACCAGAGGTGGGTTCCTCCCGGTTCGGACCGGTTCTATAGAACTGGTAGTAACATGGCGGCCTAAGTCACTGGAACCGGCAGTGGCCCAGGCCTGCAATGCCCCCGAGCCGGTTCTCTCGGTGGTGCCATAGGCACTGCCATCTTGTTTTTTGCTTCTGCGCATGCGCAGAAGCTTTTTTTTAGTACTGCTGCCCTGCCCAGTCACTTCCTTTTCCTCCTCACCTCCCGGGGGCGGCTTGCCTTCCTAAGCTGCCTTCCCACATGGTGCCTGCCCTGCCCCCCAACTGAGCTACCTCCTCCTGCCTACAAGTAAGTTGCACTAGCCCCTCCCTGAGCTTGCTGCACCCCCCACCATCCCCACTGGGCTCGCAACTTACCCTTCCCCCGCCCCTTCCAGGAGTCCTCACATGCACTGTTTTGGATCCCAGGGGTCTGCAGGGAGGCTTGCTAGGCCCAAAAAGGGGTGCAGGGGTGGTGCCTAGCAAGCCTCTCTGCAGCCCCCTGGGATTACAAATGGGCTCTAGGGGGGGCTTTCAAGGGAGAAAGAAAGAAAGAAACCCTCACTGTTTGGGGATCCCCACATGCACTGAGCTTGAGTTTATTTATTTATTTAATTTATTTAAACGCTCTTATAAGCCGCCCAATCCCATGGGACTCAGGGCGGCGTACAGCATAAGTAAGAAGCGTACAATTTAAAACAGTAATCATAAATTTAAATTAAAAAATAATTAAAAAGAAGACATTATAAAACACAACATTCAGGGGGAATGAGAGCTTATTGAAGCTCTCAGAGTTGAGAGCTTATTGAAAGTGCTGCTAGCTATCCTTGCTCAGGCTAAGCTAATCAACAGTGGAGCTCTAAGAATGCCAGATGATCAATGGGCATGTTCTCAGTTTCAAAATGTCTGGCTTTTCTTCCTCCTACCAAAGACCTTCTGAGGTTCTTCACAGGAAGGGAGAAAGGAGAAAGAGAGGGAGGGAGGGAGGGAGGGAGAGGGGGGTGGGGAGAGAAAAAAAAGAAAGAAAGAAAGAAAGAGAGAGAGAGAGAGAGAGAGAGAAAGAGAGAGAGAGAGAGAGAGAGAGAGAGAGAGAGAGAGAGAGAGAGAGAGAGAGAGAAGGAAAGAGAGAAAGAGAAAGAAAGAAAGAAAGAAAGAAAGAAAGAAAGAAAGAAAAAAAAGAAAGAAAGAAAGAAAGAAAGAAAGAGGAAAGGAAAAGGAAAGGAAAAGGAAAGGAAAAGAAAAAGAGAAAGAGAAAGAGAAAGAGAAAGAGAAAGAGAAAAAGAGAAAGAGAAAGTGAAAGAGAAAGAGAAAGAGAAAGAGAAAAAGAAAAAAGAAAAAAGAAAAAAGAAAAAAGAAAAAAGAAAATGGAAGGAATGTTATCTTTTATCGTTACTTTTCATACTTACTTATGTTTATACAAACTACTACTACCCTATACATGTTTGACAAATAAATAAATAAATAAATATAAATATATGGTCCAGTTGTGAAGTCAGCAAAATTTTGAAGAATTGTTTGAAGAATAGTGTTCAACATGGCCCAAACAAAACTGAACCTAAAAATGACTGACATTCCAGTGGTTGAAATTTTGGAAATGCAGTGCTGATATAGTGGTTTTCTATCAAGCAACAGGTCACATGTATAAAAGTATATACACTTTTATTTTGGATTGGCATTCTTCAGAGCTGTCAACCATGGACAAAAGATACACAAATATTTCAAGTTTAAGAATAGTTTTCTAAGAATACTTAACAAATTTCCACTCAGTTCTTTGGACTTTTAATCAAAAGCCTGAGGTGATTATTTAATTTTTCAGTTTATCGACTACGTGGGATGAATATTTTCATGCCTATAACACTATTCAGCTACTTATAGGTTTTGACCTGTTCATATTGATTTGCTGTGTACCTGATTAACATCTTTTTAATCCAAATGTTTTAAATAAGATTTGGCCATGGGTTAATTTGGGTGCAAATCACTAAAAATCTTGTTTTAAAAAAACACAGCTCTTCCTGCTTTGCTAGCAGTAATGTTTTAAAATAGCAGTGATTGTAATGGTGATTAATATCTACCATTGTAAAGTACTTACCCCACTTTTGTGAAACTAGCATCTGTTTCCACGGAAACAGCAGCTAGTGATGGGTGGGGAGAAAGACTTCTCACTCTGGGGTGGGGGGGTTGTATATTTTAACTATTATGTTCTTTCTGCATATGTTTCAGAAATCTACTGAGGGAACGAATGAAAGAGTTTGATTTTGAATTAAACTGATACTGCTATATTGCAGGATAAATGTCCTATATAATGAGAGCAGAGTGGCCTTTGTATGTGAAGGATATTGCTAAACTACAATTCCTGGCAGTCCCACTCAGTGTGGCAGAGTAAGACTGCTACTCAGTATAGTGATCAACACTGAGCATTGTAATTCAGTAAATCTAGAGAGCCATAATTTTCTTCCTGCTATAAATGAAATGCTTGTATCACCTCAGCCTAAACAACCATTTCTCAACTTCAGGTAGTAAGCCATCATGTTGGATGGCAAAAACAGAAATGGCAAAACTCCAACAAGTTTGATTTGCAAGAGTATTTCACCCATTCCAAAACCCTGGAAAACAGTTCCACAGAATCTCCTAAACTTATTTTAATTCCTGATGTTTCAAGGCAGAGAAGTCTGAACATCTCTATCTAATCTGAACAGGTAAGAGCTGAGATAGTGCAGTGGTTAAATGCAGCACTGCAGGCTACTGCTAGTTCAGCAGTCCAGCTGTTCAAATCTCACCGGCTCAAGGTTGACTCAGCCTTCCATCCTTCCGAGGTGGATAAAATGAGGACCCAGATTGTTGGGGGCAATATGCTGAACTCTGTAAACCGCTTAGAGAGGGCTGTAAAGCACTATGAAGCGGTATATAAGTCTAAGTGCTATTGCTATTGCTATCTCTCAACATATCCTTCTATTAGCTCCTCAGGTACAGTCTACAACTCTGAGTAATCTGGTCTACCAGCTCATTCCCATTGCTCTGATAATGGAAATGATATTGGAAACAATCTTGCATATCTGTCTTTTTTTCCCCCTCATGTCTACCACAAAGTTTTGAAGTGGTAATATCAGCAATCTTGTGGGGAGAGAAAAATCCAAGATGCCAACAACTTCGACATAGATGAGAGACTTGAGGAATACTATACATCCTAGAAACCTTAGCAACATAAACTTACAGGTGTTTTGGGAATTGGGGGGGGGGGGAATTGTTTTTCCCAAGATTTCTGGGACCTGATATACTACTGTAACAGGATCCCAGTATCAACCCAATCCAGTAGTTATTAGAAAGATAGGAAAGAAATCTTCCGGTTTCTGCACCTGACATGGTTGCCATGCTATGGAATGACAATGGAAAGTGAGAGTTTTTCCCCAATGGTATAATAGACATTTTTAGAATCCTCATTCAATCAGAATGCACACACGATTGTCTGTAGCCTGCTATATTTATCTTTGGTAAGAAAACCCAGAGAAAAATATTTCACTAAATTCCATTGAAACCACAACTTTGCTCCTCCCTGGAAGTTAACTAGCTGAGAAAGAGGAGCATGCTAAAGGCACTTATCTTGGAATCTTCCTGGAGAAAGAACAATGTGCTCTCTGAGGAAGAGAATGCACCCATTCCAGGAATGTTTTGAGATTTAGGAAAAGAAGAATCTTTTTTATTTATTTATTTATTTATTTTGTCAACCGCAAAGTATAATCATGATTGTGAATACATAAGATGTATAAACATGGTTATGAGTACATGAGATGGTTATGAATACATGGGGACATTAGGACAGGGACGGTAGGCACGCTTGTGCGCTTATGCACGCCCCTTACAGATCTCTTAGGAATGGGGTGAGGTCAACGGTAGACAGTCTAAGGTTAAAGTTTTGGGGGTTGGGGGATGAAACCACAGAGTCAGGTAAACTATTCCAGGCATTGACCACTCTGTTGCTGAAGTCGTATTTTTTGCAAAGTTTGGAGTGGTTTACCTTAAGTTTGTATCTATTCTGTGCTCGTGTATTGTTGCGGTTGAAGCTGAAGTAGTCATTGACAGGTAGGACATTGTAGCAGATAATTTCACCGGCTGTTCAAATCCCACAGGCTCAAGGTTGACTCAGCCTTCCATCCTTCCGAGGTAGGTAAAATGAGGACCCAGATTGTTGGGAGCAATGTAAATATACATTGCTTACTGGTGTAAACCGCTTAGAGAGTGCTTGCATTGTGAGGCGATATATAAATCTCACAAAATAAATAAATAAATAAATATTCTGTCATACCCATTTGTTTTTAGCCCTCTGTACATTGACTACTATCATGTGCAACTGGGTGGTTGGAAAGACCAAACTTAATTAATAAGATTTCTAATCCAATTTCTCTCCCAAACCTTTCTCCGCAGCATCATTGTTCCTATTCTGCTTGATCAGTTAGAGTCATCCTGAATAGAGTGATCATATAGAGAATGCATAAGTAAACTGTGTAAGTATGTGTAAGTAAACATGCCACAGAATCCAGGTAAATTATGGTATATACCAGTGATGGCGAACCTTTTTTTCCTCAGGTGCCGAAAGCGCGTGCGCGCACACTATCGCACATGCGTGAGTGCCCACACCCATAATTCAATGTCTGAGGAGGGCGAAAATGGCTTCCCCGCCCCCCCGGAGGCCCTCTGGAGGCCGGAAATGGCCCGTTTCCTGACTTCCGGTGGTCCCAGTAGGCCCATTTTTCGCTCTCCCCAGGCTCCAGAGGCTTCCCTAGAGCCTAGGGAGAGCGAAAATGCCCTCCCTCGCCTCCCTGGAGGCCCCCCAGAAGCCGAAAACACCCTCCCAGAGCCTCCCCGTGAGCCAAAAATCAGTTGGCCGGTGCACACATGCGCGCTGGAACTAAGGTAGGGCAACCGCTCGCGTGCCGGCAGATATGGCTCCATGTGCCACCTGTGGCACGCGTGCCATAGGTTCGCCATCACTGGTATATACTGTATCATAGTGGTGTGGACTGTGCTTCAGGGGAAGCAGTATGCAATTTCAGGCTTCGATCACATGTCTTGCCCATCAAGGATCATTTGTCCTCCCTTACATCATATTATAATAGTTTACTTGCAGATTTTTCTGCCTTTTAACACAGTTACAGTTTTCTTTGTAACTTCAAATGCTATATGTATTTGCATTATCTGTTCGGTGAGTTCAATGTCATTCCCACAGCAGAGGAATTGCTGAATATGTTCTCTTCTAATTTCAAAGCTGTGCCTTCAAAAGCATGAAAGTTCTCATTTGAGTACACATTATTTTTAATAATGCCACCAATGCTGTCCTCATTACTGTAAGAGAGACCCAAGACAGACATAAATAATCAAGACTGGACTCACATTGACATGACAAATGAATATCATCAAGAGGACCATGATTCAGCTGTTAAGTAGTGCCAGGACAGTTCTGTAGGTTCAGAAAGACATTTCAGTGTCCTTCCTTGCCTTAATCTAAATTTATTTATAGTGGTAGACTTAAATTCACAAATTGAGTTTATCTCCAAATATTTGTTATCTAACACACAGCACCCAAACCACAATACAAGACAACCACTATGCAAAAACTAATCTTACCATACACAAAAGGGGTGTCAGAAATGACAGCCAGAATTCTCCAACCTCTAGGAATAGGAGTAGCCCACAAACCCATAGCCACACTCTACCAGGAATTATCCAGAATCAAAGACAATATACAGAAGGTTGAAAGAAACAATGTAATCTATAAGGTCAACTGTAACAATTACAACCAATTCTACATGGGACAAACATCACATCAATTAAACAACAGGATCCACGAACATCGGCAGGCAGTCAAATGCCACAATCCCAAATCCTTAATCTCTACTCATATCGACACCAAACAGCACCAGTTCAATTGGACCAACACAAAAAGCATTGGCCATGTTATCACCTGCCATGCTTATGAGTTCATCAAAGCCTAGCACTCCACAAGCAATTCCATCAACAGACACATTGAACTAAACTAGCATACGAACCCCTCAGAATCTAAATCAACCACACAGCTAACCAGAGACAACACCAACCCTCAACCAGTGGTGGGTTCCTCCCAGTTTGCACCAGTTCTATAGAACCGGTAGAAAACCGCTGATGATGTCACGGTGACATCATGGGACCAGTTCTGTCAGTGCCGGTCCATGGACGCCCCCATCTTTTTTTGGGAATTTTTATTTGGGGAGGGATTTTTTGAGGGGGGAATTGTTTGCTGATTTTTTTTCTTCTGTGCATGCACAGAAGCTGAGTTCCTGGCACTGTGCATGCGCCACCATCTTATTTATTTATTTTTATTTATTTATTTTGCTGGATTTCTATGCCGCCCAATCCCTAGGGACTCAGGGCGGCTCACAACATGTTCGATCCATTACAAAATAAAAGCTATCATTAAAATATAAAACAATACAAATGCAATGATTAAAAATACAGAAAATACAAAAGTTAAAAGAGTATCTCATTCACCCTGCCTGCTGGAAGAGCCAGGTTTTATCGCTTTCCGGAAGGCCAGTAGGGTGGGGATGGTCCTGATCTCTGGAGGGAGTTGGTTCCACAGGGAGGGAGCTCCCACAGAGAAGGCCCTCCCCCTTGGTCCCACCAGCCGACATTGTTTGTGGGCTCTAACCGGTCATAGGGAGGTATGCGGCAGGATGCGGTCCCGAAGATAACCTGGCCCTGAGCCATGTAGGGCTTTAAAGGTAACGACCAACACCTTAAATTGGATCCGGAGACTAATGGGCAACCAGTGCAGCTGGCGGAGAATAGGTGTTACGTGGGTGCATCTAGGTACATCCACCACAGCTCGCGCAGCTGCATTTTGCACCAATTGCAGTCGCCGGACACTCTTCAAGGGTAGCCCCATGTAGAGCGCATTGCAGTAATCCAGCCGTGAGGTGATAAGGGCATGAGTGACTTAAGAAGTGCCTCCTTCTCCAAGTAGGGTCGCAATTGGTGCACAAGACGTACTTGTGCAAAGGTCCCCCTAGCCACAGCTGAAAGATGTTGTTCCAATTTTAGCTCTGGATCTAAGAGGACACCCAAATTGCGAACCCGTTCTGAGGGGGCTAATTTCTCCCCCCCCCAAGAACCAAGGAGGGACAATTGGTCGAGTCCTTAGGAGGCAGTATCCACAGCCACTCAGTCTTGTCAGGGTTAAGCTTTAGCCGGTTCTTCCCCATCCAGACCCTAACATCGGCCAGGCAGCGGCCCATTACGTCTATGGCTTCCCCGAATTGAGACAGGGTGGAGATGTACAACTGGGTATCATCAGTGTATTGCTGATACCTCACCCCGTGTCGTCAGATGATCTCACCCAGCGGCTTCATGTAGATATTAAACAGGATGGGTGAGAGGACCGAGCCCTGCGGCACCCCACATAGTAGGGGCCTGGGGCTCGACCTCTGCCCCCCTGTCAACACCGACTGTGTCCTGTCAGAGAGGAAGGAGGAGAACCACTGCAAAACAGTGCCGCCCACCCCCACCTCTCCGAGACGACGCAGAAGGATACCATGGTCAATGGTATCGAAGGCCGCTGAGAGGTCAAGTAGCACCAGGATAGAGGAATGACCCCTATCCCGGGCTCGCCAGAGATCATCCATCAGGGTGACCAAAGCCGTTTCCGTACTGTAACCGCGCCTGAAACCAGATTGAAAGGGATCCAGACAATCAGTGTCATCCAACAGTCGTAGGAGCTGGAGTGCCACCACTTTCTCAACAACCTTCCCCGCGAAGGGAAGGTTGGAGACTGGATGGAAGTTCTTTAAATCCGCCGGGTCCAGGGAAGGCTTCTTGAGGAGGGGTCTCACCACCGCAGCTTTTAAGGGCTGGGGGATGGACCCCTCTCTCAAAGAAGCGTTGACCAACGCCTGGAGCCAGCCGCGTGAAACCTCCCTGGTGGCCGAGACCAACCAGGAAGGACACGGGTCCAATAAACAAGTGGCGGAGCTCATAGCTCCTATGGCCTTGTCCACATCCTCAGGAGTCACCGGTTCAAACCTATCCCATATAACCGGACTAAGACCTGCCCCAGTCATCTCGGCCTGTACTGCCCAATCGGAGTCCAGGTCTGTCCGAATCTGAATGACTTTATCCGCCAGAAACCGAGAAAATTCCTCAGCTCTACCCTGCAAGGGGTGTCCGCCTTCCTCCTTAGCCAGAAGGGTGCGGGTCACCCTAAACAGGGCGGCTGGGCGGGAGTCAGCGGACGCAATAAGAGCGGAAAAATGCGAACATTTTGCCGCCCTTATCGCCACTAAGTAAGACTTAATGAAAGTTCTTAAAAGTGTCCGGTCAGACTCAGCTTTACTAGATCTCCATCGTCGCTCTAGGCGTCTCTTGTGGCGCTTCATCTCCCGGAGTTCCTCGGTAAACCAAGGAGCCCTCCTGGATCCACTTCCACGGAGAGGCCGCAAAGGCGCAATCCGATCCAGAGCCCCTGCCGCCGCCTGATTCCAGGCGGCAACCAGGGATTCAGACGAACTGTGTACCAGGGATTCAGGTATCTCCCCAAGTTCCCTCTGGAATCCATCGGGTTCCATTAGGCACCTGGGGCGGAACCACTTAGTCGGTCCCGCCTCCTTGCGGGGGAGGAGTGGTGCCATGAAATCCAACCTCAGAAGGAAATGATCTGACCACGACAAGGGTACTGTGACTAAACCCCTTAGCCCCAGATCATCTCTCCACTGCCCCGAGAGAAACACAAGGTCAAGCGTGTGACCCCCCTCATGAGTCGGACCCTGAACTACTTGGGTCAGGTCCATCTTGTTTTGGCTTTTGTTAAAAAAATTGTGAATTTTTGGCACTGCTCATGCGCACGCATGCGAAGCGCACCCGCGCCCGCACAGCACAGCCACGCGACATACAATGCACGTGCAGCCATGCGGCATGGAAGGAAGTGAACCGGCGGCGAGGTAAGTTAGAACCTACCCCTGCCCTCAACCAACTCACGCAAGCTCCCCCAATCAGCATTTCATCTGCCAATGACCCTCACCTGATGTAACCTTCCCATCACAAGACCCATCACAAAACTTCCACTGAAGACTCACACCTGACCCATCACAAGACCTATACAAGACCTCACTTGACATACCCACACCTGATTCATCACAAGACCTACTGATCACACAAAGCCCTTACAAACAGAAGAACACTGACACCCCCTAAACTCTACTGAAGATGTTACCTAGCCTGGTAATGAAACATTTGGAAACCAACCCATATGCTTGGAGAATGAACCTTCACCCTCAAATTTAGCTTATTTTACTACTTACAAGAATCTCCGACCACTAGAGAAAAGGCTAGCTTTGTTATAATGCTTCAAACAGCTCCATCAGGACTTTTAGAGGACTAAACAAAGTTTCAAATCTTCTGACCCCGAATATGAAAGAGAACCGAGAACGCCATGTTTTTTTTTTAAATTCTGCATTTTTCAGAATTTTGACCCCTGCTTTGCTGAGTCTAAGCTTTGACCCCAGCTTAGAAACTATACACAAGAGATCCACATATTTAGGGAAAACTTCTATTAAAAATGCTAGTAAATTCTGGATATAATATATAATGTCATGCTGCATAGCATTCAGAAACAACTCCATAGGATACAAACAAATTTCTGCCTCGAACTCCTTAAAACAAACATCTGAAAAGAACCGAATATTTTTAAATCAAATCCAAAGTATTGCACAGTTCCAAAATGTCCATTTATAGTATTCATGAAAACATATACAATACTACTGCACACTGTTTTGGCCAAATATGCAAGTCCGTTTTGAAATGAAGCCAACCAGAACACATGACTATGAAAATGAGAAATCTAACAAAAAGGGGAAAAAATCAGCCTTCCCAGAATTGCTATCAAACAGCAATTCTATCTATTACTGCCTGCATAGGTAGAATCCTATCCTAGGCTTTCCTATTCAATGTGATTGTATATTTTTAGCAATAGCAATAGTACTTAGACTTATATACTTTTACAGCCCTCTCTAAGCTGTTTTTACAGAGTCAGCATATTGCCCCCAACAATCTGGGTCCTCATTTTACCCACCTCGGAAGGATGGAAGGCTGAGTCAACCTTGAGTCGGTGAGATCCGAACTGCCAAATTGATGGCAACTGGTGATCAGCAGAAGTAGTCTGCAGTACTGCATTCTAACCATGTTCCACCATGGCTCTTAACATTTTCTTCTAGATAGGAAGATAATTCCTGAACATGGAATTAATTCAGGTGAAGCTTAGATATTTAATTTGCAGGATGTCTATTTAGGAATTATTTTTTAAAAGGTAAAGAAAGAAATGAGGACAGTTTGGTCTAGTGGCTAAAGTGCTGGACGAGGAGTAGGGAAGCTGGAGTTTTAATCCTGCCTTAGGCATGAAAACGAACTAAGTAATGATTGGGTAGTCAGTCCCTTTCACCCCGAGAAAGAATGCAGTGGGAAAACACTTCTGAAAATACTGTCTAGAAAATTGCATTAATTTATCAATGTAGTTGCCAGGAGTCAAAACTGTCTCAAAGGCAATGTGGGGGGGGGAACAATCATAGATTAGGTAGCTAATCATCAGGAACCTGATTACTTGGATTGATTAACCAGCCAATAAGACAGGAACTGTCAGGCCCAAGCCCAAAGTTGACACAGTGAAATATAATCAAGTTCAATTCTTTATTTGCTTATACCTAATAGACAGAATCTTGATGAACTAAAGCTATATCCATCTACCCTAATATCAGGGGAGGGTTCTGGTTACGTTCGCTACCGGTGCGTATCACGAGCATGCGTGGAAGTGAAATTGCGTCCCACCGTACGATTTCCCTTCCGTGTATGCTTAGGACGACATTACAAGCTGAAACACAGCTGAGGAGCTTCTCAGCTGTGCTTCGGAGGAAGAATAAAGGTCAGTATTCACACAAGGGTGGGTGGGAGGGCTTTTTCCCGACAGCTCAGGACGCGGAGAAGCATCAAAAATTGATGTCATTGCCGGGCTCCTACCGGAGCTGCGCTCCGCACCGCACCGGTAGGAACCCACCACTGCCTAATAGGTATAACCTGAGAGATTCTGGGGTGTTTCTATTCTGAACCTCTTCCTCCCTCTCCCACCCAGTTCAGGACTTTGCAATGTCTTAATTCGAGCTACTCTGTCTACTCTTTGATGAGCCTGCTGGGATTCACCCCACTCCTTCTCCGGCACATTCCATCACAGGAAGTATGATAATGCTGCAATATTAAAGACAAATGCTAACAGTTTCTAACATTCCAGAAACTAATAATACTATAGTCTAATAATAGACTATAGCGCTAGAGCTGAAAGAAATATTTGCTGCACCTTTCAGTGATTTCAGTACTTTTTAGCATAATGGTAGTTAAACATATGAATTTGCTTGAACTTAAGGTAGGTGTTTGGCCCATCTAGTCTAGAACTGTTGATTAAAGCTGGTCATAGCTTTCAAAGGTTTCAGGCAGAGATCTTTCCCAGTTCTATAAACTGAAATCCTTTGTAACTATAACTGAGCCCATTATTTTCAATACGTGTGTACACATATGTATGCTTTGGATTGGAATTACATGGATTGGAATTATATTGCTCCATTGCTATGGAAATTCTGAAACTCCCATCTGTGTCACCAGTAAAGTTCTAAAAAGTGAGAACGTTGCTGGTGACACAGACGGGAATTTCAGAATTTCCATAGCAGTGCAGTTAGATCATCTTGTTGTGGAGAGGAGAATCAAAGAGCTAAATCAGATTGAGGATGGAATTGAAGTTGCTCCAGAAAAAAAAACCCTCCATTTCTGTGATGGAAGTTATTAAGTGTCCTCATGACCTCTCATGGGAATCTGTCACTCTTTTCTCAGAAGAAATATTCTGAAGAATAGGAAAAAATGAATCCTGATGGATTGCTAGGAATGGAACTTTTTGCTCACACAGAAAACAGATGATGGTTCCGATCTTCCTTTGGACTGTTACAAATTAATCTGCAAACAGGTGGTAGTATGAAAAATCTATGATGATGTATATGTTACAATAAGTACAAATTCTAAGTCAATTGTAAGTCATGAATTCTATCAGTAATATCCAAAAAGTAACACACTCTGCTAATTACTAAATGCTTAGATAATTACTTTAATTTACTGTTGAAACTTGACTTTATTTGCTGGTATGAATTATTAAGTGTCATTTACAGTTTTTTTAATGATGTTTATAATCTGTAACCTCCCAAAAACAACAAATTAAGAGCTGTGATAGTGATTTGCTTCATAGGGAATCAGACTAATAACATTCTAGCCAAGTCATATTCACACTGACCAGTAGCTTTTCCAATAACTTTAAGCTTTCTCTTCCCCCCCCCAACATGAATCTGTCCGCAACATCTGTTATTTCATAGATTTCTATGATTAAGTTTTCTGACTAAGCTAACTAAGCCGTTTTCTTTATTCCTTGATCTTTTGCGTCCTTCCCAAAGTTGCATAGGATGGTCGCAGATAAGAATATAACATTCTTTGCTCAAGAAAATAAGATAGTTGCACTCCATTATTGGAACCTTCAAATAAGCTACTACCTGAACATTCCTTTAACTAGAGATGTAAAGAAGAAAATGAGGCCTTTACCTCATTCATTCATTCATTCATTCATTCATTCATTCATTCATTCATTCATTCATTCATTCATTCATTCTGAATAGTTCCCCATCACATATTTGTAACTCTGGGCAGCTCACATAATTAAACAATCAACACAACCAATAAAGAAAATATAAAGGACAAAAACTCAGTTAAAACCAGAATTTAAAATCAAAATCTGAAACCAGGAAACATAATAGGCAGACAAGTTCAACTTATGTGTCAATCAATACAGCCATTGAGCAGGCTCCAAAAATAGCTGGATTGATAGGAGAATTTGTAATTTAGGATTGAAATGAGATGTCCTTGGTGCTCTTTTAACTCCGTTATTTTCTTGCAGATATTTCATTGCCCAAATTAGTAACATCATCAGTTGCAGGATCCAATCTGGGTCAGTCACTGGGACCAGAGGTTTTGTTTTCCAAGCTTTCAGACTCATGCTGGAGCCCATCTTCAGGGGACCTCTCTGTGAAGATGGACTCCAGCACGAGTTCAAAAATTCAGAAGACAAAATCTCTAGTTCTGGTAACCAATCCAGATTGGATCCTGCAACATTATCCTGGGATGTGTATATTCACCTTCATTCATGAACATCATCAACGCTCCAAGTGCACCAGCTCCAAGGATGTTAAGTTCCTGGAACTGAAGGCTACAAAACTCCTTCTAGTCTTACTATTGTCAAGCTGAATTCTTTTTTCCCCCATCCACAGTCTGAGCTAAAGCATCAATAGCATTATTTAATTCATCAGGGGTGAAGATGTACTCTTGGGTATCATAAGCATATTGATGATATCTCACCTATGGTGACAAATGACCTTGCCCACTGGCTTCATACAGATGTTAAACAGGAGTGGAGAAAATACTGAACCCTGAAGGAACTTGCAGAAGAGGAGCAGGGATCAGGACATTTCATTCCTGATCAATGTTGACTGGAACTTGCCCAGGAGGGAGGAAAATCAACACAATACGATGCTAACCCATCCCCAACCCCCTTAGATAGTCTAGAAAGATACCATGGTTGATGGTACTTAAAGCTTTTGAGAGGTCAAGAACAAAGATGGACACACTACCCATTCCCAGATCTGAAATCTGACTGGAAGGATAATTCCTCTAAGATCTTTTTCATCCACTTCATTCAGGTTAAATTAGTTCCAGGATCAAATACAATCCTTTGGCCACTGAAAGGTCCTCCTGGTGGACTCAAGTGGCTATGGTAAGAAACTGTGTTCAAAATAATGTTCATCTAGATGTTGTTTCTTGCAATGTTCCTCATTTAGTGTTGATCTGAAGTAGCGGAACCCAGTTTGATTTAATTAGAGACTTCCCCTTTTCTCAGATTCAAGATACTTAAATTCCACCACAGCCTCTTTTCCAAGATTGTCAATTGGAAGCATCTTGTCAGGACAGGAGGTATGTGAGATTGCATCCAGAGGGAAGTTGTGTATACAGCTTCTCACAATCTATTTTGGCTACAAGCCTATTTGCATTTTTTGGTAAGTTCTTTCCTCTTTTGGTAATGGAAAAAGAATTAAGGCAATGGATGGAACAGACAAGCAAACCTCAAAAAGCAACAAATGCATAAATAAATACAGTTCCTGACATTTCTTAATGGTCTTAATTACTGGTAATCATCAACATTTGTATTTTTCCTGACATTTACCAGATCACGCTTATATAGAGGTATAACAAGTCATGAAATAGTTCTTAGCTAGTTTGCACAGACAGAGCATTGCACAAAAATGGAATGTTTGCCAGCCTAATTTCCAGTGTATCAAAAGTTATTTTTATGACAATCATATTAAAGGCATTAAATCATTTAGTCATGTGATTAAAGAATCATATGGATTCTTCTAAAAATATTCCAAAAATATAAACTGTAGCTAGATTAGGATAGATTCTTACAGTATAAAAATTTAATGCAATCTAAGTTCATATTGAAAAAATAATGTGACATTATTTAGATGAGGCAAAGAGCTGTTGTTATTATTTCTCTGTCTCTAATCACTGGCACAGGGGTGTGTGAAATTCTTCACTTGAAATCCTTACACTCAAGGTGATACAATGAGACACTGGATGCTCCAGTTGTCAAGTAATGAATATTTACATAGAATCCTCCTCCTAAAGATGTAGGGGAGTAAACTTCGTTGTGTGGTGATGAGAATAAATCTTCCTACAAAAAGTCCCTTTCTACATACTCCTTATGATACCAGACCTTAATATGCTCTTCTGCTTTTATTAATACCAATATCACAATCTAAAAATCAAACTTCAGTGACTGGGAAGAATATATAGTGCTGCTAATAGGATCCATATTCATGCTAATATGTGAAACACCAGAGAGTGTTTGACACTTTTCTCTTAGTGGATCATACACTAATAAGAACACAACCATATCCCAACAAACACACACCATATCCCTTGCTTCTGTTTATGCTTGAAAAGATGGAAGAAGACGGACAGGAAGGCGCGCGGGCTCTTACATCCTTTCGAGCAGGCAGCGGTGGCCACTGTGGCGGGGCTGCCCAGAGCCACTCCTCGCCGTCGACTGATACCTCACCAGCGGGAGAAGCCACAGCCCGGATACGGCTTGTGGACAGCAGAAAATCCAGTCACAACAGAAAAATGCCAAAAAGCAAGCTGGACAGAAAAAGAAACAAGGCCATGATCAGAAGGCTGCCGCTAAAGCTGCTTTAATATATACACGCACCTTCTGTAGGACACAGATGCCAGATCCCAAGACCTTCACACAATACTTTGAGAGCAAGCATTCCCCCCCCCCAAAAAAAAAACTTCCTCCAGAATTAGCTCATGTTCAGGCATAAAGTTCACTGGCGAATTCATGGAATCTATTGACTCTTCTATTGTCAGAGATCACATAACAAATCTGCAGCTGCTTTTCTAACAAACTGTTGATCAGCAAACAAAATGAAGGGGCTATGAATAAAATATATTCATATTTTATGCTGTTCCTCTTGGGCTTCATGTAAAGACAACTCCATGTAATTGTACAGTTGTGCCCTACTTGGAAATCTGGAAATTGGTTCATTCTAAAAAAAAAATTTACAGTTGTAATTATATTGATGTTCATATTGTGTAAAATAACTCATTTAACAAAATAGTACTTTGATTTTACAATATCACAGGTCAAATGCTTGTAGAAATTATATTTCCATGTTTTATTTGCCTTATAAAACTTCAACAAGTGAACTTCTCACCCTGCCAAAAATTTAGTTTAGTTAAGGTAGATTCATTGCTGTTAATGAAGTCCATTAGAAACAAGGAAATAATTTCTCCATTCAATATGATACTTGCCAGAACAAGATCATTTTCTAAAATACAACAACAACAACAACAACAACAACAACAACAACAACAACAACAACACTGCTTTTGACTGAAGACGTGTGCACTTTCAGCTACTTAGGTTGGAGTGCCTGGTGTTACGGACGGACGGATTTGGGATTATTTGCATGAAGGCCACTGATTGGCTAATCATGTGGCGGGAGTTTTAAATGACTGTCAGTGGTTGGCAGGCTCCAGGCAAGCCCTTAAAAGAGGCTTCCCTGTAGCCTGCCGGCATTCTGTATTAGCTACAGCTAAGAGAGAAATAAAGTGCTGAACAGTTACTGTGACTCGCCTCGTCAATTAAGCGTGAATCTAACACCTATTCGGCTGGCCATTGTAAAATTTCACTCTTTATGCATAGAGGCACGTGTATCTTGGATTTATGCACTGGAGTCTCCTGCAGTAGCAGTGAATCATTATACTAAATGGTGGGATATCAGAAGTATACTTGAACTGAACTTTTTTTTTTACGTGATCTGAGTGGTTCAGACTATAGCAACATGAAATAACTGCTTTCTGTTGTGAAGACCCACTGTGTAACTTCTCAATTGTACCTGTAATTGTACGTGGCAACCTTTCATATGTAAAAATGACTATTGTAAATGTTTCCCTATTTGAAAACAAAAATGGAAAAAGCTTATTTGATGGAATAGGATGGCATATGATGAGAGAAATAATGGCTTATTCATTTGATTAGTTGGAACTGATTACATATAGCAGTATGGATGTTAAAATTTCAATACCAGGCAGTGTTACAGGTTTCCAAACTATGTTTGAGCAGGATTCTGAACTCAGGTGCAGTCTATAGGTTCTGCCCCAGGTGCTTTTCACTCAAATAGATAATTTGTGACAAGTTACTTATGTTACTGGTTTGACAAAGTTTGCTTTGTGCCTAGAACAGACGTCTTTGAAATCATTCTGTTAAGCCAGCACACATAATATATATTTAATGCATAAATAAAAAATAATTGTGATCTGTTTGTTTACTAATCTGATATGTCAGTTAAGTTGATGCTATTTTCATTACCCTGGGGTAAACAATACTAGTATCAGAAACTAGAAAGCCACTATTACATTAATTGCTCAATTGTTACAATAATGCACTCTTATGTGTTGTGAAATGTTTTCCCGTAATATGGGTAAGACTGTTGCACGTATAAAAAGATCAATGTGAAATGAAAATTGGGTCCATCATCAGAAGATGCTGCTGCCTGAATATTTTCCAGCTATATCCTTACAGATAAATGACTTCCCAACTTTGAGATTTAACAAATAGAACCATGCTGTTGTCTTCATATAGGCGTCAAAGGCACTAATTCCTCTCCCTCCCCCACAAAAAATATAGAGAATGAGAAAAATGTTGCTTTCAGTTTTATGAGTGATAACAAATATAGTAATCACAGCAACTGGTGTTAAATGACCCATATTTTCTGTATTGATTTGTCACAGAATGCCATTTTGTTCAACATCCACTGCTGAGTGAAATCAGTTGGCATATTGGACACTGTATCAACAATGTGCAAATAGCATTTCTCTCTGTTACTCTAATTGCAAAAAGATTTGGCAGTGAACCCTTTACTGGGAAGTGGGCCCAGTACATGCCTAAGAGTTTTGATCTTCAGGGCATTATACTGAAGGTGTGCCTGTTCTAAACTTTGCTTAGTCAATTAATTGCCTTTGTTGTTGTTGTTTATAATGAATCTATATTTTGTAAGTAAACAAGTGAGATTTGTGAATTGGTGGTAACTGGATCATACACAGGGAATTAATTTCATTATTCTTGAAACTATATAATTGCCAACTCTGTCTGAGGACATAAAATGAGCCAGTATATTGTAGCAATAAAGGTGATGGATTGGCAGAGGTTGGGTTCTAGCCCACTCTCAATCATGGAAGCTCACTCAGGACCTTTGGATCAATTTCTCTCTCTCAGGTACAACCTATCCCAGGGGGCTGTTGTTGGGTGGGGATAGGAATTAAGAGGCAGGAACAACATATACAGTATGTTCCTAAATGAAAGGTTGAATCTAATTTAATAAATAAATCCACTCAAGATGGTGATTTTTAACCTTGATAGCCTTCAATCATTTCAAACCAGACTTCTTAAAAATCTGCTTCCTCTCGACTTACTTTCCTAAAACTGTTAAATTGGTGTTCTCTAACCTTGGTGCTTTGCTTGCAGACATTTCATTACCCAGCTAGGTAACATCATCAGTGCTATTGAGTATGAAGTTTTCTCCCTGTTTATATACAATGGCTTCCCCTGGCAGTGTTGTTGAGGGTATGTTTTTCTCCTCGGGGAGTTCCTTGCTAGTTCCTTGATTCCTTGCTAGTTCTTTGATTCCTTGCTATTTATTTATTTATTTATTTATTTATTTATTTATTTATTTATTTATTTATTTATTTATTTATTTATTTATTTATTTATTTATTTATTTATTTATTTATTTATTTATATGTTCTTCTATGCCGCCCTACTCCCTGAGGACTCAGGGCGGCGTACAACATTTTAAAGAACAACTAAACATTAAAATTATTAAAAACAATTTTAAAAAGTATAAAAATGATATACAACACCATGCATACATGGGGGAAAGTAGTCTCAAAATCACCCCGCCTGCAGGAAGAGCCACGTCTTAATGGCTTTTCGGAAGGCCAGCAAGGTGGGGATAATTCGGATCTCTGGGGGTAGTTGGTTCCAGAGAGCAGGGGCCTCTACAGAGAAGGCCCTCCCCTTAGGCCCCACCAGCCGGCATTGTTTGGCTGACGGGATCCAGAGGAGGCCCACTCTGTGGGACCTAATCAGTCGAAGGGAAGCATGAGGTAGGAGCAGTCCCGGAGGTAACCTGGTCCTAAGCCATGTAGGGCTTTAAAGATGATAATCAACACCTTGAATTGCACCCAGAGACCAATGGGCAACCAATGCAACTGGCGGAGTATGGGTGTTACATGGGTGTATTTTGAAACACCCACCACAGCACGCGCAGCCGCATTTTGCACCAGTTGAAGTCTCCAAATACTCTTCAAGGGTAGCCCCATGTAGAGCGCATTACAGTAGTCCAAACGGGAGGTGACAAGGGCATGAGTGACCGTGAGTAAAGCCTCCTTCTCCAAGAATGGTTGCAATTGGTGCACCAGGCGAACCTGTACAAAAGTTCCCCTAGCCACAGCTGTGAGATGTTGGTCTAATTTTAGCTGTGGATCTAGGAGAACTCCCAAATTGCGAACCCGTTCCGAGGGAGTTAATTTTTCTCCCTCAAGAACCAAGGAGGGACAGTCGACATTGTCCTTAGGAGGCAATATCCAGAGCCACTCAGTCTTGTCGGGGTTGAGCTTGAGTCTGTTTCTCCCCATCCAGATCCTGACATCGTCCAGGCATCGGCACATTACATCGGCTGCCTCCCTGAATTGAGACGGGGTGCTGATGTACAGCTGGGTGTTATCAGCTAGTTCCTTAATTTCATAAAAACTGTTCTTCCTGTCTTAAAAAATGAAGCAGTAAATGATTTATTAGCAATGAAACTTCAAAATGTTCTCTCTGAGATGCAAGTCTAGCGTTAGGGAAGAAACTATTCAGACCAATGAGAAAGCCTTCCCTCTTCTGTTAACTTAGCTCTTTAAAAAACAAAATCTTTGTATGATTCAGTCTGATCAGTTTGTTTCTCTTCTAACATTTTTAAAATATATTGTTTTTTCCTGTATTATTATACTACATTGATTATTTTGAAAAAGTAATGGAAAATAAAGCAGAAATTTCTTAAATCGAAATACCATGAAATTAAGATTAAACATACGGTAGCAAACTAGTACTTTGAATAAAAACAAGACTTTTTTTTTAAAGGAGGTGGATAGCTACAGTATGACTTCATTTCACTGACCCTAAGTTTAAAAATTGTGGGTATTCCAATTCTATCTTTAAAATATGTAAATATATATTTCCAATGAAATTTCAACAGTGAGATACAATCTGTTTTGATCTATTATTAATATACATTAATATACAATTATAATATATCAAAATGTTATATGTTCACTATGTAGAGACATCATGTTCATAACTTTTAGAAGCTATGCTAGTTTATCAAATTTTTAAAAGAAAAAAGATAGATCTGGCTATGAAAATCCTAACTTTAACTCTAATATTAAATGCTATCAAAACAATAATTTACTGCATGGAATACATATGATCTGCCATTAATTACCACTCTCATTAAAGAGTGAAGTATGAATAAAAGATTATTCCGCAATAAGAAAGTTACCATATTTTCAAAGAAAGTCCCATCATCTCTTTATTCCACTATTTCTCAAACTTGGAAAATGTAAGATTTATGGACTTCAACACCCAGAATTCTCTAGCCATTCTGGGAGCTGAAGTCTACACACCTTAAAGTTGGCAAGTTTGAAAAAACATTGGTTTAAACCAGTGGTGGGTTGATACGGGTTCGGCCCCGTTCGGGCGAACTGGTAGCAGCAGTGGTGGGAGGCTCTGCCCACCCGCCCGGACGTCATCACAGACATTCTGCACATGCACAGAAGCGGCACACACATGTGCACGTGTGCTCCCGTTCCCGAACTGGTAGCAAAGGTAAGTGAAACCCACCACTGGTTTAAACTGTACTGATTTGGCTTAAACATAGTAATTGTCCCAATTTAGCTCAACTTCACAACTTGCTACCTCATAAATTGTTTGAATCATCACTCCCCTAAATCTCTATGCTAATAGGAATTCTGGAAGTTAGGATGCCAAGATATTAGGAGGGAACCAAACTGGGAAAAGCTAAATTATTGCATATATTCACCACTTTACAACTATGTATTTTAAAAGCAGATGATAAATTCCACAAACACAAAACACTGGGAAACAAGACCAAGTTCTCAGAAGGCAATTGTTATCCTTGGAAGGCAGGCTTAAAGCAATTCTCTTTTGCTTTGTATGGCAGGGTTCCCAGGGACAGCCACACATTCTCCTAGAGCACATGAAAAAGACATTTATTATCCTTGTCTTACGAAGAGCTTTAAGCTTATAATAAGAGTTAATTGCATAAAATAGGGACAAGTCAATACAATGAGAGTGAATTTCTAAACAACTCTTTCTCTCCCATTTTTCATACTCCACTTTGTGGATCAATTTCTTAACAGAGACTGTTCATGATCTGACCCAAGATGTTTAACTTAATTTTTCTCCTTAGACTGCCTTGGCTAGCTTTTCCAAACCTCTAATGATTTTTTTGCATTTAAATGAAGAAAAAAAAATCAAAGCAATAGACAAAGCTTCTCACCAGAGATGTATGGTTCCTCTACCCCTAATATACAAATAAGATGCTTTTTTCCTTTAATACTCAAAACAGTTCTGAGACCCGAAAAAGTATCTTCTGCAGGATTTATATCCGGGACCACATCCTACCACACACCTCCCTTCAACCAGTTAGGTCCCATAGAGTTGGTCTCCTCCAGGTCCCATCAGCCAAACAATGCCGGTTGGTGGGACCACGGGGGAGAGTATTCTCTGTGGGAGCCCCATCTCTCTGGAACCAACTCCCACCAGAGATCCGGACCATCCCCACTCTTCTGGCCTTCCGCAAAGCCGTAAAGACATGGCTCTTCCAGCAGGTGGGGTGAAAAAGATCGGATTCCCCCTGGATGAATGGTTTTTTGTTGCTTTTTTTATTGTATGTTATGATTTTAAACTGTTTTTATTTACTGTACTGTTCTTATTCATGCTGTACACCGCCCTGAGTCCTACGGGATTGGGAGGCCTATAAGAACTTTTAATTTAATTAAATTAAATTAAATTAAATGGTATTTTTGACGAGACTTGTACTTTGAAAATGTCTCATTTCATTAATGGAACTGTAAACATCTCTCATCCCCACCTCCCCTCAAAAAAAATAGACTTATTAAGGACAAAAGACAAAATGAGTTTTAACTGTTACCTCTATCACTCCCAGTTCAAGTGTAGTTACCTGACCATGTCTGTTTCATGCAGTAAATTATTGTTTTAATAGCATTTAATATTGGAGTTAGAGCTAGGGTTTTCATAGCCAGATTTTTCTTCCCCCCTCTTTTTAAATGTGATAAACTAGCATAGCTTCTAAAAGTTATGAACATGATGTCTCTATATAGTGAAAGGGTTTGAAGAACAGTCTTTCTCATCCACTCATTCAAAATAACTGCCACTTAGTTCACAGTGAATTCTCCAAAATCACATCCATGGCACTAAACTGGCACTTTGGAAAATGAAGGTTCAAGCAGATATGAAGAGTGTGGCAATAGGATTCAACTACCCCAAATCATACACTGAACACTAGGTCTCAGGTTCTTCAAAACTACTGAAAAATAAATCTAAAGGCATGTAATTTGCAGGCTTACTAATATGAAATAATAATAATTATAAATGTTTTGCACCCCAAATGTGATATTCTCCTAGAGCTGAAGGGGGTAGAGAACACCTACAGGTGAAACAAACTGTGGAGGAAGAAAAGTATGGGTTTTATGACTACATTAAGGAAAGCCAAGAACTCTGGCTAAAGGAAGTCAATGAAGGAAAGCTCTTGAAAAACAACAAAAGTGATGGGATAGGAATTTATTCCTACCTAGGCGATATAGATTTTGTTCCCTTGAAGTCATCCTTATGTAGAAAATAAAACTGAGATTTAATTCTAATTAACAAAATATTTATTTCAGTATAAAAGTAACAAAACATAAAGCTTAATAAGCTACATTGTCCCAGTTAAGAATCCACATCTGCCTCGGGCGGAGGCTTGCAGAAGAAGAAGGAAGGAGGAGACAAACTCCTGGAATGCACACATGCGTAGAAACGCATATCACATGTCTGCTTGATCAGAAAATACAGTAGATCTAGAAATATAGTAGAAGACTAAGAAATATAGCACAGAGGTTCAACTGGCAATATATTCACATCTTGACAAAAAGTAACAAAAACTGACTGTAGGAAAGAAACAATTGAAAATTGATTTGTTAATTGGAAGAATAAGCCAATGTGTGGTCAATATTTGAAGAATATAGAAAGAAAAGCTGACAAAAACCTACCTGGAATTGGTTAAGATCAGCACTGTTAAAGAAAGAAGCTGAAGGTTTTATTTTAGCAACTCAGGAACAGGCTTTGCCAACTAATTACATGAAGGTGAAAATTCAATACATAGCAAACAACAGCAAATGTTGCTTTTGTAGTAAAAAAAGATAAACAATTGACTATTTGATCAATGGCCACAGAAAAAAAATATCTTAAACTGACTACAAGCAGTGTCATGACTGAGTTGCCAAAATCAGTGGAAACTTTGCCAGAGGTTTTGGATTTGAATGAGGTAAAAAAGCATTGACAAAAACACTATTAGTCAATTACAAAAGGCAGCTTTATTTGGAACAGCTTACAGTAAGTCCTGCGATGATATCTTTAACACCTTTAATTAAGAACCAAATAATTATAATCCAAATAATGAATAACTTCTTAGCTAGATTAATTTATTACTTTAAAAGCTCTTTCCCCTTTCTCCCTTTTCTAGTTTTTCTCTTTCCCCTTTCTTATTGTTATTACTGATGGTAAAAGTAAGATTAAAGTTGTGGGTGAATTTTCCCACATTCTCTAGAAAGTAATAGAAAGGCACTATTGTGTCAGAATTGTAAGTTTAATATTATAATAATCTTGCAGTGAACAATTATTATTATCATTTCAGGAAAATGGGAAGTTAAAAGAGAAAATGTTATTGAAAAGGAAAAAGATGAAGAAACTTGAATTTATAGATTACAAATGACATTTCTGACAAACAATTCATCAGTCATTGCCATTCTAATCATAGTTGCTCTGTCTCTTGAAATTGATACTGCCATCTAGGATAAGTTTTTGAAGAGAGCTTTTCTTGATCTACTTAGAGCTAAATCAAATACAATGATTTAGGCTACAATGTAATTTTAATTTAATTCATTCAATTTAGGTGTCACCCAGTTCCAGACAACTCTGAATGGCTCACAACATAATAACAATAAAATGCAGTGTAAGCAATCAAAATAGGAACAAAAAATTAAGTAAAATTAAAAAAAGATTAAGAACAAGATGGTGGTCAATGGTTCCCAGGAGGACATTCCAGAGAAAAGGGATATAAAATAATTCTATTATGACTCCCATTGTAAGGGAACTGTGAATTTCTGCTCCTATCAATCTTCACAATGCAATGAACATATAGTATTTGAGAGAGTTCTATTCTAATTCCATAGACAGTAAAGCTGTATTAGGCCTCCCAGATAGGAAACACGACCAAATGAGCTAATTCTACTTCCTCAATGGAATTCTACTTCCTCAATGGAACTGCATCTACATGGAGGGAAGCAGTGGGGTACCCCAAGGCTCTGTTTTATGCCCAGTTCTCTTCAACATCTTCATCAATGATTTGGACGAGGGGATAGATGGGGAACTCAGCAAATTTGCAGATGACACCAAGCTAGCAGGAATAGCCAACACTCCAGAAGATAGGCTTAAGATACAGAAGGATCTTGACAGACTTGAACATTGGGCGCTATCTAACAAAATGAAATTCAATGGTGAAAAAAGTAAGGTTCTACATTTAGGCAACAAAAACAAAAGGTACAGTATATGTGGTACCTTGCTCAATAGTAATAACTGTGAGAAGGATCTTGGAGTCCTAGTGGACAATCACTTAAATATGAGCCAGCAGTGTGCTGCAGCTGCCAAAAAAAGCCAGCACAGTTCTAGACTGCATTAACAGAGGGATAGAATCAAGATCACGTGAAGTGTTAATACCACTTTATAATGCCTTGGTAAGGCCACACTTGGAATACTGCATCCAGTTTTGGTCACCACAATGTAAAAAATATGTTGAGACTCTAGAACAGGGGTCGGGAACCTATGGCTCGCGAGCCAGATGTGGCTCTTTTGATGATTGCATATGGCTCGCAGCAGGGGTGAAATCCTCCCGGTTCTTCGATACTCCGCATTGCCCGAAAACTCTGTAACTAAACGCCCAGACAGAGAGAAGTTAGCAACGTGGAAAGAGGGGCGACATTGACAACTACCGCTGCTTGAGCGGTGGGCCAATAAGAGAGCCCGCTGATGGGGCCACGTGAGGGAAGTTTGTGTGGAAAGACGGTTGGGAAACCAAGGAAACGGTTAGCGGGAGTGAAGCGGTGAGAGGGCGGGGCCGGGGCCGAGCACGCGCGGCAGGTGAGGGGCTTTGTGTGAGAGTGTAGACTTGGCTTTCTTGCTTCCCTTCGCGCGTCGTCCCGCCGCTCTGTTAATTGTCAGGCCGTATCAACCTCCCCCTTTTTCTGTGGTGCCTAATGGTGGGATAGTTTGAATAAATAAGCCAAGCGGCCGAAGGAGCCTTGGAGCTCCGATGCTGCCCTGCTCTAGTCGCCTGCTGGGAAGGCTGCAGCAGCCACCATCAGCTGGTGGCATAAGGCAAGAGGCAGGCGGGAGATGCGGGCAGGAGCTGGCTGTCGAGGGAGCGCGTGGCTGAGAGGCATCTCGCGCGGGGAGGAAACTTTGTCTGGCTTGGCTTCGAGAGCGAGCAAGCAAGCGAGAGCAGCGCAGCCACAGCGGGAAGGGAAGCAAGCAGCCTGCTCTGCCACTCAAGCCAGCGGCTGCCGGAAGCAACAAGGGCGTTAGGAAAAGAGAAGGAGGAGCGCCGCCACCGCCGCTAGCAATCTTTCCTTCAGTTCTATCTTTTCCTTCTCTTTTCCTAACGCCCTTGTTGCTTCCGGCAGCCGCTGGCTTGAGTGGCAGAGCAGGCTGCTTGCTTCCCTTCCCGCTGTGGCTGCACTGCTCTCGCTTGCTTGCTCGCTCTCGAAGCCAAGCCAGACAAAGTTTCCTCCCCACGCGAGATGCCTCTCAGCCGCGCGCTCCCTCGGCACTCCCTCCTTCCTTCCTTCCTTCCATCTCTGGTCTTCCTTCCTTCCCTTTTCTCTTCTTCCCTCTTTCCTAGCCCTCAGCACCACAAGATCCTTTTTCCCAAATGAAGAAAAGAGTGCTGGTGGCGGCTGCGGTCGTGCCGAGGGAGCGCGCGGCTGAGAGGCATCTCGTGCGGGGAGGAAACTTTGTCTGGCTTGGCTTCGAGAGCGAGCAAGCAAGCGAGAGCAGCGCAGCCACAGCCGGAAGGGAAGCAAGCAGCCTGCTCTGCCACTCAAGCCAGCGGCTGCCGGAAGCAACAAGGGCGTTAGGAAAAGAGAAGGAAAAGATAGAACTGAAGGAAAGAGTGCTAGCGGCGGTGGCGGCGCTCCTCCTTCTCTTTTCCTAACGCCCTTGTTGCTTCCGGCAGCCGCTGGCTTGAGTGGCAGAGCAGGCTGCTTGCTTCCCTTCCGGCTGTGGCTGCGCTGCTCTCGCTTGCTTGCTCGCTCTCGAAGCCAAGCCAGACAAAGTTTCCTCCCCGCGCGAGATGCCTCTCAGCCGCGCGCTCCCTCGGCACGACCGCAGCCGCCACCAGCACTCTTTTCTTCATTTGGGAAAAAGGATCTTGTGGTGCTGAGGGCTAGGAAAGAGGGAAGAAGAGAAAAGGGAAGGAAGGAAGACCAGAGATGAAAGAAAGGAAGGAAGGAAGGAAGGAAGGAAGGAAGGAAGGAAGGAAGGAAGGAAGGAAGGAAGGAAGGAAGACCAGAGATGAAAGGAAGGAAGGAAGGAAGGAAGGAAGGAAGGAAGGAAGGAAGGAAGGAAGGAAGGAAGGAAGGAAGGAAGGAAGGAAGGAAGACCAGAGATGAAAGGAAGGAAGGAAGGAAGGAAGGAAGGAAGACCAGAGATGGAAGGAAGGAAGGAAGGAAGGAAGGAAGGAAGGAAGGAAGGAAGGAAGGAAGACCAGAGATGAAAGGAAGGAAGGAAGGAAGGAAGGAAGGAAGGAAGGAAGGAAGACCAGAGATGGAAGGAAGGAAGGAAGGAAGAGGAAGAAGAAGAGGAAGGGTGGGAGGAAGAGAAAAAAGTGAGAGGGAAAGAAAGAAAGAAAGAAAGATTTTAGGAAGGAAGAAAGACAGAAAGAAAAAGAAAGATGGTAGGAGGGGTAGTCTTATACGAAGAGTATATCCCAAACTCTATATTTTCATTGGAAAAGTTGGGGGTCGTCTTATATGCCCAGTCGTGTTATACGCCGGAATATACGGTATATGGCTCTCACTGAAATAAATTTCCAAATTTTTTGCTTTCATGGCTCTCTTAGTCAAAAAGGTTCCCGACCCCTGCTCTAGAAAGAGTACAGAGAAGAGCAACAAAGATGATTAAGGGACTGGAGGCTAAAACATATAAAGAACAGTTGCTGGAACTGGGTATGTCTAATCTAATGAAAAGAAGGACTAGAGGAGACATGATAGCAGTGTTCCAATATCTCAGGGGCTGCCACAAAGAAGAGGGAGTCAAGCTATTCTACAAAGCACCTGAAGGCAGGACAAGAAACAATGCGTGGAAACTAATCAAGGAGAGAAGCTTAGAACTAAGGAGAAATTTTCTGACAGGTAGAACAATTAATCAGTGGAACTACTTACCTCCAGAAGTTGTAAATGCTCCAACACTGGAAGTTTTTAAGAAGAGATTGGATAACGATTTGTCTGAAGTGGTGTAGGGTATCATGCCTAAGCAGGGGGTTGGACTAGAAGTCCTCCAAGGTCCCTTCCAACTCTGTTATTCTATTCTATTCTATTCTATTCTATTCTATTCTATTCTATTCTATTCTATTCTATTCTATTCTATTCTATTCTATTCTATTCTATTCTATTTCTATACTTTATTGTAAGGCTACATTAACAGACTGTTGCAAGGCTCAAAGTACAAATCTGCTGCTCTTACTTTTTAAAAGCCTGATCGATTAGGGCAGGTCCCTTCTAAATTTCTTTCTTTGACCATTAAGCCAGTGGAGGCCTCTTCCTCTCTTGACTGATCACTCCTAGGTCGCATATTTTCTCATCCTTCCTCAAGGTCACTGGCACATTACCATTACAAGCTGGCAGAATTTGCATTCATTTGCATAGCCTTAGCCTTGAAAAAGGTGTCTTGAGGTCATCAATGAAGGTCACATTGATGTTGTAGGATATTCCATTATGAACCTGTGAATTTCCCATAGTATCCATTTATTTGATGCCAAAGCTTTGAGAGCCCAGAAAGGAGATGCATCAAGTCCACATAAGACCCACTGAAGAAAATCTTTGATGATTAGAAGGCCCTTCTATTCACTCAGGGAACTTCCTTACTCCATCTTCAGAACTAAGCTCCCATCAACAGCAGTGAGAATGATGGTGAGGTAAAAGCCAGATAAGGGAACAAAAAAGAAGAAAAGGATTAAAAACTGCTCTGCTACCATTTTCAGCAGGCCCTAGGGGAGAAATATTTCTCCTATCTTACGTTTTTCTCCACAGATTTGTGAAATAGCCCTGTTATTTTTCTATTGCAAGCCATTGTGGAACTATTTCTAACTGCTGGAGAGAAATATCTGTAAATAGGCTTTTCCAGTGGCTCTTGATTTTTTTTTCTATAACTCAATTATCTCTTTTACTACAATCTTGTGGTAGGGAACAATATGTTATATTACTCCCAAAACAGACATACTTCCATAAAAAAAATTGTACATACCGCAACAAGCAATAAATAAAAAAATTCAAAGTAGTTCTGAATTAGCCACTTCAGAAACACTGCAGAAGTCAAGGGATGAAAAACTTAAAAGGCAAAATGTGTTCATTTAATTTATGCAAATATTTCTAAAGTTGTCACCTACTCCAGAAAGATCAAAGGTGTTAGTCACTCACCACTAAAAAAAATCACCCTACAAGTAGAGTGCTGACACCAGCAACATCTCCAAAGAGCAGGTCAAAAGTGTAAAGATGGAGGTCACAACAGTGTAACTGAAGCCCCACCTCTTGTAATATATGTATTGATATCAGGGTTGATTCCACTTACCATCGCCACCGGTTCGCATCGCGATATTTCGCGCGCGTTCCCTCATGCAATTTGGCTTCTGTGCATGCTCAGTAGCTGGAATCAGCCCGAAACACAGCTGAGGAGCTGATCAGCTGTGCTTCGGGCGAAGGAATAAAGGTCAGTTTAAACCAGGGAGTGGGCGGGAGGGCCCTTTTACAAGCAGCAGAACAGGAAAAACCTTCAAAACAGTAAGAAATTCACAAAAAAATCACAAAAAAAGATTGGTCGATCCACTTCAGTGATGTCACCAGCTGGTCGCTACTGGTTCGGGCGATCTGGTCTGAACCGGGAGGAATCCACCCCTGATTGATATCACACACTGTCAGGCTCAAAAAAACAAGAAATACACATTGAAATTCTTTTAAGTAAAAGTAATCCTTCACTTATAACCCGCAATTGAGCTCAAAATTTCTGTTGCTAAGCAAGATATTTGTTACGTGAATTTTGTCCTATGTTAACGACCCTTCTTGCCGCACTTGTTAAGTGAATCACTGCAGGTGTTAAGTTAGTAACATAATTGTTAAGTGAATCTGGCTTCCCTATTGACTTTGCTTGACAGAAGGTCGCAAAAGGTGATCACATGACTGTGTCCCTGCAACTGTCATAAATATGCGTCAGTAGCCAAGCATCTGAATTTTGATCACATGACCATGGGGATGCTACAATGGTTGTAAGTGTGAAAAACAGTCATGAATCATTTTTTTCTGTGCCGTTGTAACTTCTAACGGTCACAAAACAAGGGCTACCTGTAGTTTATTTTATTGTTCTTCACCTATAGACAGAAATCTTGCAAACTATAACAGACTATCTAAACTGTACTGTCCCTTGTTCCTCTGGAAAGCATTCCCTCCATCTTGGGAATTCGGACAACATTTAATCACATGCACATACACAGTCCATTGGGCTTCCAATGGACTGTTCTGACTGCAATCTTTTTACCATTACTTCCTTTCATGGGCCCCATGGCTGACCTTAAAAAGATCCCCACATTCATTAAACCTCATTTTGAAGGGCATTATCCAGAAAAAGATTTCAGATTATGATATTAAAATTCAGTAAGCCTCTTGGGAGAATGCAAACTACATACAGGTTTTTAATTTTTATCAAAAGCTTTAGTTAGTTCCAGAAACTGCTTGGTAGACAACACCAAAGGAAAATCAGAGGCAAAATATGAATGTATTACCAAGTTCCACAAAATAATGTTGGTGCCAGACTTTGAAACTACTGAAGTTTTCCAGGCTATTTTTAATAGAAGTTTAATATATAAGATACAAGAGTATCTTAGATGGAAAATTATCAGAGGTGTAATCTGGAATACACCTCCGGTGTCTTGGTGTAGTTGTTTATTTTATTTTATTTTATTTTTTTAAATAAAATTTATATGCCGCCCAACTTCCAAGAGAGACTCTGGGCAGCTTACAACTATAAAAATACAATAACAAGATTAAAAAAAAAAACAATTAGCACAACAATTCAAGCATACCTTTCAAAAATGGTACATTACAACACATACATACATGGGGTGATCTCATTAGCCCCAGACCTGCCAAAAAAGCCAGGTCTTAAGGGCCTTCCGGAAGGCCAGCAAGGTGGGGGTATTACAGATCTCGGTAGGTAGTTTGTTCCATAGGGTCGGAGCCGCAACAGAGAAGGACCTCGCCCTCATACCCACCAGCCGACATTGTCTGGCTGATGGGACCCGGAGAAGGCCCTCCCTGTGCGATCTCACTGGTCGTTTGGAGCAGAGGTGGGTTCCTACTGGTGCGGTCTTGCCTGTTCGTCACCGCAGAGCCGAAGAAGCTGTTGACGTTCGCGGCGCGGGGCTTCCCCTGCCCGCTTTCCCCGCCCACTGGGATGCCGCCGTTTGCGTTCTTTTGCCCTCTGTGCATGCGCAAAGCATTCTGCTTGCGCAGAGGGCAAAAGAACGCAAATGGCGGCATCCCGGCGGGCGGGGAAAGCGGGTGGGGGAAGCCCCATGCCGCAAACGCCAACAGCTTCTTCGGCTCTGCGGCGACGAACAGGCAAGACCGCACTGGTAGGAACCCACCACTGGTTGGGAGGAATGCTGTAGAAGGCGGTCACGTAGATAAACTGGTCCTGAGCCATGTAGGGCTTTAAAGGTGATTACCAACACCTTGCATTGCGTCCGGAGACCGATCAGTAACCAGTGCAGCTCGCATAAGATGGAAGTTGTGTGGGTATACCTAGGGGCGCCACAACAGTGCGCACAGCTGCATTCTGGACCAGTTGTAGTCTCCGGACACTTTTCAAGGGTAGCCCCATGTAGAGTGCGTTGTTGTTGTTATTGTTCCTTGGTACCATAAATTTGGTGTTTCCAGATAACAAAGTTCTTTCAGCAGATATAAAAGACACGACAGATAGTCCATTAGATATCTAGGTTTTCTGCCACCTTCATTCTGACCCATGTCACTTCAGATGTAGACTCAGAGCTTCTCTGCAGCAGATCTTACACAGGGATTGATCTAAGATTTGTTAATGTCTGAAATAGAAAAGCAAATGGCACTTTCTCTTTGCCAAGTTATTGTCACAGTATCTAGAACTGCCCCAGGTTATTAAGGCATTTCAGACAGGAAATTTAACGAACACCTCTTTCTGACAGTAAATAGGCAACATGAACAGCAATAATCATAATAATTTCACTTCATTATATTTTACTATGTTTTCATGACATCTATAACCTCTTGGTCTGCCTAAGCACAGAAACTGGCCCTCCAATTGAGGACTCTGATATTTGCTGCGCATTTACCACCAATATTTTAAGGAGCATATTTGGAAGTGTTCAGCTCCATGCATCCACAATGCCATGACCATCTGTTGACTAATGTCAGGTTTTAGAATTGCTGCAAATCTCTCTCTACTGCACTTACTCTGTATGGATTAGTCCTAAATTGTTTTTCATAATCTGTAAAGGAAGGCTAAGCAATCTGGTCAAAAACTGTCACATTAACTCATGTTATTTCAAGCGCTTTGTGATTAGACTTTCTCTGTGTGCAATTGCCAAAACAGGGAGAACAAAAGTAGGTACTGAGTTTAGATGGGCGAGGGTTCCCTCATTATTCCTGATGAGATTTTATGCTTTAGCAGTGTTGTTGCAATAATCTTGTAGTGTCTAATGCACAGAGACAGACTGTCATTCACACTAACTGTCACAGCCATAACTCAAACAGATGTCGCCCATGAGAGGCTGTTTCAAGACTGAAATTACCACATGTAGGACAACAGAATCTCACTGGCAAATCTAGCTGCAGATATATAAGTCATACAGTGTCAACATGCTGACTCTGATAAAAAACATCTTCATCAAGCCGAAAGTGACCTAGAGATACACTTCAGACATTAACTGTGTATTGAAGAAACTGCTGAACCTTCAGTTCCAAAATTTGAGTTTTCCCCCTCCCTTGGGGGCATAAACAAAGCACTGTTATGAGGGCAGACAGAAAAGCAATGGCCCTCCTTAATGACCATTTCTAAATGCTAAATATTTCAAGACAGGAAAATATATTCCAGTGGACTTAGCTTATACAGCAAATAAAGAAACGGTCCATAATATCCCCAGGAAGTGAATTCAACAGATTTCTTCTACTAAAACAAAGTGTATCAATCTCGTAAATTTGATTAGTTTTCATTAAAACTTGTATTAATTTTGACACACACATAACACACACAAAAAAACAAAGATCAAAAAGATAAATTGTGGATTCTGAGTTTTGACTAGAATTTTTTAAATCTAAAGTCTTAGACATGTTTGTGTGGCTGCAGTGCTCTGTTGATAGCCCCAGTTTTAGACCCTAAGGGCAAATTTCTGCTCCCAGAAATTTTCTGGACTATATGGTAAATCTTTTTTTAAATGCGGTGGCCTGTCTGAAATAGATTTTCAGTTAATGGTACCCTTAGCTGGAATTTCATTTCTTTCGGAAGCCTTGCTAGGAGTTATAGCAATAGCACTTTACTTATATACCGCTTCATAGTGCTTTACAGCACTCTCTAAGCGGTTTACAGAGTTCAGCATATTGCCCCCAACAATCTGGGTCCTCATTTTACCCACCTCGGAAGGATGGAAGGCTGAGTCAACCTTGAACCTTATCTAAACTAGACTCCAGTTAAGCCTGCCCACTTGTCTAACAACATTTTAAGTATATACTATATGCTTCCCTACAGTATATCCACTTTACTTTTGGGGTCCTATAGACCAGTGGCCCCCAACCTTTTGGGCACCAGGGACCAGTTCCATGGAGAGAGGTTTTTCCAAGGACCGGAGGGGACATGTTTTTGTATGCTGCCTGCATCCTGCATATGGGGCTTCACTTGTTTGTGCGGCCCGGTTGCTGGCAGGTCACAGACCAGTGTCAATCCACGGACCGGGGATTGGGGAACTCAGCTATAGACTGTCTTGGGAATCCCTGGAAAGTTTTTGGAAGTTCCGTGAACTTGGATGGGGGAGGGGCGGAATTGCACAAAAAGAATTGCACATGAAGCAAGCTGGTGAAATTGGGCCTGTCAGTCTTTCTCAGCCCTTGGAAAGAGGCAACAGCAAACCACTTCCAAAATCTTCCCCTGCAAAAACTGCAGGAACCAACTTAGGCAAGCACCAGCAATCAAAACTGATACACACACACACACACACACACAGAGAGAGAGAGAGAGAGAGAGAGAGAGAGAGAGAGAGAGAGAGAGAGAGAGAGAGAGAGAGAGAGAGAGAGAGAGAGAGAGAGAGAGAGAGAGAGAACAGTTTTGGGGAGCATAAATTTGGATTACCACAAAATGGCAGCAAAGAGATATAGAAAACCCAACTAAAAAGGCATCTAGTGGTTGTTTGGATTTTTGCAACCCAGATTTATTTGCCTTAATTTAACACGTAATCAGATCTGTTTTTAACACCTGTAGTATATGCTATACTGTAGTATATTAAATAAAGAGACCGTTTTCTTAGGCAAAAGATATTAGAGGCAGCAAGGCTACAATTTCTTCTGAATCCTTAGCAATTGTCTTCCGATAAAGATATGTATCAGTTTCCTTAAATATTCTGCTTCAGATATAGTAGAAAGTATTATTATATTTCCAGTGGTAAAATAAGCCTAGCTGATTTTTGTAGATGAGATATGGATGAACTACCATCTCTTTTGCTTCGGGCAATACATTTCTTGAGACAGTTTAGGCTTCTAGCTAGTCTTAAAAATATATTCTTGAAAAGGTTCTCATAAGAATATAAATATGTTCCTTACTGTAATACTGCAACTTCTCTTTACTCTGTTACCATTATTAATTCCTTTTCACTTTTGTTACAGGGGCTATGGTTTTGCAGTTTTGATTGATCACACTAAAATATTACTAGCTATTAATTCAACTTTCAGTCCCACAACTGGTGCTCACTTCCTTCCCACAAAACCCAATGTGAGATGGTCACTGAAAAATGGAATTTTTAAAAAAAGAAGCCCGATTTCCTTCAAGGTCAGTGTTTGAATGACATATCCTATGAATTCCTCTCCTCATCCTGTTTAGATGCACAATCAGAGAAGCAGTTGGAAAAGATATCTTCAAGCTACCCATTTCACAGCCAGTCCAGAAACATATCATAATAAGGCACCTGACATCCAGCATAAATAATACTAGCCACGTTTTGCAATATGAATATCAATAGCAAAGCACTGAACCTTGAGCTTTTTGGAATCCACACATCAGAGCTCTGGAGGGACATAGATATAACCCTGAGTTACATCTCCATCATTTTTGTTTATCTACATCAGGCAATGATACACATCAGTAGTATATCAGCCATCAACCAGAGAGCATGTGGCCCAGGGGTGGGTTTCACTTACCTTCACCACCAGTTCGCATCGCGATGTTTCGCATCCCCTCGCGCGATTTGGCTTCCGCGCATGCTCAGAAGCAGAAATTGGCCCGAAACACAGCTGAGGAGCTCATCAGCTGTGATTCGGGCGAAGAAATAAAGGACAGAATTCACCCGCGGCAGGGCGGGAGGGCCCTTTTTCAAGCTGCGGAAGGGGAAAAATTCACCAAAAAATGGTGGCGCGCACGGAACAGCACCGACAGTGACATCACAAGCGGGTCGCTACCAGTTCGGGCGATCGGGTCCGAACCGGGAGGAACCCACCCCTGATGTGGCCCCTTAGGGTGTTAGGATGCTTCAATGGGGGGCAGAGTGAAAGTTATATAATGGGTGGTCGTGGCACATGTTGAGGGGTGGGCACAGTGTATTATAGAGCAAATACTATTTTGTCCATACCCGAAGACACACACTGTCCTATATCTGTTGGCGAGGGGAGGGGGAGGGTGGAACAGGAGAAAAACAAGGTTGGAAGTAGACCATGGGCAAATAGATTAAGAAATATTGATTTACATTATGACTATCTTATCAGTTGTGGAAGCCTTTAGTCATAAATTTGAGGAATATCACCTTCTGTGATAAAATACAAGTCTATTTTTTTCTCTCTTATTTTAATGAAAAAATATTATTTACAATCATTCTACAGTTTAAAAGACCCATATAGTCTATGGGTTACACTTGTTTGCTTTGGTACCTACTTTTGTTACAGCATACAAAGCCCTTTTCAAACATTTGATCTTTAAAAGTACCCACAATTTAACCATTCATCGTGAAAATCTTAAAGTGGAAAGCACAGTGAGCTACCTATGGTTAATGATCTATATGCAGGCTCCTCCCCATTTCACACTGCCAGCCATAGTCCTCCACAATTAGACAGATGATGTACAGTGGCAAAGCACTGGTTTTCCAATATACTTTCTTTTTATTTTTCTTTAAAATGGAGGCTAAAAGTTTAGGTTAAATTTTCAGCAAATTGTGATGGATGACCTCATAATGATATAAATAGGAGCAGGACATACCTGCACTGGTTGCTTACTGAACCGGTATTGACTATAAGAGGTCTGGATAGTCCCTGGCAATAATGAGTAATTACTAGAAAAAAATATCAAAAATATCCTACAATATTGCAAAGAAGTAATGAGCTAGTTTTTAATTAATAATAGCCTAATTAATCAACAGATTTAATCAGTTGTCAGTCCTTACTGGTTTTGTGTAGCAATTTCACACTGAGCTGCTATTGTATGGTTTTGAAGTTGCCTCATAAATTATTTTTTTACTCTGAAGGAAAGCCCTTTCTTTCCTCAATAAGGAAATGTCAAGTGAGCATGGATTGGTTTTCAGCACTTCTGCTTCCAGTTTTAATTCATTTTGTGACTCTTCGCATGCAACTTTTATTGCTTGTTTGATAAGAAATACAAAGATAATCCCATTGGGTTTAATTCTTCCTTCTCCCATCGTAATGCTGACAGAAAACTGTTCTCTAAATTGCAAATACTGTTGGAGAAATATAGTTCCATTTTGGTCCTATGTGTTGCATTTTTAATGTAAAATACAAAATCCTTTTATTAAATAAAGTGAAACTTTGTCTGATTCTATAGGCAACATTTAGGATCACATAGATCTCCAAACTTCCAAGCCTGTTTGGAGACTGTTGTTTCTCCTCAGAAATTTAAAACGCTCAAAGGGAAATGATATATGAAACCCAAGTATTTTTTTTAATAGAAACAGACATAAATCTGACACAAAGCATGTGAACATCTGACTGAAAATATTTGAACAGCTCTGAAATAGCCTTATGGAGTCACCTGGATGTCTTGAGAAGAACAATCAACTCAAACTGTCTAAATATGAGGCCAATTACTGTCATCACTGACAATTTATTTGGCTCTTTTATAGTTCCTTTTTAATTGCTCCTTTTATTCCCAGTTACTCATATGATAATTACAATAGATATGCAATTGTTATGACCTACAATTCACTGTAGTAGATTAGAACTGGGGAGAAATTACTTTTGCAAGCCTCTCCTCTGGCTATTTTTCACTTCCTCATTTTCCATTATTCTCACTTGCTCACAATAACACCATAGAGCCAAAACTATAGAAGTACACAGCTTTGCAGCACCATCCTATTCACTATTAATCACCAATTGGAGCAATACTGGAAGCAGCAGCTAGAAGAGAAAATACAAGTAAAGTTTTGGAAGCAAACATAATCAGAGAAAAGTGAAGCGTGATGTAAATTAAGAAGCCTCTGGAAAAAGAATGTTTTATACCATGGGTGTCAAACTCGATCACGTCACATGATGTATCGTGATGTATCGCAACGTTTTTTTCATTTGCAGAGCTGGGGTAGGCATAGCCTGCGCATGACGCATCTGGCCTGTGGGCCACCAGTTTGACAGGCCTGTGTTATACTGTTCTATACTCCTCAAAAATCATGTTTTGTGAATGTTCAATGCCCTTCTTAACAACTGTAATTTAAGTGACACATCTTTCATATTTTAATTTTCAACACATTTTATACAATTTTCCTTCCTTCCTTCTTCCTTCTTCCTTCTCTATTTATAAGCACTCCCCAATCAAAGTCATTCTATATTGTGCACCTTATTTGGGTTTTTAGAACCAGGACTCTGAAACTATTTCTTATAAGGGAAGCAGGAAGTACATGTTACAACAAGTTAACAAAGTTGCCGACATTCTGATGTGAAAAGTTTTCAGTCAAATTATGCCATAATTTGAAACCAATAACTTAACTCTCCTGAGTTCCTCTCAATACCTATATTTAAGTCTCACCTAATCAGTCTGTTTAATCAGACTGTTTATCGGTGAACTCTGTACACACAGAAATCAAGACAAACATGCCATTACTACAGTGAACATTTGTTAAGCTAAGTTGCAATTAATTAAAAGATGGGGTTTCAGATATCTTTAAAAAGCAAAAAGCAACCCATATGTAGGAATTAAAATGCAGCAAGGATGCTAATTCCACAGTGATTCCCAATGATTTCTGCTTTTCTTCAGCATAGCTGAATTTCAACATATCAGTGGCAAAGATGCCATCTGATTAGCCTCAAGTCAGCAATGGCCATGTTCACAAAATGTAATCTTATTTTACAGTGGAAGAATGGCAACATCATCCAGGAATAAATACCCAAACGACAATCTGCAACAAAATTGCATCTGGGTGCCAGGCCTATTTATGCCAGCTGTCAAAGGCAATCATTCACTAGTTACATACTTAACATTCTAGATGGAGCCTGCACGTTTATTTCTTTACTGTATTTAAAATTATTCAAAAGACTGGCTTTCATCACCACAAGCCATTTCTAACAAATCATCACACTTCTTACGTAAACATTTATTAAACCCCCCTCCCCGCCCCCAGCCTCAAGGGGAAATTAGGTTCTGACATAATGGGAGGAAGGGAACTCCAAAGAAAAGATTGCAATCAGTGGTTTCTATAATTCATAAAGCATGCTAAGTTTGAAGGGAAGGATCCCTTGTTCTGTGGTCCACAGTTCAGATGCTCATTTCTTGATTGAAGCAGGCCACCAAAGATTCATAATGATCCCCTTTGCATATTTATTAGGCTGTGCAAGCTGATTGGATTTCTCTCAGCAAGACACTTCACTTCACAAAGGCAATGCCAGGCATTCTCACAAAGGAGAAGAGGCCGGGCACTTCACTTTTGCGGTTCTAAATACAAGTATAAGGACCAAAGGACACAGCTGGAGCAGCAGCTTTAGTAGCAAGGGGCCATGTTGCTTTGTAAAGCAGCTTTAAGGGAACAAGGCACTCAAACCAGCGGTGAAATGCTCCCGGTTCGCTTTTACCTGTCGGTCGTCGGAGAGCCGATCGCGAAGGCAGCGCAACGCTCCACCCACCCGCCGGGACACTGCCATTTCAGTTCTTTTACCCTCTGCGCATGCACAAAGTGTTCTGTACATGCGCAGAGGGTAAAAGACTCAAATGGCGGTGTCCCAGCGGGTGGGCGGAGCGTCGTGCTGCCTTCGCCATCGGCTCTCCAACGACAAACAGGTAAAAGTGAACCAGGAGCATTTCACCCCTGGCTCAAACTAATGTTAAATGAGAGAGTCCCTCAAAGATGCACAATCAATCAGAATAGAGCTGGAAGGGACCTTGGAGGTCTTCTAGTCCAATCCCCTGCTGAAGCAGGTATCCTATATCATTTCAGACAAGTGACTGTCCAGTGTCTTCTTAAAAACCTCCAGTGATGAAGCACCTACAACTTCTGAAGGAAAGCTGTTCCACTGGTTAATTGTTCTCACTGCTGGGATGTTTGTCCTTAATCCCAGGTTGCTTCTCTCCTTGATTAGATTCCATCCATTGTTTCTTGTCTTGCCTTCTGTTGCTTTGGAAAATAATTTACCCTCTCTTCTTTGTGGCAGCCCCTCAAATACTGGAACACTGCTATCATGTCCTCCCTAGTCCTTCTTTTCTCTAGACTGACCATACCCAGTTCCTGCAACCGTTCTTCATACGTTTTAGTCTCCAGGCCCTTAATCATCTTAGTTGCTCTTCTCTGCACTTTTTCCAAAGTCTCAACATCTTTTTTGTAATGTGGTGACACTGCCCTACTATTCACGCAATAGGCTATGTTGATTCTTGAATTGCCAACCTAAGATGTTATTTGTTGCCAATAAGGCCCTGAAAAGCACAGCAACTTCACGCACATCATATACCAGAGCAAAAATAGATAATTTGAGACCCAGGATTTTATAAACCTATCGTGTTTCCCTGAAAATACAACCTACCCAGGGGTGAAATCCTCCCGGTTCGCCCGGGCCAGTCCTTCGGCGTATAGCCGATTGAACTGGCGGCGGTCGCGGCACGGAGCTTCTCCCACCCGCTTTCCCGGCCCTGCTGAACGCCGCCATTCGGGTTATTTTTCCCTCTGTGCATGCGCGCGCATGCACAGAGGGAAAAATAACCCGAATGGCGGCGTTCAGCAGGGCCGGGAAAGCGGGCAGGAGAAGCTCCGCGCCGTGACCGCCGCCAGTTCAATCTGCTATACGCCGAAGGACTGGCCCGGGCGAACCGGGAGGATTTCACCCCTGAACCTACCCCAAAAGTAAGTCCTAGTTTGATTTTTACATATGCGCCCAATATAAGTCCTACCTCCAAAATAAGCCCTAATTAAGACACCGTCCACTCCAAGGTCCCCGGGTAAAAATTAAGCTAGGGTGGGGATGGGGAGGTGGAGCTGTCCTACTACTTACCTTTGGACAGTTACAGCCAGGCCTCACACACCCCGATACCTGCCTTGCTGGCCCATTTCTTCTGCAGCCAGCAAGGCCTGCAAGCAGGGGTGAAATGCTCCCAGTTTGCTCTTGCCTGTCGGTCGTCGGAGAGCCAATCGCGAAGGCAGCGCGATGCTCCACCCACCCACCGGGACACCGCCATTTGAGTTCTTTTACCCTCTGCGCATGCACAGAATGCTTTGTGCATGTGCAGAGGGTAAAGGAACTGAAATGGCAGTGTCCTGGCGGGTGGGTGGAGTGTTGCGTTGCCTTCGCGATCGGCTCTCCGACGATCGACAGGCAAGAGCGAACCGGGAGCATTTCACCGCTGCCTGAAAGGCTTTCCAAAAGGCAGCTGCAGTGGATAACAGAGCTCCAGATCGATCCAGAGCTATGCTCCGACAGTGAAAAGGAGGCCGGGGGTGACGTGCACAAGTGAGGTGCGTCAGTGGATGACACACACCCCAAAAATAAGACCTGGTGCCTTTTTTGATGGCAAAAAAATATAAGACAGGATTTTATTTTCGGGAAAACATGGGTACCAAAATGCTTCCAAAACGAGTCACTAAATATTAAATATGAGAGCTTCGGTGGGATCATGGTTATGTTAGTGGAGTGGGAGTGGGAATGACAAGTCCTCCTTTCACCAAGCAAGCTTACTGAAGAACAGTTCTTTTTTTCTTCACTTAATTAGGTTATTGTGCAACTTATCCATGAGGTCCTGTATAAAAATGGGGGCAAACCTAAGAAAGAATGATTATAACAACTTGTCTCTAGAAGTTGTAAATGCTCCAACACTGGAAGTTTTAAAGAAGATGTTGGATAACCATTTGTCTGAAATGGTATAGGTTTCCTGCCTAAGCAGGGGGTTGGTCTAGAAGACCTCCAAGGTCCCTTCCAACTCTGTTATTCTATTCTATTCTATTCTATTCTATTCTATTCTATTCTATTCTATTCTATTCCATTCCATTCCACTCCACTCCACTCTACTCTACTCTACTCTACTCTACTCTACTCTACTCTACTCTACTCTACTCTACTCTACTCTATTCTATTCTATTCTATTCTATAATAAATTTAAGTGAGAAGGAAAGGGAGAGTTATTAAATACATGGTGGGAGAATAATCACATTAATTGATTAATTTTTAATTAAATGTAAATGAAAACAAGGTAAATGTAGATTTTTTAACCTAGTCCCCCATTATATTTTAATATGTAATTAGGGTGCACCAATCAACTCTGAATGGAGCTGCACCTATAAGCACAGATAATGAAGTAAGAGGAGAAAGAAATAGGTTTCTCTCAAATTCTAACATAAAATACCTGGCCCGATTTGTCCTTTTAAACTAAAGAAGAGCCAAGGTGGCGCAGCGGTTAGAGAGCAGTAGTACAGGCCACTTTAGCTGACTGTGATCCACAGGTCAGCGGTTCAAATCTCACTGGCTCAAGGTTGACTCAGCATTCCATCCTTCTGAGGTAGGTAAAATGAGGACCCAGATTGTTGGGGGCAATATAAATATACATTGCTTACTGGTGGAAACCGCTTAGAGAGTGCTTGCACTGTGAGGCAGTATATACCTCATAAATAAATAAATAAATAAATAAATAAATAAATAAATAAATAAATAAATAAATAAATAAATAAATAAATAAATAAATAAATAAATAAATAAATAAATAAATAAATAAATAAATAAATAAATAAATAAATAAATAAATAAATAAATAAAGCTCGGCTGAACAGATTTTCAGTGCAGCTCAAATTTGGGAATGCAATACTCCAGCACAAATAATCCTACAAAACTATGAGCATTACTAAAAGGGGACGCAAAACTATATATTAAATAGCCAGAAAAAATGAATTATAGTAAAACTGGCTTGCAAAAATGTGTGTGTCAGGCAAAATTGTGTCTAACACTGTGTAAGTCATAAGATAAATGTGCACAAACCTCCCACATACACATTTTTCGTTATAAAGCATTTTTCAAATAAATATTGAAACAAGACAAACTGAATTTAATACTCAAAGGGGGAAATAACCCTGAAAAGATCAAAGTGCAATTTTTTCCACCTAGAAAAAGACTTGTAATGTATTTAACTCCTAAGTTTAATTATAGAAGTGCTGTTTCAGGTATTGTATACCTTGAGGCTGCCCTTGGATACCATTGGAAGAATAAAGAAAGTATTACTTGAATATTGGTACAAATAAGGCTATCTTGCTCACAGGCTGAGAATTAGGAGATACAACTTCATGAGAACCCAGCAGAAAAATGGTGTTGCCCTTTTGCACAAAGAAAAGACCCAACCATATTCAACTGTATAGTACTCATTTTTCATACTTCTCAATACAAACCATCTTGTTGTAGTGGTTAAGACACCAGGCTAGAAACCAGGAGACTGTGAGTTATAGTCCTGCCTTAGGCATGAAAATCAGCTATGTGACTTTGGACCAGTCACACTCCCTCAGCCCAATCCACCTCACAGGACAGTTGTGGGGAAAATAGTAGGAGGAAGGAGCAATAATATGATTGTCACATAGAAAGAAAGAAAGAAAGAAAGAAAGAAAGAAAGAAAGAAAGAAAGAAAGAAAGAAAGAAAGAAAGAAAGAAAGAAGGAAGGAAGGAAGGAAGGAAGGAAGGAAGGAAGGAAGGAAGGAAGGAAGGAAGGAAGGAAGGAAGGAAGGAAGGAAAAATAAATAGATAGATAGATAGATAGATAGATAGATAGATAGATAGATAGATAGATAGATAGATAGATAGATAGATAGATAGATAAATTCAAATAAATTCAAATAAATTCAAATAAAGAGAATCCTGGCTCTCTTTTTAACTACGGTAATATTTCTGAGCTTGCTGTAAAGAGTTCCCAGGTTTTGCCAAAACAAAGCGACAGATCCCAACTTAATATAAAAAGAGTGAATATAGCATTCACTCTTTAATATAGCATTAGAGAGCCAATTTGGTGTAGTGGTTAAGGCATCAAGCCTGAAAGCAGGGAAATATGTGTTCTAAACCCATTTAGACACAACTGGTGACTTTGAGCCAGTTGCTCCTTTTCAGCTTTAGGAAGAAGGCAAGGGCAAACCACAGAATTTTTTCCAAAAAATTTCAAGGACCAGTCCAGGAGATTGCCAAGAGTCAACACTGATTCAATGGAACATTATTATTATTATTATTTTAAAGTAGCATTAGCAACATTTTCAGCAGTGGTCGGTTCCTCCCGGTTCGCACTGGTTCTATAGAACCGATAGCAAACCGCTGGTGATGTCATGGTGATGTCACGGAACCGGTTCTGTCGGTACTGGTCCGTGGATGCCACCATCTTTTTTTAATTTTTTTTTAAAAATTAAAAAAACATTTGCTGATTTTTTTCTTCTGCGCATGCGCAGAAGCCAAGTTTCCAGCACTGCGCATGCATCGCCATCTTGTTTTCGGCTTTTTTGGGAGGGGGATTTTTTTGGAATTTTCAGCACTGCACATGTGCGCGTGCACTAAGTGTGCACGCACCCACAAGGTGCAGCCACAAGGTAAGTTAGAACCCACCCCTGATTTTCAGGATCTGTTTTCTCCTCACTAATCCTCATTCCCCTGACTTCCAATTTTTCCTCAAGCTCCCCCTATTGCTGCTTGGTTCACTTTCCAGTTTCAGAGCTTGTTACAGATAATAATAAAGAGAGGAGGGTCACCCTGAAGTTGTCTTTAGCCCATGAATACAGATTGTACACAGATTAGGCTACTTGTATTCATTTTCAGCACTGCTCAATGTGAAAAGTGCGTTCAGTTTCCCTGTCTACTTGAAGGGTTTTGGAACTTGGAGGATGGGAACTGTAATTCTACATTTTACAAGCATCTTGTGGCATATTATGGCTGAGCATGTTTATAAAGGCCTTTCTCCTTGCAATAACCCCTGAAAGTCAGATAGAATAAAAGGACCCCCAATGATCCCCAGTGTGGATATGAATTCAGGCTTGTCTTTTTTTCTGTTTCCCACATACTACTAGCTCTTCATTGGAATATAAAAGAGTTGGGGAAGAATGGGAGACAAGTTAACAAATATTGTGCAAATTTATATGACTCTGCCAATTCAGGCAGGATTGATTTTAGCAAACACATTAAAACGTTTTGCAAATGCCAAGTTGAGTAAATAGCTGCACAAATGTATTAGTGACAATCTGGCCAGACAGAAACTGCAGCCAAAGAATTCTGCAACAATAGAAGTTCCCTTTAAAGTTACTTTATTAGAATAAAATTGGTTACCGTTTGACAATTTTGTAATCTACATCAGATAAGATCACAATTGCCTACTTCATTTCAAGCTGCTGTTCACTTAGAGCAGTCAAATCATCTTTAACATCTTTGCAGCTTTAAAGTTAGTATTTCAAGGTACCGCTGTCCATTTTTCTTGCAGCACAGCTGTTTAATAGCAATAGCAATAGCACTTTACTTATATACCGCTTCATAGTGCTTTACAGTACTCTCTAAGCGGTTTACAGAGTTCAGCATATTGCCCCCAACAATCTGGGTCCTCATTTTACCCACCTCGGAAGGATGGAAGGCTGAGTCAACCTTGAGCCTAGTGAGATTTGAACAGCTGAACTGCTAAACTAGCAATCAGCTGAAGGTCGCAATGCTGCTTTTAACCACTGCGCTATCTCAGCTCCTGAGAGTTTAATATTGTAATATGTGCTTTAAATGGAATCTCACTATGGAATCCCATTTTCACACAACAATTCTGATTCTGAACTAGTAAATAGCAACTACCATATTTTTCGGAGTATAAGACGCACCTTCCCCCCCCCCAAAAGAGGCTGAAAATTTGGGTGCATCTTATACTCCGAATGTAGCTTTTTTGAAGCTTTTTTTCCCAGCCCTAATGTGGTGCTAGCAATCTTCCAGGTCTGCAGGATTTTTTCATTCCTATTCCCTCCGAAGAAGTTTTTTTCCAGCCCTAACCAGGGGATAAAATAATGTCCTGAAGCTGACCAGACTAAGGACGCTAGCCAGATGAATACCTGGTAGGTAGATTTTTCCCCCTATTTTCCTCCCCCCAAACTAAGGTGCGTCTTATACTCCGGTGCGTCTTATACGCCAAAAAATACGGTAATCAACAGTTTAGGGAAAGGTGATATTTTAACAAACTCAGCATCTTAATAGCTGCCTGCGATCTTGGGAATTCCAGCAGCCTGTGAGTGTTTTAGAATTCAGTATAAAATCACACTTGGAGCTTGTGTTAGAACAGAGAGCATGCTTGCACTGAAACCAAATACAATCTTCTTTCATAAAACGCATCACACCCGGAAAAATGTAGGATGATAAAACCTCTTCGGTACTGTTAATTTTTAACCAATGTTACAACTATTGATCTTTAACCAAGTACAGTTATTGCCACTACAGGTAGTCCTCAGTTAACAATTGCCCTGTTTAGCATCCATTCAATGTTACAAAGGTGAAGTGTAACTGAAAAAGTGACTCTACAACTGGTCCTCAAACGGCCTTTCGTGAGTTTCCTTCAGCCAGTTTCGGACAAGTAAAGTCAATGGAGAGGCCAGCAGTAAAATGACAAGTTATGTTGTCTACAGATTTTCTCAATCATCTAGGTCAGGTGTCAAACTCCTGGCCCAAGGGCTGGATGTGTCATGTGCTGGCCATGCCGGTTTAGTGATGGGGTGAAAAGTCACAATATGTCACATGAAATCAACCTTGACGATGTGAGTTTGACATCCCTGATCTAGGTCATGGTTGTGCCAAGGGAGCTTTTTCCAAAAGAGCCAAGAAACTAGACTTTCTTGGCTCTTTCTATGAAAATGTTTCACTTCTCATCCAAGAAACTTCTTCAGTTCTGAAGCTTCTTGGATAAGAAGCAAAATGTTTTCAAAGAAAAAAAACCTAACAAAGTCCAGTTGCCTTTTAAAAAAAAACATCTTTGGGACAAGTGACGTTATGTGACAACTTGCTTAATGATTGTGGGTGATTTGCTTTACATCTGCAGCAGAATTGATGTCATAAGTCACGTGCGTTCATATGATCTTTTGCTGTTTTCCTTACCATCAGCATCACTTAGTGATGGAGTTGCCAGTCCCAGTTGCAATTGTTAAGTGACGATTATTTATGTAGCATAACTGTGATGAAGTGAAACTTTTCCTAAGTCAAATTGATTGCATATACTTTGTGGATATGATCTGTATGCAGGGCATTATCAAAAGGATAGAGGTGGTGTTGTGTTCTGACTGACCTCTAACTGAACTCTAACTTGTTATGTCTAGCTGAACTCTGACTGAACTGTATGTTTTCACCCAGGTCCAGCGTTTGAATGCTCAAACGCTATTGGTTGTTGTGTCTGACAGCCCTCTATAAAAGAGCTAGCTGTCAGACCGTCCTTTGCTGGTTGTTTGAGTGAGCTAAGTAAAAGAGCTGTTCTGAAGTCTGTCTCCTGCGATCCTTGCCCACAATCTAACAGTGGTGACTAGGGTTTGGGACCAGGAAAACGAAGACTAGCCCTCAAGCGCTGCAACCAACCAGGCAGCACTAGCCAAGTCTGCCTTTTCTCATCGGGATGTCTATCTTCCACCCGCCAGCACCTTTCGACTCTGCTCATGAAAAATGGGCTTTGTCACATCATAACTACGTCCCACATTCATAAATGTCCATCCAAAAACAGATAGAAAGCAGATTCCATATATGAAATGCTTGCCTACTGATTCCATCATTCAGAAAACCAAACCCATTGTTGTGAAAAGGAGCACAAAGAGTTTTCCCTAGGTGAACACCCACAGAAGAAGTATGGTATGCAGAAGGAATCTTTCAATTAAGACAAATGCAAAATTAGACTTAGGCATGGGTAGCTGAGTGCTGGGGGTGATGTGGAGGATTGAAAGATGTGATTAATACATTTCCTTTCCTGTTAACCTTCTCAGCAAGAGGTATTTGTAGGGTAGTTTAATGTTATAAATGGGAATCGGATGCTTAGAATCTTGTTACTTCAGGAAAACAGGTCTCTTAGCCCCAAGGCCATTGTTTTCTTTCCTCACAATAAAATTAATGAAGGCCTCACTTGGCAAATTAAAATTGGAGCTGCTGTTTATTTCAGCAAACTAGAGATTTCACATTAAAATTATGGAAGCTGATCAGATGGATATGCTTGAATTACTTTAAAATAAGGCTCCATTCCAACTTTCCTAAGCAGAATTTTTATAAGTAAGCCTGACAAAAAGGAAGAGTGGAATCTGCCTGAAAATAATGCAAAGAGGGTTTTGAATCTTAAAAGCACAGTAAAAAAGGAAATAAAAATAGCCAACTTGTATAATTATATCTAAAGATGTCCATTAAAGTCCATGAAACATGGATACATCACACCACAGTCCTCTGCAGAAGAATGTGGACATCCTTATCAACATAAAGAAGACCAAAGTGATGCATCAGCCAGCTCCAAAAGCCCAATACCAAGAGGCAACCATCACAGTGAAGGGACAAAAGCTGCAAGCAGTGGACCAGTTTACATACCTTGGCAGCACCCTCTCGCATGCAGTGACAATTGACATTGAGGTCAACTGAAGAATCGCCAAGGCAAGCTTTGCATTTGGCAGACTACTGACCAATGTGTGGGACCACCGTGGAATAAGCCTTGCTACAAAGCTCAAAGTCTACTGAGCAGTAGTGCTAACTACCCTGATGTATGCCAGTGAGACTTGGACTGTATACAGGAGGCACGCTAGGCAATTGAACCACTTCCACATGACCTGCCTCCGTAGAATTCTGAGGTTCCAGTGGCAGGACAAAGTGCCAGACACAGAGGTCCTCTCCAGAACAGGCCTGCCATCAGTTCACACCCTGCTGATGAAAGCCCAGACACGCTGGACAGGCCATGTTGCAAGGATGCCAGGCCATCGCATCCCCAAACAGCTCCTCTATGGTGAGCTGTCTCAAGTAAAATGATTGCATGGGGGACAAGGAAGTGATACAAAGACACGTTGAAAGCCTCCTTCAAGTCCCTGGATATCGACACCACCTCCTGGGAAACCCTGGCACAAGATTGATCAACATGGCGCACCCTGATCCACCAAGGCTGCCAGACATCTGAGGACAGAAGAACAACCATAGCACAAGAGAAGCAAGCACTCCACAAAGCCAGAGCTGCAAATGCTGCAACAATGATGCCCACACATGTCTGCCCAACATGTGGCAGAACAATTCATGCCCGTATAGGCCTTACCAGCCACATGCGGATACATCGTGGACAGCCACAACCTGTTAGATGTCAAGGTCCTCTTTGAACATGATGGTCGAACATCATGCTAGCAACATGCAGAGAAATGGACAGAGAATGTTTCTTGTATTGGCAACATAAAGAATTGCATGTGCCTGGAGGAATTAACCAATTTAATGACTTAAATTTTGATACATGGTACTAGGAAATTCAGAGAATAATGATTGAGAAGGAAATTCATATTTTCTTTAAAATAAAGCCCCGACACAGAATACATTTTGCTTCTTATGTAGACTTTCCCCTTATATACTATCAAAACTTAAGCTTCATTACTCATTTCATATTTTTATTGATTTTTAATCATCTAAAGTAGAATAAACATAATAAAAAAAGAAGTTGAGGGAAGCCTATCATTTTCATTAGAGTTGCCTTTTCCATCCCATCCTGATGTCCTCCTGATGTGTTGAATTGCAACCCCAAATTTCCAACAAATCAGCTAGAAATTTTACTAAACTATCTCATTGGGAAAGGCTACAAGCCAAACAGAGTTGGGAACATGTCCTTTCCTCTCACAATGCAACATCTCCGCACCTTAAAAGATCACATATCCACAGAGGCCATTTTGTGTCTGTCCCAAAATATACAGGAATCCATTCAGCATTTTGTCCCTGATGGACTTCCACATTATATATCAGAAGGAGGGAGTGTAAAATGATTTAAATATGAATTTAAACCACCCAGAGCCACTGAGGTGATATGGGCAGTGTTGAAATTTAATAAATAAACTACTTTGAGGCTTTTTAAAAGCCATTGTTGTACATGAGGGTTTGGTGCAGTTACTATGGTTTGTTGTATAGAGCAACAAAATTCAGACAGTTTTGTTTCAAGCTACTTGGTGTGAGACAATTAGAAAGTTATCTTGCCTTTTGTAATCAGAGAATTTGCTTATGAATTCTCTAGTTTGGTCCAGTAGAGTAGAACAAACCAGTCATGGCCAGTTATTGGCTTAGGCTAGATGGATAATCTGGGAGATGGTATTTTGGAGCAAATCAGCAACATTTAGAGAAAACATGGGTTTAGCCAGACATTTTTGATCCAATTGCTTTTGGTGAGAGAGAACAAGAAATACCAGGAATTGGACTTACTTCTCATTCCTCTTTGGTCTCAATTCAATCAGCGGTGGGTTGCTCCCGGTTTGGACCGGTTCTTAGAACTGGTAGCACTGGCAACGGGGGGCTCCGCCCACCCACCTGGGACGCTTCTGCGCATGTGAAGAAGCGCCATGCGCAAGCGCGTGCACAAACTAGTAGTAAAGGGTTTTAGAACCCACTACTGAATTCAATGTTCTACTTCTTGGAATAGGCAAAAGTATCACCACTGACATCACTTGTTTTTGTGATATTTATATACTGATAAGGGTTTCTAACTTCAGGGGAATAATCTAAGATCTTTCACATTTTGTTTTGTTTTGTTTCATTTGTGGAAAACCGCAATCCAGTACTTGCCCTGTCTACTAATATTCAGGAAATTGAATGTCATATTATGAAAATAATGGTAAGAGTTGCATTTTTACTATTTGTGCTTTTGAGACTCAAAATGGTTTTCTTCTCCATGTATCTTTTAAATTAATGGAGCCAAGACTTCTGAGGCTATGTCACATCATTTTTTTCCCAATGAAGTGCAGTTTGCTCAGAAATAAAATCTATTGAATGCTATTTGCTTAGGATAGCAGATGCAGAAATGATCACCATTGTTTCTTGATCAGATCTAATTATATGATAATTAAGTGGAAATTTATCTGGAAACAGCTTGATAAAAATGGAAATCTTGAGGATGGTTTTCCTCTGATTTTTTCTTTAAAGAATGGTCCTAAAACTGCCATTTTTGGGAAACTGATATTTATTTATTTTTATTTTAAGTACATCACTGGCCACCTTATGTACCATAACCATGGGCAAAAGAACAACAAGGACATAAAATTAAAAACTATTTAATGCTAGGGATGCCTTTACATTAAAATGCTTTACATGTGGTTTTACCTTCTACCAGTGGCAGGTTGCTGTGCACGCATCTCCAAGTTTCGGGGGGGCGCTCGCTATGCGTGCATGCCCCCTCACGCAATTTTGCTTCTGCACATGCACAGAAGCAAAATCGCACCGAAATCTCACGAGGGGATGCGCGCACGCATGAGATTTCGGCACAATTTTGCTTCTGCACATGCGCAGAAGCAAAATCACCCCAAAATTAATGAAAAAAATGGCGACATGTGCGGTGGACCGGTAGAGAGGGCTCCGGAGCGGTCGTGCACAAATTGCGCAATCAGCCGCTCCCTACCGGAGCTGCGCATCGGCCAGCTCCGGCAGGAACCCACCTCTGCCTTCTACCCTAGCGACTTTCATCCTCACCATCATGGAAACTGGCAGAATGGGTTAAATGCCAGATTACTTGCAAGGAGAAGCATTTACCAAATCAGTCAAGATCTCTCTATTCACCATTACTTGATAGAAAGTGTTTAGCGTAACCACTGAACCCCATTTGAAAATGCATTAATATAAATTATTAATGAAATGCAGACCAAGGTTAAAGAGTGTGACCACTTGGAATTTGAGGCAACATGAATTTGCAAGCAAAACATTTTTCTCCCTAGTATTTTTAAGGTTTCTTTTATGCAACCAAAGCACTTATGTGTTTTTTTTTCTTGAGGTTTATTATTTGGTTTTTTTAATTATTATTATTATTGATTTGCAAATGGAGCTCAGGCATTTTCTCAGGTTGCGTAGAATCTGCCGTACAGCATTTATTATTTATCTCTGTATGGCTCTTTCCCCATAGGAATTGAGAATGGACACGATGGTCAATCTGCCTAGCCTTTTTATTTATTTAATCTCAACGTTGAGGTCAGGAAGGTCTTCATCTAGTGATTGTTTGCATTTAGAGATAATTATCTTTCTTTCTTAAATTGTAAAGCTTTCTATTGAGTTGTTATGATGAAAATTCCTACTGTTTATAAATTGTTTTGCTCCTTCAGTACTCGTTTTTTTTAATAAGCCAGAGTCATTTCCTGGAAATTTTTAACACTTTGGACAGTAGCATCAAGATATTCTAGATATTACTCTTCCTTCCTCAGCTGCTGGCTGAGTGTTGCTGCTGGTCCTTCTACTGCTACTACCATATCTCTAAAGAGATGTCCTATAATGATAAGGATCATGCAGACAGACAGTGCAATCTTTTCAAAAGCTGTTATATATGGTAATGATGAAATCTTTATCAGTTTTGGCTTAAAAGAGACCAAGTTAACAGTTGCAAAATATAAATAAAAACTGAGAGCTCTCACAGTTGTGCTTGAACAGGATATGACAGAGTCTTGGTATTTGCTGGAGGAGCAAGAGGAAACTGCCAAGACAACATGGAATGTCTACCTTGCAATGACAATAACATGTTCTGGCTTCTTGTCAACAGCTGGATCACATGGAGAAATTTGGGGCACTTGTAGTGCCTCTGTATGGGTAATCATGGCAAGGAAACAATTGTTATCCAAACATATTAAATACATCCAAATAAGTCCAGCTACTCAGATGCTAACAATTGTGCTTCTTTGTACACATTCATGTGCATTTTGTTGATATAGAACATGCATATACAGGTAGTCGTCGGCTTACGACTACAATGAGCCCAAAATTTCCATTGCTAGGGAAGACAGTTGTTGAGTGAGTTTTGCTCCATTTTATGACTTTTCTTGCCACAGTTGTTAAGTGAATCACTGCAGTTGTTAAATTAGCAACACAATTGTTAAGTGAATCTGACTTCCCCAGATTGACCTTGCTTGTCAGAAAGTCACAAAAGGTAATCACATGACTCTGGGGCTCTGCAAACTGTCATAAATACATGCTAGCTGCCAAGCATCCAAATTTTGATCACATGACCATGGGGATGCTACAACAGTGTGAAAAACAGTCATAAGTTACTTTTTTCAGTGATGTTACTTTGAATTGTCACTAAACAAATGGTTGGAAGTGTATAGGATTTTGGGACCTAGAACTATAAGTACTTAAGGAACACCTAATATCCTGAAAGAACAAACCAGATTCTAGAAAACAGTAGCTTGTTTATTACAGAAGGACTGATATTCACTTTCAGGGAATCATATTTCAATTGAGAATGTTACTAAATCAGAAGAATTAGAATCATGCCATCCACATACAAAGAAATAATGCACAAGTTCTATTGAAAATCATGCTGGTATTTATAATGTTTTGACTAGATAGGATGGGGAAAAAGATTAGAAGAAACTAAAGAAAAAATTAGATGCAAACTTCAGGAGGGTGCAGAGGTTGGGTTTGTGGTGTAGGCTTAAGAAAAAGCCATAGAGAGAAGAAGTTAATTAGTACATGGACCATTTAGAACAAATGTGAATTCTGACTGCTAACACGAATAAAGGGGAAGCCTTTTAAAGAAAGGATTCAAGAGAAAGAATAGAAGTAGGGATTTGCTTATGTGACCATCAAGCAAGAGGATCCTACCTAAATGTTAGGAATCCTTCCTCTCCTCCAAATCCTGAACGTAGGATGGTATTTTTATTTCTTCATTGGAAAATTTAGTAAATTGGAAAACACAGAACCATGTTCTTACTTCAGGATGACTCAACTAGATTTTGGAAATCATCTGTAAGATGCCAGGCATACTGAAGAAAAGAAAAATCTGCTCTTCTTTCTCTTTCTTTCTTTCTTTCTTTCTTTCTTTCTTTCAAGGAAAAAAGAATACGAAGATGTTTAGCATCATATTCAGGATGAGTTGGATCTTTCTTTTTATATATATAACAATTTTATTAATTTATGATATAACATACAAAAAAATGCAAAATCAAAAAGGAGAGATAGGGAAGGGGAAGGGGAAGAGAAAAGTGTGGAAGAGAAGGAGGCAAAAAGAAAGAAAAGGCATTGACTTCAAACTCCCTTTGGTGCAGTAGAATAGGATAATAACATCAAAACACAGCTTTTTAATTTTATATAGTAGTTTAAACTTGCCATTTCCATAACACCATATCTAACTAATCGGTAAAGCCCAAAATCAAAGTTTCATTTTTTTCTACCTCAAGCACAAAGTCCAGAAGTGGTTTCCAGGTAGAAACAAAGGTATTTGTATTTTTTTCTTTAATCAAAGCAGTCAATTTAGCCATCTCTGCTAACTCCATCAACTTTTGCAGCCATTCATCCATTGTTGGGGTCAACGTGTCCTTTCATTTTTGAGCGTCAACATATATAGCATCAAAGTTCCATTTTTTCCCCAAATCTTTTTCCATTAAGCCCAAAAGAAAAGTATCTGGTTTTATCTTTATATTCACTTTAAGAATTTTCTGTATTAGAATATGAATCCTATACCAATAGAGAGTTGGATCTCTCAATGGTTATTTTAAAGAAAAGGTGGACCTGAGATGACCAGTTCCACACTTGAATAATTGAACTGTAAGCTATTCTACTCTATCAAGACTTTGTGTATTTTTTTCAAGTTTAAGATAATAAAAAAGCAAGGCATGGAACTACGTGTGTGTGTGTACACACGCACACACACACAAGCAATATAATTTGCCCTTCCTTTTTTGCTTAAATAGGAAGGTTCAAATCAGCACTGATCTTAGAGCTGAAGTGGTGCAGTGGTTAAATGCTGCCACTGCAGGCTGACTGCTAGTTTAGCAGTTCAGCTGTTCAAATCTCGCTAGGCTCAAGGTTGACTCAGCCTTCCATCCTTCTGAGGTCGGTAAAATGAGGACCCAGATTGTTGGAGGCAATATGCTGAACTCTGTAAACCGCTTAGAGAGGGCTGTAAAGCACTATGAAGCAGTATATAAGTAAAGTGCTATTGCTATCTTACTTGGGGATCATTTCGATGACTCTTAGTCAAGTCTGAAATTTTACAAGTGTTAAAAGGTGGATGGGGGGCATATTAAAAAGAAGAAACGAGGCTTCCAAACCTACTTGAAGAAATGTATGAATATTTCTTGAGATACATCTCAGCTGAATTTCAAGAATGAAAAAAAAATGCCATTGCCAAATTGGAACAAGCCTGCAGAGATTTTTTTTAACCGATTATGCCAGAATATCATTAATACTGATAAATACAACCACAATATTGTAAGATATAGATCCTGTTGCACAGTTCTGGAGACAAATTCTGCCAAGACCAGAGGCGGGAATTGAATAGTGCTTTGTCAGATTTATTCAGTCAAACCCTGTTCAGATGTGATGGGATTGCAGTGCCCGCAATACTTAGCGAACGTACGGCTGAGATATTGTGGAAGGCTGTTCAATGAGGAAATATAGTTTTCAGGTGACATCTGCCAGACACTCAGCTTGATCCATTTTGGCATTCATGTTATTCTTTAGGCGGGCATAACCCTGTCGCCTAAATGGCCAACTGCTTGACTTGTGAGCTATAGCAATAGCAATAGCACTTAGACTTATATACCGCTTCATAGTGCTTTACAGCCCTCTCTAAGCGGTTTACAGAGTTCAGCATATTGCCCCCAACAATCTGGGTCCTCATTTTACCGACCTCAGAAGGATGGAAGGCTGAGTCAACCTTGAGCCAATGAGATTTGAACAGCTGAACTGCTGAACTAGCAGTAGCCTGCAGTGCTGCATTTAACCACTGCGCCATCTCGGCTCATATCACTCTGCTATGTATTCCCTACTGTTAGGTTGCATATAAAAGGAGGGAAACTGTATTAAGTATTATGTTTATCATCTGAAATGATGAATTGCTTCTTTGGGCCTAAAAGACAGGCTTTTCTTCTTTAGAAGATTGACCTCCTGGCTGTCTTTCTATCTGCCTTCATTTGTCTGAAAAGGAAGGAAGGAAAAAAGGAAGGAAGGAAGGAAGGAAGGAAGGAAGGAAGGAAGGAAGGAAGGAAGGAAGGAAGGAAGGAAGGAAGGAATTAGTTTTGTGACACACACACAAAAAGAAAAGATTGATTCCCTTAAGATTAAAGGAATCTGTGGGAGTTTGCTTTCCAGGGCTAAAAATCCATGTACAAATTACTTTCAGCAAAAAAAGTTTTATTTTGTCTGTCTGGGGCCACTATTAAGGAATCTTTAATCCAGAAAGGTGAAGGAGGTTTAGAAATTCCAACAATGACCCCTGCATAGATCTCTGTCCAGTCATTCTTCATTCCAAACAGATATTGTTGACAGAACATCAAGATTTCCATCACAGCTTTGAGGACCATAATTCTGACCTTTAAAATGTTGATCTGAAATATGTATATGCAAGTAAACAAGAACATTTCAGGCTCTCCAAAGCAATGACAGCTGCACAAAATCAATACAGCATGCAACTCCATAAAACAGCAGGATTCTTTTAACAATAAGGCTGGAAAGTGATGTCTCTTCAAATAATTTGAAGTAAGTAAAGGCAAGGTCTCACATAAGATGGTCAGATACACAGTAGATTCAATTCCCAGCTTCATCATTATTGCATATTGAATCAAACTCCACTTGTGGACATTACTGATGCAAAATGTGTGTTGGGGGCGGGGTTTAAATGTTCCCAAACAAAGTCTGTTTCTATTTTGGAAAGTAGTGGATTGTTTATTTCTTTAAGAATTGCTTATTTTTCCTTAGGAGTGATTCCAGTTTGCCATTCATCTTGTAGAGATGTCATATAGGCATTTTCAATTTATCTATCTAGTATCACCAAAATACTTCAAACCATAACAGTGTTTTCTGATTTCATTCTAAACATTTTGTCCCTATTTTCAACCTCCTTCCTTCAAAGGAATTGATGTTTTAATTTTTTTTCAGCTGATATAAGGTATTGCAAACCACCCCATCTCATATTTTGAAAACTTATTCATTGGTGACTAATCTGCCTTCATATTTGAAACATAGTAATAAAATTACTATGCTTTGTGCCCTTCACTGATTTTTCAAAGAAACCCTAATGTTTCAACTGGACTATTAATTTGGTTTTATAACTGTCTTGCATCATCAAAATAGGAGAAAGAAACCACATGCCCATGTGTCTCAGGCTCCAAACATGCACTAATGATCTATAAAAGGGCAAGAGGAATATTTAAATAGAGAGTGAATAACCGCATTTATTCTAGCAATTCCTAAGAGGAAAATTTCATCTCTCACACTTACAATAAAAAAAGGTCTTGAGCAAATGATTCCAAAGTTGAAATCTGAAGTGAAAAAAAGAAAGAAAGAAAAAAACCTCACACCAGTCTCTAATATAATTCATATTAATGCTCAGTCATGCTGGATTCATAATAATTGGAGCTCATGGTTTAATTATACAATAACACTCCCCCAAATCTGCTTATGTATGCTTCTGTCTCCATTAGGGAAGTTAAATCATTACCAAAAACAAGATAAAAAGTTAATGTTGCAAATCCCATTGTCTCGATGAAACAGCATTAAAGTCAAGCTTGCATTTGATGACTATTCCCCACTTAGCAAGGTGTTCATTAAAAGTAGTCTTGTACGTATGATAAGTTTATTGTTTTCTTTCTTGGGGAAAAAGCATAAAACTTCACTTGGCTTAATTTCTTTTTCTAGTAAATAATGTTCAAGGAGGGGAACTCACATCAATAAAATTATGACAGAGATACGATGGGTACAGTTCTTGCATCTAGTGAAAGCAGCCAAATGTTTCCTCTCTTCAGAATCGTGGCTTGCAGTACAGTCTCCTGGAGTTTTATGTTTGTTTGCTAATGATTGGCTTATCTAACCTGAATATTTCAATTAAATTAGAGCACAGCTCCCATAATTTCCAAGCAGGCACAACATGTGGGGTGATGAAACTGGATTTTTTTCTAGAACTGGAGGTATATTTAGGTTTATGAGGAGGGCAAATTGATATGGAGAAATTGGAGGCTTTTATGGTTGATCTTTACTACAAACAGCAAAAGCTATTTACAATAGGAATTGTAAATCCCAGCTTCTTCCCAAGGTCAGGTTTCTTTTTGGGACTCCTTACCATAGACTATTCCTCTCCTCCTGAATGCTTAACTTTCTACCTTTTCGCTCGGTCTCCCTTCCCTGTTTCTAGGATTTATCAAGAGAGAGAAAGAAAGGAATGTGCTATATTTATGAATAAGTGTGCTTGGACTACTACTTCCTTTCATTGGAATAACTGAGCCAGTCATCAGCTGTGTCTCCTCTGTTGAGGGAAGAACCAGAGGTGGGTTCCTCCCTGTTCGGACCGGTTCTATAGAACTGGTAGTAAAAATAGGGACTGGTTCTCCGAACCGGCAGTAACAGCAGCCTGGCCACGTCCCTGAGCCGCTTCCGCTCGCTCAGACGCTCACCCTGCCTAGCCTTCGCCACCTGCATCCACTGCCTCCTGCTGCTTCACACAGATAAGCATTGTGGCAGGGACGGGGGTAGGGTAGCGGCGGAAGACGAGTCCAGGAACTCCTGGGGAATTTTCCCATGCAGCTTTGGCCAGGATACGGCGAGCAGCAGCCCCCAAAGCCGGCAGGGTCCCCAGCACCGCAGAGCAGAGTCAGCACTGCCTCTGCCAAAGCTGCTGCCCTTCAGGTGTAGTGCCCACACCAACTGCCTCTAATGTGCAGTTTACTTGTGAGCACTATGCTCATGAGTAAACGTGCTCACGAGTAAACTGCAGATTAGAGGCAGCCGGCAGATCACTGGCTTACTGTCTTTTCCTCTCTGACTTCTGTTAGCAAGGACATCTCCCTCGAGAGGCTTCAGAGGCTGAGCCTTTTTTTTCCTTTTCCCCCTCCTGCCACCGCAAGGGCTTTGTTGCGTGGAGGCTTCTTCCTCCACAGGCCGTGAGGATGGGAGAAGCCACCTCCCGAGGTTTGGGGAGGGAAGCAGAGCACGTTAAAGAAAGGTAAAAGGAAAGTGGGGTGGGTGGGTGGGAGAGATGGGCGTCTCACAGTGGGGTGCAATTTGGGGGTGTCAGATGGGGCAGGAGGGCCATGAGATGTGCATCTTACTGGAGACTGGCAGCTCTGGGTCGTCTCTCAGCCGTTGCTTGCAGGGAAAAACCTTGCAAAGTAAAGAAAAACTTATTGTGAGTTTTTCTTTTCTTTGCAAGGTTTTTCCCTGCAAGCAATGGCTGACAGGCAACTCGGAGCTGCCAGTCTGCAGTAAGATACGCGTCTCGCAGTGGGGCGCAATTTGGGGGTGGCAGATGGGGCAGGAGGGCTGCGAGAAGTTTTTCTTTACTTTGCAAGGTCTTTCCCTGCACACAACAGCTGAGAGACGTGACAGAGCTGCTAGTCTCCATATGTCTTGCAGTGAGGCGCAATTTGGGTGTGGGCAGATGGGGCAGGGGAAAGGGCAGGGCAGCTAAAGGAGGGGAAATTTTCCTACCTTTTCCTGTGGGCGTAGCTTGGTGAGAGTCATGGGCGTGGGCGTGAGTGATGTCAAGTTGACCACTCAGTCACATGACCATCAAACCACACCCACAAAACAAGCCATGCCAACAGAACCGGTAGTAAAAAAAAATTAGAACCCACCCCTGGGAAGAACATATCTTGGAAGACTTCTATCCAGTATTTCCCCAGAGCCTAAGACTTGGACAAAGGCTTCCACCCTCTGTCTGTAGCCAGCTGATTGCCTCCTTGTAGTCTTAGGCTTGGGTGAAGACACCATATTTTGGGGACTTCATTTCTTTTCCTCCAGGGAAGCTACTCAACAAGTAGTGGGTTCTAAAACCCTTTACTACCAGTTCGTGCGTACGCTTGTGCGTGCGGGCGTGTGACGCTTCTGCACATGTGCAGAAGCATCCCGGGTGGGTAGATGGAGCATTCCGGGTGGGTGGGCAGAGCATCTCAGGCAGGTGGTGGAATCTCCCACCGCCTCCGCTACCAGTTCTTAGAACCGGGCTGAATTGGGAGCAATCCACTGCTGTACTCAACCAAGAACTAATTACTGCTTCCTACATTCACATCAATTTTCCTCTCCGTCTTTTCTCTTCAGCCACTCTTTCTACAAAAACATTGTAGTTTATGTTCTCTCTTCTCTATTCTCCACTCATTTTCTCTCCCTGCCTTCTCCCCCCCCCCACAATTTTGGGTTAAACCACAGCATATCCTCCAGCGATTGAGGAGGTGGGTATATCCCAAGGGCTGTAATTCCCAACACCAATATATAAGGCTAAACCTCTTTTGTTCATGGAGACAGGAAGAAACTGGAAGAATAGAAATAATAAGGCCAATTATGCACCACCACCAACTAGCCCCACTCTTCTATTCACATAGTTTCCACTTGAAATATAAATACATAAGTAGGGCACAAGTCATTTTGGCATTAAAGAGGATGTGAGCAATGGAGCTAATTGTTCCTCTCCTGTGCCACAGGTAGCATGACTGCAAACAGCTACCGGTAATAAGGTTGTAGATATTTCAAAAGTGCTTTAGAGATTTTGATAAGTGCAGCATTTCTATGGTACTATTATTATTATATTTGGTTTTAAGGTTCTTCTGGACATCTGTAAAAATGAGTATTGCTTGCAAGGTTAACTTCAGACCAACAATCAAGTAAGCAATACCCCAATCAAGAAACTGCCAAAGAGCACAGTGGTTCGTTGTACTGCCAAACAGTACAGTGGTGGGTTGTAAATATTTTTGCTACTGGTTTGCGTGTCCGCTCTCGCGCATGCGCAACACTTCTGCGCATGCGCAGAAGCGTCCCAGGTGGGTGGGCAGAGCCTCCCGCCGCTGGCACTATCAATTCTAAGAACCGGCCCAAACCGGGAGCAACCCACAGCTGCATCAGTAGTCAGCCCAACCAAAGAATCTCTAAGACCACCCCCACCCACATAGACAGGCAAGCCACCAGGATATAAACTGACAGCAAACAGCACTCCTTACTAGCACTGATGATGTTACCTAGTTAGAGTAATGAAACATTTGCAAGAAAACAAGCAATCTCAGGGACCACCATTAAACAATTTAGAATAATTATACTTAGAAACAATCTTGTCAGCTGCCACCTCACATTTGCTTGTGCTTCGATATGTCATGCCAGTGACAGTCTGCCATGAACTATGGGGATTGTGGATGGGAGGGGGGATACTTGGGGGAAAGGTCTGACACATCTCTTTGCTAGTAAAATGCTTAGCATTTTTAACTATTATGTTGTATTAATATTGATTAAACTTTAACTATTATGTTGTATTAATATTGATTAAAAATATAGGATTAAAAATCCCCAAATCTGAGGGAAGAATAAGTGTTAAAATGAAGGTTTCTTCAGTGATAATATATACCCTTAGAAGGCTTCCAATGTTAATCCCTGTAAGTAATTAAAACAGCCTGGGTATGATTTTATGGGATGGTCAAAACCACTAGATATACAAACATTATTACTTTCATGTGAAAAATAAGGTTTAACGTTTCCAATTTCCAATTATATCATTCCCTTTATATTTTGACTGCTATTTCTTCCTGGAACTCAAGTGATTTCTCTCAAAAACCATTATGGGCAGAACTAGGATGCTATTATCTTATGCCTTTAATATCTTGGCAGAGTCTTGGTTCCTCTTTTAGTTACAACTCAGTTATTTTTTCCCCCACATTAAAAACTGCAAGACACATTTTGCAGGAGACTCTAATCTGATCTGAACGCTGATGAGAAGTTGGCATAATGGGAAATACAACATGAACACTGCTGGTAAATCATTTTTCTGCAAGTCATGATGACAAAAGGCATCATTACTTCAGACAAGCTTTCAGATTAGCTTATTGCTAACCAGTTTATTTAAAAAAAAAACAACTACCATATTTTTCGGAGTATAAGACGCACCTTTTTCCTCCCTAAAAGTGGCTGAAAATTTGGGTGTGTCTTATACTTCGAATGTAGCTTTTTTTCCAGCCCTAACTAGGTGCTAACAGATCTTCCCAGCTCTTACCTTGCAGGCTTTTTCATTGTTACTCTCTCCAAATAATGTTTTTCCAGCCCTAAGTCTTTGCAGAATTTTTTTTCATTGCTCTACTTGCTCCGAGTAAGTTTTTTTTCTAGCCCTAACCAGGTGCTTACTATCTTCCCAGCTCTTACTGGCTTGCAGGCTCTTTCATTGTTACTCTCTCAGAAGAATGTTTTTCCAGCCCTAAGTCTTTGCAGGGTTTTTTCATTGCTCTACTTGCTCCGAATAAGTTTTTTTCTAGCCCTAACCAGGTGCTAACGATCTTCCCAGCTCTTACTGGCTTGCATGCTCTTTCATTGTTACTCTCTCAGAAGAAGGTTTTTTTAAGTCCTAACCAGGGGATAAAATAATGTGCTGAAGCTGACCAGACTAAGGATGCTAGCCAGATGAATACCTGATAGGCAGATTGTTTTCTCTTATTTTCCTCCCCAAAAACTAAGGTGCGTCTTATACTCCAGTGCGTCTTATACTCCGAAAAATACGGTATGTTTTGCACAAAAACAATTTGGCCTACCCAAAAATGTGTTGTAAAGGTTGCATTTCAACTTCTGTATATCAGAAGTGCAATTATGTCAGAAATGACTGTGACTCGTGTGTTTTGCACTTGTTCTGTGGCGACACTGTTTTGTTTTAGCATGCATGAAATGAAGAAATGAAGGTAACATTTTGGATGCAGTTAAACTATACCCTGAAATATTTGAAAGCATGAAGAACTGAGGATTTATCTGCAAAAGATTTATCTATTTTAAAGGAAAAACTCTAGTAGGCTTAAGCTGACATCTGGGTGGAAAGCAAAGCACATGTTCCCCATGTGAATTGATTTTCTACCACTGTCACTGGGAGTCTGATCAATGTGATTCTGTGTGATCAGAGTTTAATTTATTGTTTAAAAATCCATTGTGTATATCAAATGTTCTAATAAATTTTAATGTCGTTTATTTTGATTTTTTTTATTTCATGTATTAGTAAATGCAATCACTAGGTTTTTATTTTCTTTTGCTAACAATTAAAAAGCTATTCTTTAAAAATTAAAAATCAAATGAAAACATGATCAGCTGG